>JAVIWC010001866.1:1200000-2400000 GCA_031894815.1 Creontiades dilutus | reverse complement strand
ATAACAACTTGCGTGAGGGTTGGACAAATACAGGGATAGGGGGGCGGACGTGTGTGGGGGTTGGTCCTCGAAGAAATATTGTAGTCACCTGAATCAATTACACGCTCATATGAAGATATAAATTCAAAGTTGATGCCCATTTTAACGTTAAAACTGGAATATGAGCATATCATCTGCTTTCCTGCCAGTCGATCGTTTCACGTTCTGGTTATCAGTTTCTTTAACTAACGTACACTGATGTGCGCGTCACTGTTGATTATTTTTCCTCCAAAATTTACACTTTCGGTTGTTTTTCTATTGATTCCTTGCCTAATGAGAATATTTTTCTAAGTTGAATTGAAATATTGTCAAGAAACTCAATGTCTCTGGCAAAACAGGGCGCTGCATCACTTCAAAATTGTTCTTCACACAAAACACAAGATTTTGGAGGATCGTAAACCATTCCGAACATTTTCTTGGTCTTAGTTGGTGACTTTAGATTTCAAACTAAAGTTGCAAGTTTGTTTTTAGTTTTACAGTGTATTTACTAATTTCAGCGAATTCTGGTCAAGCAATGGTGTTTAGTACAATTTAACACTATAACAATGTTTTAATGTCATTACGTATCCACTTGGAATTTGATTATCAGTTGTTGTGACTGGTTTTAGAGCTAGTTCTCTGACAGTTTTACGTTGTCACATTGATTGTAGTACGTGTAGTTCGAACTGAAATAATTCAGCTCAAAACAACTGACTGTTTGCATGGTAGAGACAGAGAAATACCGGAGAAAATAGTTGACCCAGCTCGATAAGTACACGTTTCGCTTGACAGAACAAGCCTGGACGATGCGCCGTTGCTGTAACATGCAAAGTGGATATGCACGCGTCACATTAGATAATCATTACCCCTGTCAAAGTCTGTTTGCCTGTTACCTTCTGGCGTAGGCCAACAGAAATGCGAAATCCCTGTCAAACAACGATCGAACCGAGACTATGTAGTTCTGACGTCGTGAAAGATTGATCGGGTAGTCAACAGGTCAAAACTCTCATTCGTCGGGTAAAGGCACAATGAAGGAAGAGAAAAAAACCCTCGAGAATCGACGAGAACTTGTCAATATTCGCTATTATGCCGGAAAGTTTAGGGATGTACTGGAATGGAAAAAGTTTTCGCTGCGAACTGGTAATTTGGTTGTTTGAGAGGAAATATAGATGGAAATAGAAATATGCCATTGCTGTGGTGTCCGACTGTCGTGTGTCTTGTTCGTCGTATGTGGCAGTCCCGTTTCCATATATCGTTGATTTTTTATAATAACTCTTGACAATATGAAACTTATCTGGAATTCAAGGCCATCTAGTACCACTCAGTTGTTCAGGTTGTCTAACTGAAGGGCACACTTGTCCATCATACCACTGGCAACATAATCTTGCTGGATCCAGTAGGGTATTTGTTAAACATCTGAAGATGATTTTCTTGTACTAAAAAGTCAGACATACCTCTAAGAACTAGAGCTGTATATTTGCGCTTAGCAACGAAGAGAGGGATGCCAATTTATGCGTTGCAGATCGCTGGTCTATAATTATTAAACCTTTTGCAAATGTAACTTCGTAGACTTACTCAACGTACTTTGAAATGGTATTGAATAAAACACAAACTTTCTGCTGGTATCTTTCTTCAGAAAAAGCTTTATTCGTAACAATTTGTCAATCTTGCAATGATGAAATTGAATTATATGTTACGTTAGGGCTTGCAGAAAAGCTACTGCTTGTTAAAGACTGATAATGTACATTGGAAACCATCTGCTGCTGCATAATCCTTGAAAATCTCATCGAAATGGATCGAAAGTTGAAAAAGTTGTGGTTTCCGCATGAGATACTTGTAGTAATCAAACCGTACTCTTTTCAAATGTTCTTTGATCGAGTACAACAGGAAATACCGTCAATGAATGGGACTTGTTGGATGTTCGGATTTTATATTTCAAGATGGATGTTTCCATTCGATTCGTAAATGCACTAAATTACTACGTTACTGCAGATAGAAATAACGTAACTGACTGTGACTAGGGCGTAGCGGTCGGTCCACTGATAGTCCACCAGATGCACAATCTTCCTTGAGTTGTGACACAGCTGGAGACCCCATGTCAAACGAAACCGGAGAAATGAACGACCTTCCGAGAGACACTAAACAAAAGACAAGACTAAACCATTAGGGAGCTGGAGGAGGAGGCATAATACGGCTTAAGATAGTGATGAACACGCCTTCTCTATTTTTTCCTGCCTCTTGCTTCCGTGGAGGTAGCTCACAGCGCAGTCGAGCCCTGAGCTTGCCTACCTGTCAACCGAAGGACAGAACCTTAATTATACAGGAGTACCAGCTACGTAATATCTGGCCCCAAGCAGAGAACGAGTGCTTCATCCTCCGTCACTCTCTCCCCATCTTTTATAAAAACCTGCTTCCTAGACCGTTCGGAAGCTGGCATTTTTATAAGAGTCGAACGAGCTTAAAATCCTTGTTTTTAGGGTGTTCTTTCAATTTTTTTTTCTTCTTTTATTTCAAAAAATATTGCAGCGTCGTGAGGGAAGATGAATGGGTTTGAGGACCGGAACCTCGTTGTAAATCAAGAATGAAGAATTGCCCGACTCTCGATTTCTCTTGAGAGAACGTCTTTGGTCTACACTTTTAGTGCAGCTACCTGTCCTACCCGCTACCGGATTCATTCAGGGTTCTATCTGAGATATACATATTTCCATCCACATATATGATGTTGATCTTTGTACATCCACTGCATTATGATGTCAATACGTCATCGATATCGACCAAAGTACAACGAAAGATGAATCCCTCCGTTGGAATAAATATATTTACATTGATAAAATCAAATAAAAAGGTGGTTGTTTGTGTGTATGGTGCAAGTGGGGTCTACTTGGTTGAGTCTACTGAGTTTCAGGTATATTTTTTGATTAATCTCCAAGAGTACAACTTAAGAACTGAAATGCTGGAAAACGGGCATAAAGTGAGGTGGGTGTGGCAAGATGATGGAAATTCATCTTCAAATTGTAAAATACATGACCTACGAAATAGTTATTCCCGCAAAACGAAGTATAAACTTAAAGACCGGAACTTGACAAATCGAAATAAATATTTGTTCTTCAGTATTTCCATGTACTGTAGTAAAAAAACAAGAATGTTCCCTTCAAGAACAAGAGTAAAATGAGAAGAAAAGTCTACTTCAGTGATGTGTACGCCTCGGATCCTTGAAAAGTACATGTCAGATCTGGACTCGAGCTCAAGTACTTTTACTTTTGCTTGGACATTCAATTACAAGTAGTGATTCTTGCTGGAAGCAACGACTCTGTGTTCAGTAACTCTTTTTGAAAGGCACGTCGTAATGATTTTTATGGATCGCCCAAGAAAAGTACGCCAGAATTTAGGTACAACTATCGAGTACAGATCGAAGTACTTGTATTGGGATCTCACTAGTACAAGTGCTTGGATACTTCGGCTTGAAGGAGATTTGACTTGTACATTTGTGTACTTATACTTATTTTGATGTGCTTGTGCATTAAACTTCGTTCTTATAAGTACTATTTATCCGACTCTAACTTGTGTAAAAATGAGAAAAATCTACTTAAAACCTACTTCCATCCTAACACCTAGTATAAAAACATTTGGATCCTCTCTTCAAAACATCGAGTCTCTTTTAATTTCCATCATCTGTATATCGTTCAGTGAAGTGTAGGTTTGTGTTTGATTTTATCTCATCAATTTTTAGTGAGGTAGGTTTCATATCTAAGTATCATTCATTTTTCTTGACTTGCGACCTTTCCTTATGCGGTAACAATTAAATCTTAAACCTCTGAGTAATGATGCCAGATCTTCTCCCCGATGAATTCGTCAGTTGAACAGCAAAAAGTCTTGAAACCTATACTTGTCGCTTATTATTATTTGGTTGGAGTCGTTAATGCAAAAATCAGTCGCCCGTTGTCATAAATTCTTCTTAGAATCACAGTACATGGAACTTTTTTTTTTCACGGCGAACGGGTAGTCAATAACCGATGAGTTAATTTGCCGTTTTTGTTTCTCGTTCCTACCTACTATTAATAAATCCTATTTCATTGTACAAAAACGGCTAAGTGTCCCCTATTTTTGTATTTAAATAAAAGAAAGAGGAAAATCAAATTCTTTATTCCCTCCAATTAATTTTACCCATTTGTTTGCATTGACAACTTGAGTTGGTTGTATTCTACCCCGTACCAGATTCAGAGATCCAGACCTCACCGTTTGATTATTTTGCGTACTTAACAAAACAAAGTTTTCCGGAGAAACAATATCTCGTGTTTTCCTACGCTTTATGATTTCGTGAAGTGCTACAGGTAGAAATAATGTTTTACGTGGAACCCAACTGAATAAGCTGGATGTGTGAGTATAACGATCTCGGAGTTACTTTAATAAATTAAAGTTCTGATGCGAGAGTGCGTAACGTCTACTCGACGGTGGCCCTTTGTTGAGCTATTTTTCCCCCCTGCAAAGCTCGAACTTTAATAAAGAAAACGTGGAAACTCAGGTTACATATCTGGGTTGTCGGCAAATCCCTCCAGCTCGTGAGCGAAGTTGAGTCGCAACGACTACGGCGAGGTTTTCATAAAATCTTAACCCAGACACTTCTCCGCAGTATTTTCCCGGCTTGGTGTATTGCAGCATTGGGTGGGAGTTGCAGAAAGTTGATGTGTTGAGAAAATAAGATCTCCTTTATTTACGAAAAACTGTACGAATTCTCACAAAATGTTTAGTTATGAATTAAACCTATTACTAATAAATTTGGTGGTACTGCAGCCGCATCATATCATTCTAAGAAGGTGGATTCAGGGCAGAAACTTTCATGTAAGCATTCATTCTTGAAAATGGTCCTAAACGTGGAGTTTTGAAGCGTTTGACACTTTAATTGGAAAGATAGGTTTTTCAGTTGCGTTGATTAGATGCGAGGTAATTATGGTCAATTATTCGTATTAATGAACCACTGTAGCCGATCAAGGATAAATAGTTGGTCTACGTTTCAAGATACTGGGAATTAGTTCGTGGATTGAATGAGACCACTCGGGTTGTTGACTGTCATCCGTGCCCTCTTTTTATTTAAGAAAGTTTCTTCAATTCGAGGACTGTGCGGGTTGCGATAGCCCTCTGAGCATGGCGGATACTGGACGGATTTTTTCATAGTATCCATGACGCTATTTCTCAATCTTTGATTTAGTAGAGCAGCATCCTTTTTACTGTTCATCCCTGTAATCGGCGCTCCAATACTGCGGGTATCAGTATAATGGATCTGAATATTTCGTGATGACGTCAGGTAGATTCTAACAACTAGACAAGATGACATCGAAGCAACTCTGCAATTGTTGATGCGGGACTGATACCTTCTCTTATTTTTAATTTTATCATTTGTATTGTTGAACCTAGAAAGAATTCGTGTAGATTTTGATGTGTACATCGAAAAGTCACTAAATTCAAGACAGATAGAAAGCGAATAGTACCCAAAATCCGCCCATCTCTCGTAATCGATCCGATAAGTTTCTGCAAAACTGCTGGTTCAATTTTGTAAATGATGATTTCCACTCGGAAAATGTTGGCGTTGACTTGAGAAATGATGAATTGAACTATGTTTCGAAAAATTTTGAGATAGGCTTGAAAAATTGTTGAGTTTGATTAGAGAGTATGCATAGGGAACTGATGGGTCAATGAAAAATGTGATTTGCGAAATACTGTGTTCAACTTCTGAATTGTTAACTTGACTAGTGAAATGCTGTTTACCACTCGGAAAATGTTGGATTTTACTTGAGAAATAAGAAATTGGACTAAGGTTATCCGTTACCGACACAATAAACCGTTGTGTAATAATTTCCTGCGTTTTTCCATCTTCGATATCTTTTACTACTTTCCGTTTATGAGGTTGTGTTCCATTTGTTGAACCTTGTCAGCAAATAAATATTTCACGAAGAACTAGCACGTTCATAAAAAGTTCACCAGGTAATGAATAATAATAATAATGTTTTATTGGCTGTTTGTTTGTTGCCTCTATTGTGTGACAAAACGACTGGATTTCCATTATAGATTGCTCTCTACCGAATTGAGCATTTGGAAAATTGCGTGACTCCGGGTCAAAGAGTCCGGGTTCGAAATGAAATTGGCTTAACACGCTATGGTTAGGCCGCCATTAGTGCTGTGTTCTGAATGCCATTATGAATAGCGACGACCGGTTGATAAGGGGAAAAGGCCAAATTACATGTTTTGAAATAACTTCATTGCGAAGCGTATGAAACATCTTATTTTTGACACGGTATTTTTGGCTATAATTCAATGACACTATTCATTGACCTTAAATAACCGACTTAAAGCTATTCTATTCACATTATAAACTGTTTTATAATAGAATAAATTATTTTTCACATTCTACGTAGGTATCGAATTCCTAATTCAGGATAACTAAGGAAAATTCAGTATTCTTGGTGTTTTGTATTTACCGCTTAATAGTATTGGTTGTATTGTGCCTGGGTTCAAACCCAGGCATCAAACCACCTCTGCTCTGAAACAACGAATAATTCATGTGGTACTCTAATAATTTTAATTTCAAATAATCATCAATGAATGAAAATTGATAAACTACAAATAATGAAGGCTCCATCAGTTTTCTCTTTTTCTGTGTTGCCAATATGTATTGCGTTCACTTTTTTGTCTGGATTGTACCATCGTAATAAGTCCATACTGTATTCTCTATTTTGACGAGATTGAATTGAGAAGTCCTTAGTTGGTGCTCCGATTCACCAA
Organism: Creontiades dilutus; assembly: GCA_031894815.1. Lineage (NCBI taxonomy): Eukaryota > Metazoa > Arthropoda > Insecta > Hemiptera > Miridae > Creontiades > Creontiades dilutus. The sequence continues at coordinate 2,393,205 of JAVIWC010001866.1, read as the reverse complement.
GAATTTCCAAACTCTTCTGTAGAGTAACGTGTAGTAAGATATTCATGAGACAATCTGGCAACACTACAGTACCCTGACTTTCTGAGTTATACTATTCTGTGTAGCTCTTTTTGGAATGGATCAGCAACCTTCCCGTCTGGCCCAGATTCTTCGCTCCCACTAACTGCGTAGATTTTAAGAAACTGAAAACCATTGAGCGAAATCTCGATTATCTCCGTATTCCTATTGCTTTCTTTGTTCACTTGGGTTGCAAGATCTCTGTGGTAGCTCCAATCATGCTGACCCTTTCCTCCGGCTATCGAAATTCTCTCATGCCTTACAGCGACTGTAAAGTCATGACTTGGAAATCCTTAATTTACCCGTATTCCAGAAGGGTTCGCAATAATCCTATTTGTGATTTAGAAACCATCTTTCGTTTGCTTCAAGATTGATTCTTATTCAGTCAAAAAAGTAGATCCACTAGGAAAAACCATTCGAAACCCCATGACTTCTCTATTGCTTTTAATTATTATAAAATCCATTACAAACATGTTATGTATGTTTATGCGATTATCAAACATTGCTATTTAAAATGACATTGGCTTCATTACAATATGGAGTTTTATTCTTAATTATTCAATACATCATTAAAAAATCGTAAGAGTGAAGTAGTTGAAACATCTTGGTAGGAAAAGTACCATCTTCATTCTAAGACGACCTCCAACGATCATGAAGTTCGCTGAAAACGTGTTCTATGAGGGTACTCTACAATCACTTGTTGCTAGTTAGATGTAGCCCCACCTTTGCTTTAGTGTAATATTCAAAATTATTCTTAATCAATCGTTTAATCATGAAAATGAATCAAGATAGCAAGATTAGAATCACTGACTTCCCATCCTCTTGCACATATTATGGAATATGGTACATGCGTCTACTGTAGGGGTACGCAATTATCACAAGTTGCTACTTGGAAACCGCCTAACATGTGCTTCACTACAATGTTCTGCATTATTCCGAATCACTCAACGTATTTTTTAATGGTGATGGTAATCTGCTAAGAAGATCTCATCCTCCTATTAAACTTCCCAAACTCATTCAAATACGACCTGCAATGATCATGCAATTGTTAACAATCGTGCTTCTCAAAGGTACGCGATAATCACACGTTGCTATTTGGCCCGGGACAGGGAGCGGAATCCCACCCGGGAGAAAAGACGAAAGCGACAGCGAGAGCCTGCCGGTGGCGCAGAGGGAAACTCAACCTCCTTCTACTTTATTGATTGTCTCATATTGGCTAAGGTCAAGATCTAGCCGCCCTCGAAACCCGGGCCTCGATCCTCTGGGCTACACCAAACCTCGCCTGTCTCCCACCGAAAGGGTTTTCTGATCCTCTTAGGACCATTGCTCATAATTAACATTTCGAGTCTCTTTTTTCCCCTCTATGGGGCCTGTCATCGAGGATCTATTGGGTATTAGTGTGGAAGGGAGCTCTTAGCCGAGGTGATTCTATGAATATTCAAGCTTCAGTGCTGTGTTATTTCGGAATACTTACTATCCGAGTTCCGTGGGCTAGATTATAGGTTTTATTCCGATAACGAACTTATTTGCCTGCTGCAATTAATTCAAACATAATTGGCTTCCAAGTTGGGTGGGCCGTAGAGTATTGTCTTTTATGGAAAACGGTTGTTCCCGTATCGATAGAACTAGTACTATCTGCAATTTCAATTTGATATCAAACGATGTTAGGATCAGCTCAGGAAACATTGTCAATTATTGCTTGCGTAGTTAAGCACGAAGCAACATGGATGTTAAATGTTGAAGGCAATTTGACACTGCTCAGCTGACGAGCACCATTTCTGAACTGAATAATCCCCCAGTTCTTCAAATTAGAAAAGTAAGAAATCAATTTCTTGAAATCAGACAAAATGAACAGATGAACAGATGAAAATGAATTTAGACAGAACCAATAATTTGTTCACCAATAATTATTATTATTATGGCTCGTTCTACAACGAAGACTCATGCATTAACCTGAAGTCAACCAAGGTGTCTTACTGCTATTATGGAGGTATGAATCCCAACTTGGGATAAACGCTCCTTCACTCCTTCTCGATGCAACAAACGTCCTGAAACGATTCAAATACAATATCCACTACTCTTTCTCATGCATAGGATTATTGTTGAAGTTGTGAATGGAATGCATATTATCTTGGACCTACGGATTTTTCCTATGGTATCCTAGTTTGGTATCACAGCCCCTTTCTTTCTCTTCCTTCGCCATCGCCCTCCCGTTGTGCTATAATAACACTTCGATAATTACTATTTCAATGATTAAAACAAGTATTATCATACACTTCCATTATAGAGGGTAATTATGAATTATTGTTTTCTAGTATTTGGTTGCGCCTTATGCTTAAATAGAGGCATATACCTCTCCACTTCATTGAATGGTTGGTTTTAGCTACTACTTTTATAGTAACCTAACGTCATAATAATATTATATTGTCTGTCATACTATATTTTGGGTGGGTTAGGCAAACTCACAAGCAGCTAGAATTTAAGAACCCTTATGTGTTTCAGCCAGAACTCGAAAACTGGTTAGAATACCCAGATAGATATCCTATCAAATGCCAATTTTCTAGGATGTGGAGGACTTCTTTTTGAGGGAGATGACTTACCGTAGCTAAAAAACCAAGTGGTTTTCTAATTGGATATACGTCGGAGCTTTAATCCCGAATTCAAGTAGCAGGTCGAGATTTAGAAGGCGTTTTCCGTTTTTCCCCTCCGTCCGAATGGGCAGTCTTCAGGAGCAGCCGAGGATGCGGGTCATCAGATTACTTCGCCCTGAGGCGGTCTCCAAGACCGGCGTTACGTCTCTCAGCCTCAGACCCTCTTGCTCTCCAGTCCACTCGTTACACCAAACTCTTACGCGTCCCCGCCCGCCCCGTTTGTCCCTTGGCTCCTCTGTAATTAATTTTCAAACCCGGTTTCTCTCTCTTAAAAGGGTAGCTCGGGCCTTAAGTTTAGGGCGGAACTCCCGGATCTATCTTACCCCCTCCCCCCCTTTCCTCCTTTCCTTCAACTTGCTGCTAACGGCCTTCCTTTTTGTTGTTGAAAAGCCCTTTGTAAGGTCCAATAAGTATTACAATGCCCCATTAGCATTCCGAGTCTCGCAAATCCTTTGTTTTTTTTTTTCGTTTTCCACTCTTCTTTCTTTTTTTCTTTTTTTTCCAAAAAAGGAACAGGAACAGGGAAGCGAGGTAAAGTCTACAACTCGCTTTATTTGTTCCATCGGCGACAAGCCTTCCAAACTCGGATAATTCAGAAGGAACAAAAGAAAACCTTGTTCCGAATCATATGAAACTTGTTACCAACAGATGATTGTTTCTTACTTGCCTACCTTAAGTTTCTATTTATTAGAAAAATACGTAAGACTACTTCCCCACCAATAAAAGTCCTTATTGAGACATACAAGCTGTAATCTATCTAAGTGGACGTATGTGCAAATTATCTGGTGATCTTGAATACGATCATCACTTGTCATTATGACATTATTGCTGGCTAGTGAAACTTAGTGGTGCCATAACATTTGCCTGAAGCAAGAATCCTTTAGTGCCTGCAAACCACAGGGAAATTTATGGGAGCAAAAGCTATCCTGTTAGGGCAGTGGTCTACCAGTGACAACTCTCAGATTGTGGCACGCAAACTCTTCTGCACCTCACATCTTAGCGATTATGAAAATATTGAGGACTAGGTGATCGGATTTTTACTGGGTCTGGCGCAGAGCTTAGTAAGTATTGCTTCTTCGTATATTCTTTGTTTGTTATTTTTTTTTCAGATGCATCAGCTTAACCTTACCAGATATATTTTGTAAACGAGTATTTAATGTCGTGTATTCCAAGTAAATATCAAATGAGTGTATTAATGATAGAGTGTTATGTTGTAGAATTTTGAAATTGATACTCCATGATTTTTTTTGTCAAGTTCCTTACGAGTTGCTGATGTGCTGTATCTTTCTTATTTATGTATACATGTAATGAATACTTCTTATCTACTTGTTAAGTCTATATTATTCTAAAATAAGTCTTGGGCTCAAGGACAGTGAACGAAAACTGTCTACAATTATTCGTTGAAATGTTTTTCATGTCGGAAAGTGGTCGAAGATCGAGTGTGTTCATGGGATGTGAGGTGGTGATGTCGATGAAATGTTGTGTCGGTTATTAGTTGCTGAAAATTCATTGGATTGTTTCTTGAATGGGTAGGGAAATTAAGCTTGAGGAGTGTTTTATTTTCCACTTTGTTTTTCTCTGGCACGATGTTTCCAATAGAACCTGTTCCTGTTGAAAAACAGTTTTAGGGTTTGAGTCTTCAATTCGCCGGGCATAGACCGAATCATCTGCATGGAAGTCGAAATAGGCAGGGAGTGGCATGTCATGACAATCCAGCATTAATAAATACTGGCTTCGTACATTGTCGAGCGCGGATAGGTTGGCTAGTTGAAGATGCGTGTTATATCGAAACAATAGATTATCTGTTTCTCAAATAACGTTGTAACAGCGATTGACGTTCGTTGGGTAAAATGGTGAGGATTCTTGTGCAATAATGGCTTGTCGGTAACGGCTGGAACGAAATTTTTCTAGTTGTTTCAACTACCATATAAATATGTTGTTTCGTCTGTTTAACAATCAATTCATCCCCTTCCAGTAGTAGAACCCTCTACCTCTTCCTCTTGGTCTTGATATAGAAGGAAGAGGAGCGAAAGACTGTCCATCCTGCCGCAAAGAGCGATCGGATCGCTGTTGCCCAGCACCGCTGGCGGTTCTCCCTAGAACGCCCGCGGTCACCCCTCCTCCGTCCGTGAACCCCGTCCGTGGCAGCTAGACCGCCTCCTTCACCATTTTTATTGAAATCAGAGAACCTCATAGTCCTGTTGAACATCTCCACTAATAGCGTCATTACCTTCGGCATCAAGATGCTACTGTATAATTTTAGGATAGCAGGGCCGGAACAAACCCTTCGAGCGGACACGCGCGAGTGGTTCAACCATGTGCTACCTCCTGGGCTTTTAATGTTGCTCAAGAAACAATGTGGAAGCGCTGTCGCTAGGTGCCTCATAATTGTAACATACCTGTATTAAAATTATAATACCTGTTTACTTGCAAATTATTGGAAGAGCCAATTTACTAACACATAAACATACACATAGCGTTAAGGGTAGACTCAAAATTAATAAAGTTCAAGCGAGTTAGGGACACGAGAGTGTTCTGTAGTACGAAAGATGCGTAACGGATAGTACTCCAACGGTCCTGTCTTATTTTTCTCCATGAAATTCCTCTGTGCTTTATGGATAATTTTCTTGTTCGTTTGTCAGGTACCACGAATGTGTCTGATTGAACCCAAATTGTTGCGAATTTAGCACAAGATTTATGATGATGTATTAATTTTTCAATTAAAATCACATTCTTTCTTATCGATTTATCAACATCTGAAAAAGGGATAATGAAAGGTGGAAGTTACGTAATTGATGCAGGTCAAGTAATAAATTGTAGATACAGGTCACATTATGATGAAAAATAAAAGGCATTTTCGGTACTTCTTTGAGTCTAACGCAAGTCATTCAAACTCCTGCTGAATTCATCGTAATAAACGGTTTAACTGTATCTTACATAATGCAGAATTCTCTAGTGCAATAACTAACGTGATACTGGAAAACATAGCCCCTATATATTACCACTCTTATGATATGTGAGTACATATCGTAATTGTAAGATATCTACCATAGAATGACATAACCGGTTTATCAGGACATTTAGACAATTCTTGTTATTAATCTTGAATCACAGCATTCCGATATTAGAACCCAAAACTTAATATAACTTCACAGCCATTCCAGCGTAGAATTAAGCTGCCCAATTTGTTATTCCTCGTCAATAATAGAATCACGATCTGCGCCCTTAGAATGGGAAATTTCCGACGGGGCAGGCTGTCCATTTGTTTTGGGTTGGATAAAACGATGGTATAGGGCTTGAAAAATAGATTGGACATTTATACCGCCAACCGTCTGGCGGGCATCATCTCGAACCTCTTGCAATCCATCTTCCTCTCTTCCAGAGAAGGTGTTTCGGCATCTTCATTCGTCATTACAGCGAAGAGTTTTTTTTTCCTTCAGCCGTTCTATTCTTCCACCTTCATCGCTTATCGCTTACCCTCTATTCTTTTATGGACCCCTCTCTCGTTTACTTTGTATGCTAATATTTCCGACTCATCTCTCATTGTTATGCGGACTTCTGACGTTGATAAAAACGTATTTTGCGGCAATTACTGCCTCAATCTAAAAGATGAATTATGCCTGCGGTCGCGGTGTTTACGATGGATCACATAGGTCAGCGGCAATAATGATGCATTTTTTTAATGAGTGAAGTGTGGGTGAATGTGTTGTCAATGTAAGTTGTTATAAATATATCTCTCTATCTCACACACAGGTTTTTTGTATCCGACTAGCTTTAGGAATTTTTGTATTTCAGGATTTTGTGCATAGGCCACGAATCACAAATGGTCTCACCAATTTGAAAATCGGTTCAGTCGATTCACAGACGATCCTTCCGATCTCATAAACTTCACTCCTGTATGATATTAGTTTATATATTCTCTGTCGTCATTATCCTCGCCTTTCTCCTCAATCATTTCCAATACGTCACCGACGGTTTTTTACTTCACTCCCCTTTCCAACTCCAATTTAAAGTTTTTTCTTCGTTTTATTCTGACGCGTGTTCGATAACGCGCGTAATTAAGTTAGATATTGCGTGCACAGTTGCGCACGCACGTTCGGTGCACACACGCCCACGTCACCGCACCGCAACGCCCACCGCATACTCACTCATTTGCCCTGACACTTCAAGGAGGCGTGATAATAGTCTGATTCCCTAAACGCACATTGTTACCCCAAACAAAACGTTGAAAACATGCAATTAAATTCACTGTCAATTAGGGTTGAACTCGGTTGCTTGGAATGAAACATCGAATAATTTACGCCTTTCCAGCCGTACTGAAGACAACTCAGTTGTAATTTCAGTCACGGTCATCCTTACTACTCTTGGTTTATTAATTTCAATAATAGGCCTTTGTAATCGTTTGACAAAAATATCTTATACCTCCCCCCCCTCCGACATTGCCACTCTACGATTCAAGGTGTGTAGATTCTGAAGCCTCAAAGTCCCTCCGCCGTACGGGCCATCAAAGATCTTAGAATAGATGTAAAAAGTCCTTTCTGTAGCACATGGACTCCATTTGATGTTCAGTTGGTCTTAACTTCCAGCCAGCTCGATCGCTTCACACACACACTTGCTGGGGTCCAAAAAACGTGTAACCTGTCAAATAAGTATAAGTACGAATTTTTAAATTCTATTTATTCATTATCTCGTTTTGAAAATTCATCTTGCAATCAAAGTTCTTGGGGGGAAAGGGGGTTGGGGTTGTCAAAAATAATGATGATGACCTTGGGAAATCAAATACATAAACGGCCCTAGATGAGAAGTTCTCTAAAATAAAGCTACCTACGTTGAACGTTGATTTCTGCATCATCCGAAGGGCATTAAGCACATATTGTCCTGATACGGGGCGCGTATCTTCTTGGGTAACCGCGGGGACATGAAAACTGTGAGTAGCTTGATTTAAGTTCCTATGGAATCGTTTCTTTCCCATAATATAATTATACTAACTAAAATCAAAATCTCGGAAAAATGAGAGAAAATAATTTCCGGCCACCTGTTTTACGAGTTGTTTTACGCAAGTAGCACATTCATTCCATGCAGTCGTATTGCTTTGTACTGCGAGATGTTAATAGTCCCAGATCGATGAAACCATGTTGAAGCGAATTGGTGTGGATGGAATTATTGTAAACAGGCGACTGTTGGTATAAGATTCCCTTATCAAATCATTTCTAGGTCAATACTGTCTTCCCTATCAGTTGCACAACTTCCTCCGCCAACAACGCTGTTGCCATTCTCTAGATAGCGTTACTGAAGTGACACTTTCAAATATAATCTGTACTCCTTTTGACTTTGCTATGAGAACAGCAATACTAGGATAAATATGTGTAGCCAAGGTCTCGGTTTCACGTACGTGGTTTAAATGACTCGCTCATTAATAGGTTAAAATCGTTGAATCACGTTATCAAATAAATATTATAAACTAAATAAAATAAATAGTTCAAAAAAAAGTTTGCCACCGGTATCGCAGAAGGCTTTCTCGTTTCTGCAACATAAGTATAATGTCATTGAATTGTTTTGAATAACCTCATACGATTCCATGGTGCTTATGGATTGGCGTTATAACACTAAAAACTTCCCTTAGTCCCAAGGGACATTCGAATTTGCACGAGGTGAGGTGGAAGTGGTTCAGAATAGTCACAAAAATGGAAATAAAAGTTTAGAAATTTTGACATTGACGAAAACAAATGTTTTTTCGTTTCCCGGATATGAAAATAAATCTTATTCGAAAGCAAAATGATCGTTGTTTGTTGTCACATGTGTTGGTTGGATGGACTAGGTAATTGTCGTTGGTTGACACCTTAAAAATGTAGAAATTGATTTACGATTATATGTATCAAACCTTCCCAATAAACTGTAACGAGCTCCTGTGTAGTCAATGAAAAATTGGAGTGGCATACATGCATAATAGTTCACTTGGACGAACGCTGCCTTTCAACCTTAAGCTTTGTTAAATTCGTGTGGACTAATACAGAATGAACAACGAGTGGTCGCAGGGGTGTATTGAGTTGTCAAGCGCTTTCTTTGTTGGATTGATTCATTGAACTTTCGTTATAATGAATTTCGACAGTGTTGATTTATACGTACGTCATTATTTGATTCATTCATTACAAAGCTGAATGTATTATCTTACAAAAGTCAAAAGAATAGGAACTACAATCGTAAACTAACTAAAGTCCAACGTTTAATGCTGTTCACCAATCTTCCGTGTTCGTTATTATTTGGCGATCCATCACAGACACTGGAATTCGTCGGGCAGGATGACGAATCACTTACCATTAAATGTCACACTATCCAATGGGAGAAATGTTTATTGTTCAAATAACTGAGATGGAGCTAGGTGATCACTGCAATCAGCAAAGGAATCAAAATTCTTTACCCACGCCTATCTTTATTGGTTTATCGAGATGTGTAAATAAATACATGTACTTCTCCGTCCGGTCAAGATGCTATGCTCACATATCAAAGATAGAAAAGATCTTCAATCAATGCTTCTATTCAATTCATCAGCAAATTTAACACAATCGCGGGGCAGGGTGGGGCGAGGTTGTTCAGCGGAAACGATTTACTACAGTAAATGTTATGTGGTACTGGATTCTGTGTAGTTGCTTGTATGAGGTGATTCGATCACGCATGCAGATAGCTTGTTGATAGAAGTCAAAAATCCGATGGGGACGATGTGTTGTCCGACTCAAAAGTATTAATTGAATAAGGGGAGAGAATGTAGAAAACTCGCGGAAGAAAAATGAGCACTTCATCTTCTATACCTATCTAAATATCTTTGATATTTTCCAGTTTCCATGTAAGTCTTTGGCTCTTTCGCAATCGAGGGTTTCAGTCTCTAAAACGCACTGATCTCATACCGTGGACTCAGAAATGGTATTACAATCCCAACCAAGATATTCCGATTTATTCGTGTTTATTGAAAAGAGTGAAGAAGAAATGAATGTTCTGTCATCAATCTTAAAACTGAAGGGCTCTATCGTACGAGTACATTCACCATTGGTCTTTGGGATCTACCTGTTGGTAGGGAATGACGTCAGACAGACCATACCATGTCTCGATAGACTTGTATGGGAAAAAGAATTTTGAGTGACGTGAGGCGCAGGATCTTCAAACATCTCAAAATCTTCAATTGATTGATCGCCGTCCGCCATAGAACATGTGAGGGAACCGCCGAGTCGGCGCATTTTACAAAGCGACCCTTTCGAGTTTACCATCAATTACAAAGCTCTAATGCTATTCAACGTTTGTCGGATAATTAATTCAGCGGTGTCCTCTTGTTTATGTAATGAGCTTTGAAGATTTTACCAGGCGAGTCGAGGACTGTCGAAGCGTATGCTGCTGCCAAGGCGATCCCTAATCTGAGATTAATTATACCAGATAAAACCTAGTGACAGATCTGGTTTGGGGTGGAGGTGGTCCTCTGCTGGGGACCAGAGTCTTGATTGCCTCCCTCTATAATAGCGTTATGTCCTCATTTCCTCCCAAGATGGGACGGGTGGATCCCACTCAGCACTTTTTATTCCGAGAGACCCCTCCGCTGCCCGGGGACCTTCTTGCCTTGGGAAACTTTTCCGTAGCCTTCCTTCCCTCTAATCCCTAATTGGATTGTATTCTGGCAACACTTCCACCCAGCTGGCCAAAGCCCCTCTGATCACAGGGGTAAATCCAGCGGAAGGCTCCTTCGCCTCTCTGCCTCCTGCCGAGCCGCATTCACGGGGAGCGGAGCAGACGTGCGGAGAAACCTAGTTAACGCCACCCACCCACACGCTGTCGGTATCATCTCTTGAATCAACATTTTCGTCCAGAAAAAGAAATCAGAGTATCAGCTTTGCCAAGTCAGCAATGATGCAATTTATGTTAGTTGATTACCATAATTTGATGGTATAACCACGTGATATTTTTTTAAATCTTTCCTCAATGAGTAAACAAGATATGAGGCTTGAACTTGCTACACAGGTGCACGTGAGCTAATTCTTCTTGATCTAGCTAAATTTAACCTAACTATGGGAAGACTTTCTTCCCGTAGAAGTCTTCTAGTCTTTCTTGCCCGATGATAAGGCAATATCTGCCGTACTAAGTGTAAAATATGGTTCCAATTTTCATACATATTTTGGTTTATTACTTTCAATAATGAGCCTTTATAATCGTACAGCTACAATTTTTTATAAACCCCTCAAACTTCGTCACTCAAGGTGTGTAGATTACAAATCTGCATTGTCCGCCCGCTGTACGCCGTGCTGTCCAAAATCCGTTCTTCCACATGCCACTGCTCTATAAACGAGGTTTTCGCTGACATATACTGACATAGGTGAGATGTCATTTGCACTTGATTCTGGACGAAAAATCGATTGAGATGGGTCCCAGACCATAGACAATCCAACCAAGTTAGACAATCTCGTGTTGAATGTTGAAAATGTTGAAAGCGGGTGTAAATATAATTTCTATTTTCATTTGATCGTTTTGCCGATTTTGCAATCAAGCAAAGTTGTGGGGGAAGGGGGCCAGGGCTCTAAATTAATAAACATTTGTCAAATACCAGAATAATTCACTCATTATTCTATTTGATTGATGACCATTAACATTTTTGTTTCAGTTTACGAAAGCGTCCGAATATGAAGAAGGCTGTCCGCAGAGTTCGGATTGTTCGATGGTAAGGTTTCTAATTTCTTGTTTAATTATTGCACCTATGAACCAACCAAATTTGTATAACATCTAAGAATAGTTCAACTATGTCCCACATCAAAAGCGGTTTTCTGCGCTTCAGTGTTCTTCTAGCCCAACAACGTTAATTTGACTGACGTCCGAAAGTTGAACGGTTAAAGTTAAGCAGATATTGATGGTTTAGCCCCTGATTTCACGCAGATAGGTAATTAATCCTCCCGGCTTATCCACTTACTTCTGGCCCGTCGGAGTTTGGAGTTTCCGTCCTTCAGAACTGTCCCCGCTCTTTCCTGTCCCGACAGTATTAATCACCTGTTCAACTCAAAATGTGGATCTTTGCCCATTTTCAATACCTTGTTTGGTAGTATCGACATGTCGCGTCGATGTACCAGGAATGTGCCATTGCAATGCAGTAAAGGTTAGAAATCGTGATATTTATTGTGTACGGGCCTATCCAGTGTAAGAAACCGTTGCCGTTACCTTCGGGATGTAACCTAAGTTTTGTAAGTTTGAAATTTCCATTTGCTTAAATACAGTTAAATTCACGTTTCGAGCCTCCACGATCACTGTTAACGCCTCTGGACGTCTGTCAATCCTTGTATCTGCCAATTCAAGTGACCTCGTGACACTGACTCTCAGCCTGTCGGTGTATCAATGTATTTGCAATTTTAGGGATTCATCATTCCGTATTCTGCTTTCATAAAGTTTCTAACAATGTTGTCCGAAGTTCTTCAGTTATCTCGGAAACGAATCTTCCGAATACACATAATGATTTGTAATATCCTCATTGACCATTTAGAACTGAAGTACCTATCCGAAGAAACCATTTTCTATGGATGGGCTAGGTAATGGATGCCAGATTAACTCAATTTTTACAATTTGATAGTGGTCAAAGCATGCATATAATAGTGGTTTCTACTCTTTACCGTAGCACTTGCACATTTGAAGGATTCTGTCCTACGAATGTTGGGGTCCAGTTCGACCTGCTAGATTTTCTTTTGGTTAATCAGCTTTCTTCCCAAAATACAGCGATATTGGGACAAGGAAATAGGGCTATCCATCATATTGGGTGCATACTATCAACCAGTAGAGCACAATTACTTCAGTACTTGTACGTTCAGTACAAACTTAGAAAGATAGAACTGGCCACATAAAAGTTAATGCAATAATACGGTCTGAAATAACAAATTATCTGTAAAACGTTGCCGGCAAAACCACACATCACATCACTAATTTTGATCTGTGTCTTTAGAAATGTGTCGTAGGTCCACTTAACAGCTGATATTTTGGTCTGACGGTTACACGCTAACTATTTGATCTAGGGATGACCCGCTGATGGGGTAATTTTTTACTAAAATTGATGGTTCTCATGGGTTTATGGTTTTTAGCATTCAATGTGGTTTACTACTGGAATCTTATGAACCAAAGATTGTGATTATTCAGTTTTGAAATCAATTTCTGTGAGTCCATACTTTACATAACCAACAAATCAGGTCTTTTCTCAAGTGATACTCTCGTTTTGGAGGAGTCAACTGGTAACCCTATCTGCACATAAACAAATCGACGCTTAAAGTGCAACATGTCGTATATCATATGTCTCAACTTTTCAGGAGAGACAAAAAACTGATTACATACGACAGGTTGATTAGGACTTTTTGATATGATAAGTTCACAAAAAGCCCGATATACGCGCTAATATCGATTTTAGCCCAAAATCAACTGTTCTATTCGATTCCCCGCATTTTTTTCATTCAAGTAATGTGCATAACTCAAAACAGCCAAAAACTGAGATACGACATGTTGCACTTTAAGCGCCGAAATAGATGTTAACCTCATTATGAATAGTGGTTTTGTTGGCTTAATTTATTTCACACTGCCTTCTCGCAGATAGCTTGGATAAAGTTATGCTTTCGGTTGTTAGCCATTCAGTTGTTGTTATTCCCTCTCGTGATTCTCTATTCGCATTACACCAGGATATCACCTTAATTTCTTCTTCATCTCTGAAACCCTCCTCGGGGACGGCCGAAAAACCCGTCCAACTACCAGCAGACAGTAATCGCGTTTTAAGTACATAACACAATGAGCTCTCCTGGATCCCCGCGTTCCTCATTACACGCCGCTCTCCGAGTGCGCGCCAACGAGGATAAAACGCAGTTAATATACCCCCCGAGAGTGGAAATTGAGCTACTAACAAAAAATGACGCTCCAGGGATGGTGGGGAGGTAACGGAATGAGAAAAGGACCATTTGTGAGTTTTTTTTCCGAGTTTCTGTTGGTGCGCTGTAGACGAGCTGAGAAAATTGTCCCTTAATGAACTCCTTCTCGACTGACTTAATTATAAAGTCATTCTACTGGGGGCAAAGGATTCCCTCTCTCCACCAAAATCCCGGGCTACTCTTGCTTCATTGTATTTAAAGCCATGCACTACCTCCTTCCATTGAAGATTGATAATTTTATTTTTGACATTGTCATGCCTTCACTTTAGCTCACGAACATCGACTCAAATGATACCTAAAGGGTTATAATATCTGTGCTAGATATTCCTTCTACGTAGATCACTGGTATATGTTAACTAGATGTACTCGATGGATCATTATCTAAATTCGGCGCTTTGCTACCTTCATTCCTTCCAATGGTATTCTAGATGTCATGGAATCCATTATCACTTTAACAACCCAGGTCGATTAAGAAAGAAATTACCTGCCAGCGCCCTTCAACTGGTCTGTGTGCCAACAAATTTTGTCATCGACTTCTGGAAGTCTCATAGGAACCTTATTTTAACCTTAAATTGTTCCAGCTAAACGAGAATAATAGTAAGCAATTACCAGCAGATGAATAAACCTACACTTCACTAGTTCATGAATATACTCCACAAAAGTCATAATATATCTTTTAAACAAGTTACCTGAGTTAGTGGTTGTATACAGTTATAGCTGCTTATGGTCCGTTGCTATCATTTCGTCGACGAATATTAATTAGCGTTGGAGAATGCACTTGTATGAATAATAGCGTTTAAACGTCCTCTAATTATCACAGAGAAAAACATTGGAGTCCTCCATTTCATACCGAACTACAAATATTTTGATATTAATTTATATATATTATAGATTAAAATGAGAATTAGATGTGAAAAATGGAACAATGAAGCGCATAAATCAACCTTTGCTCAGACCTGTGGAGGGCAGAATAAATCTAATTTATTTTTTAATCCCCGGCTTTTCTCCTGTTTTTTCGACGCGTGAGGAGAAGGGAAAAAGAAAGCTGAATATTTAAAAAGGGTCATTAGGACGGTGGTAATGAACGGGAGGATTTCAAGAGCCTATGACGGGATATAACGTGATGAATGTTGCAAATGAAGGATGAGAAATAGGTAGATGTTCTCGTCCAGTAGCAATCCTACTTAATTACTTTTGTTTGGCTCATCATATTGTTTCATGAGACGATGTGCCTAAAAGTTATTTTCATAAAATAGGATTCAAGTGAATAGATGTACGAAACATCCATACATTCTTCTGGGAAAGACAGTATATCTTCCATTTCCGCCGGGCAAAGTTCCATCATCATTGTAATTCAAGAGAGTTTAGGATTTTAGAAAATAAAATTTTAAAAATAATAAAATAAATAAATAAATAGAAATAAATAAATAAATAAATTAGAAATAAAATAGATGACTCAATTTTTGAAAAATGTCTGGTTGAAGCTACAGAAAGCGAACTTCACAGTTGCATTAGTAGCTAAGTTTGTGAAGGGAATAATTAAGGTTTGAATTGTTTCAATGAAAGGTGTTGTTATATTGGTGGTTGTCGTTAAAATGTGTCGAATGAAATCATCTTGGTGAAGTGAAAAAGATGGGCGTCAACTTGGCGGTGTATCACAGGGGACGCAGCTTTTACAGTCCTCTGCTCTCTCTCATTCAATTCCAGAACGTCAGAGGATCATTAATTTAAAGATCAGTTAATACATTGGCGTTCAATAATGATAGAACTTTAAATCAACTTAATGTACGATTCATCAAACTATGCTGTCCCTACTTTACAATTTTGTATCTCCTCAACGCCAAATAGCCTTTCAAGAAACATAGTTCTGAGGTGTTTACGTTAAATCAATAGAAAGTCCATCGCTATTCTCCGTACTCTTGACGTCAGTCCACCTACGGCTTTTGCACGTTATGGGCCCGTCAGTTCCAACTTTAATTGGGAGTACGCGACAAGCGATCAAAGGGCTTCCTCGGACCGTCCCACCGTCAAAACGAAGGAAAACCGGACCTTCCCTCATTTCTCCCAAGGACTGTCTTCGTCCTTTTCACACTTTTAATAAGGTCTTTCCCTTTTTTTCGTCTCCTTCCATTTCCTTTTTTCCTCTTTCTAAGCCAGAAACCCCTTTAGGTCTGAAAGTGGTGGCGAAGGGATGTCCTAGAGGGCGAGTCTCTTATTACTAACCCCCTTCTCTCTCATTCGGGATCAACCGAGCGGAGAGGAATGCGTCCCCTTACACTTGGAGCCTCCCAAAGAGGCGACGGGTTTTCTAATCTTTCTATCGGAAAGGGAAACCCGTTCATTTGGGGATAATACGTTTTTTGGTGGCGCCACCGTCGAAGTTAACTGTGACGTTAACCTTTCCTATGCCTGTCACGGTCATCTCGGGAAACACTCGTTTCTGATGGGTAAGAGTTCTTGAAGCAGTCCAATTTCGCCAATATTTGAAGTCTCCGACTCGATTTGGCAGATAGCTCTTTGTTGTTAATGTACCTCAACTCTGAAATGTAAACAAACTGCACGTTACCGACTGGATAAATATACATAATCAATTGCTATTCATCTGATAACTTGTAGTTCACCCAAATATCTTTGCTGCAATCCTAAAATTTCCTGTCTGTTGTCACATTTTTAAGTATGGAGTCCACAGCACTGTGCTTATCACGATCTGATTATTGACTGATGTTTAGGTTTGTGAATGGAAGGACTCAGGATTATTCCAAAGAGTTTCTTCGAAGGATTTATTCAGATGATTCATACCTCCAGCTGTGGTGGCCTGATCCAGCCAATTCCACTGTCGGGATATACGTAATAGACAGACCGACAGTTCGATTGTCTTGATCCGTTCACAACTGATGGCGAAACTAATCGACTGAATACATGTTCTACGGACTATGTGGAAGAAGCCTAAACATCCTCAATTTTAATGGATACACCACGCACCAATATTATTGAACGATGTCTAACGGAGTATTTTCAGTATGTTTGATGCTTATCCGATCATAAGCAATACAGTGACGTGGCATTGCCCCGCCTGAGCTTCTATTACTGCCAATATCCAAACATCGTACACCCAATCGTCAGTTCTTATCTTTCCAACGGTTCTCGACCCAGGTGCGAGAGTGAAATCGGCGCATGAAGACATAATGGAAGTCGGTATCGAGCTCTAAATCTAAACTAGTCTCAAGAACCTCGCCAACTTGAGCCAGATTCTCAACTTTCCGATCATGGAGGGCGGTTATCGTCGCTAACCCGCAGTGACCCTTTGGCGCTTCCGATTTCCTGAAAACGATCCACTCCATACAGAACGAGCTACTCGAGGCACCCCCTCGTCCTCTCGAAGGCTCCGACGCTGCCAAAACTTTCCCTCAAGATCCTTCCTTCCTCCCCACATTAAAGGGGTTCCCCAAACTCCCACTATCTCGCTACAAGTTTGCTTAACTAACACAACACCCATCTCTCACACCGCGGATCCTTCCGGACTTCGGTTACAAAGGTGCTTCTCATTAAGTTCGTCTCTCTTCTGAAACTCTTCCAACAGACTCATCATCCTTTTTTCTCTGCGTAGAGGAAATTTTTCTCACTTTCATACTTTTACAATCTTTGCTATAATGTAGGAAGCACTGGTAACATAATTTTCAACACCGTTCCTTATATTTCGATATGAAAGTATTGGAAGACTCGAAGACTCTTTCACCTTGCAAGAATATCGAAATTGTCCTTTCACGATTTGACCTAATATTGTTACAGTACCCTGGGACGTAGTATAGATTCCTATAGTAACAAAATATCATAGATCTATGATATGGAGTTAAACAATAATTGTTTAATATAATTATTATATTAGAAAACGTGAAACCGAATATTAACAACATGAACACGTAATTCGCAATGGGAACTAATTATCAATTTTTGATGTAAGACTAGTTTAGTTTTTTGTTAACTTTCTTGGAAAGATCTTCAGTTGGATTAAATGTCCGAAGATTGTGTGAAGGAGCACTTTGTTAAACTCCTTGGTTTTTTAAATTTTACAAAGCCTGTATACGTCTAAGTGCGGGTATTTCAGGAAAGTATTTGTTATCTTGTTTCTTAGCTGAATATATCAAACTGAAGTTGAATGTGATATCTGTCAGTTTGCTTAATTTTTATCATACACCATTGTTTTCTCTCTTAGTAAGGTAGGTGTTTAATTACTTGTACAGTCTTTCTTTTCAAATTAGTCGAAGGTGATTGCTTAATGAGTATATAAGATCTTTGATAATTAAGCCTAACCAAGAGGAATTGCGTATTAGTCAACAAGGTTGCATCGAGAAAGGAACTGCTACACGATTGCATACGTGGTTTAACCCCTGTCTCTTGTACCTATTCCGTTATAGGTACACTTGTGAAAGATAGTCGTGTCGACGTTTCACATTTATTTGTCAGTTATTAATATTTTTTCTCATGAGAATCTGTTTTCCTAATACTTTGTTGAATGTACATCGTGTCTATACAGCTATACCTTTTTGAGTGGCTCTTCCCTTGTTGAAGCCTGTCCAATTCCGATCTTCCAACTTCTCCACGTAGTTAAAACTGCGTTTTCCCCGCTGTACTACCTCACCAATTACTCTCATAATTTGTTCCCTTGAAAAGGAGAAACCCCTTTGTCTTTATTGCCGTTAATCATCGTTCATTTCGTTACAATTCCACCCGCGAGCTGGGAAGGACCACCTTTTTCCAGAGCGTTTTCATGGGCGACAGCGGAGGAGCACTAATTGAGCGATCGTTAAGACTTTAATAAGCAGAAGGCGCGTTTCCAACTATGGAAATAAGCTTTGCCCCACTTGTAAGTCGGTAGTTAAGTTCAGTCTTTCTGTAATTGTTAGAATGCGATTTAACCTGAAATAACAACCAACTGGAGAGGATTTTTTTTTTTTTTTTTTTTTTTTTGCATAATTATTAGGGATGTACAAAGTAATTTTCTCGTGATTACTACACTGGTCAAAATAGATGCATCCCCAGTTGGTCTCAGTAATTGAATCCTACACCTCCACTGTCGAATGATGAGCAGAATAGAGATTAATAGTGACTGATAAAAATAACTGCATTCAGTTTAGATGAATCAGGTTTTCATTAAAAATAGGAATTCTTTAAATTTTCCTGATTCATTCTTTTTCTAAATCGACCTATAGTAGCGACTTGTCCGTTCCACATACCGAATATTTTGCTCATTTTATCAATCATTAAACCTGATGATGAAGTGAGAAAAAACTTTGTCGTGTTATTAATTCTCCTTGGATCATACACCTTTTGGTTTGTTGGAAATCCCATTTGGTCTATTGTAATACTACGAATCACTCCATACTTCTTCATGCGAGTTGTGCTTTCCCGAATTTCCTCGATACATCTCGCATAATTCAATTTTAAGGAGTTATAACGGAAGGTTCAATAGGTTTATGGGGCTGTAATATTATAAGGAATGGCTTGAAGATGTATGACCAGCGGATGGTAAGAACGGGCAAACCAGAGGGTGGAAGTGACGAATTGGAGTTCTGAATGTTCCAGAAACCCAGCACATTAGGGCGCTGATGCCTAAAAACCATAAGGTGACAAGTTGAAGCCATAATTTCTGAAATTCAAAGTAGGCAGAGTTCGAGTGCCGGTGCCTCCTTGAAAGTTTCCCAATGGAGTTATGACCCTCTGGCATGTGGCCCACTAAAGCCTTCGAACTGTCAACCGGAACCCTTTAGAATTTTTATTGACTTTCGAGCGCCCGTGGAGGGGCAGAAGGGCACTAACTCATATTCGGATGTAGAAAAGGGACTCTGGGAGCGGAAGGCGAGGGAGGTCAATTTGTTATCGCTAGGCAGTAAATCACCGCAGGTGTATAATGGAGAGCTGAACCTATACCTTTCTCCGTGACTCGGAAACCCTTCCCTATGTTTTTCCACCCGGGGTAATTTATGAAAAGTGGGGAAAAGAATACACCCACCGGACTCGTATATCCGTGGTTGTACTCCCGGTACTGCTTTCAAACCTCAGAAAACCCAAAGAGCGGTTTTCTGGGACCTTCCACGGTAGGCTATGCCCGGGCCACAGTTGACCGGCGATTTTAACCGATTTGTTACGACTGGGAAGGATTTACGGTTCACCGTTCAAACTGAGAGGGTCATTGAAAAGGCTCGTCCTTGTTGAGATAGAGCTGTTTTGCTACCACAATAAACACGTCAAAACGTAGTCTCATATTTCACCGGTTAAAAGCTGTTTGCAGCAAAATAACCGCATAACCGGCCTACTGCAGGTAGCCCGTGTTCTTGTGTCGTGTTTTCCTAATAACCCTCCCACAATTACCAGCCATTATTCACTACCCCGTTCAATTGGGTTTATTATCCCACATTTGCCTCAACGACAATTGTGTTTTGTTAAACGGTTTTCGTTTTACTTACACCTACTTATTTCCTTATGAAAATTCATGAGATAATTGAATAAATTGAATTGACTCAACTGTAACAAACTTTGCTGTGAAAGTGTGCTTTTGGTAGAAAAATATATCAAATCTCATCATATAATTTCGTGCACTGCTGTTGTTAGTGCATTATTCGGTCATTATTCACGTGTCCCACAAAAAAACAAGGAATCTATTTTTATTCATATTTATCTAGTTTGTTTTCAGTATCTATCTCATCGCAAATTTTATTTTATTTAGACATAAAACCAAATTAGCTGCCTCGGAATCTTTAAATCGGTGCGTAGTTATTCTGAACTACATAACATTGAGTTCGTTTAGATTTCCAATTCGTTTAATGTAAAGCTATTTGAATGCAGATTCCAGACGTTACTTTTTAATTATCAATTGTAATTTCTTTTTAAAAGCCTAAATGTATTTTCCTCTAAATACCCTTTTCTGGCCCTTATTAAATATATGTATATTGATAATACTGTTTATTGCGGCTGAGGGTCACTATTAGGTATACCTAATTTCAATATCAGTTTTATTGAGTTATTTTAGTTCATGACATAGGGAAAGGGAAGAAAAACAAAAATTTGAGTTGTGTTAAAGAAATAGAAATGTAAATTGAGAAACTCGGCGTAACTCACGATGCATTCTTCCCGCTAAAACTATCTTGAAGAGTGGCGTCAAGTAGACGACCGTCTGACACGAATCTTAATTCCGCATCTGAACGTTGGGAACGCTAATTGGTGGTCGGATCTAGATGAAGGGCCAACTCATCTGTCATCACTCAAACCAACTACCGAGTTCTTACGAAACCGCTCTTATCTCGTAATTCATGGAAACAAATGGTCTCATTCAGGAATGACCGACAAAGAGGATCCTCAGAGTTTCAGTTTTTGTGGAAATATATAGTGGTCACTGTCTCAATTCCAGTACTTATGTACGTGGAATGAATAATCAAGAAATATTCCATATTTTAAGAGGTTTAGTTTGATTCTGTACGCTGCATCGGTGCCATCAGTCGAATCTTCTGAATAATTATTGTTTGTATCGAATATAGACAATGCTGGAAGCAACTCTGATGACACTATTGTCAACCCGTCCTCCTGTAAAATATACCTAATCTCTCCCTAACAAACCTTTCCAACTAACCTCTCTTTAACTTACAAATCTAAGGTGGCCATCTCTACGAACTATCCATGTTACTCCTACATACTTGCATGACCACGCCTTAAGTGTGGTTTTACAATTTACAACCTGGTATGGGTTTCTTTTTTTTCAGTGACGTCAACTGAAACTTGATGTCAAAAACAAATCCTTAACTGGCCCTATTCCAAGGTTTAATATTCATTCCTCATCATAGCCTTACATGATTAGATGCAAAAGTAGTATTAAAATGGTCAAGAAAGGTGTTTTTTCAGTAGCCAAATATCACAAGTTCAGATCAAAGAAGGTCACAAAGAAAATTTGCTGACGAACCTTGACCCCATAGTGCGGCACTGCCCATCAATCCATGTTTGAGAGTTGATACATTAAATATCACCAAAATCATCATTTTATCTCGCATTCACACATTACATATCCTCTTTGACAATTCAGGTAGTTTTTATCCACAAGTGCAAAGCTTGAAAAGTTTTCGTTATAAACTATGCACATACGGTATATACTGTCTACTGAATTTACGAACTAACGGGTTGAATTTGTGTTTAGTTACCATGAACTCCTCACTTTCGATATAGGGCCAAGCGCTCGTTTGTTCAACAATGGTAACCTACTTGAGTATTCTTTCATTATTTTGTCTAAGCTAATTCTTTAAAGAATGAAAGGCACCTTATATTGAAGGGATTCTCTCAGACAAGTACTAATCTTGAAAAGTCACCTATTAATGTCATATTCCGCTTTTAATAACTGGAAGGGGAGATGTCGTTTTTCATTCAGGACATCCACAACAAGTGCCACCCTTAAAAAAAAAAAAACTGTTGAACGGGCGACGCTTCGCGGTTCAATACACGCTGGGTTCAACGCGAAATAAATATCACCGAGAATGATGTATAGGAATGGCAACGAAGGGGCAGATGGCTTAGCCACAATGGCGTGGACCGGAGAACGGGGTATGTTCACGGGACAGGGGACTCTTTCGACCCAGAAGGGAGACAATGCGTTGACATGTGGGCCGAAAAGGAAGGGTAGGTCGTCTGGCACTGAGCTGTTTCCAAACAGATCCAACGGATGAAGAGGGGTCACAACAGGACCCAAAATATTTGCCCCTTTCCTTTTTTTTCCTCTCGCAGCAGATTTCAATCTCGTTTGTTTACTGGTGTCGGGGCCTCCTGAAGGACTTTCGGGAGTCGGAGGAAAACAATGGAATCCAATACTTATTGGGGTGCTGTCGATCCGATTGACGTCGAATGCGAATAGAAAGGTTTTGTTCCCCTGATCCATAATTATGACGAGACAAATGATCGTTGAGATAACGCCTTCCTGAGTTTGCCTTCTTTCTCGATCATCGCGAATGAATCCAATCAGAATCCAACCTTGAAATATCGTGCATCTAGTATCGGGTGCCATTCTAATCAAGTCCTTCCCTAGTTCTTGACTGTAGGGTAGTGGAGTATCTTTTGTTGATATCCTCCAGAAGTATTTATCAATATGGGATTGATTCATCGAGGGTGCCATTTCTAGTTTGTTTTTGAACTACTATTCTCTATATTCATGACTGTTGGTTCACCTGAGTGCGTACCACACTTGTTGGTCTACATACTTTTATTGGCGATTCACTGTTGAGTAATATCGACCGAGTCTATTCAAATTTCTTGCAGGGCTCCGGTATTCCAAAATATGCTTTAAATTATTACATAAAAATAAGATTTGCCTCGAAATACTCAGGCATATCAATACTTAGGCACATGCGCTATCTGAAGTAACCGATGCGTTCACCCTTAGTGTGTTTCGCTAACTATGTCATGTTTTAGTATTTTACAATTATCATTCCAGTCACTCCGCTTGGTCAATCGAAACCAAAAGCCTGAAAAAAACCAGCGGATGTTCATAAACTTCAGTGAACTATTCCATGAACCACAGTCTTCTTGTACGTGTGCAATGTTTATAATCACTTGAGTAATGCAAAGGGATAATCATTCAGCTCTCCTGATTGTCGAATTCATTTCATTCAATCGGAATAAATAAAATTGTTATAATAACAGATCGATGCTCTTATGAATAAAGCTCATTTGCCATCGGCACATTGTTACTATTAATTATGTTATCGAACTCCCTAATTGATAGCTGTGTTGAATCACGGACTAAAAATCCCCGGACAAATATGACCCGGACGAAAAATCCCCGGACAAAAAATCCTCGCGTTTAGCCCAATCCGGACAAAAAATTCGCGTGTGAAAAATGACAGAAATAGAAACTTGGAACCAGAATAATTCTTCTGTGATCGGGGCCCCAAGTTGATGTTTATGCTACCAGGGTCAACGTGACAAGTTTTATTGCAATCATGATTTGTCATATTGCTCCACATTACTTCCTACTCGGGGAGTCCTCAGTTTCACGATGGGGGCTTCCCAACACTTACTAAGCGAGGACAAAAGCCGTTATTCGAAGGGTATCAGTACACGCGACACAAAATATTGACTGACGGCGTAAGGTGGGCTTGCTCCAAAAAATCCTCGTTCAAAGTGAGTTCATTATTATGTAGCTATACTCGTACCTACTGTTGAAAAACAAAATATTATTGGTTTATTGAAATTCCGATTCTATTTAATCCCGATTCCCGTTAACAGTGCCCTTTATTTATGCTCTCCACTCATAATTTCCAGTGCAAAGGGGCACTCAAAGTAATCGGTGGAAAGCCATATGTACCCATAAAGCTCTAAATGTATTTCGTATTTTTCCCTTTTTCAGTAGTTTTCCGAAGTTGGAGATTTTTTGTCCGCCCTTGGGGATTTTTCGTCCGATTACCGTGCTCAGGTGGTTATGCTAAAAAATGAGTAGTCAATATTGGATAGTGTGCAAAGGGCCATGAGTGAGGTATTGAACATCCCTCCCAAATTATCTCTTACAGCCAATTTTCATGTGTGAAGTAAACTGATTTGACTTGAGGGGCAACTTAACCGGCAACTGTCAGCTTCATCGCTGCCTGGGCAGATATTGGGTTTTCACCGATGATATTTTTAGATACGATTGATAGCAAGTATTGAGCGATTTCGTATTACAATACCTCAGATTGAGGAATCTTACATCTGTTGGTAACAATATGGGTAAGTTAAAGTTTGTGAACGATATCCATCTAGTGGAAAGTTGTAGGTTGAGGAACCTAACTTCATATTTTCCCATTGAAGTCAGGGTGCCATCAACTCCGTCAAGAGACCTCCCCTGTCTCCCGCCAATGTAACACGAGGCGATAGAACGCCGTCTGATAGAACGGCTGTCAACCCCTTCGGAGACCCCTGCAGTCCTGACACTCCTCCCCACCCTCGCTCCTCGTCACGGCATCTTGGTGTCGTGCTAGAGACCAATAACCCGGACATACCCCTTCAGCGGCCCACCCCCGCCATCGTCGAACATAAATCTCTCCCGCAAGAGCGCTCTGGAGTCTACCACAACGAGGAACCTTCAACCCCCACGCAATTATCGTATTTCCTACACTTTGTTACTTCCACGTCTTCCTTATTATGTGATAAACATCCGGTACCCGCGCTTTCCCTGGCCCTTTCGCCTTCCCCTTTTCCTACGTGCTCTGAATTCTTCAAATGCCTGCAGAATTTTAAATGTCCCTCGTTCTCCCTTCCAGACCTCCCCCAAGTTCTTTTTCTCTGGGCTCAAGCCGCTCGACTTAACCACACCAAGATAATGAAATGTGAATAAATCATGCCTCTACCTCCCCTTTTATGAGATATTACGGGGTATCAAAGACTAAATTTTGAATGCCTTAGGCAATCCATCGTGCAGCGCTTGATGCATTATCCATTTTCTGAATATCGCGGTTAAATTTTCACTCTAAACGCTGCCCTGCATTGTTCATGTTCTTTCGGGAAATGTCCATACCTTTTAACCCAACTAATAACCTGTCTGTAATCATGATACCGCCGAACACATCAATAAAACATTTTTAACTACATCGTGACGACCGAAAGCAGAGACATAACGAAGAAAAATAGTTGCTATCGATTTAGTGAAATTCCCATAGGTGTGGTTATTATTAGACTTCCCTACTGTGCTATTGATGTTACTTGTGTAATCGGCGTCATAACGCTGCTTCCTTGAAACAGTAACGAAGTATGTACGACATGGGAGGTCTGATGCGATCCACGTGTCACGTCGTCATCTATGACATGAGACAAAATGAATTCTGTTAATGATACAAGAAACCCAGCTATCAATATAGTGGGGGACAGGTTGTCCGAGCGAGCTAAGGCATCAGTCCTTTGGCTGTTTTCTTTCAGTGGGAGTACTGAATAGCCCGGTTCTAACCCGACAGGCACCAATGATTAGGGCCAAAATCCTATCAAATGTTGTATACCTGTCCTGTCGTTAGGCAGTTCAACTGTGATCTCGATATCACGTGAATCCAAATCACTCCCAACCCAGGAGCGTGAAGCCACGAGCGAAATCGTCAGACCTAGTTCCGATCCTCTCTAGAGGACGGCTGATGACGTCCGCGACACCTCCAGGTAGTCGAACGAAAATCCAAGGTGAAATTCCTTGTTTACTTTACTTTACTATGTACGACTTACTGCTCAATAATTTCTATGATGACTGTGTTTGTATATATGACTCTGATTGTGTTATTAAAAAAATTACATCAAGATTCAATTGATTGGTAGAGACCCAGATGTTGGATGACGACGAAGCGAATTCACGACTTCCACTTTGGTTGAGTTGTTGAAACTTCTGGTAGCTTGAACTATTGTCATCCCGGGACATTAACAACTTTTTATTTTCCAAAAACAATATGCTGCTTATACAGCGTGTCCCAGGAGTTATGGACAATCCGACTCCTTCGTGTTCTACAACTCACTTCCGAACGAAAATGCCTCGTAGCAATTTTTTGCCAGAGGCCTCGTTTTCGAGTATTTCGCGATTTAAAATTTTTTGGTGTTTTCGATCTTATGTCATTAAAACCATCATAACTCCCTCAATTTTGGAGATAGCTCAAATTTGATGACACCGTTTGAAAGAGCGTTAAATTTTCTCTCTATTTGTGTCCGAAAACTTTTTTGATTGCATTGAAGATGTGCGATTGCTGCGCCAAATGGCAGTTTTGTCAAAATCTTGAAATTTCCTGCTTTTCATCTCGCCTAGAAACCCCATGAATGCTTGACGCAGAACTGTAGAGGCCTGGTAAAACGTGCGCCAAAATGCCAGCTTTCGTAGTCGTTTTGGTTTTTATAAATATTTTTAATTAAGGTAATAGTGTTCTGCAGAAAAACGTGTGTTTTCTGTTAAAATTTAGGTTTTTGCAAAAGTCTAGACGAAAAAAGGCTGGAGGGGGGATATACGTAATTTTTCTCGCTGGATCGAATGGTGACAACGCCAGGGCGCTCAAGTGACGATTTAACTTAGTTTTGTCGGATGCTTAAACCCATTCGTTTGTGAACAGCATCTAAGGCATTTCTAAGCTGTCCGGCCAAAGGCAAGATCATCGAAGAGCGGAGAGACGGCTATTGTTTGTGTTCATTTACGATTGATTGCGATGAGTTGCATTCATCTTTTTGCTGACACTATGGACAATCATCAAACCAGGCTTCCGTATCATTACCAACCTTCCTTTTCGTCTCTTTCCTCGCTGTATTTCCTTCAGCATGGTTTTCCCTTCTCCATATTCCCATTCATCATGGTGCGCTATAACTATTGAACATAGCTGGTAGTAATAACCAAAACCTTAGTGACAAAAAACAATTAGGTAGTAGATAAAAAACAGAAAGTTTACTAGATAAAGAAGGATCAGCGACATAAACCATATTATCTACCAATATTTTTTCCTCATACTATCGGACGTGTTCGCTGGAGTGTGAGTGGTACACAGGAGTGTGACTCCCTTGCTGCTTCAATAGCATTACCATTGGCAAGACCGTACACAAAAATCATGTCAACGTACTCACTTGTGGTACAGCTACTCAACTGAAACCAAATCATCGCAATCAATCGTAAATTAACACAACCAATAGTCTCTCGGATCTCCGATTATCCTAACTTTGGCTGGACAGCTTGGAAATGCTGTAGATGCTGATCACAAACGAACGTTTTCAATCAGTAAATTCATTTTCATTTTTCATTTTTAAATAATTATTTTTTAATTTATATCATAATAATCTTGTTTAAACTCTAACTCTTTGTATGAACTCGATTTCAACATTGCAACACCCAATGCCACGCCCAAATCAGGTTGCGGTTGATAATACACGGCGCGCAAACCAACCCCTCCTTCAAGACCGGGAGGTCGTGCGGGTCATTGCATATCCTCGCCCCTTACCAAGACAATGCCTCCTCCATAGCTTTCCCAATTTTCAAACATTAGGTCTCTTCTAGTTATACAGCGTGTCCCAGGACTTATGCACAATCCGACTCCTACGTGTTCTACAAGTCATTTCCGATTGCGATGAAACGCATTCATCTTCGAGACTTTTGGAAAAAACTCAATTTTAACAGAAAATACGTTTTTTTTTGCATTTAAACTCCATTTCCTTAACCAAAAATATTTTTACTCATCAAAACGACTGCACCGTTGGAAAGCTGACATTTCGGCGCTCGTTTTACCAGGCCTGCACAGTTCTGCGTCAAGCATTAGTGAGGTTTCTAGGCGAGAGGAAAAACAGGCGATTTCAAGATTTTGACAAAACTGCCATTTCGCGCAGCAATCGCACATCTTCAATGCAATCACAAAAAAGTTTTCTGACATCAAATAGGTAGAAAATTTAACGCTCTTTCCAACAACGTCATCAAATTTGAGCTATCTCCAAAATTGAGGGAGTTTTGACAGTTTTAATGACATAATATCGAAAACACGAAAAAATCTTAAATCGCGAATAATTCGGAAACGAGGCCTTTCGAAAAAAATTGCTATGAGGCATTTTTTGTTAGAAATAAGTTGTAGAACACGTAGGAATCGAATTGTGCATAACTGCTGGGACACCCTGTATTTTCAACGTTTCATATTTCAAAGCCATTCTGAAAACCTCTTTCATCTTCTGTTTATTGTTGATGTACTATATGCGTTGAGAGTTTTGTCTATCATATGTCAATGTGAATTTCAGTTGTTCTTCCTATTTTGTTGATTTTAATTTCGGTGAATGCCTTAGTTCCCTGCATGCTACGAATAACAGGAAGCGCCATATCTGTATGTGCGTGCCTATCTTTTTTTCTGCCGTTAAATCTCACGACAGTGTTCCCATTATTTCTGCCACATGTTGTATGTTGCTACCTGTCAAAGAATGTCATTTTGTCATAATCTAGCTTAGTCACGGCGTCAACGAAGAAATTCTTAAAACTTTTTAGTCACCTGTTGTTTAAAAATAACCCAAATTAAGCTCGAAGAGACGATTTTTCAAACGGATCCGCACTCGTTGACTTCTGAAAATCTGAAATCCAAGAACATGTAAACATCTCTCGAAAACACGTCGGTTGGATCGTTTTGAAGCCAAAATTAGCTGAGACAGTTCCGAACTTCCATTTCTACGCTTAATCTCTGGGCGAGGTAATTCAGATCAGCCTGGCGAACTATCGAGAACTATTAGCGATCCTCAAATGAGTTGAGTCACGTGATGGGATCATTCAGTAGCTTGAATCAATTCAGGTGTACCTACGAGTCTTTTGGGATTAAACTTGCATCGATTCACGAGGCGGAGTTAAATGAGTTCCCCATAAATGTGCTCGTAATTGCTATGAAGCTATTATAAAAATTCTATTTATGGGAAAGATAATCGATTACCCTGAAGCATTAATTAAGTAAGTTACTGGCTTGCTTCTATCAAAATTTGTTTGTTCAAATAGGTTGTAATTTCGATTCTGCGCTTAATACAAACATATAATTGATTTAGAAATAATTACACCGCTTAACCAGTCTTCGGAAGTTTCTACGATCTGTTGGGAAGGTTATTCTTATAGTTATTTATAAAAAAAAATATATATCTTTAGTAACCTGTTTTCGTAATTTAAGTGTTAGACCATGAACGTGATGATAAATGTATAATTTCATGTAGCTATAATCATCATAACAACAAACCTTACTACAACTTGAAATAACATATTCTGCGCGGTCGTCGTGAATGCGTGGAGTAGGTAGGGCTTTGTTTGGGAGATCTCGGCACCTTTCGGCTGTACTCGCTGCCCTTGAATTTGATAATCAGCAACATCATGATCATTGTAACAATTCCAATAAACGGTATGTGTTTCTATGCGTTTGCATATTGGGTTTTGAAAAGATGTGAAAAACTATATGTTAATTTGGTTTTAAAAGTATGGTAGTGGTTTTTCCTTATTATGTTCCTAAAAGGTTGCTTGTCATTACCCCCGGTAATCACTAACTCCCCCCCCCCCCCCCCAAATGTTGAAAGAACTGGTAAGCACCCCTTATTTTAACCAAAATTAAAAGAATAGGTATGGAAAAAACTCAAACCCAGTTAACAATATTGTCTATTTAGAAAAAAAGGGTATATATTTTGAGGTTCTTTACTTAATATGTAGTTTATTTTTTAATTTCGTCACGCTAAACACTGTTTCAATCTTCTTTAACCCCCCCAAACGTTTTTTTGGAACCTTCCCCCCTATAATTTCATAGTCTGCATCATAGCCCCCTCCCCTCCCCCCTTGTGGGCACCCCTGCATTACCTCTATTGTTGCTTGATCTCAATATTGCTGTAGCACATACACTTAACATTATCATTGAATGTATCTATACCTCTCAACATTTTTTGGGTTTTCCTTGTTAGATCTGGAACAAAAGGATACATGTTTGTGTGTTAGCAGTCAAACCGTTCAACTTTAACCAGGGTGTTCGTGGTATTCTATGATTGTTGCAATCTAATTAATATTTCTTGAAGGTGAAGAGGAGCAAATTTTTCCTCCCCTATTCATTCCAATAGATATTTGATTTCTAGACCTATTCAAGCAAATCTAGTCTTCATAAAAATGATTACTACTTTCATAATTATTTAGCAAATGGCAAACGGATACCATGACCTATACAAAATATGCTTGGACTTATTTTATCGATTTACAGTAAAAAAAGATGCAAATATTTCGAAGCAAATGCAGCACGTTTTTAAATGTCATACGGTTTAAGTCATAGTAAATTATCATTCGGCCAATTTTGTTTGATATTTATGGTTAATCCCTTCTAAAGTCCCTGGATTTAAGGGTGTCACTGATTTGTCTCTTTAATCATTGCTTGAAATGTTTATCAACGTTCTTAGATAAACCTTTCCCAGTTTTCAACTTTTCCCAACCAAACTGTTCATCTTCCCCCACGTCGATTCCACTGACGTTCTCAAAATAGTTTCCTTTCAACACAGATTAAGACGCAGACAAATAATGTAAGAAGAGACTCCTAAGAAAGAAACTTCGAGCTATCAATTACCTCACCTAGGCAGCAAGTTCCCTTTCGGAGGCAAACAGCAAGAAAAAAACAACCCCGTTGACGAGTAAGGTCTGGGAAAACGTGAATGCGCCTCGCGAGGGATGTATTGACTTTATTTATAGTTGAAGTTGCCCAGATGGAGTAAGACGGGCAAACCTCGAAAAAGGAATCCGATAGGGTAAATAGACTTCTAAAGATAGATTGCGAGAAACGGCATAGGGAAAAGAGAGAGAAGAGGATTTACTGGTTCGTATAAAGCAGAAGGAAGAATACGAATACGAGAGGTCAAAGAGGCGTTATATGTTATGTCACCAGTAGAATAACATAATAGGTGTATGTGGGCTAAGGTTATTCTGGTTCTGTAGTTTGAAAAAAAAAAATGGTTTTGGCAACATCGTCGCAATGACATTTCCAGAATACTGTCAGATGCATTCGCTCAATGCAGTTTTAACTTGTACCATGTTTTATCGCTGAGTTGTGTGCTCCACAGTTAAGCGCGAGCCATCATGAAGTCATTTTGTTCGCTTTTACTTCGCTCAGATGCTGCAAATGAGTGTAACTTGGGATTTTTACGTGAAGATGCATCGACCTCGGAGCAGCTGAGACGCTCTCAAAGCGCATTTCCACGCGATTTACTCTCTAAAGCAGCGATTCAATATGTTGACAGAGTAGGACTTCTGCTTGCCGATGTATAGGGTCAGTTGAGTGCTGTCACGAATCGAGCAGCATTGTCGTTATATTCAAGACTTACGAGTTCATTACGGAATGAGAAACCAATACTGCCGATTCAGTTTATTGGTTGCTACGGAGAATCGTCCTTGGTTCTCCCTGTTTATAATCAGTGTTTTAAATTGAAGTAGTTACCCCTCCCGTGGGTTGTGGTTCAAGTACAGCATGTATTTTGGTAACATTTTTTGCCCCTATGCGTACCATTCAACAATTACCATTACAGAACTCGGAAATACCATTTGGGAAATTGGTCTGGGTTTACAGTTGAAATTTGACTTGAAGGCACAAGGAACGATTATTAGATCGTTAGGCTTCCGAGGGGAACGTTCAAAAATCAACGTTCAAAATAATGAAAGGGCTGGATTGCACGACGGGAACATTAGGAAACAATAATGGCTTCCAGCGAGCGATGAGCAAGCGCATTTAGGAAGAATCACTCCAGACCCCGCACCATTAGGGATAGTCGAACAGGTGTTCCTAAGCGAGGCCGTTTCAGGAACATACGTTATGAGTTGCAACTGTCCAAAATTGCCAAAATCCATGTACCCTCAAGGAGTTGGTAAGTTATCATGTATATTACTCATGTATT
The DNA here is from genome assembly GCA_031894815.1 of Creontiades dilutus. Classification (NCBI taxonomy): domain Eukaryota; kingdom Metazoa; phylum Arthropoda; class Insecta; order Hemiptera; family Miridae; genus Creontiades; species Creontiades dilutus. The sequence goes on along the minus strand of JAVIWC010001866.1, from coordinate 2,361,203 downwards.
TAAACAGTTGATTAATATAAAAAGTATGATCGTGAAATGAATGATTGAAACATCATGCTCAGTTTTGATAAATCGAAAACTATCGACTCCTAAAATGCGATGTTTACTATGCAAATGTGTAAGTTGCGTGGTATGATTATTTTGTGTTCACTGTGGTGAGACCGTTTGCTGGTGCTTTTGTGTATAATTGGAAAGCAAACGTTCATTAGTATTTTGATTATATAACATCCGAAGTGAAGCGTGCCTAAGAAATGAATTGTTTGAATGCGGACCAGTGGAACGCGTACCGCCAATATTTGACAACCATGTAGCGCTTGATTCATCGCAAACACGAGAGCTTGCCAACTTTGATCGGTGATCCGGCGATCTTGCCAAACGAAATGGAGATTTTTTTTTGTTGGCGAGGGCAGTTCTTTCCGTAAACCCAGCTCTAGGCTCGGATATCAACATTTTGTGTTAGGCTACTGGCCTGGCATAACTGTCAACGTTTAGATTAATTGCCTTATTCATCATTACTATCTCTATCCTTCAAATGCAATGAAGTTGGTATTACTGAGAGCCAAGGCTTAATACAATGATTCGTAGAGCGCCTCATACTGTACATCGTTGTATTTTGTGTGTATGAAACTGAAATTACAGTGCATTAACTGCTTATAGTTCAGAGAAGTGTTGTCAATTCTTAAATGAATATGTTTATTGGACGGTACTGGGAGAGGCAGCGTGATTCATTGCGGAAAGCGATGCCAGCGCTTGAAGAAAGTTAGCCTGGTGTAAAATACAGATGAAAAGCCTTTCTCAGTTACTCTGGGGAGTCGTGAGTTGGTAATCAGCGTTGTTCTAAGATGTTACAAAGAGAATCTACTATCTAAAAGAGTCGAAATCCTGCAGTGAGGGATTAGCTAAGAGGAAAACGAGCTACAAAGGTAGTTGTAAGGACGGGCAACTCGAATGTACGCTATCTCGAGAGCTGCAGTGGAAATGATGGATGGAGTGAGGTTTGCTCGAGCATATCGACCTGCTAAGAACGTCTCCCCTGGCCGTCTTAGTCACTACCGCTAATTATCTCTCGGCTCATTATCGAAAGAGGCGGCACTTTGGCCGCCCCCTCGAGCTTTTACTCGCGGCAGTCTTGAGGGAAATGGTCATGTACCTTCCCCTGTTCCATGGAGATTACCGTTCGTAATGCCAGAGTCTGTTTCTTTGAGTCCTACAACTGTTGTAATAGTATTGAATAAAACTGTAATAATTCTCAAGAATTCGTGTGATGATACTCTTGAAATAAGTGTATATAAAACTACAACCTACCCAATTCAACTAGCTACTCAACAATTAATCATATTTCCAAACGAACTCATAGTTTTCCATTTCAAATCAAGCTTTTCCATGTATCATACATGTCCCTCCATTTTTGATAGGTGTCCAAATGAAATTGTCAAACCTCCGTTTCTCTTCCTTCAGTACCAAACACATTTTTGTTGGAAAAACCCTCTGCATTGTGATTTTTAGATTTAAAGTTGATTAAAATCTAGAAATCTAGAGATTTTTCTTCGTTTTGTCCAGAAAACCTTGAATATTATTCGAAAACACCATAACTGAATCTCACTGTACCAACTATGATTCTATCTACATTCATTTTAATTTAAAAAGGAACACGACACGCTTTGACTATCTCTTTTGAACAGTTCCGATCTGGAAGTGTCCAACAATACTAATTAAACCTAATCCTACACAACATTACCTGATTTATTAGTTGAACAATAATTTTTGTTCAACCAAAGAATCGACATCTTGGTATTTAGTGAATACGTAGCTGGTGTCAATAACTATGTTTGTTTTTTTACAGTAACAGATGTTACAACGGAAGAACTATTGAAGCTTTTTTAAAATTATTATTACTAATAAATGTTCTCCTTTCACGTTTGAGGATGCATATATATCTGGAATATCCATCCGCCGCACAACGTACGGGACATAAAAGGCCTTAAATTGAATGTAACAAATTCGTTCATTCGCAATTGGGGTCTACTTTCTCCTAATTTATAGCCAATCCGATCGCCTCACACTCATAGATGGGCCAAACACTTTTAAAAAACGTAGTTTTTCGAGGTTTTTACTGACATGTTCATTTGGACTCAAAATCGACTGGAATCGGTTTCAGATTCAAAGAAATTCACCCATAACAAAACTTCAATTTTTCAACCTAACCTGACAATTACACTAGCAATCACGCATTATTGAAAGAAAAATAAATCAAAATAAAATTAAACCTTATGTTAGAATCGACAGAATTTTTCTTCACAAGAAAAAAAAGAAATCATACTTCCAATTACAGCAGGTTGATTATTATTATTGCTCATATGTGAAGTAGTTAAACATATGTTTCGGCTGGTAAACCAATATCCAGTTTTGTGATATTATTGTTTACATTTTCAGTTACCCATAAACATAAACTGAAGCCTGATCTTGAGTCTTAATCTTATCAATAGGTGAATTATCAATGTAAAAGTGTAAAATATTTTTTCCTTTTCGAATTGATCTCATGGTTGTTAGTGAACTTTTTCATTACATCAGTGTCTCTTCTAGGATACATGAAAACCTTTTTTCTTTTCGTGCTCCCAAATATTGGATCTGGCCCTTCTAGACCTGTACTATTCGGGTGTACCCTGGGTTGAGAAACTAATTAAATTGACTTTCATTATAGTAAGAGGTGCTTTCATTCCGCGCCAGTGTCTTCTGGGAAATGACAGTCATCGTTTCTCCGTCCAGAAAACCCGCCTGGGACTCGACGAATTTTCTCTCTCTCAACCGCTATTAACTAGAAAGGTTCTCAGTCGTTGGCGGTAGGAATCGGTTCATTGAACTTTAATCAATTTTTAGCTCAATGAGAGACGCATGACCGCTTATTGAGCACAGTCGGTCGGAGAAGGCACGAGGTGCTTTCTGATCTGTGGGCGTTGAAAAATCCATTTGACCTAGTTCCTTGAAAGTATCGTCTGTATCCCTTTACAGCTCCAATTCGGCAGTTGGTTTGCTCACATGGTACGTCCCAATTAATGATTCGAACCCTCATCAAAATGTACCCTTTATAATCATATTCCACACAATGGCAGTTCAATTTAAATATTTGTTTTATTATTGGACGGTTCAATTAAACAACCTATGAATTACAAGTACCTACTTATTCGAAATCCAAGTGATTACGGTGGACAAAAATCGTTCAAAATAGTACTGCACGGCAAACTGTATGATTCTGTTAAATCTCATTGGAAATATTGCATACCAACAACAAATACTTTCATTTTCAAGGCTTAATGTCTGTTCCTAATGATTGATTGTGTATGTTTTCTTTACCAATTTGGAGTTCTGTGATCCCTTCAAACATCAGTCACCGTTATATTCAATTCTGTAGTTGGCCATAACATTTAAACTATATGATCACCTGCTGTTTGGGTCTGCGATTGTTGAGGAGGACGAGGTGTTCTGCCGGCAATTCAGTTTCTATTTAAAGATTTATTCTTCAAACCATTTTGAAATTTGAGCTAAACATTTTATAATGTGGGAGGTGGGCTCAGAATCCGATTGTCAGATCAAAATGAGAATGTCTAGCACACAGCATTTGTCCTTTGATTTAGTAATATTAAGTAAATTCAAGAAGTAAAAATTGACATCCTAATTAATTTCTTATTACATATCTTGATTTGATCTTGAACAAGGACATGTTGTGTGAACTAGGGGTAACGCTGTAAGATCCACCTATGTATTTTAGAAGCTAGTGGAAGAACCCCTACTTGAATCCGTAAACAAATGCTCATATAAACCATTTTCGGAACTTCATAATTTACTTTTAAAATTTCGGTTTTGATCAATTAACCCTGCGAGATTTATTATCAATACCTTATCTCTCGACTATGTATCAGATCGAATTTACTTTCCTCGCCAACAGCTCTTTGCTGCCCCATAAATTATTCAACCTCACCTCGTTACTGTCGTTTCAGTGTTGTTTGACTACTCAATTCCACACTTCCATTAGTGCGACTTGCGTGCTCTAGCAAAGTCAAACCGTTCTCTTTCGTTCTTATACTAACGTTTCCTCTGTGGTGTTAACACGCAATGAAAAATGCCGTTTGATTTCCGAAAGGTAGGGCCTTTAACAGGTAGATCGTGCATTTAAAAAGGTCATCAAGCAATGGCGTGCTATGACATTTTTTCTTATTGTATTTTTGTTTAATTATTCCTGAGCTGTTCCGATGGAATACGGATTCCATAATGCCACCCCAAGTGTTCGGTCGGAGTGGATCAAATCATGTAATCGGCTTTCTAAGAACAGAGTTATCACATAAAAGTGCACATCATATCATCTTGCTGAGTATGTATAGTTTCACCTTCTCGTTTCATGAAACTACTAGATTGATATTTAACCTGAAACTTTCTTCCTTCAGCGATATCCCATCGGTGTTGGAGGCTTCGCCTCAGATCTTAGAAGCGACAAGTAGTTCATTCCATCACCTTCCCATTAAACAGTAGCACTGAAAAGCCTTGAAATGGATTCTTAAATCCGTAATCATTGTTCATATAGATATCGAGTCAAGGGTTCTATTCGTAAAGTGGTAATTTCAAAGTTTAGACGAGACAGCTTGGTAATCTGAGGAAAACTCCTGACGGTGCAGCTTTCGACTAGACAATGCGTCTACAATTTCTCTTGCCCGAAGTGTATTGTGGTCGAGTGTTGAACTAATGATGTTATCGCTATGTTCTTTTGTTTAGCATCAGCTGATGATTAGTGCGTTGCTCATTACTAAAGCATCAGTCACTGGTGACAAAGGTCCCAGGTTCGATTCCTATTGACTTTTTTTGTTTGTTTGTTGGTTATAACACCTGTATAGGTAAACACTCACGCCTGTATCCAAGCATGCATATAGGTTAGGGGGTGGTCTCTGTAATTTTGTTTTTGTATTAGTTAATAATTGTGTGCCTGAACTGCCCTCGCCCATTATACGTCCTATATCTAAACGAATCCAAAAAAGCTTGATTCAATTATTCCCAATGAAAAGTTGATAAAAGGAAAATGCGCTGGTGATACGATACACGGGCGGATTCTCCATCGATGTTGCAGAGAAATCACTGGAGGCTATTGCAAAGGGGATGCTTTTCTTCGCCGAGTAGAAATTCCAACTTGTCTATTTGTCAATGTCCCGCTCCATTTAGAACTGCCCAAAATTTGGTTAAGATTAAATCTTAACAGTTAAGATTTAATCTCAATTGTTTGTACTTGATGTTTTCCCGCCTTAGTTCAAACTCATAGTGTTTTTTGAGCTTAAATTATTTTAGTTTATTGGCTGGGGGTCTACATGCGCCTATGCTCCTATCAGGATACGAGGTAAGAGCGCTGGCCTGGTGTAATCACTGTCAGTTGTCAAATGGGGAGCTCTAGTGATGGTTCGCGAACGTCTCATGACACTCAACCACATTGTACCCATGATGCAGATGAATGGACTTCGTGTACATCGTTAGTGGAAGTCCGATCATCGGTTCGAGCTTTACCAAACCAAACTAAGTTCCATAGGATATATAAAAAAAAAAAAAAAAAAAAAAAAAGGATGGGCCAAGAGTGCGGGTGGCGACCCAAAAAAAAAGAAAGACCCGTATACGAACTTCGAGCTTTCCTCCTTCAAATATTTCAAAGGCTGGAGAGCGAACCAGACCCGAGCAAACCTATCAATTCCGTGCCCTAGGCCTCCACCCCTTCCACTCCGCTCCCTCGGCTGAAACATTCACCCGGCGTTGGGCCCTTATCATTAATTTCACATGCCACTATCCGCAGGACTGACAACCCGATATCGCGGTTTGGCCTCCCAAATTAGGACCAATCTTCCGCTATCGCTGTATTCCCAGGCCTTCCCTCCCGAAAACGAGCTTGACAAGGGCGCGGCATTCACAATGAACCTTCGCCCCTAATGCACCGAGCTAGTTATTTACAGTTCAATTCTTGCAGTCACTGTTGATTGTTTCCGTTTTTCGTTCCCATTTCATCTACACTCGTTGTGGTAGGTTTCGGCCCTGCCCATTTTTTTTTTTTTTTCCTTCTTTTATTTTTATACTGAGCGAAACAAAGCGGCAAATTAGCTTCGTGGGTTGGAGAGGTCGGGCGTTTATATCTGCACGCAAAATCTGTTTAGGCGATCGATGAGACCGGAGGAAAAGGAAAAAAAATTGTTGTCTGGTTAGTTGGACGCAAATGTGAGCTTATGAATTTTAGATACACAACTTCAGAGTTGCTGCAATACGCCACTTCTATGGGAACGGTAGGGCAGTTATTTATTGAAACCGTACACAACTTTTATCATAACTGTCTTTGTGTCTAAAACCACTAACCGTTCATGCTTTATTTTTTATAGTCTTCAAACAACATCTATAAACATTTATGCGAGAGCACGAATAAGTTTGTCCCGAAACCAATACCTAAATAAAATTAACAATCTGAGTTTGATGGATTTTTCTCCGAGTTTTACCTTTAGAAATCGGAAGTGTCGTTCTGATTTTTGGAGAACGAATATAACATATTTTACAAGTATTCAATTTCCACTCGCTATTGTAGTTTTTAACCAAACTGTTTAACATTGGATTCGTGTCTGAGTGTACTTTACTGTCTACAAATTCTTGTAACAATTTCAATGTCTTCAGTTCCCAAAGATTTGGAAGTATGAATGTATGTATTAGGCCGTAAACAGTAATCTAGCAGTTTCATTGCAAATAAATCAATGCAATTGCACAAACTCGGACTCCATCACATAAAGTTCCTTCATTCTAGATGTCCGGTCTTGGTCAAATTCGGAGGATATTCGAGAAATTACATTTAGTGTATCTCATGAGTTTTAACACCATCGTCTCTTAATGATAGCTGCTACGTAAGCTCGATCCTCACATTTTCATAAAAAAAATTACAGTTTCGATCCAATTTGTTTAAAATGATCAAGGACTGCATTTTAATTTGTAATATCCGCCACCTTGGTCGTCGTTCTCTGTCGTAATAGCTGTTACAAAATTGTAACACCTACATTTGGCTTAAGGTAAGCTCGTTGGTTTCGTTTGGTTGCTATCAGTTATTAACTTAATACAAATAAATTAACGATAATGAGAAGAAAATGGCTAACGATCAAGTGTGCTTCATAATTCAATTCCGGTTCAGTTAAGAAACATAACCCTCTGTTGGGTTAATTAGTTAAATATTGGTTATGTACTCCAGAACACAGCGGTACAACAAACGATATTCAATCAACGTTGAGTTGGTGAATCCCGAAGAAACCGTGAATAGGGTAGGAAAACTTTTTGTAAAGTCTACCTGCATTCAAGCCTACTCAATTTTCGTTGGTATTCGATAACCGAATGATTACCTCCGAGGCAATAGAAAGAAAGGCTTTTTTACCTGGTTTAAAGTTGTTGCACCTGGCCACGATCTCAATTTCACACGCTTACCTGGGACGAGTGGTATCATCTGATTTCACCCAGATTCTGGATCCTTACGGAAAATTGAATGGGGCTTGATTTTTATCTTCCCGTATATCTTTTTGCTGATCCATTTTCGAACTGCTACTTGCTCTTCTGTAAGCTGAGGAGATTCTCAAGTTTCAACATCGGCTCAATCAAGATTACAGTTTTTTTGTGCCTTAACGTTTAGCTCTTCTAGGACAGTTCAACTGAGCTTCCAGCGATTAGTCTTTGTCCCTTTTCAATGTCGTTTCACAATGAATAACGGTTCATTGATGCATTGATGAAAGTCTCATCCTCATAAATTCGAATCTTGGATATTAAGATGAAATACAAATATTTTACAAAAAAGTAGCATTGAAATAGACAAATGGAAGGATTTGTGTTATAATGCAATTGTGAATCGGTGATAGCATAGATTGTACTGGAGTCCTACTTTTATTGCGTTTAAGTGGTTTTAATATTGACATGCGTTACTGGACGCAAAGTAGTACATAACAGAGGTTAATTGATCTTGATCTTACTAGATTTAAACCGCTTATCATTCATATGTTTACAGTAAATTTTAACTCCTTTATAGTTCAGTACTTTAATTCATTTCAACACAACTTCTGAAGTGCGTCTTTGCTTCACAACTTGTGGTACTTACAGTAATAATGATGAAGATAAAATACAGTTAGTTTCGACTAGAGCCTTGATCATTCGTTGAAAAGTATCAAAGCACATTAAAATTGTTTACATGCTCCCTTTTTTTGTGTATGGTGATTAGTATGTTTGTGAAAAATTCATTGTTGGACGAGGTAGGAAATAATAGATTATTCGTACATTTCCAAAGATCGCGTCGGAACCTCCTTCTTCACATATACCCCTAAATTTTGCAGTAGGTGCCTATCAAAAAACAGTCAAATTAGCATTGTTCGCTGTCCAAGCGGTTCTAGAGTTGGCCGATCATTGTCTTTGATAAGGCCTACATTAGGGATGGCCCGAAGGGTTATTATCAAATAACTAGTCATACCTGGTGGTACCTGCTGGTTACCTGTTGTGGCCTCGAAGGTACTCGTTATTAGACATATTCCAAAATCCTGCCTCAGACAGAAGACAGGTAGAGAGGATCATCGAGCATGAAAGAAAACTTTGCCACTCTCGCCAGTCCCAAACCAGGAGGTATGCTTTATGAGGTTCTTCTATACAACGTGTCTTTCGAATAGCTAGTTACTGGATGAGTCCGAAAATGCAATAACTAGTTATTTAACTGGTTATATAATTACCAATCTCATCTCCAGCGTAAACAAGTTCCTTGTTTTCTCGATCCCTAAAAATTTGATACTACTTGGGACTCATGTTTTGATATTTGAAAAATCGCAAGAGTTGTATGATTTTGGTTGTGGACGAAAGAAGGGTAGGACTTGACGTTTTTGCTTTAAAAAAAAATCTTGAATCCTGTTCGAGACACATGTATGATCACCTTGTGTGGTGTGGTCGTTTGTTTGGTTCTCGCGGCTTCTTTGTCGGACTTATCCACCGAAATTCCTGATAATTTGAACGGAGGACTTCAAAGATCGAGTCAAAACTCTCGATCTCAGCAGCTCCACCTAAGCCTCGCGGTGCGGTATAAGCCCTCGGAGAACATAAGAACGGGTCGTGTGTCGCTGGGCCCAGCGGCTCTCTAAGGGGTCTCGGGAACCCTAAATCATAGAGGCTCGCCGGGAGAGGATTTATGAAGGCCTGCAAGAGAGGAAGGGGGCAGGCCCCCTCTCCCCTCTCGCTCTCTCCACCATCCCAACCTCTGTCCCTCCTCTTCCATACTCCGCGAGATTATTGCCGCTTCGGCCTCCCGTGTCTATACAAACAGTAAAACACCCACACGTCCCAAGTTACACCTGGTCGCCGCCAGTCTGCACCTTCTCCCCGCCGATCGTTTGATTTATGGCGGCCTAATAGTTTTTCTCTGGAAGGACGTCTTTTTTTCTAGTCCACGAGTCGTTCTGGGTGGTATCTGTAAAACTTGACTCCTCTTGAGTAGGAACACTGAACAATGTTCGATCTTCACGACGGTATTTCATCTAAACACCCATTAACTCGAAGTATATGTTCTGTTCCTCATAGGAGAAAGCTTGCAGAGCCCATTGTAGATTCCGTTAAGCTAATATAATATCCTAGTTTTGCTGCTTCATATACATCTTGTAGACCTTTGCGGAAGATCAAAACATTGTTTTTCCACAAAATCAAAATTTCCACTCGCATTTCAAGTTTCATACCATTTTAAACTGCTTACATTTCGTGTACGCCTATCTCCCCAAAAATCATTGTAGCAGGGTTTCAACACTTTTCATCCAATTTTTATTAAAACTTCGAGGCAGTGCGAGTAAACACCATCTCACTTGCCGCCGTCACTGCCGAAATCAAAGAATTACTCCATAAGAGCATAATCTCGATCGTATCATTAGTAGCTGAAAACTCCAAATCTTAAATCTGTAAATTCCTTCCTATGAATTTCATCGCTTCCGACTCATTGCTTATTTGTTTTGATCTTGATTAACGACCAAGCCTATTTTTCGTAGCCTGATTTATTATTTCGATATTTAAAGGTCCGTATTGATTTACTATTTTCCTCCTGACATAAGAATCCTCTAACGAATCTTGATAAACATAACTTAAGCGCTTCAGTCATTCATACAATCATTCTGCTGATACGATGGGGCTACGTATCCCACCCAACATTTAATCAAGATCAAACAATGAAGTTTTAGTTGTGGACGCATTTCAATAATCAGTGCAGTAAATTAAATTGTCATACTGTACAATGCTATTATATGCTCTCAATTTTAAAAGATTGTCAAGTTTTGTATGGCTCTTTGCTTCATCGCATCCATTTGACTATCTACAGACCTTTAAAAATGGATTACAAGTTTAACTAGACTAATTTTATATAATTGTATAAATGGTTAAGCAGTAGTCCTTCAGCGTGTTGAGTACTGCATCAACCCGTTTTGGAGGAGTGTGATGCAATTTTTCTGGTCCGGATCTTAAACCCAACTTTACAACCCCTCTGGGGCCATTAAATAGGTGGCTGAACATCTTTGGAAACCGGCACGTGCTTCGGATCAGATCGCTGGAGTCATAACTCCTGTCCACATATCTAAATGCCGTAATTCTTTTTTTTTTTTTTTTTTCGAATTTATCGTTTGAAAACTGTTCCTCTTTGAACTAATTCAATAAAAGCGGACATCTGCTTAGGGTTAATGTCACCAGGCGTGGTCTGCCCGTTAAATTAAATAAAAAGGCACGACGGTTTTCATAGATAGGCCCCCCCGCCGTTAACAGGCCATTAGCCTTGCCTGGGTTCCCTTCACATTTACTGCTCTGGCGCTATGGTTGGGGACAGATGAAAGCCTCGACGTTCCATTCTGTTCGATTTTACGGGGTGAGATAATCGCGACAAAATCGTCATCGAATTCGGTACTCTTTATTCGTTCAGGGAATGGTTGGCTCTCCTAACATTTCTTTCCAGTATCACACGTCCACGGATCTCGTTATTAACGGTATTTTATCCAAAGAAATGAACTAGTTTATGATTTAAACTGAAATAAGATCACCGTATCTGAAGACCGAAAGACTCGAACCTGTTCTATTTTAATGATTAATAAATTGTATTTAGGTTCAATTAGTATTGTCCAAGGCTACATGAGCTTACAAGTCCTTTCAGTTATGAGCGCATTACATAATTACAATGCTGTAAATCGCTTAAATTTAGTATTTTCTTCTTAAGATGTATCTTAATTTTTAACATTAATTTTAATTATATGGTTTAATGTATGGTGCATGAGTTTACCATTCCATTTGGTGTATTATAGGGTGACGATTTCGAATTTCTTCCCTCACTTCACAGCAAGAAAAATCATGAGAATTTTCACCACACCTGTTATTTTATAACTAATTGACATGCACTCTCGTACTGCGTTACAAGTCATAATCTAAACATGAAAATGCTCTCTTGTACTGCGTTACAAGTCATAATATAAACATGAAAATGATCTCTTGTACTGCGTTATGCTTTTGTTAATTTCTAAAAAATATGATTTTTTCTCACCTGCCTACCTGCTTTGATATTCAAGTTAAACTATTGTTTTTTTTTTCGAACAACATTGAATAGGATATCTCAAGAATTAGGGCAAAAATGTTTCAGCCAATCATAGGGCTGTCAAGTATAGGAAATTGACTACTTGAATTCAACGTAGAAGTACAGCGGCGGTACAGTAGGAAGGACACTGGAAGGCTTGTAGATAGCATAGAAAACGGTACGGAATTCTTTGTAGCATTGGGACGAAAACGATGGAAACGCATATATTTACACATATTAGCTGGAATTTCTTTCCAATAAACTACCGAATTCCACCTAATGGAGGACTAGAGCCTCATAATCCACAACAATTTCTTCATGTGTGGTAAGTCGTGAAATTAGTTACAACTTTTCATTCTGCTTAAGGGCTTCATATACTAGGAGCCGTGAACGCACGATTGTTCCAGCCCGATAAACATGATACTTTAGAAATAGCGTCCGTAACTAATCAATTATACTCCTCCTAACCATTACACCACTGTATGCGTAGTTTACAAATTTTGTTATAGAATATCAGGCTTACAGAAGGATATAAAAAATAGGAATTGGTAGGAAATGGAAAAGAAAGTGGGTATCGCAATGCGATCATATTGGGACCGATGGTAGCCAAAACAGGTATATGATTTAATCGCAAGCTGACATCATCATCCACATGGTTTATTCATGAATATGAAAAGGCGTTTTGTACGCCAGTAGGTACGCTATTATTCACTGCATAATTACATAACATCCGATTAAATTGCATAGAAAATTGAGTTGAACTATCCACGTTTCAAACCTTGAAATCTCTCAAATTTTAAAGAAAAAAACATGAGTTCTCTAGTCTTGGTAATTGAAGGGTCTTACTTCCCCCGCTATCCTACTATCAATTCAGTTACATTGGTTTATTTTCACAAAAGACTAACTCCATTTTGAAAACAAGATTCGCGCAGGATATTGTTTTGCAGATACAATTCCGAAACCAAAATGGCCTGGAGGCTATGCGACAGAAAAGTTATAAGGCATGATTATATTTAGGAGGTATCATATTGTTTTTAAAAATGTCTTCCATCGTTAAATAGTTAATTTTTATCTCATGTATGTAGTCCCAAATCGCGTGGTGAGTTCAATTAGTTATCTCTAGTTAAGTTCCTTAAATCTTGATTTTTTTCCACCTGGCGCTGACCTCGTCAGGAAATTACAACTTATGACACTGAACGAGATGTGAAACAATTAGTAACTTTCGACGACTCACGAACATCCGCAGTCACGCCATCTATCTTATATCTAACTAAAACGAACGGAAATCACCTACCTGACTTGTCTGCCCCGTTAAAATGTAGGCTTGGGGTCGGTTATAGTCGTAAAGGGTTAGGTTTATGTCTAATGAAAAACCACTTCCCCCGTGCAAAGCCATGCAAAAGGGGAAATCTACTTAATATAATTTTCACCCGTTCCTCACGGCATCCCCTTCTCTTTTAACAACTACGGACAAAAAACCGGAGGCCTCTCCTCCGAAAATCCCGACCCTAAATGAAGCATTATTCAGCGTCATTTACCCCACACGCCGCTCCATTACTCGGATTTTGTTATGCCTCTAGATAAGTTTTAATAGGATTGATAAGGCCCAACCCTCGGTGGTTTTAATGATGTTTCCGGTGATGAGTTATGTGCTTCGGGCATCAAATTCAAGCTTGGGGCTTGTAGTTGTGGAATGGCGGAGAGGGAGTTTATCTTTGAATTTGTGGAGCTTAACTGCCGTGTGGGGAGCGTTGTTTTGGGAATTTTTTCCAGAGATATAGATGAATAAACGTAGCGGAAACTATTTCTCTTCTATGCTAGTAAATTCAACCGGAGGCAAGATGGAAACGGCGGGAAGTCCGATAATGTGTTTCCAAATAATTTATACTGCGTTCAGTGTATCACTTAGCTTTTTAGTAAGTTTGGAAATCCCATCAAATCAATGTGGATTTGCTACGTCAAAGGTTGGATAGGATTGCAGCAACGAAAACCTTGGATTGAATAATACTCGTATTGCCAACCAAAAGTATCACTTTCGGTTCAATTGTCTCCACCTAAGTACGGTGTTTTTGCACAATAGCAGTAGCCTTTGCAGACGAAAGTACAGATGAAAACTGCTGGCCAAGAATGGTGAACATGCGCGAAAAATACGGAGTAACACCATTAGGCACCATGAATACACGTTATAAGTTTACAGGTGGATGATAGATCGAAGTTCACGTTGAGAAGGCATAACACTTTCGCATTTAGATTCGGTTCAGATCATTAATTGATTCTAATCTACTTCTCTTCGATTTGTGTGTTTACCTCACCATGTGATAAAAATATAGGTAAATTTGGTTGTTTGCATCATGTCTGTACCTTTGGTATAGGATCACTACTTGGATACGTGTGTCTGGAGGTTCACTGTTATTTCTTTGTGTAGCTTAGCTATTTTGTTTTGGAATTGGCAGAACTCGATTTTCATCACACATTTACTTTCTCGTTTTCTGTTCTGCTAGATTGAGTTGGTGTCAATGATTATAAAAAATTATTTAAAAAAACGTTGGAAATGCAGAGAGCACGGAAGCCTATATTATTGTACTCTTTAAATACTAACACACTACATTCCATCACAAGTAACGGAAAATAGTAGTAACAATCTGGTCTGTAAAGCCCTCCGCGTCCCACAATAGTATTCTGGCTTCTTACAGTAATTCGCTGTTGCAAATCGAGCTTGACCGCCCTTGTAGCTGGTTGACTGGATCATAATTCTTCAGTGGTATAACAGCCAGATAGCCGAAACAGACTTTTAGTCGGAAATTTGACGGTTTGATTGTTGCAAGTGCAATTTGAGCGGTTTCAGCATTCGTTTTCCTCATACCTTGCCAATTTTTTCTCACCAGTTGTTCTCTTCCTCATAATTCTTTAGTGGCACAACAGCCAGATAACCGATACAGATATCAAGTCGGAAATTTGTCGGTTTAAATGTCGCAAGTGCAATTTGAGCGGTTTCGGCATTCGTTTTCCTCATACCCTGCCAATCTCTTTCTTACAACATATCCTCTTCCTCTCAATTCTTCAGTGGCACAACAGAATATGCTGCAGACAACCATGTTACAGATAAGTAGGGATGGTGGGGCAAGCTTAAATATCAATCTGCCTAATGAACTGAAATGTTCGCAGTGTTTACTTGCATTTTTTGAACCTCCGCTCCTGGCCAGAACTGTTGGGAACGAAGTTCAGATATTGGTAAAAACTAGAATCACAAACGAATCAATTATTCTTTCCCCAAGCACTAATTGGTCGATAGGAGCGGTGCTACTACTGCTGAACAAGAGCCTCGTTTGCTAGTCGTTCAAGTGTTGTTCACTCGATAGTTTTCCGAAGTATGGAACCATACGTAGAGGCACAAAAGGCAGGAAGAGGAGGGAAAAGAGAAACACAACAGGAAAAAATCCATCTTGTTATCACAGCTCGTTGATCGTCGAGTTTTCCATCGAACCTATAATAATGGTCATGCAAACTCGGATGGACCCCTGAGCCGCCTCTCCAGGTGTTGATTGCTCCAGCGTGCATCCCCCTCTCCTCCCGCTGCCTCCGCGACTGAATCAAACACAATTATTTCCCCCTCTTTCTCTCTTGCTCATTGAAATACGTCCCTTTTTCACTGTCACACTCGACAAAAGGACCTCTCCCGGCGACCCCTTCTAATCTATTTGCTTTTCTATGATAAATAACAATTATTCTGCTGCCATCCTTTCAAAGGCCAGATTAGTGTCACTGTCATCGAACCGTAGTTAGTCAAAAGGGCCGCTGCGCAGCGTGCCCGCTCCTCTATTGGAGCTTTCGAAAATGTGTGTAAATTGTCTCTTCGAACCACTCGAAATTATTATTATTTTTTCTCAGATGAGGAACTTGAAAGGAGGGTCTTCTGCTTCAGATATCAAAGCTTTTTCTCTCCCTTATTATCATTTCTTTTTTCATATCATTCCTCCGAATGCCTTTACGTTCTACCGCTACAAAACCCACATCATTATTGATAAATCATCATGGTGATCATCGTCGAGTAAATTCATGGAATCTCGCTTTCACAGAGATTCACAATGATTTTCTATGTGGTTCTCATCCATCGGACTAAAAATGATCACCACGGGAAGATTATGGTATCAATACATTCACAAGGCACCCTTCATTAAAATTCCTCATTATATATCCTCGAGATCGAACTGGAATTCAGTCTCAAGACTCGTTTGAATTTCAACCGTATTACAAATATTTCCTTTGCATATCAATTTCCCATGTACAATAAGCAGAACTTTGTACTATTTGTACATGTGTTTATGTTATAATATTACTCATTCGTACTTTTAAACATGTTATGTCTTTGCTGCATATATATTGTATCATTAATGCGATTAATTCACAAGTACACTGAGGCAACCTCAGATTTGGAGAATTCTAAAACTACCTAACATTGGTTTCTCAACTCGAAATCTCTACTAGCTAGGTTGGGCAAAAGAGACTAGTGATATTCTTTAATCAGTTGTTTATAGAAAAGTTTACTTATTTCAGAAGGTGATAACAATTAAAATTATTACAACGCAGATCAAGTTTTGCTTCATTGTTACGTATAAATAAAATAAACAAAATTTATTTCTTAACATTTTAAGATAAGGAATTTCGGTATCACCATGGATCAGTGCAAACGGGAAAAACTTGAAGTTGAAAATAAGGAAAAATCAATATTTCAAATTTTTTGGAAATTAAAGGATTATTTGAATTAAAGGACTAGTATAGCTACTGTTTCTAAAAAATGGATGAGCCCATTCGGATCGCTGTGCATTCACTCGCAATTGAGTGAATTGAGATAGAGAGGTCCTCTCAATACTGAGTGAAACAAAAAACCTCAATGTTCTACACGGAAAACAGTAACTTAGTAGATTAGTAGGGCCCCGTCGCAAAGCACGAGGTCGTGAGTTCGAATCTATGCGATGGTATATTTTTTCTAGATTCATACTTTTTTGCCTGTTAGCTCTCATTTTAGATAGCAAAAACACTGTTTTGGCTGTGTTCATAAAATGAATTTCCTTTTGGTAGGTGACGGCACCTTAATTGTCTCCATTTAATTATTACCACATCTGGTAATAAGTAAATGTGCACGGTAAGGCTTTGTACACGGTAAGGCTCACACGAAGTATAGCGTTCATTGGAGCACGGAGAGTAATGGTTCGACAGTATGTTCAAATTACTTTGATAATATTCTATTCCAGTATTTTACCTCCGATTATTGGAAATCCAATTCCAAAATCAACCCAGAAATTCAAATTTCATCATTCAATCTTTGTTGGAATGGACCACGAACTAAACTGACCTTCTTTCTGGCGGGACATCCATCAAGACCTGAGATTCCAGTTGTTGAACGAATAAAACGGATTCAATAAAAGGAGTCAAGCGGGCGCATTGTTCTAACGAGCTTTCAATCCTTTCATCAATTTGCTCTTGACAACTTAGCACTATAGTTTTTAACGAGGATTGACGGATTTGACGAGACCACTTAATTTATAAGGCGAAAGAAACAGTTTGCCGCTGCCCATCTAAAACGTTCCAGCCGGAAGGTGTCAGTTATGAAAATTGTTACAGTGCTTTTTCCCTTCCGACCTCCTTCACAACGATCACCCAATCGAACGTTTGCCATGTTATGCCATCAACCAATATCAATATTCATATACTTGGGTTCGACTGTGGGTGTTGTCGTTTTAGGTAACCACTTTGACCGCATTGAAGTTACCCCACGCGAATCTGTTCTATTCCAAGCATATTTCAAATCGAGATTCACCATTGAGTAAACGAAAACCTGTGATATCATTCACAAAGTTACATTTATTTGTATTGTACAACTGGACATGAATAGTTATTTTATTGCTTCTTAGTCTACCTATAGAGAGCCGAAGGTTTATTTTCACTTTCGGGAGATAAGACCTTTTTTCTCCAAAATCAAAATGTTTTCTCGCAATTTACGGTTCAGACCATTCTGTCTATCACTTTTCAGCGAATTATTGATAGAAGATTCTATAATTTTTATCATATTTTGATGAGATTCCCGAAGAATTTGCTGGTAGGGGTGATGATGGACTCCTTTGTTATCGAGAGAACGGATGAATCAGGACTCTTTAATGTAATTCAGATGTTCCAATCAAAAATAAACCTCCTTATTAGGTATGCGATATCCCTATTTTCTTACTTTATTTTACATATTGAGATTGCTAGAATTGAAGTCAAGGATGAATTGGCGACGAGGGCACGAATTGCTTTTATTTGTTAGATATTCATCACAAACACTTGAATGCGAATGGTTATGAAAATGCACTAACACGTCCGTGGTAAATAATTGGAATTTGTTGTTTTTTTTTTCATTTTCAATTCTTCAAATTGAAAAGCTTTTTCTGAAAACAACAACAAAACACTGCCAATTCAAACAAGTGGGCTTAATATTTTTCAAATAAAGCGAGGTTGTTGGGCTCATTAAGGGCTTTTTAGGGTCACTTTTAGGTTCAGAAATTGCTATTATTCGCTGAGTTTGAATTTCAACGGATCGGGAACCTATCCTAATCGGGTTTTCATCTAAAATTACTTGGAAATGACTTTTCTCTCTTTTGTGTCAGTAAACAACAACGCAAAAAAATGTTGGCCTTTAACATCCGTGCTTGTGTAGAGATCGGGCTGGCTAGAAGGTAAGTCCACCTATAACCTCAAGCGCACTACATTTTTGAAAGAAATGATTTTTAAAATCAGTTTTTATCAATACCAATAATAAACTATTTTTTTATAGTTTGAAATGAAGTGAAACCAATCCATTGCTGAGGAAGATCAACTCCGTCAAACATAATCCCAATCCAATCGTTCACCACTTGTCCAATAAATCTCTAGTTACACCTAAATATTAAGCTGCTCGAACCACTGAAATGACACAAGATCCTGATGTATTCGTCAACTGCACCTAACTAAAGAACTGAGCCTCATGGTATCACAGTTAACATTTAAATAATTAATTATTGTTTTTCTGATATTGAAGACCACATAAAGTTTTGATTATATGACAATGTCTCAATGTTTCGCGGAATGATATGCCAGCGTTTTGAGTTAAATCGTAACAACCTAACTAAAAATTATAAGCTATCAACAGACTACAATGTGCATCATTAGTTGTATCGATATAATTGCATGTTTCGAAGGTCCTAGATGATCGCCATTATTGATAATTTGAAATTTTACTATTGCGATCCCTGTGGCAGAAGGTAGCAGGTCTTGGCACCGCAATTTCTAATTCTTTTTCAAACGGTCGGACATGATGGCGGGTTACGTCACTCGACACAAAAGCTAATTTCGACCACCGGAACATTGTAATAGGGGGAAAACGCAAAAAATAACGCGATTTCGTGATTTGTAACGTGTATCGTTTATTGCGGTCAAAGGAGGAAAATAAATCGAACGCTGCAAAAAATATGTCGGAAAACATGACGTTATCAAACATTTTCGATCGCACTAAATCTCGTTCAAAAACAATATCTTTCTGTGTGAAGCGGAGATGCCGAACCATAAAAACTGCGGGCCCATTTCCTCCGCCGCCTGAACGCCCTACAAGGAAATAAATCATCGCAAAACATTTCATGCTTGGGGAGGACGTTTCAATTAAATTTTGACACATTGTGTAAAGCCTCCAGAAACCTCTGTTCCACAGTTTTTCTTACAAAGCGAAACGCATTATGAATCCAAAACTCATGTTTCATCGCTGTTTCAATCCCTCACCTCGACTCCTCTTTTCAATCAATCGTATGATGGATCATATGATGAAGACCTCAGGTGAAGATCGTACGTCTTTTCTTCCTACATTTTATGTACACCTATTTCAACTTCATTCCGATCTGTTTCGATTCCAAGAGCAAGATAACTTTGTTCTCGAAGTTTAAATCAAAAGGCAGCCGTCGTCATTCACCAGCCCGAATCTCCGTTAAACTCAGTGTAGAATGAAAACGAGTTCCTAAACGAATTTAGTCAAACTATGAAAGCGAAATTTCTTCAGTTTCACGCTTCTGGATAGTGAAATCGTCTCTGCACCACCACCGCTTCGCTGGTTTCTAGTCCCCTCCCATTTTAATAACCAAATAATAATAGTGTTTTTGAATTTCTAGCTCTACAGTAGACCTCTGCACACGGAGTTGGAGGTATTTTATTGTTTCACTGGAAGTGCTCTGTTCAGCATCTTATTATGAAGTCCTATCACCATCGCCTGTTATTCCTAATGTTCCTCTCATTCTATATGCTTGGCTCCTGTAGATGTCAGAGTGTGTATGTCTTTGGGCAACGATTAGCCGATGAGTGAGCAGTGACATGGCTATTCCTATCCCAGTCAGAAGCTTGTTGCATTGTTTTATCAGAACGAGGTTTGTTTCTCGTTGTGTCAAGGGAAAAAGTGCCAGAGAGCGCGTGTTAAATGTTTGCCATGTTTGAGGAACTCATGAGTATTCGCCATCAAACATTCAGCTATGGCGTTTTATCCTAGGTCCCATTTTCAACATGGTTCCCTCCCTTCTGGTGCATCATCCTCGTCCGAGAAATGAAAAACTATAGCCATTGTCGGTTCGCGCTCATTAATTACGAGTAGAAATGTCAACAGCACGCACAAACCGCGACCCATATCGATATCACTGCTAACGAGGGTTTCAAAGTTGATCTTCCTGGATTTCTGGAGTTTGAACCCAAACTGCCTTAAATGCCTAAATTGAACGGTTATCTCCGTTAATTTCCAACATTGTTCATGTTTCTTCTTGCTCTGCGTCTACCAAGGTGCTTACCAGAACATAGTTTGAGTAGGCAAGGAAAACATTCAGTTTCTTCGGTATGTAACCGAACATGTAGTACTTAGGCTGTTCTTTTCAAAAACTTGAGGACAGAGGCATCGAAAGTGAGTAATGGAGTAATTCTGATGAACCTATCCAATGAATCGCATACAATTTATGGCAGACAAAGAAAGAAGAATATCCTGGCAACACAATTAGTATTTGATTAACTTAGCAAATTGGTGCAACCCCTTATTGTTGCGCAAATACGCACTAGTAAGATCAAGTTATGATCTATCTGAGAATTTGATTATGCTTCTTTATCACGAAAAATTTGGCTTTTCCATGTTGCTCATCGTGATACTATCAGTGCCTGAGCACTAGCGGCCTTGCATTGGACTCGCCGCAACGGGCTTGTCAGTTGAGTTCATTAAACGTAAATGATAGTTTCACTCCTCGTTCTCTGATAAGATTCCGGCCTCGATCGGGCCGCGGTGCACGCGATTCTGAATAAACCCATATCATTCGAGAGGCTCTAAGGGTCTTGGATGGGAAAGGGTTAACCTGCTTCAGAGCAATTGCTCCACATTTGTACGACTGCCTCCGGCGCTATTCTTATCGCGCTCAACCGCTTGAAAACTAGGCCTTTTCCGCTGATGACGTGGAAAAGGCAAATTGCTGGTGGATACTCGACTCGCTCTACAGAAATCAATACTTGATTTGTCCCGCTCCTCTAGACATTTCAGCCTTGATCCTTACACGTTGAGAGTATCAGTATTAATAGTTAACTTACAATAGGAAAAAAGTAAGAGTAAGTAAGTAGTAAAAGATACAGGTAGATAAAAATGAATTTTACTACTGATTTTCAACAGTATTTGTTCATGCTCCTGGGCTTAAGCAACCCAATGTTGAAGCTTTTTCTAGGATGAGATTTATTGGCTCCTTCATGCTGAAAGACAGAAAATAAGAAGGCTATCAGCAAAAGGATAGCTCGAGGGCCTCATTACCCACAATTTCTTCAGCTTAACAAAATCCTTGGATACTTATCACGGAATACTTGTTTTGTTTGATGTTTGTTTAAAACTACTAGTTTGAGTGCAGGTGGAGATCAATTGTAGCCAGTACTGCAGCCATTTTTGTCGCATAGTCGTCAGGCGGACTATATGACTATACATCTTTTACTACTGACACTTATTGTGCTTATAAACATTAAAATATGACGTTATTCGGTAAATTCATTATAATGAAAAAATTTGGAAGCTGAAGAATGAAGATGAATGCTTTCTTGTATTATGGGGTCACGGGGAATGGATTAGGTTATATTGAATCGAATAATTAACATTTTCTACTTGTTCTACAGTGTTTTCTATATCTCAAGTTGTTGAATATTTCCAATGGTTAGTCATTTCCTCAGAGTCGGTTTTTATAGATTTTTTTTTATGTTACGCTTCCTGAATTTTATCAAAGTATTCATAAATTTTATAGATGTGCCCTCAACAACAAAGATAATGTTGTTATATTTTTGTACGCTTATCGGTATATGGGGAACAACTTCAACACTGTCCTCCAACGTCCTAAAATTTATAGAGAATTCAGTAATGAGAAAGGAATTTATCTATATTCCAGCAACTCTGTGAAATTGATCACAAGCTGAGTGGAAATAGGTCCGTAAAGTTAGACGACCCAATCTCGGCTCGTTCAGACCTGCGCTCATAAGTCATGCGAGCCTGCAAGACATCAAATCCTCACAACCTCCGTCACAGATTACGTTGCCTCTCTTGGATGAGTCAATTGACAAATTGCCGCAAGGTGTCGAAAGTCATTAATTCGGTTGACGCGACAGGAGCATTTAGTCTTCGGAGAATTAACGGCTGTCAACTTGGTAGGGGCTATCTGTGACCGGTTAATCCTGTTATTAGACCTGACATTATCCGCTCACCTTGTTATTGGTTCGGGGCAGGTGGGGGTCATTCGATAGCCCCTTTCGCATTCAACTGTCCTCACAATTATCACGATTCATTCAACAGCGAACACTCTATCATGGCCTCTGCTCTCTGAGCATATGATCACACTTGATACGATTTAAAGTTTGAATGTTATCAAGATGCACTCGCACGTCTCACCTACTTTACGAACGTACAAACGGCTTAATATCAATCTTTTTGTAGTAAATATTAAATTACCCTAATCGATTTTTAAAACTTTTTCACGTCATTACACAAAATGTATATTAATAATATTACCAATTATTATTTTATTTAATAAAAATAAGCGTAGTAAGTAATATTGGTAAAATAAACAATACACATTAGTATAACAACATAAACAACAGAAATTTTCTGGTTGGCATCTTGAACATTCATTACTGCTCGTTCTTCCTCTTTCTCAAATCAAATAAGTTTATGCGATTTCGTATATATGCGTTGGTAGGCCGTGCATTTTCTTTGGGTCACACAATTTGGGTTCACACTAAATACTTATAACTTCAGTGTGCCGTTTTTCTCTAATTTCAATATTCGTTCTATTACTCACCAAATGCATTACGTTCTGTTATATTTAGATATTATGTATGATTACATTAAGCCAAGGACAATATTGCTTTCCCAATTCCACGTTTCACTTCACCAGAGAACTGCTTACAACATCATTCTCTGCATTACAAGAATTAAAATAATAGACGCTGTCCCGCTGCTTTTATGCTTTTATTATCTTCTACATCGTCATTTTGTTAAAAGAATGTATATTCAATTCTGCAGCTAAACTCAGCTTCCTGCATCATATCAGCAAGCAATTTTGATTTTGAAACCACTTAAAATGTGTTGTAATGTCCATTTCTATGAATTCGAATTCTCGTGAACTTTTCTCCAACCAGAATTTGAATCGATATTCAAAGTGGTGCCAACGTGCATCAGTTACTTGCCCAGATTATGTTACTTCATATAAGTTAGTATTTGATTCCCTTGCTTGATTCTGAATAGTACTTTAATCTGCTTCCTATGAAAAATTTTTTTGTAAAGATTCCCAATAAATCTTTTCGAATAATTGCTGCAGTAGTTTGGTTATGAAAAGAGCTGTAAGAGTTTTTTTCTATGATTCATCATTCAAGGACGTACTCTCTTGCTTAGTTAATGAGTCCAAGATTTTTGTTGTGTGCGGACAATACTAAATAAATTCGACAAATTGAACTAAAAACACCGAAAAATCAATCAACAATCACAGTAATTGAAAGTTTAAGTGTTTTATTCAAGAATTTTGTCTTTTAATTAAGTACTTACTCAGTTTTTGCTGTGTTAGTGAGTTGATCAAGATTGAGGTTGGCGTTCGTTTCTGGAATCATATGGGGTTTTTGAATGTCTTACCAAATGTAGTTCTCAAGTCTGTGGAGTTTCTGCAAAGCAACTATGGAGAAACATCCACATCGGCACCTTGTGGTCGATGGGAAACACGCAAGAGTGACCGAGACGATCAAAGGGAAATTGGACGGAGGCGCCAGGCGCCGCAAGTCGCTCTGAGCCCGGATCTACATCCTCCATGGCCGAAACCCGAGTCCCAAACGCTATTCATCTCCGCCGATATTGACATGGCGACTTCACCTGCCGATGTGCTTCCCCTTCCCACGCAGAACCCGACCCTCTTGACCTCGCTCTTTAATTAAATCCTTAGGGTAATGGATCGTTTGTCCTGGACAGGGTCGGCTCCCTTTGGCGAGCTCCTTGAAGAGCTTTCTGAGGCTTCCGCTTTCCATAGCGTTGATTCAATAAAAGCATTGAAAACCCGCGGGTAATATCCTGTCAACAGAGCGGCATCGGGTTTCAACGGGGTCTCGAAAGACCAACAAAGGGATCACTTAAGCCGGGACGAAAGAGCCATCTTCTTTATTCGATTTTTTTGTTGTACCTCCGCTATCCCCCTTTTTTTAACAATAATTAACGGAATTAGGTTGAGTGACACCGCTTAAAACAGCCTGACACACTTATTTAGCGAGAAACATCGTGTACAATTAATCCCTAAAGGTTTATATCAAATACAGGTATGCCTACTGTAACAGTAACGCAGAACATGAATCATTGCTACTCCTTACTAAGATATCATTGGCACAAACGTTTGATACATTAAAGTTTAAAATTCTTCCACGATATTATTAAATTGCAAGACGATTTTTTAAGATTGATAAAACTGCAATCTAATTTGTAAAATATGTTTGTTTGTCAGGGATTTGATGGTTGAAATTTTTTCGCTCCTAACCTGCTCATATTTAAGAATAAAATTAACAAAAATTGTATTAGTAAAACTTGGAAAATTCACTCCTAAGACCAACTGCCTTGCCAGAACTTTTTGATTTTACCTAATGCAGTGCTTGTTATTTAAAAACATCCCCTCACATTTTCGTTTATTTTTGCAGTAATAAACCTTTGTAATCGTATAGCAAACAAATTTCAATGACTCCTAGCCAACCAGATCATTTTACACGCATAGATGCAGGCGGCCAAAAATTGCTGAAATACCTTGGTTACCGGAGTTTTGTTGACTCAGGTAAGTAAGGCATCATTTTCTAGTAAATTTGAACGAAAAATCGACTGGGACATATTCTAGATCAGCAGAAATTGACCCTTACTGAATAATCGCAGTTCCTGAACCTGTAAAAGTAAAAAGTTTGTTTTCTTTCAAAACTGGACTTTGAGGCTCGTCGGCCTCCTTAGACTTCACTAGTTGGACGTGAACTGTATGCTGATCTGTAATCTAGACGGACTGTTACTGCGGAATAATACCGCAGTTTATGGAGGGTGAATAATGAACGTTGGTTTATTTCAAATATGCAGGCTATAACGTTGGAGCCACATGGAAACAACTACAGCATTAACTACCAGCTGCATCAACAGGTAGCCAGTTCATGCGGGTAATCCCAACTAGGAAAGCAGGGAAAAAAGATCTTGGAATAAACCGTGCCATTATCGAGAGACGGTCATTTCATGCACTCATGGAAGTCTCTCTCGATTGTTCGGGCTCTTTTGCCAATCGGTTGTTCAATCAACGTATAGAAAAGTCAGCAAAACTTGTAAAAATATCAGTGAAATATGCAAATCAGTTACATGTAATGCAATTGTACAAAGGAGCACTGCTGGGGTTCAACCAAACGCGCAATGTTTGCTAAGTATCATGTATGATATTGCTGGTCTTGAGATTTGTAATGGTCCACGTGGTTGTAGGCTGAATGAGTTTATCTGTACCTATCATAATGAGGTTAGATGAAATGGCCTAAAATCCTAACAAATCTGACCGTTAATAGGTGCCTTCACTTGAAAAAGTGTGGATTTTGTTTTAGCAATATAGCTACAAGGTGGATCGCTTGATGACTTGTCCTTTTCCGTGGATACATCGAAACTAACGCTTGGAGAGCTAATTTCATCTAATTGGCCTTGCTGTCATATTCAGCCAGCTTTACTTGGATAAGTGCAGTTTATGTTCAAGTGCAATATTATGTTGGATCATGTCACCAACACCATTTTGTCTTAATCTTTATTTGGTTTTTATCATTGAGCTTGTCGGACTAGCTGATTCCTTCTTCTTATTCATACCGGAATCCTGCGCTGATACGGTCAATTTGAAACTATCAGCTGTTTCTATGCTCTTATCGGTTAAAATGTAGTACTCTTTTTAAAAACCTAGATAGCTCTACTAGGAGATCTACTACTTCTAGACTTTTTGCATTTTACGAATACTTAGTCATCCTCTTTCTCAATAGTCTGCCGGCACTACTTTAATTACATAGGATGAAACTTATGTGATAAATCTTGCGTCTTCAATAGTTTTTACAATTAGTCAATTTGCATAAATCCGGATTATGCATCACGTCGATTCATGGTTAGATAAACTATTTGATGTTTATGATGTATAAAATATTGAAATACGTTTAACGTACGTTGGCAAAGAATGCTATTTTTCCTGTAGCCAACGTTGTTGTATTTCCCGTCTGATATGTCAATTCTATGAGTAGGTACTTGATCGGACGGGGGTACACGATTAATAACTCCCCATCTACTTCAGCGCCCATCCAAACAGTCCCTCCCAACTCCGGGTCATCCATCAGTCAACCTCCAACCCCAACTTCACTCGTCTTCCTCGATGACCAGGAAAGCATTGATGGTCTTACAACTTGTTAGCCCTCAGCAATTAAGAAGACATGATGGAAGATGGGCCTATATCACTCGTACCAAGTCGCCGAAAGAAATTAATTTATATAAAGATATTTCACTGTTATTATTTCATTCTTTAGCACGTGTAACTGTAATGGGGACGTTATATTCAAATAATTGCGGAACATTAATTTCTTGGCATTTGTTCGAGTCAAGTGACTCAATAGCAAAAGCGATTCCTCAGACATGGATTATTTTGTTGACCTGATAAAAATGGATGCCATAAATTAAAGTTGACCTCTCCGAAAATTATATAGATGATTTCTACGTATGAATAGAATGTGTGAATTCATAAAAACCACGAAATATCCTAATTTCTGAACATACTCAAAAGTTTCTGTATGAGTAATTGGATAGTAGCATCTTATGGATACAAGTGAGATTAATGTGTTGTTTTTTTAGTTTAAAAAAAAAAAAAAATGCAAACCCATCCAGTATTCTTAGAGATGAGCCCCTACTGCGGATTGAATAATTACGCTGCTACTTCTAAAACATGGCTTTATTATTGTCTGATTAATTCGTGATTACTCTTTGTCATTGTGAGGTTTTGTGGGTCACTTTCAGGTTCAGAAGCTGGGATTATTTGCTGCACTTGGGTTTCGATAGATCTTAAACCCATCTCAGACTATTCCGCGTCAAAATTACCAAGGAAATGAAACCTACTGAACCGTCACTAAAAATTTCAAAAAACCACGTTTTTGGCCCATGGAATCTAAGCATCCAGAGCATGACGTTAGAACCAACTAGACCCATAATGGAATATGTGTGCCAAATTTCATCAAGTCTAAAGCTTTTGTATGTTGCATAATTGGGATCTACTCACCTAGAATCATAAAATGACAGAATTAGAGAAGGGTAAAAAACAGTTTTGTTGTACGATTACAGAGAAAATTCAGAATAGGGAGGCGGAATGTTGAATGAAAGCGTTTTCTTTCTCTTTAGCGACTACAGTGGTTCATTATTGAAATTAATTAAACTTTTTAGAGATTGGAATATTTATAGTCATAATAAAGCATATGTGATGAATATTCATGTACTTCCCGCACATCATTAAGACATGATGTGTTACCTGGTGTTGATTGCGGTTCCATATCCAAATTCTGTTTCACAACTACTATTGTTGACATTTATGTCCATTGTGTGAACTGTATGGGTGAATGATCGGAAATCAGGGTCCTTTGGAAGGTTTTGACGTGTTATTACCGAGTTCCTATGATATTAGTAGGTTGTTTCATCTCATTTGGATGGTCCCGTTGTTGAGAATCACGCGCTTCATCAATTTTCCGGCATTTGGAAAATTAATTGGGGGAGAGTACAGAAGGCCTCCCCCAGTTATTGGGAATTACGCGCAAGGTAACCGATTTCTGATCGGGCCGATTCCTCGTTCCGTTTTAGCGTAATTGGAACGGGGCCGCAAACCGTCCGCGAAGTGTGATCGATGACACGTAATGCTCAGAAAGGGTCTTCTGTCGTATCCCTCAACATAATTGGTTCCCTATCAATGGTTCCGTGCCCAACCCTCCCCGTACTGCTGCGGGAGTAATGAGGTCTGGGAAGGGCGTCAGGAACGCGTTCAGAGCTCACCGTTCTGAACGGTTCTCCTCTGAAAAGGGCAGGGTTAGTCACAGGCAGGGAGAAATACCTATCTCAAATTCAGTTAAGGCTCAATTTGCCGCCTTCACCCTTCCCGTAATCTCGCCCTGGGACCCCGCACTTCGATCCGCTATTAGTCCCCTCCGACGTTTTCGCGTCTCCTTGAAAAGGCTTATTTTATCAATTGCGTCTCGGCGTCGACGATTTTAATCCGGTTTTCAGCACCCCACCCCCTTCTCTCTAGGTAATTACGGTAGGGAGATATCAACTTTTAACCTTGTCAAGTGCATCCGAGTGACCTGTAAAGGCAATCAACGTCATGCGATGCTTGAAGGCGGATTGATGCACGGATCGCTGAGTTTTTCGATTAGCTAATTTCCCAATAATTGAGCGAAAAAAAAACTGTTGCGAACCGTCTGTAATGGAACTTCTACAGGTGGTCTCGGAGATACTGATACACCACAACGGAATACAGAATGTTGTCCACAATGACAGTCAACAAGACTAAATAGCTATAGCAAGATAATGTGATCAAGTTCTTGATCGTGAGTATTGTATCTTTGTATATCGTGGAGATCTTGAGAGTCAGTCAGAGGTTGATAGAGAACTGCATTTCATTGCTAATATTTCGCGGATGTTGTTCTGTTCCTATTATTATATAATGGTGTTCTATAATGTCATATTAGTTTTTTATTTTAGTTATAACTTTTCAGAAAGTCATAATTTGTCCCTAGCGATTTACGTCTTTCCAATCGGATCAGTGCGTATTTTTTTAGAACCGTATTTTGAATCCATTTGATTTTTTATCATGGATATGGCTTGTTTTAGTGCTCAACAGTCAACTCACACTTTTTTATACCGTCTGGCAAACTTTACACAGAACTGAAGATCATATTTAGATCAGTTGGTTTGTCTACTAATTTTAGATACAAATAGTGTGTAAATCTCGGATAATCCTCAACCTTGAGCTGATTATCCTCTACATTGCAGTATCTTGTAAATCTAGATTAGCGAAACACAACCGATCGATTAGGGTTCGCACAGCATTCGACTGGTGAACTTCAGTTTCAACAAGCTTGCGGTGAAGATTGTTCACCACCATCACTGCGGCCACGCAATTCATATCTCTTCGTTTCAATTCTATTCAAATTTCTTCTCACACGAGAGCAAATATCTGTATTGTAATATGAGAGACGCCTCAGCGTACATCGATCTCCGAATATATAGTGGTGCAAGCGCCATCATTATAAAGGTTTCCTGACTCGATGGAGGGTTTGAGAAGCCATACCCCGGCCAGACCACATTTATGTATCGAATGGGGGGATGCCACTCGGCGGATTGCTTTCCATAACCGCAAGCCCATAAAGGACCCCACACCCCGGCTAGAGGGTTAACCCGGAAACTCGGACGCAACATGTTGCCAGCACTATTAGAACCTCCCTGATCCGTTAACCCTCTCCAATGCACTTTACTGCCCAGTAAAACTAGTGCATTTCAACATGCCGTGCGCTATTAGGCCTTCTGTCTCTTCTGCCTTCGCATCAAACTCTCCGACCGTGCCGGGCTTTTACGCTGAAACATTTCTTTTTTTACGGATGCTAAAACGGGATGCAGCTAAACAAGGCAGGTAATCCGGTATTGTTTCATAAAATCCACTTTACGACTTGCACCGGGAACAAGTTAATTTTCAACCTTTGTGCTTCGGCGAAAGTTTCACTTTAACTGCGCGTACGGGTCTGACATTAAAACGGTGGAAGCTGCACAGAAGATGATTGCCGTGTTTATCTCATTCTGCAGCACACTCCACCTTCTCGTGAACTTGAGTAGATTACCACTCCAAGTGGAAACACTCGGCAAAACAAAATATTTTCATACTTAAGATTTTCCATAGAAGCCGTCCACTTACGAATGCAACTTGAATTTCCCAGCATAATGAACTATCAGCTTCATATAACACCTTCTAACCGTTCATGTGAGAAGAAACCTTAACATACGTTCTTCGAAATTATATTACACACATTTATCATATTAAAATGTAAGTATGGGAATAGTTAAGAATAGTAAGGGATTAGTAATAGGAAAGAAGAAGGAGGTAGAACTAGCTTGAAAATTAAAATAAAACATTTCAGAAACGTTGCCAATTGAAACATTAGTCATTTTGAACCGACTGAAACTCAAGAATCCATATAAACTGATGTATGCGAGTAGATGTAAATGCATAGGTATATTTACATGTATACATCTTTCACACATGTTAGGAGTATTTAATGCCTTAGGAAAAGCTGCAGAACGCACTGGTTGTTTCAGAATTATACCACACCACTTTCCTCGTGAGTTATGAATTTGAAGTTAGAAGCCTGCACTTGAGTTCCAAATATTTGAAGTACTAGCCTCCTGGCGTCTATTAGGTCATTCAATGTTGATAAGTCATGAAAAGGTTCCCTTGCGGAGAATGTACAACAGCGTGGATGGTCTCGTTCAATTCATAATATACATGAAGATTATTCAAGACATCATTACTGTAACCACGGAATTCTACTTTACCTTCTATTTTCGTGTACCTGGTAACCAAACATTTTTCAAGATGATTCTTCCATCATAGATTGTAAACACTACAAAATAATAAGAATATCAACGAATCTACTCAAATGAAAGAATATTATGGTAATTCTGACTGTCCCCTGGAACCCGGAAAAATGTGTCTAGACTGAAAAATTTCGAGTTTATTATATCTAAGTATACTTTGAAACATTTAAGCTTAATTACAAGGGTGTGTACGCGTTACTCACTAGTTTTAGAGTTCACGGTAGTCGATCATTAACCTCCAGCTTTGTCGAAAGTAATTACAGAGCTTTTAAGTCTAAAGGAACATCAGTTGCATTTCGTGTATAGGGTGCGTACGAGTTTGAACAAAATTACCCGTTTCCTATCACCGGAAAGTAATACGTTTGTAACTACCGAGCGGCGAAGGGTTCCTTTTGGTCCGTATTTTTTTTCATCCCTAATGTTTTCTAAAAACTTTTAACCGCAACTCTAACAAAAACCCAAGGGTAATGACGGAAAACGGATCGTTTAACGCTTACCAGATTGACCGAAGGGGACCGCAAAAAAGTGTATAATGCCTTTTGTTGAATAGTGGTGCCCTTTTCGGGGTATATTATAGGGTGCGTATGGGCGGTACGCTAGAAGTAGATATCCCGTGCTCCGTAGGGTAGTGGTTAGGTCTTCTGTCAGATGCGTTTGGTAGAACCAATTAGGGATCTTGAGAAAGAGAATAGACAAAACTGAGCGTCTGTTATTATTATGTCCCTTATATTGAAGACTGAAAATTTGTCGGAGGATATCTCATTTCGAGGCAATAACAGAGAGTGTCTGTTAGTGGATGGAAACATAGTGGATCAGAATTATTGAATGGTAAAAATGAATAATGACCATTTGTAACGAAACCTGGCTGATAAAAAAATGGAATTTAGGAGAACGAAAAAAAAAAAAAAAAAAAAAAAAACAACTCAATTCGCACAATATAAATTTATATTCGAGGGCTACCTTGAAAAGTAGGTTGAGGAATTCGAAAGACTACGTACAAAAACTGATTAGAGGAATATGGAAAAAAATATATTTTGAAAATAAAATGTAAAATGTAGCAATGAATCTTAGTCGAAGGAATCAGTAAATTCAAAAGTGTAATCCAAAAAATCCATTGGTCTGCTGATGATAGGAGTAGACTCGGAAGCCCGTAGGTCGTTTAACTGTTATAATAATAGTAAGACATTGATCATGAGACATGTTAAATAATGTTGAACATTGAAAAATAGATCCACAAAAAAATTATATCAATAACTGGAACGCAGACCCATTATAATAATGATAGGGCCGGAAGACGGTAAAAAATGATATCTCGTTATTCATTTTATGATTGTGAATGTCAAAAGGTCGAGTCCCCAGTGATAAAAATTAGTTTCAGATGCGCCGTTTGTCTGGGTAATATACAACCTCATTCCGCATGTCGCCGTCGACCGAATTAGAACTATCCAAACAAAAACTTGAAGAAATTGGATCTCTTCCAAACAATCTTCATGATTCATGAATGACGGGTACAATGGCAATAATTAATAACAGCCCAAATTATTAGGTTGGTGGGAACGAGGTGAGGAGAGGTTTGGAGGGGTGGGGTATCTCCGTGACCCCAGATATGATTTAAAAAACCTCCCTTTGCTAATGCGGGACAATTATTTCGGTCGTAATGGGGTCCAAATGACCTGCCCTGGGCCCCAAGAGGCGCTATCTCTTGTCTTCTTTAGGGCGCTGCTGGGATATAGCGGAGTAGACCCGTCAGTTGACAGCTTTGTTACGGTTATGACCGTAAAAGACGTCAAGACACGCTCTAGAGGACGCCGAAACGGGAGTGAATAATAATCATCATCCGGGATTTTTTCCTTCCAACTCTTCAACATACTTAAGTTCGAAATTATGAAACTGGGACGGAAGGTTCTTTATTAGCGGTAATTAGATACGGTTCCGATTACAAAGCGTGATGATGTTTGCCACTTGGGGGGATGTCGTTTTAATGCAGGTGAGTTAAAAGAACCGGTTGCGACTCCACGCATAAAGGATAATTTCTACATGAACCGGATCTTTTTGAATAAATAAATTAATTAAAACGCAAAATAAAACAACCCGAGTATCAGAATTCCTTCCTCCCTGGTGTTATTTGGGACAGAAAATGTGGCTCAACCGTTAGTCGTGTGAGTTGTGTTCAACACAGACTGAGAGACAAGTATGGGAACATTGCTGTCAAAGATTATTCTACGCCGTTTCAATAAAGGATTGCGATCACGTCGGATTTTATAATTGAACAATATGTTGAAATAATAATAATTCTTCATAATAATATTTTCACTATGGTTGAGTTTTCTAATTTTCTCATTGGATATATACCAATGATTCCTGATTCCCCAAGTTCTGCCAACAGTTTCTTTGGCTTACTTTTCAGGGCGTCAATAGAGCATTCATCAATCAGACACAGAACTGTGCAAACTTCCACAAAGTTCAAGTTGGTACACACGTTCTAAGGCCCAATCGGTTACAGATTGCCAAATTCTTCCGATGTACATACATTTTTGCACTTCAGTTTTTGAGGTGGAACTCTGGAGTTTCGATTAACGTTGACCCCTAGCGATATCTTAACTTGGATGCCGGATCAGGATTATTGTTAGCGTA
Organism: Creontiades dilutus; assembly: GCA_031894815.1. Classification (NCBI taxonomy): domain Eukaryota; kingdom Metazoa; phylum Arthropoda; class Insecta; order Hemiptera; family Miridae; genus Creontiades; species Creontiades dilutus. The sequence goes on along the minus strand of JAVIWC010001866.1, from coordinate 2,327,772 downwards.
ATGCCTACAGTTGTATTTTTTCGAGCTCCTCAATACTCCGTACATGATGCTCCAGTCAACTCAGGTACACTCGTATGGCTGGAATATTAATCTGTACCGAGTTCTCTAACTATTAGTCTGAAATGATAGTACTGAATCTTTTCTTTTCAAACTGATCCATATCGTACGCTATATGCAGAAATAACAGAACAAACTTTTTATCTGTCGAAAGAATATCAAGGCTCAGATATCCTGCATTTGCTCCATTGACACTCGATATTATGTATCATTTGAGAAAGCGAGAAGAGTTGCCATGTCTTTCCATTATTTAGGATAAATCTTGGAAAAGCTCTTTCCTTAGTTGACATTTAAAATACCTACACCCCCTGATCATCTGATATGTTGTTGATTCTAACATGTTATACTTTGTCTTTTACAGGTGAGCTTTCTTTTATTCCAAGTGCCGAAGATGTCCGTCGTAAGTTGCTTAATTATATTTTTGGAAATGTTGAACGTTATTCACACAAAGTGGTTTTTACTCGTGTATAGCAATTTTTTAAATCACTTCATCCTATATGTTCGCTGCTGTAATATAATACTCAAAAGCTGTAGATATTTACAGAGATACAGGAAAGTTGAGTGCCCAAATTGACGGCAATCTTTTTTCGGAATGTTGTTAAGTACTACTTAATGCCACAATTTCGTTTATTCGTTGAAATCAGACCAGTTTCAAGCTACAAAGAGCACGTATGGTGAGTAAGAGACGTTAATACTGTGTAGCATGTCATTTGTGATTTGGATAGTTCCGCCATACCGTTTCTTTAAGCTTCTGTCCCTGAGCTTGTACTGGAAATCCTTTTAAACGTTATTATCCTGTGGGGTTTCTAGGGTAGTTGCGTGAGCCCTCGATATTAACCCCATTCCATCATCCAATCGAAAACTACTGCGTTTTTAAGATGGAAGTACTGATCCTGTGCAGTTTTGGTCAAACGCATCATGGCCATGACCAGTAACACCCCTTATTCACTGGAGCTCTATACTCGTTCACTTGAAATCCTTTGAGCTTCCTAGTATCATCCTGAAGATGCAGAAAAATCGCTGCAGCCTTTGGCGATTCCTCCGCCTCTTAGAGTGGGCTGGTCCATCGTCAAGGTGGAAGACCCTGAAGTACCTTTCTTGTCCACATTTGTGGAATGACGCTTATTAACGCCCCCCATTCGTCAGATCCGGTCACTTGAGAGATTATTCTCCGACTCTACCTACAGGTAGCGGAAACTTTGTTTTCACTCGTGGGAGATAATTTCTCCAAAATCAAAATTGCCACTCCTTTTGCGCTTTAGACCATTCCGAACAGTTATAGTTTCCTGTCTTTCTACCTGTCCATGAGTCCACACATTCTTGTTGCAATCCTACAGTTTTCTTCAGATTTTGGGAATTTATGGGTTGTGTGATGATTGGTTCTCCACGAGTTTTATTGTTCAGAAATCAGTACATCAGTACATCAGTCTGTGCATGCTCATACGTAAAATCCGCCAGGCAGTGTTCTTCTCAGGTTTTAATGGTCCAATCGTGCTCAAAGCTCAAATCTTCGGGACAGTAAGGAAAAAAACGATCTGATTGTGTCATGTCATTATCATCAATCTATACGGTATACAATTACACGAAGAGCCTTCACAAGGCTTCTGATGTATGCCGGAACATGCTTCCTGTCATCTTCTCTACATCGAATCGTTGCAACAAGCTTCATTCTACTACTTTTAAGTCATTTGACATATTTCAGAGATCTATACATTCATGTTATCTGGAAGAGGAGGGGACTATGTGTAACACCCCACTTGACAGATTTGTTTGCCTTCTTCTCTTATTGGCCAGACTTAAAAAAGATGTGAAAGGAATAGAAACATAGCCGGGTTACTCCAAAGTCAGCCATGTTTTCATCACTTTCACCAAAACTGATAAAGTTGTTCAACTAAAAATTTGCTCTGCTCTGAGCGATCATAATTCGATCAGTCACTCAACAGAGGTTCTGCCAATGAAATATTTAAAAAAAAAAAAACATCTATTGGCTGCGATAGATGAATTCGCAGGGGTTTTCCAATTGGATTTTCATTGTATAAAAGACGATTTTTTCAACAACACTGGTATTTTGTTCATTTCTGGATTAACGAACTTGGAAACAAAAAATGTTGGAGAAATACGACAATATTATTTTTATTTAATATGGGCATTCAATTTTATTCAGTTCAATCCCGTAAGTAATTTTCCAACGCCCTCAACCGTTGCTGTCCAATTAGGGAGTCCTTTAAATGACATCAATTAAAAAGTTACGACCGGTTCTTCTTTTTAATTTCTAAAGCGATTACATTTTTAAATCAAAAATTTTATGTAAACGATCTTAACTTTCGATCTATCTATGAATATTTAGTCATGATTATTGATGGAGAAAGATATAATATTTTATCACTATCCTTAATAATATGTTGTAAGTGTATTCTTAGTTAAAAATCCAATAATCGTAAAAATCAAATCAGCCGTTCTAGATTTATATCAATATAACTGCAGCAATATAATGTATAACGTTATTTGTGAATGATGTTTAATGGGATGTATTCCTAGATGGTAATCAGAGGTATTCTTTTTTTCGGCAACTAACTGCAATTTCTCAATAAAGGTAATTAGTTGTTAATTCCCAATCGGGTTAATTTCATTATATTATTTATTTGTTCGTGGAATGTTTGTGACTGTTGATTTGTCGACAATGTTGAAGTTCCATTTCTACTATTTACACAGTTTACTAAATTACTATTTTAGTAAGTAACCCATTTCAATCTAATCAAAGACCTCATCATCAATAGTGAACTAAGGCGATATCATCTGGCTGTAGCTATCTGACAAGATTTATGGAAGTTGAAAATTTAATTGTCATCTGAACTAGTATAGTAGTTCAACTACAGTTGGTATAGGAAGATTTGAGGAGTATGCCAATTTCGAACGAATTAAAACTTTATATTTGTATAATTATGACATTTTTTGAGTTATTATGTTAATATTAAGATTATGTCCTTTTTTGTATGACAGTTAGGTGAAGTAATAAGAATAATCACACGGCCGTCGTTATCAACACTGAAATATTATTTACTATGTTATAGTTTATGATTTTCGTTCTGTGTGTGTTCATGATGACGCGCCTCTATGTGAATAGAGCTAATCACGTTGATTCTAGTTATACACAAACTACGCTCTGATAATTTGTAGGAATCTTCTATGATCTCAGGCTCAATTACCATGGAGCTTCATGTAGGGACTTACAATCGCTTCGTACTAGCGCACGCTCTGTACCACGTACACTGTATTTTCTGCTATTTACGCTTTTGGTTCGTGTCGTGTCATTATTTCAACTCATCCTATCACCGCTATAACCTCTTATGTTATTTAGTACAAATCTGCTATGGATTTCGAAGGTGAAAATATACCTCAAATTTTCAGCGTGAAATCTGTATGTTCCCATCCTGTATGAGTACCATTGAAATATGTAAGTACAGAAAATTTAAGTAGGAAGGAATGTTGGTGAACTCAACAATAATGTCATCGACGCAAGAATAGGCGACTCAATCGTGCTGGAGTCGATTTGAATGTTGGTAGAGCGAATATCGAATTTTAAAGAATTATGACTCTTCAACTATGTGGAGCCGTGATGTTGGTTATCGCAACGCACATAGTACATTCTAAAGAAGCCGTAGGCTAGTAACGTGGGAGGGCGCTAAAACAAAGAACGCCCTTTAATTGGGTATCCGGAGGGCCCGCAGATGTAACTGTGAGGGCGGGGTGCGTAGCCTCGATGTTCGCGGCCGCCATGTTTGATACTACACTTGGTTCTGCCTTACCCCTTTTGCACTGTTAGGGAACAATTTATTGTTGTTTCCCCTCGAACGATCCTTTCGGTAAGTCCGTGGAAGTATTGCGATTGTCAACCCCTCTAAAAAGGGTCGCTTCCCAGCGTTTTCATGGAAGTTGGGGGAAGCATTCCCGGCAATTTGGGGCGGAAAAGAAAAGAACAACAAGCGTCAGCAGAGTGCAATAACGTTTAAGGCAGCATTCGGCATTGGTTATCATTTTGAATGGTGGGATGTTGGATACTCTGAAACCGTTCACTGTGTTTCCAAAAGGCGGTTGCAGTAAGAGACTAATTCACAAAACTCCAAGACCCAATCTTGGAGACTATGGCATTTCAAAATGCTATAAACTCCCACGGCTTCATCGTTCACACAATAGAACTGACTCTGCCCACCCTACATCGATAATCTGCTTTATTTTCTGCTTACTCGATGGAGGTAAGCCACACGAATTGATTGGTGTGGATATGGTATTGTCCTCGTTTTTGACTAACCCTGCGAAGCTGATTTACAACTTATAGCTTCTTCCAAAAAATATTCCTAGCAAAAAGTTCCTTCCTACGAAGATGTTCTGAATGTTGTCTCTCCTACTTTACTAACCAATCTGAATTAACACAGGGATCCTGCATGATATAAGTGCGGCTACGATGCTAGATAGTGCTTGACTTGTTCAATAACGCATCCAATATCTGTATCCCTTCATCCACCTGAGTCCGTGTAAAGAAAAGGATTGTCAGAAGAGATGATTTTGACAAAGTCGGAGTCGAGGCCCTTTGGTGCACTCGAGTTTTCCGACATTGTAACATGGAAATCAAAGATTTTAAAACTACAAGCTTAAAGTCAGGGGTTTTTTTCCATCCGCCTTTTTCTACTTTCTTCGAAATTAAACTGAGCCTGAGACGTTAGCTGCTTTGTACAAGGAATGAGATACGATGTTATTGGAAGTACTACAAACCCCTCACTCAAATGTCTCCTTCCTCTCAAAGTTTCTCTCAAGTCATTTCACTTGTCCGATGAGTTTGTTTCCAGCATTTGAAGTGTCGAACCCCCTTTCGACTGAAGTCTAAAGCCTTTCCGCGAAAAACCAACCCCCTCCTTGTCATTCCGAGTTGATAACTTCATGTTTTAGCCACAATTAGGAAGTTGACGAGGACGAAACTGATGGAGAAAGGACTGAAAACGGCGTTACAGGAGAGGACTGTGATGGTTACGGTGGTGAAGTGTGGGGGGGGGGGGGGACCATAACGTTTTGTATTCCTCTGTTTGTTCTGCCTTGGAGGCATCACTAAATTGCTTTCTACCTCGAAGAAGATGAAACCCCTCCTGGGATGATTAAAAAAGTTTATCATCAGAGCTGAACCAAATGGAGTGACTGGAAACACCGGATCCCGTATTTGCATTTACATGACTTCCTTGTTTAATGTACAACTGATATAGCTCGAATAAAACTCCGCCGAGAGGTCTCATTTCAATTACAGAATCATTCCGAAATAAATTAATAAACTAAGCGTGTGACGGGAGGTTGAACTTGAAATGTGTGATTAACGTTCAGTACATTTTCCTGTAGGTCAATTTATGCGTTAGATTAAAATCTTGAAGTCATTTGTACACATAAAAATATCATAAAGTGTACTCGTATTTAGGGGTAGATCTAAATTACTGCCTCTCAAAAATATTAGGCAGTCGCAAAAACCTTGAAATCGAATTTATGAAAATAATCTGTGTTATATTTGTTCTTGTTTTTGTTAAGATAAAGTTCCTGTACAAGAATCGTGCTCGAATAATGAACATCAATCCAGTAGTGATGAGTTCCACTGTAGTTTGTCAATCAGTCAAGAACATGTGTTTTTGGTTCAAGATCTCCCAGTTTATAATTCCTGTTGCTAGTTGCTTTTCTACAACGAAATATATTCTTCGTACGTAAAAGACGAATTATAGCAATAGAAAGATAGGTACACAGCAAGATATAGTAGACTTAGTGGAAAAGAATGGAACGATCCAGTTCAGTAAGTATTCTTCTAAATTATCAGTTTTATGCTCTGCCATCCTGAAAACCTGCAATTCTTTGTGTCTATGTAAGTCTGTGTAGGGATTTATTTATTTAAAATTACGTATTTTGAGCGGAGTAAGAGCCAATCAGAAATTTGAAGAAGAATATTTGTAGCACAGGTAAATGATACAGTGTGGGTCCGGACTGGTCGGTCGAAGAAGTTATGAGGTTCGGTGGCAGCCCACGTCATCTGTATGAGTATGCACAACCCACCGATATGATTATGTACGTTCACGTAGAGCACCGGCCGAAGGATTATAAGACTATTTGCTTTAAAAGTTCGTAGCACTTCACCAAATATTCTTAATTGTTTCTCAATAACCAAATATACGGATCATTTCCTAGTGATTAGTATATCAATCAATATCTCTGTAAATTGTCTGAGAGTAATCACGAACTTAAAAGCTCTCCATATAAGCTTTATTCCTGTATCACTGTTCAAGTAAATATTATTGACATATATTCCGCCCCTAGGGTGTTGAGATTTTTGGATCAGTCGAGTCATCAAGTTCTCTGACCTGCTTAGTCAAAAACTGATAAAATAATTTCGCAGAGTCGAAATTAACCTATTGGATCGAATTGATAACTGAGTTCGAAATGTAACCTTTAATTGAGTTAGTCGTGCATTTAGCATTATCAGCTGTGGAAAGTTGTGAAATTTCATCTCGTTTCTTGGGCCGGTTGCATTTGTGAAACGTCCGGTATTGCTTCTAATAATTAAAATAATTGATGCAATCCTATTTACGGTTGTTAGATTTTATGTCATTAATAAGAAGAGAATGAAGTTGTGCTTCATTACAATCGGTTTCATAGATACGTTAACAATTTTAGAAACATTAACTTGAAATTCAATAATGGATCTAGTTGCTTCTGCCGGAAAGTGCCTAGACAACTATTTTAGGAAACGAAATCATACTGCTACAAAGGGTATACAAGTCAGGGATCAGTTGTATACGAGATCTTTTACCTGTACATACTAATTGTACTCTATCTATTCTATCGGTAATTTTAATCCAGTGTGCTATGCTACATAACGATAACTTGCCACTGTACCTGTAAAATTACCGCAAGAATCCATACCCTCAATGTATCCTAAATTCATAAACTCCTCTCTTGCAAGGGAATGGTGAACGTCTTCCAGCGTCTTCGTATTGTGGATAGAGCAATGTCTTCTTTCCGTGGCTGGAAGGAATGGAGTTACATTCAGTCTCAGGATCTTATGTCGTGACATTGACCAACAAGTCTGTCCAAGGTAGAGAATACCAACTGGGGAAGAAGGTTAACGGTCATATCTCTAAGTCTAAATCAGTGTTTTATTTTCCAATTAGTTATGAGACATTCCGTTCCAAGATGATTTGAAGAGATTGGTCGAAGTCAAGAGATTTAACCAATTGAAACAATAGCGAGATTGAAAGGAATAATTAATTAATTGTTTTATCGATTATTTTTTGGGAAGAGAAGAGGGAGGAAGAAAGATTGGAAAAAAGGAATAAGAAGGTAAACAAACCGTTTCCGATTATCCGGTCCCGATTAAAGGAGACCTCCTCGAAGGCAGTTGCTCCTCTCTAAATAAATATTAACCCTTGAAAAAAAAGACACCCCCCCTCTTGGATGGTGCTGAGGGTGGAGCGGGGGCTACCCAGGAAACCCCCGACCATGGAAGAAGTCCTCGCCCGCTTCTTCGCCATTCAGGAAAAACCAATTCTCGGATTTTATTTCGGGGAAGGTGGGGAACGAGGGGCGCGGAAGGGCAACCAACCCCACCGCAATCTCTTGGAGGAAAACGGAGTTTCTGGGAAGAGGAACTCAAGGGGGTAGCAGTGATTCTGAAAGCAATTTCAGACCCTAGAGTATTTACTCAGGAGAAAGGTTCGCTAGGATCGGCGCGGCCGCCCCGAGTCAATGAAAACTTGGATGCGGTTTACTTTTTTTTCGCTCCCTTTTTTTCGCGTTGTTTGTTTTTCGTAAAATAAACAAATCACTCTGTACCCGAAGGATCCGTTTTTTCTCTGCTTTAGCGTCTTCCTCTCCAAGATTTATCGATCCTCCCGGATGAGAAAAGGAAGGTTAAACTGGTAAGAGAATAAAGGGGAGAGAACGGCAATGCCGAATCTAGGTTTTTTTCCATATTCCTCCCTTTTATTGCTTGTTCGGAATTTATTAGGCAACCTTCTCCTAAAATGCGGTAGGATCGGCGCCAGCTCCTTTTATATATGTTAGAAAAACGACATCAGGTTTGGGGAGCGTATATATATTCGACCGAAACCCTGCATGTGTGGGAAGGTTTGTTACCTACACCAAGATACATGTATCGGTAAGTACAAGACCGACTCGTATGGAAGTTAGTGAACGATCAAGCTACTCGTAATTTCTGAATAGTGAAAGAAGTTTGTTTTCTAACATGTTCTCAGATTTTCGCGTAATCTCGAGAAGAGGTTTTCGTTCAATGTATTTTACCATTATATTTCTATCAACTTTATGATTATTCGTGTGTAGTTTAATTGATTAATCAACAATGAATAAAACGACCATTTTATGTTTGTTTGTCGAAGGAACTTATCCGAAATAATATCTATTCCACAATCAAGCAAAGCTTTTTTTTAGCGATTTTGGAGGCTGAGCATTTCCGAGGGCGATGTATTAAGGTAACTCTGGCACTGAGGAGCGGAGACTAATAACTTATGTGTTTTATTTATCTTCTGTACTGTAGGAAAACAATAGATTTTAGTGTTAATAAAGAGCATATTGGGTGTAAATGAGTTTCAAGATAATTATCGTTCCAAAAGAATAATTCAACATTTTTCAAACGGTTTTAAGTAGGAAAAACCCCGAAGTACCGTCTAGGATGTTGATTCAACATTGTTGAACTGCTAGACCAATATGTTCAATCGAGATATTAGCCTTTTCCAAAATCATTAATACATTTAAGTTGAACCCAATACATTGATGTTTTTCAGTCTTCATTTCCTACATTGAGCTGGGCCTTCGCTAATCACAAATCAAGAGTCAATGACATTATTCCAATGAATAAAACTGGTCATACTTAACTGTAAGATGTTTTCTATTAAAAATACCTCAAGGAATACGGTAATAGTTTGAACCGTCTTCCAAATGAGGGATGGGGGATATAAATAATCGAAGCTATTAAAGTCTAGGTTCATCTAAAAATCCTTAATTTTCAGATTACTGCATGATCGAGATGCGATTGGCTAGATGCCGTGGCAATACTTCAAATTATGAGTTCAAAAATCAATTTGTTAGGAAAAAAATTAACTGCATAGAATAGCTCTTGAGCTCATGAGACATGGTCGACTTCTAGAACTCACTAAGATTGGTGTTTCATGGTGGAAGTAGAAGGTTCAGTATAAATACCCAATCCAGTTTAGAATCCTGCACTCAATTAGTCCAGTAGTGTCCCTTTGATAACAAAAGTCCAGCAATCGTACCGCCCGAAGGAAGAAAAATTTTTCGCTGTCAACATCCTCTTGGACTCCGAGGAAATGAATGTCTTAGGTCTCTGGCTTTAGGCTTGGTTTAGCTAAGCTTCGAAATAAGGGCTGAGAGAACGGTGCTGGGCCGGGCAAGGAGCGAGTGTCATTACCGCACGTGATCTGACGACCAATACACCCGAGACCCCAACCACGTCTTTGAGGGCATCATCTAATAAGAATTCATCCCAAGCCCTTTAATATCCCTATTCTTCCTCCCAGCTTCACCCAATCCATTTTTCCCGTTCATTGGGTTTCTCATGAATGGGCATTAACCAAATGGGACCAGCCTCGGTGCTGGTCCATTATGAAAACCTCGGCGCTTCTCCTCCGGAATCCATTAGTTATTCATATTTATTACGCTCACTTCATCTCGTAAACAATTTACTCAACTACCTTATAATAGCGAATAATAGCGGGGTCATCGAATCGATAGTCACTGGGATTACCAGGACGATGAAGGTATTAAACTTGAATTTTTAATAGAAGAGTCCGCCCAGTAGCACGTGAGGGTACACTTCTGGTCAGAATCTCAGCAAAGTGATGAAGCCATCTACATCAACCGTGAATTCAGCGCGAGCCACGTGTAACAACATTAAAATTCCACTGTTCATGTGGACCTACGTCCTTGATCTTGCCGGTAATGAAAAATTTTTATACTAAAAATTGAAACTACCGTAAAATTACTGAAGTTAATTGAAATGTTCCTTACCAAGTTTCACTTTTCACTGAAGGGTAAACTTACAATAGAAATGCGTCCATGTTTCAAGTATTCATGGTGATTGGAAGATTACAGTTTAAAAAAATATTGATTGATTGATGTTTGATATGAATAAAATAGTCTGGCTGATGAACGAAGGCGGTTGAAAATTCAATTTTTTATTGAGTTGCGCATTAGTTACTGTGGGACTAAGATATCCATAAAGTTGTGAGCTAAGTTGCAAGATTTTAGGGTCGCGTTTCAGGGAGAAAAGAGATTAATGATGCAAACGTCGTTCGTTGTGTTCTATTTTCCACCACTCTCAGTACGTCTTTGCAGGAAATGCTGACCTTCTATTGTAGATTGCTGAGAGAAATGGAGGAAACAGTATTGTTCTATATAATATTACGTACTTACGTAATTTGTTTTACCCTGCCACTCTACGGATAAAATGAACCGCTTGAAATCCATCGCAGTAGCATCAATAGCAGCATCTGCTCATTCAAAACTCGTAACTCCTTAAAGTGCATTGCACCAAAGTTGTGCATTGTACGTACACATTACAATGAAATCACTAAATAATGCATCATATTTTATTTAAGTTCTACTTTATTGTATTTGGAGTTCGACGCAGTTGGTGAGAAATATTGAGACCATTATTGTTAAAAGTTAACTTCGAAAGTTCGTGTCGCTAGGGAGATTAGAAAAAACTGTGTGACATTTGTAGTTTTACGAGAAAAAACAGCTTCCTGATAACGTTATTGAATGTGTAACTTTGTGAAAGTTTTGGAGCGTCAATGAAATCGTTTTCGCAACAGCATTAATGCTCTTGTTTTCAAAGCCATTGGAGAGCATTCAAGTCAGATCAGATCTCCTACGTGCTACATACCATTCCATTTGGTAAGAGCACTGGCAGGGTGATATCACTTGTCAGCGTGATATCTTTCAGAATCCTTCAGCATGCAGTAAATCAGATAATATCGAAGATGTGATTCGACGATTCTAATGAATGGCTGTGTTGGTTACCTTTGAAAATAGTAAAATTATCAGAAACATACAAAGTCATTATAAATAATTCACTGTATTGGACACGGTTTTCTACTGATTATATTATGTTTTCCTTCTAATTATAGTAATTTTTGTTAGAGATTCCATATCATTTATCACGGCAGAAAAAAGGTTATCCATTCGTCACTAGATTCAAAGTTGTCAATACTTTGTAGCACTGACGTTGCTAAACCTGCAGGGACCTCCACACTGTGTGTTTGTTTTACACGTTGGGGCTCTTCCAGGCTATAATGGTTTGTAGCAATGCACAATTTCGTATCAATTCTTGAGTTTTTGTGCCGAAGCAAAAGAATGAAAACGTCAAAAAGAATATCACTGGTTTTCTGGATCACGGAATGACGTTAACTTTGAACATACTGTAGATATTGAATGGAAATGGTTGACCCGGGGTCTAGGATTAAATTCAACCTAATTTTTCCTTATTCACCACCCGGGTTATGCCTCCCAGTTGCCAACCCGCTGAAGAAAATCCGTTTATACCAGACGTCGCGTCGCTACTCCTTCAGTTCGGCTCATGTCAACTTGACAAGATAGCATTGCGAGGAATGTATATTGAATCAGGTTGGCAATGTCGTGCGTCAGACCCCTTCAAAAGCGATTTACTCGCGATTTTCCTTTCGAACGACAAAAAAACTCTCACATACAGGCCTACGTGCGGGGAACTCCGTACATTCAATTTGTCGTACGTAGGAGGGGAACCTTCGCCACCTTAAATGGATTTGTAACCCACTGAAGGCTCCGTACAATGCGGGGACCGGCCTAAAATTGAACCCCGGTCATTAACTACGGAGTCCAGCTGTAGCCAGCGACAAGCCGCGTTCTTCGAGGTTATTTACAGCCCTTGCTCACCTTCCACAGGCATGTTTATTCCTCTCCAACTTTTTCGTCGCCCCGAACTGAACGTCAAACTGGACACGAGCCTCATTTAAGTTACAGATCCCTATACGATTTCCATTTTAGATTCTCCATCAATATAAACAACGTCTCCCCGAAACCCGTTATTCTTCTCTTTCCCCAATGATCCATCCCGTATAACACGTCACCTGTCATTCGATGACATTTTATAAACAAGGAGATTCCACCGTAATGGGACCGTTACTCCAACGCTTTTCTGTTCTTTTCAGGGCTTCGGACGAGGAAGGTCGAACGTTATGTGGCCAATTTAAAATGGAAATACAGTGTATACTGTACCGCTCACATAAATATACTTCTCGTCATTCTCGGAGAATCTGATCTTCGTTAAGAAATAAATGGGCCATATATTTTGGAGTCTGGAACAAGTTACATACACTGAACGTAGAGGAGGGTTTGAATTTATTGGAGTCTGAACATGCCGTGTTAATCCGAATATCACAATAAATCCATTTAAATGTGCGAAATGTACACTGTCCGCCTAACATGGCCAATGTCAATAATAGAAACCATTTCACACCTGATTTACAACTAACGCATAGAGAATTGATTTAACATGCATGTGAATTCGTATGTTCGAGATATATCTTCTGGCAGGAAACACAAAATGTATTGACTAAAAGCATTTCACAGCTTTGGTTGCTAACTTCCTGAAGTTTGATTGTGTAACTATTTTTTTAATAACAGTTGGATCTATTTTTAGAACCCTCGTTTCCATTATTCTCTCATAAAACCAAGCTCACATTTGATTACACCGGTGGAAAGAGCGATAAATTTCCTTTTTGGTAGGCAACACAACTTGTTACAAAATGCAAATCTACAAAATTTGTAGATATTATATTTAATATAATATCCGCACCTAAGCGAAAAACATGTTTTCTAAGCGGCATACTTAATCCCTCTGAATTCCCGTACACTTTACAAGAAAACATTGTCCCCAAACCTCACCTTTCCAATGATGTACTCAATTTCATTTTGTGAACGTTAATAGAGAAAAAATCAACTTCGGGTGGGAAAAATGAGGAGTTTTCTGCGAAAATTGAAGTTTTTACGGGGGAAAAAACGTTCTCATGACTTGAGAAGTTAAGGGTTGCTATTAATTTCATATTTTTTAAGCTGAATCAAACGATGACACTCCCAAGCCTTTACTCTTGAGCCACAGTTGAATTTTCGAACACTATATGTAACTGAAGACTTGTGATTATATGATCATGAACTGAGAATGAGAGAGAGTACAAGTGTGATTAAAAATCAAAGATTCAATTTCCTTATCGCATCAAGTTCTCGAACCCCTAGCTTTCAATGTACAATCGGCTTCTTTTCCGATCATATGTCGTGGCTCATGATTCAATCCTGCTCGATGATTTAGTTTCTGAGAAGGTAGATAACTGCTTTAACTGAGTCATTCATTCATTCAGTTCAGGCATAAAAAATCCACCTTCCCAGTAACGAAAATCGCTAAAATATGTTGCAGGAAACTAAAAGGCTCCAGGTATAGCAGATTCAATAAAAGGTAGGGGGGGGGGGGATATCCATATTAATCACAGCACATTTTCAGCATCCAACACAGCAGACCTACCAATCTTTCAAGTTGTGCCCTAAATTGGTCCGAGTTCAATGTTAATGAAGACATAAACCCTCCAACAGTGTTGGTGTTGAGCGTCCCGTGTTTACGGTCTCCATTGGCAACTAACCCCCAGGGAACAGGGGCGTGCCCCGCGAATCGTAAACAACAACACTGATGCCCGATACAACTTCTCGCGACCCGATTTCCTCTCTGCAAACACTCAGTTGCGATCCGTCGGAACCCTTATCACAAGTGCCTACCTGCCTCTCTCCATTATTTCCTCGCTGTTTGAGCTCGAGAGATAGGATTTAGGCCTTTAGGCTTACTTCCCCATTTATTTTTTGACCCAAATCCTCTTGTCCCAAGAAACGGGGTATTTTCCCGTGAGTAAGAACACAGTCGAATGATTCGAATGGAATGAACACAAAGTCTAGGAGTTGACTGTAATTATAGTCATCAATTGTACTTAGTTGATTCAAACAGAAGCCCTACAACAAACCGAAATGTAACCAGTTTCTGCTTAGTCATTTTGTACAATCACCATACCGTGCCATAAATCTACGGTTATTTTAATCTTTAAATTACTATGTATATACATAAATTCTAAAATCATTCATATTTGTTGATTTTTTTTCAAATGTCTCCCCATCCCTTAAGGAGAGCGAATGGTTGCACGTAGGTACATTATACTAGTGTTTCATTCCCCTTATTCTTTGGAATGATATCTATCTACTCCATAAAAAGTATTCGAAAGACTACGAAATCCTGAATTTTTAAATATTTTCCCTTCATGCTGGTTGATTGGCAGTATTGGCGAGGATGAAGTCCCAGTATACTCTTTTGATTTTTGATTGGTCTTCCAAATCGGCCCACTAGTTTGGAAAAAAACTTAAAACAGCGGTTTTTTAATTTTATTTTTCAATTTTACTTCATTTTTATTTCTAAGTTTACTTATCGAATATATTAAAGCAAAGTTTACATATATATTGTGGGATCCTTCACCAGGGTATTATTTTATGTACTCAGATTATAATTTTCACTCCCGGTAATTTGAAATGTTTGATGTAGAATAACGAAGCTTCAGCCAATGTTAATCCCTCACATCACAATGTTAACTTGTAACTGACAATATTCTCTCTATATATATCTGAACCTCTTATCCGCCCTGGCAACTCGTCTTGTCATCGGCAAGACTCCGTTCGTCTCGACGTTAAAACCCTCTCACGGGCGAAACCACACCCCTGAAACTTCAATCCCATCAGCTCCTTCGCAAGCTATGAAATCGCGGAAAGTGGGTAGGAAGGTCTGATAGCCCTGGGCGGTAGGTGAGGGCGGGCTTGTTGGGCAAACTTGGCCCTTTCCAGGACCTTCCCAACTCTCTCCGACAAACACTCTTAACTGGATTACGGCCAACCAGCAACAAATGATTTCTCTCAGGGTGAAACAATATCGCTGCGACACTCTGCCAGAAATATTAATCTCGCGCTCTCCCTGGGGATCCCCACGTTAGGTTTCATGTTTTGCACTTGTTGTTGAGCGTTGAAGATATCGAACGCAGCAAATCGTATGACTTAGGCAACTTCTCTAAATTTATTATAACGTACTATTCGATCTACTTAACTTTTCTGAAAAATCACGATTAAAATGACTTCAAATCATTCAAAATGAAACTTTTGAAAATGTTCTCTTTGAGCAACTTGATTATAACATAGCAGTTATAGCTCAAAATTTACAAAATTATTTTTTGGACATTGATATTTTTCCCCACGGCCCTTCATTTGGTTTCAATAACTCCGTCGTCGTCATTAGGAGTCAGGAATCGTATGTGATAGTTACCTGAGATGCCACAAATAGGAATACAAGTCTCAATATCGCTACTAATCCGTGCTAACATCGTCATGTAAACAATAAACCTTTGAGTTTGATTTGTTGGTCTCAGAGATGCCCCTTTAGAATCGTGATTGAAAAAACTCAATCATCAAGTACTAAGAGAGATTAGGTTCGTGAGGATGTACTTTTAAAGAGAATTTATTTATTAATGCTTAATTTCAAATACGTTGGTCGATCGAAAAAAATTCCCTTGTTGGGATTTGAACCCATGATCTTTTACGTAGAATATGAACACAGCCATCGCTTTCTTGGGTCTAACTGAAATTTTATCTCTTGTATGACGGAGCAGCATCCGAGTGAAACCCTCGACTATTGATCAGCTTAGAGAGAGCGAAAAGATGGAGGAATAATAACCTAAATGGTTTCGTTAAAAAATGTATTTCAAAATCAGCCAAAAGGGTACCACAAGAAAGTGTTAAGACTAATTTGTTTTTTCAAACTTGAGCTTTTTAAGTCCCTGGAGTTGATTGAAAATGGTGCCAATATATCCTTGCCCGATGTTTGATACTAAACTTGACTTCAAAAACTTTGGTTCAGTCAGTAGTTCATTTATATACCAACTTTTATATAGGCAGGTATATATAATTACAGTTTGTTGCGATCTGAAGTTGTTTGGACAAAACTTTCAGTATCAGGTATCTAGCAACATCCTTCAGTCTTGTGGGTGTCCTATTGTTTATGATCTAGTTCATCACGACACTTGTCATTTTAAATAAGCTTGTCGATTTAAATAAACCACATAGAAGCTCGTTTCAAAACCCCTCTGTCCTCATCGATTTAATCTGTAGTTGAAAGATTAGCTCATCCTTTTTAATCCGGTGTGACTTTGGAATATCAAATCCAAGTCGATTAGTTTAATTGGAATTGATATGCCCAGAGATTAACCCTCTAACTTGCTGGAAACATCTCATTTATATTGGTTCTGATTATCCTCACTCATTTCTACGAATACTAATTATTCACTTATGTTCATTGGTGAATATTAGTTATTCTTAAATCAATTTAATCTTCCTTACTGCAGAACCCCGCTTATAGGCTTCCATTTTGTTCTAAATTTCTACATCATTTTGGTGTTATTCTCAGACGAAGAGTGTAATTTTCTCAGTTCAGTCTTTACGGTTCAGTTTCCAATGATTCGAACCCCATGAATTAATACCTTATGAATCATCAATAACCCCTCAAATTACTTATGGAACTGACTATTTTGTAAGAACTGATACTATCGACGTAGAACTCCTTTTCAGAGCTCCAGACCTCGCCTCTGGATCGCTCCGAAGGACATACATTATTCAGCCGGCGAAGGGAAAACTTTAACTTGCCGGTTGTAGAGACCTTCCGCCCCTCTCCGTCCGTTTCTTCTTTCCTTATCCTATCCATCCCTTCGGAAGATCCTCCTATACTCAAGGCCGAGGGGATTTTCACTTAGAGGTCTTGCAAGAGGATGAACCGGGTCGGGTGAAACTTTTCTTTTAAAATCCGAGTTTACTTGAAATTTGGAGCCTGAGGATCTTCCAGCGCGAGGTGATGCTTTATTCATGACGAGGGAAAATACCCCAGGGTAAAATCCTGGCAGGCCGTACTAAGTTGATTGTACCCCACTAATTCAAACTCTAGTAACTTTTCCACTGAGTGAATAGTTTACTAAACACAACCTGCATTCCTGAACAGTTGACATCTTTTTGCATTTCTAAAACATTATTCCAAGCAACTTTGAATATGCGGAATTTCAGTCTGATGTAATAGAATTTGCATCTTGCGAGCCGTTCCATAGAAAATAGAGAAACTAACCAGACTAACTAGATCTGATGCCTCCAGATAAGTTTATCATATCATTTATTTTATTTTTATTCTCTACACCCTCTAAGCATAGAAGGATTTTTCAAACCCTTTTAATATGGGTCTGGAAACAAACCAACGGCTGTTAATAACATCGAGCTATTAGAAGTAACCCCTTATGATGTCTGGATGTTTTGATGTGGGATCATCAAAAGAAAATTTCAATACCCACCCAAGTAGGCAGAGTTGCTGAATGGTTACCGGATCGCCTCAAGTCCTTTGTTTAATGATTCCCGAACGGCTCCCATCTTCTAAGATTTGGCAGTTCCTTCACAGTTTCACCTACACAACTCATGAGATAATGGATAGCAATTGTGATGGATATGGATAGCTTGCCTTTCGCGATTCTGGAATTCGTCGCCTTGGGGGTTGAATCAGACTCCTTCAACCGTCTGGGCCATCCTCTGAGCGTGGCGGAGCATTGAACCGCATTCAGCTCAATGGAAGGGGCAACTATACCATTCCCTCACCTCACCTCCCAATGTTTCACTATTCAGTATACCAACTGCATGAATAAAGGGATGTTGGTCAAATTTGGTAATAGATAGTGACGGCAGCGGTTCTGTAGAAGGTGGATTCAGTAAATGCCGAGCATTCGTGAATGTTACGGACGTAAAACATTATTTTGTTTTCCTTTTCGACCTATCGTAACAATGCTTCCTTCTAACAAATGAATTCTTCGACATTAAAGTTAACAGAAAATTCAAAGCAGCACACCCAAATATATTCAATTTACTAACCGTCAAGGCCAAGATGCACGAGTTCTCCGAATTCTTTCTAACATAAGTTTGACAGCTTCTATGTAATTATTGTATATTTTCCTTTCATGGTTCCGGGCCATCAGCCTGCATTTTGTATTTTTCAACAATATCGTGTTGATCCATAATGAAGATTGTTCTTTAAAGAAGGTTTTTTTTATGAAAACCCGATGTCAATGTTTTAGTCCTCGTTGTTCAATAGATCTAGAATCTCTATAAGATTATTCCACACGGCTAGGACATCTTCAAATCGAAAAAGTCGTGCAATAAACACGATAGGAACACACCTTTCTGTTTCACACACAACTCTTTATTTATTACAGTAATTAAGTTACCGTACTTACAACTGATAAACTTTAAACCGTCCTTTTGAAATTTAATGCTTCTTCTGTGAATGTAACTGTCTATTCACTCGGCACCTA
Source organism: Creontiades dilutus (assembly GCA_031894815.1). Taxonomy (NCBI): domain Eukaryota; kingdom Metazoa; phylum Arthropoda; class Insecta; order Hemiptera; family Miridae; genus Creontiades; species Creontiades dilutus. The sequence continues at coordinate 2,309,209 of JAVIWC010001866.1, read as the reverse complement.
GTTTTGAGCGGCGGAGCAATTTGTTTAAATTGATTCGCCCTACTTCCTTGTCGTCTCGTATTTTTTCACGGCACAGCGGACAAACTTGCCTAACAAACAGCAGTCTCGAAAAAGGGATCAAGCTCCGGGACGGAGGGGTGCACCGCAATTCGGAGTTGTAACATCCACCCTGTCACTGTAACTTGGATGCTCTGAAACTTTTTCCTCTCAGGGTTCTGTGTGTGTTTCCTAATGGGAAAAGTGTTGGGCTCCCTGGGGCCTAATGTCGCCTGAAAACTGCCAACTCCTTTTTCCTTACTCCGATCTCACTCCTCTTATTGTTTCTTTGCAACTGAAATGACTTTTCTATCCTTTTGGAAGAGAGGGGATCCGAGTGCTACCTTTGGAATCAATACAGAATCGTTGACCTGAATATCAATAAGTTGCCATATCGGTACCTACTGATGAAAGATTAATATAGAGGAAGGGACTTTGTAGGATGATAGGAGGGGTCTTGTATGTTGGGATGTATACAGCCACACATACATAATCTCAATTCATACTACATCGTAGCCCTATGCAACGTCTTATATCTAAGTGCATTATAACAAATACTATTTTTGTTAGGAGTCCACCAAGATAATTAGTCTCCCATTTTACAAATCCTTGTAGCCACTTTCTTTCCACAGTTTTTCCTTCAAATTTTGTTGTAATTTTCTGGAAATCTGTGGATTAGTTCCAATTTTCACAAATCCATGTTCTGCTAACCCAACATACATTCAAAAGTAAATTCCATCGAAAAATTTTTAGGGAGCACCCCCTCCCCACTACCTCTCTTAAAACGGGACATGTTGGTTACCATTGCTACACAACGAGATCAATGATATTTCTGCGGATTGGAATAGAAAGCCGTCCTAAAATCCTGTTCTTCAAGGCACATGGTGTTACGACAGTTGTATAGATCTACTGGACGGAGGTTCAACGAAGGTCTTAAAGTTCAAACTTCCAACCGTGTACGTTGGTACAAAATTGACGCACTTGGTGCACTTCTCCATAATTCCGAGAAGTTACAATTACAATTACAATTACAATTACAATACGTTGTTATATAGTATTTCTGTGGCACCTATTATCATGTGTGGTCACGTGCTTCCAAGCTTCCGTGCTTCAGTTATTTTGGACCAAGAAACATATATTCTACGAAAGACGCATTCGGAATCTAGTTCCCAAAGAATCCAGTATACCTACGGGTGATAATGATACATGTATTTTGTCGCCATGTTTTCGTACATCGTTAGGAATATTTCTAGGAATCTAGATTCCATTAGTTGATGTGATTTTTTATTTAAATAAACAATTGCCACTATTTACTATATCTTTCAAAAATCGGCACAGTCCTGGTTCTTTGGTTATGTGTTCATTTTCCATCCTGAAAATTAACATACTGCCGGTAAATCATCTCTGCAATGTGTATTTACTTTATTGATATGGAAATCTTGATACAAGTTGAAAATGAAATGCTCAAAATGAATTCCGGTAGGACAACCAATATCCGTTGTTGTCAAAGCCCGCTGAAACGATTGTTTTTTGATGGATATTAATAGTCAAAGTGAAGATTAATTATTCAGTTTAATCACCAAGTATAACTCGAATTCCTGCTAAATATTCAACAGTCGGAGAGAGAGTTCATTTTAAAATCTCTTTAGCAACAAAGAGCAAGATGGTAATTCTCTGTATAATAGGAGGGGTAGGGCGAAAGTGGTATTGGCATTCAGATCGGGTATTCCAAGGTATTGATTCGGGGTTGGGAAAAGAACCTTTGAAAATTATGGGAACGGAGAGTCCCTTCGAAATTGTGTTTCGTTTCACTTATTTTGTAGATTTGGTCTCCTTAAGTTGCTGTACAAATATGATGACTGACTGACAGCTGAGGGTAAGGAGGAACTAATCGACGTTCACGTATGCGCAGATGGGACTATAAACTGTACGTACCATGCGATTCCTAGTCAAACTACGATAGAGTTGAACGATTAGCTCATTAAAGACGAGCGTGTCGTAGGCCACGATTGTCGAATGCAATGAAACCTACACGAAAGTAAATATGAAGGAAGAGGACCCACAAAATCCCTGAAAATACCATAATCAAAGATGAACAGTGGGAGTTGTACATGTTGGTAGAATCGCTCGTAACAAACTGATCGGCAAACTCTAATTTTATATTAAGCTATAAATGATTGTGGAAATTGCCTGTTTCACATAATTCTTATGATAGTAGAATTTCAATTTTAAGAATGGACTGATTGATTAATGTTTCCTTGCCCTAAACCCAACTGCGAAAAAAAAAATTCTAACCAGAATCGGAGTTTACAAATTTAGGTTTTAAAATTTGGTTAAATTTTCACCGAAACGTTCGAAAAATATGGATACAGACTGCAACGAACTGCAAAGTTTGACCGTGAATATTTTATCGCTCACAAAGTGCTCATATCTGAAACATTCACAAAATGTGTAAGTAAAGTATGTATGTGGAATTATGTTTTGATAATGCGCGCTAGATTTTGTCCAGTATAGTCTGTGGACCGTTGTTCCGCGTAGAAGTAATACATAAAAAATAAACGTTGGTGTAATAATTCGTAGCACTTTTTAATTTTTTCGTTCTGTAAAAAAAGCTCTAATAAAAGGCTCACTTGAATTATTCAGTCACGGAATAAAGTCTGTCTGAAAATATTGTTTGGGCTTTTGTGAATTGAGAAGTTAATTTACATCCGCTCCTCCCCCAAAATTAATCAGGCCACTCTGATACTCGGAGGCAGGTAAACGATAAAGAAGGTTTAGAAGGCCTCCGCGGAATCTTCGTCGCGGACTGGCGGCCTCCCTCTCCAAATTGGTTCATTTAGGAGGAAAACACGTTTGAAAAGCGCTGAAGTAGACAGATTAGAAGCTCGCTGGTCTCCCTAACTCGGGAGTCGGTAAAAAGGAATGAGTCGGTAATGTGGTCTCACGGCAACCGGAGGAAAGCTTGAGGTACAATTACTTTCAGTCTTAAGAGGATTTACCGCGTTCTCGGCCTCTTTTCCAGCCTCTTTCCATTTTCCTTGTATCGTCTTTTACGATAGTCACTCGAGTCATTACGAATAACGAGTCGTTTAAAGCTTTACATAGTTCGCTGATGTTCCCGTCAACGTTTCGAGGATCGTTAACATCATAATTTGTTTACTCAACGTCATGCATCGAATGCATTTATTAACGTTGTTTATCTTGTTGCGGGGCGGAACGATTCACAAATTTGAAGATGACAAGAAAAGGTTGAGGTCAGATGAACGCATCTCACACACGCTAGAACAAGCAAACTAGAAGGGTGAAGAAGAGATGTGACGGTGGACTGGCAAATTCTATATTCATAAACCTTTTTACAAGTGCATTAGCGAACGAAAACAGTTTGAATACGATCAGAGTGATTGTTCATACTCTGTATTTATCTGTTCCTCGGGGTACTGCATTATTGAGAGAGGTTCCATAGTAACGTTAGCATTATATATCACGATTTTTCGTTCATGAAATACAATAAAATATAAACCGTTTTTATATAGAATCTGAATTACGGCGCTGATATAATAATTTTTTTCGGAAAGATAGCTCCTTATCAACTCTCTGGAACGCTCTCGATCATCCAATTTGAATTATGAAAAAATAACAGATCCTAGACACTAAATTGAGACTTCTCCTGGGTCAATCTGATGGAGCATACGCTGCATCTTCCTCCTGCTTATTTGAGGATTCTATTGAAGATTATAAGAGTTGAAACAGTCCCCTGGCAGTTAATTGGTGATGAGATGCCAGCTAGATTCCGCTGAGGCGTGATTATTGATGCTGTGCTCACACGAGTTTCGTTTTTTGAAAGCGGATCTCATCGTGCATGAGGTGAAACTCATTGAGCTGTGTTTCAACTTCTATCCCTTCAGCATCAGCTACACGACATAAATAATTATCGCTGTCAATCCCGGCCCCATTCATATTTTTGAGAATTTTCCTCGTCAGAGTTGGAAACCCACAACTGTGCCACGTGTTTCGAAGTACCTACCGAACTCGGTTCTTCGTAGTTCACCTTGTTACCTGTAGCTCTCATTGGTGAAACCAAATAACTTGACTCAAGTGGTTGGTATTTCAAATGAACTATTGAGCTGCACTGAAAACTCGGAGGAAGTTATAGTTTGCCTGACTAGTTTCGAACTGGTTTTCTAGAACTATACGAAAGCTTTGTAGAGATTGCCAATGAACTTATTGTTGAGTGATTGGTGAATGTAACTACGTTCCTACCAACTCATTAATTGCATATTCGAATAAATAATAAAATATTCGGAAGTGATGTATTTAAAATTTTCTCCAGAAATACCTGCACTACATGATACCTACCACGTGCCGATGCCGAATTGAAAGGAAATAATCAAATCTGGGTACTTGTCAGACTTTAATTTTTAACAGCATTGCATCCTGCTTCATGGATGATAGTTCAGCTTACTGTTAGGTGAATTCAAAAGAAACTTGTTAACTACGAACCAGACAGGGGTTTAGTATTAGCTGAGAGCAGTGACGATCCCATTATGCCCAGGAATAGAATGTGGTTAAATGTCATGTCAGGCAAACAGCGTTTGATAAGTATGCAGAACAGTGTTTGGAGTAATTACCTAGGTGGTATTTAGCGTTAACGACTCGCGTGTTTACGAACACTATGGGTGGCGAGCATAAAGCTATTGAACATATTCTTAAGAGTAAGCCCACTACTATATTACGTGCGCCGGGAATAAAGTACTTACGATGGAGTTATCCAAATCAGATTGGGTTGCTGCTCTTGATTGAGTTCATTATCGTCAATAATCAGCCTTTGGAATTGTAAAGCAAAATGAATTTAACTCCCTCAAACTTTTTCTTTTTACGTTTCAAGGTGCGTAGATTCATAATCAATGTCCGTACGCCTTAGAATTGGTGTAAAAAATCTATTCTTTTGCAAATGGACTCCACTTTGGATCCAGTTGGCTCTAACATCTATCTAGCCCGATCGCATCACATGCGTAGATGCTATGGGAGAACCATGATTTTTCGGGGTTTTTACTGATATAGGCAGGCGGAGTGCAATTTTCTTGTAATTTTGGTCGAAAGATCGGAATAGAGATAGGTTTTAGATCAATAGAAATTCACCCATAGCAAATAATCAAAATGTCTGAACCTGAAAGTGACCTCACAAACCTCGCAATGACATGAACAGTCATGCATCATTCGAAAAATAATAAATTCAAGAGTTGGAATTTGCAGCGATCTATCATCAACTGAGCCGGAATTCAGAAGAAAAAAAATTGTCTGTGGCAGTTGAGGTTGAACAGTTTATCAAACGGAACCTAATGAATAGACCACACACGAAAAGGGAGCAATAAAACCAAATCTTAAATACGAAAACAAAAATCGATGATTTATATTGAATGCGACTACTGTGTGGTCCTGTGGTATCGGTCACCTAATATAACTGGATTGGATCCGTAGCGGGGCGGAGAGCGACGGCGTCTTAATTTGAATAAATTTATTAATCCATTAACCGGTCTATGGTCGGTAAATCATGTTGTCGGACGTTTGTAATCTGAACATGTAACGACCTTGATGCTGAGCGGAATTAGCCACGGCTTGAAGTGCAGCTATTCCATTTGAGTTTGACCAAACATCAACAAGACTTTAATTTCGATCCGAATAAATTGTAGCCGATTGCACCGGAAAATGATGATTGTTTTGTTGGGTTTCAAAAGTGGCCTTAATTAACCGTTTCAATTCCGGAAAAGGAAGAAAACCAAAACACAAAACAACAATGATAGCCTGGAAATCTCTTCAAGATGTATTCATGATGAAAAAACCAAGTTGTTACATTTGAGTTTATTATATTCAAAAATAAGTCTTTGTCATCGCCTAGCTAAAGTTTTATAACACATACTGCTAACCCCCTCTCCCCTCAAACTTTGTCGCCTTACGTTCCAAGGTGCGTAGATTCAAAATCTGCTATTTTTGGTTCCTTCGTACATGTACTCCATTTAAGGTCTAGTTGTCCTGTTTTTGCCTCGTCAGTCGTGTTGCAGGGGAACACATCATTTTCGGAAACACACACTTAAGAATACTTTATTCGAATTTTCACACTATTAGACTATATTTACGTTTTACAACTTCACTTGAGAATATTGACACTAGGAATATAAAAATTGTTGATTTAAGAAGATAAGTTTACAAGGAAAGCTATTAAGTGGGCCCCTTAAACTACATATTTCATACAAATTATCGATTCACTATTTGTGAATCACCCAAAAATGTACTGGAGAAGAGGCTGTTCACTGTAAAATGGGGAGCCAATAGAAACTCGTAATGCAGAAGGGCAAGATCTACCGATTTTCACTGAGGGTCAGGATCGGACTCCTGATCCTGGTCCTAATTCTGGAGCTGGTATAAGGGGTAAAAGGATCAATAAAAAGTTGACCTGAAAATTAGGGATGGTCGGTAACAGTTATCACGCTATTAGAAACTTAAAAATGAGCGAAAAATAAGAAGTTTTAACTGGGTTCAAAGTCCTGGTTTGAATATGTCCCTAAATTCTAGCCAGTCTGATCGATTTACATGCGTAGATGCTATGGATCAAAAACTGCTTAAAAACTTGCCAAAAATGTGATTTTTCGAGGTTTTTAAATACATAGGCAAGTGGGGGGTCCTTTCTATGTACTTTGCCCTCCGAATCGATTAGGATGGGTCCCTGATCAGTCCGGTCTCATATGACTTAGAAAATGTTGAGTTATGAACTTTTTCCACGCCATAGTTTTCTGTTCATAAGACGTCAACTCCTGACAACTATAGGTACCTATGTATCATTTGCTAAAATGTCCTTAAATAATTGATGTAGGAATCTCTTTTTCCTTCTAACGGAGTTCAGCCAAGTCGCAATGACGATATTGGTATTTTTGCCATCATTCCGATACTCCATCAGATAAATCAGGGACGAAACGCTGCCCAGCGAAAAGGAGGTTTATGCTAAATAAGGTCCCTTCTTATGAGTATTCTTGTGGATTGGGAAATCAACCAATTCTCAATCAATTTTTGTTGTTTTATGCGAATTCTCGAAGAACAAACAATTTTTGTCTGGCTCGAATGTATGTTGGTTTAGTTAGGGGTAAGGAAGAGTGAGGGTTAACTCTAATGGGAAAAACTTTTCAAATTTTTTTTTTTTTTTTTTTTTTTTTTTTTTTTTTTTTTTTTTTTTTTTACGTTGTTGAATAACTCCGGAAGATACGTTCTGTTAATTCAGGTTCACATTCGTTTGATATTAAGGTTCCTTTAATTACATTATTGACTTAATAATTCATCATACAGCCTTTGGAGGTTTCTTTTCTCTTCATCCAACCCCATTTTTCTTGGTTCATTTAGATTTAATAGATTTCCAACAAATCGTCGTACTACTTTTGAACTAAGAGCCTAAATTCTCAGTCCTAACTCACTTTTGGTTTTGTTTCAGTGCTGGGAGAACTGTCAGCTCCTCCAGTCCAACTTCCCAGTGTGGTGGGGGACCATCTGCGACGAAAAGCGCATCTGCGTAAGTTCCTAGCTATGATTTCGGCATTACCTTCAGAGGTCGGCCTAAGCCCTATTTGATTTCCTCCTTCCCCTCGATAACTCGTAACTTGGCAATAATTGCTCTCCGGAGGCTGGTAAGGGCGCGTTCGGATAACTACCCCCAACACCCCGTTCATTCCAAAGCTTCATATTTCTGATGTGTTCCGAGAGTTGTCTGAATCTAGATATTTCGATTTGCAATAATCTTCAAAATACTCACAAATTTTCATTTTTCATGTCGAATTAGAATAAGAAGTTGGCCACAGACTGTGGCGGATATGGGAAGTTCCCGTTTCCTGAAACATCCAAAACTGAGCTTCAAGGGTATCCTTTGGGAGTTGCAGACCAATCTCCTCAGCCGTTGGGGAAGGCAAGTGGTCCATTCCATAACCTTCTTTGTTATAAGACTTCTACGTAGAATCTCTTGCCTTTGGGACAAAACGAACTAATGTTCAAGCTAAGAAACAAGTTATTTTTAAATTAAGTATACCATCAATTCAAACTAGAAGGACATTACGTCCATCGCGCTACAATATTATAATCAACAATTGGATGATGAGTTTTGAGGTTCTACGAAAGTTTACGAAAGGTTCTAGGACAAACGACTAGGCCCCACGGCTGGGACGTTTACACAAGTGCCAACATTAAGTTCCAGATGTTTTAGATTTAGTCGCACTAAGACAAGACAAACCTCCAAATGGAAGCTTTCGTTATCATGATTCTATTTTCTAAAATAAAAATGGCTAAATATGGTTGACTAAAAGAATCAAGAAGGTTATCAGTATAGGCGACTTGAATTACAATCTGTTCCAGTGGCTGAAGTCAATCTGGCTAAAAATTGCTCATTTCATATTGCTCAATTTTCATAGTACCTGCAATTTCAAGCTTGGATTAAGCACTGCATTTCTGCTGTCAACGTCAGTGTTACGTTAAATTTTTGATAAAGTAGGTATCTCCATGCCGATTTCCTCTCCGGAAAAAAAAGTAAATAATAATTCCACTTTCATCATTGCAAAACTGCAAATAAGTTTAAAAAAAAAGAAAGAAAGAAAAAAGTATTACAGAGCTGTACAATATGAAAACCAATAGGATAAAACTAAATATTGCGAAAACTGCTTTCACTATCGAAAAATCCAGTAGACCGGAATCTTCGACGATTCAACCCTTTTTCCACAGCTTTGCGTGCATTGTGAAAGACGTTCAAAGACGTTCCGTTTTGAATTAGAGCTGTTTATAAAGATACAACTGTTTAGAATGTTAGTAGCAGAATAGTTATCTCCGGGAAAAAGCAGAGTAGAAAAAACCCAATGTGACTGCAGCCTTAAGGGTGAATGGAGATGTCACACTCCTCCCCAGTTACGATGTCGAATCGTTCGATGTGGCCCCTTTACATCTGAATTCCCCATCTAAACTCCCATGACCTTATTCCACGCTATTACTCGGAAACGTGTATGAGTGAAAATGATTAATACACAATTCTTGTAAATGGCTGGCGACGGATACCATTCTGTAGTATTTATACAAGTAGAATATATACCTACATGGTCTCATAGGTCGAGAATATGAGATTTCACGTCGACGTACTCTAATTATATTTACTTTGCGACAAAATACGAGAATCCACGAGATAATTGAGCCCTCGGTCCGCCGGCTGATCAAACGTTTCGGGCTCGAAAAGCTCTCCCCTCAAGGCCCGAACGTAACAGAGTATTAATATGTACACTGCGTTTTGAGACACACATATTTCAGAGACCCGAGCGCCCTTAGGGCAGGTACCACGAATATGAGGGACTCGACTCGACCCCTTTCCTCTCCGACGGTAAATATGGGACGCTCATCCCGTACTGGGGTCTCAAAGATGGAAACAGATAAAGCCCATAGCATGACAAGGCGTGATTATCGAAAGAAATGTCCGACGAAAAGGATTATGATTCAACCTTGAGGTCTTTGGGGAGTTCTCGGGGCCCCTGGGCCGCGAATCGTAAAGATGTTGTGTTGGAAAAAAAATATCGTGGTCCGCCGAACGGTAGGTGGCAATTACAGAACAGGTGGTTACGTGGTGAAAAAATCGATTTACGACTCCGAATCATCGATTATTTCTCTGACCGCACCAGCGGTTTGGCAGTTCACGGTCAATTGTTGATTATGGCTCGTGAAAGACTTGTGTAGTTCGACAAACTTTAATTCATCAAGCCGGATACGCTCAAACAACCACACAAACCTTAGCTGTTAGCCTCATCGATTATAATTCGATTTACTAATATTAAATTATTGATAATATAATTATCATCAAGTTATCGCTTTGAACACCAGGTCTGAATATTAGTCGAAACGACAGGTACCTAATTAACTTGCCCAGTTACATTTTGATGGGTCGACCTTCAAATTTTGAAACCGTCTTATAGTTTCGGTGGTCCTATAAAACAGAATGCAATATTAATTTTATTGTCAACATATAACTTTTTTTCAAAAAGTAATATGTGAACATCCATACTGTTGAAAATGTTTGCCAAGTTTAGTGGTTAATATAGCTTCCTAACTTTTTGTGACATGGCAGTTGAAAATGACGTGGTTGTATTTCCCACTGGATTCCTGCATTAATGTCAGGTATCGTGACACAAAAAAGGGGATTTATCCTGTAAGTCAGTCGGGAGGAGTCTGAGCAAAAACTTCTACATAAAATTTGGAAAATATTTGGCATCGAGTGATCCTTTCGCTCATCTCAATTGGAACAACGTTAAGGTAGGTAGGTTATTTTGATGATACTGTTGTCGGGGTTGAGATTGAAATCTTAATTTTTAATTGTCTGTATCTCTCTTCTTTGGAAAGTTAGTTTGTAGATCTTAGGTTCAAAACTTGTTTTTTAGGCTCTCCAACTTCGGTGTCCATAAATATTCTGTAGGATGCAATGTTCAGGAATTAATGGACGAAAAGTTGAAAATGCGGTATTTTAGCAATCCTTCTAAGTTATATCTTCGTTATTCAAGCCATTCTGAGATGTAAATTTACTACCTCAGAGGGTGAGTTTCATCAGTTCCATGAATGTTGTATAGATGGGAAGATGTTTTGATGATACCGGATTGGTGGATCTTGAATAATCTGTTTTCCTGAGTATTCATGTTCGATCATGTTCATGGTCATGGTGAAGTGGAATATCAAATGCCTAATCTCCGTAATCTCTAACCGTTTCAGTAAACTTGGTTTGTTAGTCACGACGTTTTGTCTGTAATAACCAAATTTATGTTTGCGTTGGCAATACTGGTTATCACGACCAATCTCAACGAAATTCCGGAATACCTTCTCAAGATCTTTACCCAATTATCCCATAAATTGTAACAAAGTTGGATCGATAATTGTGAGGTATCGACTTTTCAATAAGTTGTCGATTGCCCATGCTTTAACTTGGATATTTACATTGGCTCATACAATTTGACAGGCACGAAATCAGAATTGATCTGCAAGTTTTGAAACGAAAAGCAAGAGAGAAACATTTTGTAGTTCCGGAAATGAAGAAAAAATTAATAGGTAGATTTTGGATAAGGAGTGATAGAGCAAAATCTAAGATCATTTCATTAAACTAAAGTTGCGATTGTAATGTAATTCATGTTTGATACTGCCTGTTCATTGGGTAAGGGTAATAGTCGGTGAACCTAGTTCGGAACCATGAAAACTTGCACATTATGGTTATTAATGATATCAAGTTCCCCCTTAACCTTTAACCGAACGTTCCAACCAGATGTTTCTGTTCCAGTAGGCTCGATGCGGTCGCAAGACAGTTAATTTATTAGTTACGTAAAGCATTTCATTATAATCTTAGGCAAGGGCATTAGGGATAATCCTTTACCGGGGTTCCGCGGTTAGCCCGCACAAAGTGCAAGGCGAGGCAAGTTGACTGGGGAAAAGCCACCTCCGTACATCTGCTCCACTCTGGTAATAGACAATGCTAATCAGGGCCACTTACTTGCTTCCTACTTAGCACAGGAGTAGACCAGGGCAGGACCCCGACCTTTGTGAACAACCCTCCCCTCCCTACCACTTTCTCGCCAACAACCAGCCGTCGGCTCTGTAAACATCCTCGAATTACGATTTATATGGCAGTGATGAGCAAACATTGGCATGACATAGTTGAACTTCTTTAGTGGATGGAGGCTACCACGTGTTATCACCTGTACCGCATCGTTATTACCGCCTCAGATTTTTCGCTTCTGAGTAAACCTATACTAGGCGGAAGCTATATTCTTTCACTTGCAGATGAAACGACGATTTTTTGCCAAAATCAAATACCCACTCTAACTTTTGTTTTTAACCATTCTGAACAACTTTTACTTCGCGGCAGTGTGTGTGTATGTGTATAGGTGCGGCAAACGATATCAGAGCGCAAAGGATCTGCCTTCGAAAGCATCAATTCCGTGGGCGCACCCGCGTCATAGCGCGGGGTGGGGTGCAGGAAAAGTATCACAGAGCTTCTCGTGTTGAGCGATTGCTGGTGGTCGTTCGAAATAGGCACTTCATTTCGTCCTTCTCTCCGTCTTTCGTCTTCCTCAACTTTCCAAATCCTTGGGTCGGGTATACCTTGCCGTCCTCCCCGCTTTCATTTTATTTAGTTTCTTGAGTAGTGTGTATCTAAAAAAAAGTGTATGTCCGCATGTCTTCTTGCAGTTTTATTTCTATAGAGTTCTTCCAATTTTGATGGTATTTACAGGATAGGCGTGCGAATTTCATTACTCACAACTCAGTAGATCAGTCTGGAGAATAAAATTTTTCCGTGGATTGATATGTGACTTAACTCTTAAGAATGTGGTGCAATGAGCTGCTGATGATTGGTAAATTAGCCTATGGTTTGACTTGCGGAACGTTATAAGTGTGTTGTACGTATGTATGTGGCAGTATATTATAATTTTTTGAGAAAGTAGGAACTGAAATCTAAGGCCTTTTAAGGAAGGCAGACATTGCAGCTTTTGAATGTAAGCACCTTGATACGTGAAGTGACTTAGTTCGGGGCTATAAAAAACGTTTGCTTTACAATTTCGGAAGCTTAATATTAAAAATGATAGACCAAAGTTGAATTTTCAATATTTGGAACGGTGATTGTGCCGTCGAACCAACGTTGCATGTAACCCGCTTTCATTTTTAAGTGTCGTCGAACTTCGCGCCGTTGAGCGATAACGCCCCCACGTGTTCTCCAGACTCGAGATAGGGGAGAAAAAAAACTCGTAAGGAACAAAAAGGATAACAAAGTGCCCGTCACTTGTCAGAGCAAATGGTAGATGCAACAGATAAATGGTCAGGAGACCTGTTAGACCAAGATGTATGGTCGAGTGTCACATAAGTACTCTATAAATTGCTTCTTTCGCCTAAATTGGGGCCAATGAACACCCAAGGGAGATTATTATTATCAATGGACGGCGTCCTACTCCCACGAGGATATTCTCGGTGAACACGACAAATTGTTTTTTATTGCTTCGGAGTTCGACTGAATTACGGAAACGTCTTCTATTTCAGAGAAACGATCATTTTCTTCTCCAAAATCAAACTTTCCTCCAGCCTTTCGGTGCCATTTTTCATCACGAGAATCCGTTTTCCATAAATCTGTAACGATTTCTAATATTTTGTTCATGTTTCATACAAATTCATATCATATAATTATATGTAGGTATATAAATGTAACTTATGTACTTCTAACGTACATCTAAGCCCACTATTCTCTTTTTAAACCCAATTGTTATGTCGTGATATTGAAGTAGACGTACTCGTAGTGCGGGAAATCTTTCATATAATTATACCTAAAAAGTACATACTGCAGGTAAACGATAAGAACATGATTTTTCTGATATAACATCGTGGAAATAATTCTCCCATAGTTGGAGAGTTAATTCTTCATCCTCAACTAAAATCTCAACTTCACTAATCAAAGATATAGTATGTATATACGAGTAATACCTACACCAGGCTCTGTAGTTGGTTGTCAGCGATTCAGACCCTCACAAACGGAAGCATAAAACCGTATGTAACTATTTTTTTTAAATTTTATATTCATCTATTTTAAAAAAAATGTAATTACTTGTAATTTGATTACTTTAAAACTTGGTTGTTAGAGATCTCAACGGAGAATTGGATTGGGAAGTAAATGAATATGTGATTGATTAACTGTTCTTTGCAACCGAAATGGGTAGTTCCCCTTCCCGTTTCTTGAAACTGCTAAATCTGAGCATAAACCTGACGCTTCACGGGAACCCTCCAGGTGTCGCACGCTTATCGCATCAGCCTTGGAAGAAGCAACTTGTCACCTCTTCAAACTTTCTTTTGATTTCCGTAAAATCCCCCTCCCTTATTCAACTAGAAATGTCTTGGTCTACCTTGCGTGTACTGTTCCGTGTTTTGATTATAAATTATGCTCTAGCATTTCTTAACCACTCCTTACATCCGAGGGATTATGGGAAGACTACAACGCATTTACAATGATGTACTCCGTACTAGGAAAATTACATGAATCTTCTATCGAATATTTAAAGTTTAGTCTTTTCAATTTGATTGCGGTATTGCATTCATTGCTAATCTGCGTGTTTGAATATATTGGGTACTGCTAACATTAGAGACCTGAGACCAACAAATCAGGCAATCAGCAAGCAGGCAGGTCGTGGACTCTAAACGAAACGGTAGACTACTTCTCCATTGTAATTGAATTAAAATGCCATCTGCATGTCCCATGGGAATTTATATTGAAGTCTGAGATTATAATCGTAGTCCCTGGTGGACGAGGTTAGAATTCCACCCATGCGGGATTTCTAGAGTGTGAAACAGGCTGGTGCTTCTATAAAGCTGGAGAACGCTGCGTTTCTTGATTTGATAAAAGGAACCTACATAAATGAAAAATAAGGGATCTAATCTGCTGCGTGGACCTCAAACGAGGCTCCTCTTCAAAACCAAGCTGCATAACATAACCTCGGATAACTGAATCAGACTGCACAGCTACAGTGAAGCGAATAATACTCCCTGGTGGTATCCCTCTCTCGATAAAATATTCTATGTGGAAACAAGCGTTTAAAATCCACAGTACACGAGTAGAAATTTTCATCTAATGAATGAGGGTTAAATTATTCAGCGAGCCCTCGCGACGCTTTAATCCCGCTTCACTCGAAAATTAGAATAGTCCGCGTAAATAAGTGTGGGAGAGAGGGTGGAAAGCGATGGAGTTTCTCCCCAAGGTAAATTGGCATCAATTATTCTCAGACAGCTGTACAAACAGCGGCATCCGAACTGCAACCCCTTTAGCGCCTGACAGTTTAAACATTAGTTTGGGCGCTGATAGTAGAAACCCGTTGTTTATTGCTAATCTCGAGATTACCTGTCTTGGGCGCCCCCCGATTAACATAATTGGGTTGCGTGGGAATCAATGCGCTAGGTTCATTTATACGGCTCTCGTAAAATAGTCATTAAACCCCTCACGAGGAAATAGATGTACTCGTACAATGATTTAACGCCGGAAATCTAGTCTTTGGTGGTCAAACTGCCATCAGTGATTGAATGACGCCTAATATAACTATTTGTTCAGAGCAGAGTTCAAATGGATTTTATTCCAGTTTGATTTCAAATTCATCAATATACGATTCAGTTATAATGACATGATGCATTACGGAACCTACCTCGGTTGCTATTCTTATCGCATAAACTTCACCTTCATAGTGGGTAATCAATACCGTGGATATCTTGTCATTAGCTAGGTGGAGTACTTGCTTATATTTTTTTTGCACTCCCTTTACTCCGATCAATCTGCAACATGAACGCTATTCATGTTATAGTTATAATAATAATAATAATTATTATTACATAATTTATTTTTATTATTACATAATTTATTATTATTATTACATAATTTATTAGATATTAGATAATTATTATCTTCGAAAGTGGAAATTAGTTTACCTCTTCGTAAAACAGATAATATCTAGATAATAATAAGTACTTACCTGCCAAACGATTGACTATTGGCTATAATTCATAAACCTACCCCAAAATTTTTTTTTCTTTTTTTTACGCAGTTACCTACTTGAATTTAGAAAATCCAATGTTTATAAGTTGCAGAAAAGAAACTGACCATTAAGGGAAATTTTTGAAATTTGCGTGAAAACAGTTGTTTCTATCAAACTTTAGAAGAAACAATTTTTGTTCGAAATGGGTACCGTGTGCTTCAGAAACAAAGTACAGGATTCAATAAATTTTATAGGATTTATCAATTTATAGGATTCAATTTTAATTTTGAAAATTTTTCAATAATCTTCGTAGGACATTTTTAATACTTCAACACGAGTTGGTGCCAAGTTTTCTAAAATCTCATTTGTGGTTGATACCCACTTGGTTCTTATTGATTCTTCGTCTTCATTTTCCAGAATTTTAACGAGAGATTTCGAATGGGGAATGGGCTTGAAACTCCTTTCAATACCTCATATATATACATTAATATAGGGGGATTAGGAAGAGACATGTAGGTACATTTCCAATCCTCCTGATGTATACAATTTTGTTAGTCTATTTTTCGTCAAAGTTTTGTCAAGAATAATATCATAGAAATGACCAAATAATGGCATTTTCACAATCATAATGGAGTTGGACGTTATTTCCGAAGTTCGCAGTTTTTCAGTTCCCGAAAATTTGGTCCAAGTTTCGTGTAATCTTCATGATTTACCTGAAAATCTTAAATAATATTTCACTGCAGAACGTGAATAGAGCTGCCTTTCGAATCATCAAGTTTTCTGTGAAATTTGATTTTGGTGAGAGGCATTAACCAATAATTCAATAATTTGATGACTCCTACAGCTTTATATTCTAGTAAAATTCACAATTATTTTAACATAATATTTACTCTTGGATTGTTGGGTTGAACAATAAACATAACAAATAGAACTTCCACTGCTAAAATACCCCAAGTTGTGGATCTTCTTCGTGAAAGTCGCACCTAAAGATTGCGCGTTTTGTGTTCCCGCATGATAACTGAGAGTTTCGGAGGGACTTCGCAGCACAAACTTCCTCAAGGCTTCATTCGCCCTCCCAACGACAAAGCTCTCTGTTCCTCGCATCGGATTTCCATCCCTTGGAAATGTCAGATTATGAGCTCAAAGGCTGGCGAGAAGGGAGGGCGTCTGGGGCACACCCTTGAGAGAGAGCAAAGCCGGATCACATTGAGCGGCCATAGAAATGAGGGACGGGGAACTCCCGGGAAAATCCCGTCAACCGTTGATTCCGCCGAATAGCGACGTTCGACCTCGACGTAAACTCTGAGCCTTGGGCGCTGTGAATGGCTGGGGGACATTTACTGCAATAATGTTTGGAGTTCCCCCGGGGTTCCTTCTAATATCATAACAATACCCAAGTTTTAGCAAAGCATCAGGGAATTCCAGCGTATTCTGATAATTTCAAAAGTTCAACCAGTAAATCAAATTTCGAACATCTTTGATTTTAGAACTGTTGAGGAAAGTGTTGCGCTCACAAAGCTGAATCGAATTCAATTCCTCTATAGAACTGCTGCTGTTTTCACATTTTTGGATAGAGAAGAAGATAAAAGTAATGATGTAAAAAATTTCTCGCGTAACTTTGATGGAGAATTTATATGAAGAGTACTCAAAATTATGATTTGCTACAGAAAATACAAATTATATGTATATATGATGCTCATCCTTCTACATAACCAGTGGTTAAAATTATAGTTTTTGTAAACAAAGATGATGATGTTTTTGTAATGATTAAGATTGTAGTTTTGTGAACAATAAACATCAACAACGGTTGAATTATTTTAGACCTACTTGAACTTCGTAAGACTGTAGTGTTTACCCATGTAAAATATAGTTGTGGATGTATCCAATAGGCATTTTGGACAATTATTCCCTAATACTTGTCGATCACCCTCTTGTGACGGTTGCTGTAACCCATGAGCAACTGAATCTCCCTGAAAAATGATGCCGATGCAGACGGCTAGCTCGTGGTTGAAGAATGGAATCGAATGAAGAGAAAGAGCTGTGCCTTTATACGTGTATTCACGAGAATTATCATGAGAGCAATGATAATTGCAGAGTCTCGAAGCAAGTACAAGAGAAGGAGTGTAGAAGAGCGGAGGGGTTACAGGAGACTCGTCAAAGTTTAGTGTCATTTGCGGGCTAATTCGCATACATCTCATGATTTGCATATTGACCTTACTCGAATGAACTCGCAGAACAAAACCTTTTTTATCCGCTAGCAAGAAAGGAACTCAGTTGCCAAAACCCCTGTTGTTATAAGCCTAAATAGTAGGTAGTAGCGTACAGTACGACCTATGTATAGTGCATGTACGTTTTCTCTCTTGACCGAAGTAGTAGAGTGTGCAATCAATAAGTCATGTCCACGTGTACAAGTTTTTTCAGCAGCCCTGGCCACATAAGAGATAGTAGTTTTAGAAATCGTAGACTTAACGATTCTAATCAATGAAATTCTCTAGATGCTAATTTGGAACGTGATATAAAGAATATCCAGCTGAAGATGGTAGGCTGCTTCCTCTTCAGCTAGCTCCTGATATCAGGTGATACTGGTAGCTTAGAGAAGTTCAATGGACCCCTCCATTCTCAGTTAGGGTTTCCTTGGTAATTAGTACAGATAAATCGTATTCAGCTGATGTCCCATGTCTGATTCCTCTTGGATTCTAGGAGTTGTGTGCGCCGGGTATCATCAGCTACCTGTTTTTTAAAATGTTCTTCTCATTCATCGTCCAATAAAGCGTACGTTCTAAGCAGCTCCTCACATCAAGTTGACAATATCTTGTTTAACAACATCCTCCAAGTTCATTCCCGCTCGTCAGCAGTTCGTTACGGCCAACAAGCCAAACGAGAACCGCAGAGGCATCCAAACAACGGCGCCGAGACTTTATTCGGGTCAATCAATGATTCCGATAAGAATCGCGCTTGAAAACATTGTACCGCCCTCCTCCGTTCGAGCCAACATTAAACACCGCATCGCTAATGAATTTCGATGCTCCGAGAGAAAAACGGGGTGCGGACAGCCCAGCGAAGATCGGACAAGGGAATGAGCTGGGGGAACTTAACGTGACAGTATAATGAGACACTCCCCCAACCTCCATGCCGAACCAACCGAGATTATTACTCTGCGACCATTTTACTGCTAGTAAACCTTTACAAGTCGTAACGTGTCGAGGTAAGGTAACACGTTCAAAATTACCTCTAGTGAATCTTCTTTTTGGATTTTTTCCCCTTCCCTTTTCAAAACGTTTTATAAAGTTTAATTAAGGTTCCGTATCTCCCATTAAACCTAATTTCAAAGAGGTACCTGAACAAAACTTCAGGAACCAACTCAGTTTGGGCCATTTTCTCTTCCTCCCGTCCGTATCTAAACTCATCCCTAAACCCTCTTGCGGTGATAACTTTAAGTGGTTTTCCACTCCGCTCGCTCGTGGTATCTCTCGAAACCTCCCTGTACAGGTCCGAGTTTTAATTACTAACTGAAAACGAAAACTGGAGAAAAGGCGACATGGTCTGCCGGAGTTGTAGAGGGTGTTTTTTGGGCTTACTTTCGTTGGGGTAAGTGAACGCTTGAGGGTTGGAAACCACCTGTTTCTGGAGAGGGGAAGGAGAGGCGGTTTTTAAGAGCAGTTCCTCTCGGCATATTAAACCTCCTTTAATTCGGCGAAACGCTCCCGGAGGAGGCCACTTTTTGGATGGTTAGACCACTGATGACCGTCACAACGAACCCCCTCTTCACTTTTGTACGTTGGCTCCTTAAGAATGGTGCGAAAAAATGGTGCTTTCAATTGTGGCTTTTGAAGCTATTTGAAATTATTCATGGAATTCGACGTGATGACCTCAACATCAGTATTGTTGATTAACCCCTAAATCTGATTAATAAGAATTAATATACTTCCATCATTATTTTGGGCCATGGTGTTCATCAGGGTACGGTTCTCTGCTCGATCCTATTTGCGTCCTTACAAGCGAAGGGAATAAAGCTTTCAGTTCCTGGAAGAAGTCAGCAATTGTCGTCCCTTGAAATAAAAACTTCCAGTAACTTCTTTCGTTTCAGATATCTCATTTATGTCTGTCTTTGGTAAATCTTCATCACTCCGAAAACTAAATCAAGTTTTAGTTCATTTTTCTCACGTCCTAATCTAAATTTTATTTTCATAAACTAGAAGGTGCCTTGTAATTCCCAATAAACAATGTAAGTTGAAGTTGAGTGACTGCCGATGAATCTGCCTGTACTTTTGATGCTCCTACGAAGTCCCTAAACGTGTAAGAATTCTCGAAGGATGGCTGACAGCATATGAGTAACATGAAGTACACATTTTAGCAGATGTACATACTTATATTCATGGACGATGGTTTGATATTCAATTTCGATTTAGAAACTAGTATGCTTATTCTGAATTCCAGATTCGTATTTTAATGGTTTTAAATGCATATTGATCACTTCTAAGAAATTACTACTTACTGAGCCATCGGTTCCTTCAAGGTTCAACTCTTTTGGGACAATGAAAATTCCGAAATCCTGGCATTTGAAATCATTAAAGGATTATAGATATTTTCAAACGTTCTTGTCCATCAACTTACATTCCACAAATATTGTTCACCACTCATTCACCAAAATATTACGCTGCCTAAACTTGTCTTATGGCGAAGGAAACCGTTTGATACTACATAAAACTGTCCCACTGTGTTGCGAATAAGTATGCAAACGTTTTGCCTAACTATGTCCAATAGACCAAAAATCGAAGGGCAATTAGGTCTATAACATCCTTTGATAAGGCTGGTTTTACACGACGGGCGCGGGCGGAAATCGCAGACACCGTCCCAGTTCAGGCAAAATACTTGTGTGTGCCCATCGCTCCCACTCTGCCTAACTCTATTTTTTCATCAATTTCGTTCTCCAATGCTCTCGATGCTTTTAGGCAGTTGTGATGTTTCTGTTGTGCAATGTACCTCGCTACGATTCTGTGGAGAAGAAATCAGAAGCATCTCTCATGTTCTGCACAGGCTGAAGGCCTATGGACCAGAATGCGTCCTCAACACATTTTTGGGTCCATCCTATCGATGTGAAGAGTAATACAGCAAAGAAATTCAGTGAATTTTCCACTGAAATTAGGAACCACGAGGTTTTTTCCCTATTTCTGAATTTCAGTAAAGTTGTTTGATGAACTGTTGCTGAAATTGCGTTTTCATAATTCCAAAGAGCACACTCATTTCAGTCAAACACAGTTTGGAGAAACCGAAAAACTCTCGTCCCCGTCGGCACTGAATAATTTAGGTGAACAATCGTTATTCAATCAACTCTTGGCATCCTGCCCTTTGGTGAGTTGAGAAGATATCACGCATGATCCACGATAAAACGGGTTCTCAACTCCCTTTTTGCTTTTGGAATATGGTAGATAAAACCCACGTGAAGTTGGCGGAGGGGAGGCCATCCAAGTTTGCAACATATTATATAAAAGTTGTCTCATCATTGCGCGCAAGAGATACCACGTACACCCTGGAGCCCTGGAGGGTGTCACCAGTTTTTCTGAAGCTTCCCCCATCAGCTCAACTTTTCCAACTTCTCATTTCACACCGTCACCCGTAAAGATGATCATTCGACGCGTTCATAGCCATCCTTCCCCACTTTATTTTATCGCATGGATATACGGACTTATACGGTTATGGGCTTTGATACCGTGAAAAGTCGACGTCAATACACTCTACTGATCGAAAAAATAATCAAATCCGTTTACAACAATAAATCCTCATCACGTAATTTACACATAATTTAATAACAAATTAGTAGTAAAAATTAACTACAAATTCATATTATCGCTTGAACACACCCGCAATCCGACTACCTTTGACTATTGCGTAAAATTCGATCTGTTAGTCTCAGAGTTTCGTCTGCAATAAGCAATTTCAGTTTACTGCAATTACTCTCAATGAAATGAAAGAATATCATCTAGAAACCTACTCCCGGAATACCCCTCGAGTGTCGAGATCGAACCAATAGATCGTACGAAATCCACTGTATATAAAATTCACGGTACGCATACCCACAGACTACTATACGGCCTCTATGGAATTCATTAAAGGTGGTTTTTGAGTTAACGTATACATTGCACGAAAAGGCCGTTAAAACCCTTAAGAACATACGTCTGGGAGTTTTTCATTCATGTCGCCTGTTTCAACTAATTGTAGTTTAGCGTCTGAGCAATACCTATTACTCAACCAATACCGATTAAATTTATAGATCATCATCCTGACAATGTTTCCAGAATACCCACTGAAATTGACCAAAATCTCATAGCTTGCACAAAATGGATAGGTACTATTGATTTGTTGTCAATAAATTTTGAAGCGGACGTCCAAAGATGTAACCTGCACGAACTTACTATTGTTCTGGGCAACAAACTAACAGCACAAACAAGATAGACCCGGAACCAAATATGGTCAGCATGGTCCGAAAACACAAATTTTATTATTTGTTTAGAGATATTGGTTTTTTGAGGTTGAGATTTGTTTTTCTATTCGATCTTACTTACATTATTATATGCATCAGAACTTCTATGACTTTTAATTAGTCAGACCTTTGAATAATTGAATCTTGTGTCATGAAATTTCACCTTATGGTTTTTTGATGAATGTAGTTTATTGATTTTTTGATTAGTTTGTATTTGGTATGTTCGATTCTTTCACGAATTTGAGCGTTAAAAAAAAAAGATGTTGTTGAGATTGTTTCCCCATTTCATAAGTACTTCTAATTTTGGGAATCATCGTGTTCGCACAAACCAACTTTAAAAGACATGTTGAACTTTTATTTTTCTTGTTCCAATATAAAAATTTATTATTGAAAACTAAAATTGAGTTCCTGAAATGTGGAAAAAGTATAATTCAACAATTGTAATTTACTTAATTTGAGATTGGTAGTTAGTTGTAGCGTTAGGCTTCGATAATGTTAAAATAGTGAATGTTTAATTGAGAATTGTCCGTTGGTACTGCTTGACTTTAATTTTCATCTCATAAATTCAAAATGACTTAGCTAGTAAGGAGCTTGAGTGGGCTACTTTCAGTTCCTCCGAATTCTTCAACCGAATTTATAGATCCCCCCCTAACTTTATAACTTTACTATATTCAAAGCCTCAACGGAACTTGAGGGCCGCCAAGGACGAATTCAAAGTGAGAAAACGAGTCACAGTTCTCAAACAAGACTTCGAATCCATTAACCGAAACGTGAATTTGTTATTCTGCTTCTGGGAAAGGGAGCAGTACAAGTTAATTGACATCCGGCCCACTTTATTACCGAACGTGACAAATCAAGACCCTCAGAAAACCCGAAAAAAGACTGAAACACTCAATCATTACCTAACTCCCGAGCAATCAATACCTTCTTCCAACCAGAACCGTAATTTGATTTTTTATTGACCTTATATTTCTCCCATGTTTTTATATTAGTTTTATTAATTATTTTTTCTAACTGGCGGAAAAAAAATTAAGGGAGTAATTTATGAGGGAGGCTATTGAAAAAAAGAAGAAAAAAGTATTTTGAATAATGCTCCCGACCAGTTATCAATCTGTTGCAGTAAACTTGCCCCATTAATAACTTTGGGCCCCAATTAAGGTTGAAAGTACCCAACGCAGCGGGTATTTAATTTGTTTTATTGATATACGATCCTCCTTCTCCACAACATTATTCTTCAGGGAAGAGGGTTAGTTGGGTTTTACTTTTAGTTTCTACCATTTGAACTACAACTCGTGCATTATTTACGAGTCGCTGTAGTTTCTCTCGGTCGTACTGGGCGCCTGTATAATTGTACCTTTTAATAGTTCCGTAGTTTTCTGAAACCTTGAGAATCTACTAGACTTAACAGAAACCAAACTTCGTTTCTCAACTCCTGATTCTTGATAATGAGGTAGAAAACTTTCCTTTTTACATTTTTGATATGTCCATACCCAGAAACATTATTCACTGTTTAATACTTGCATCTCCATGCTTTGGGCGTAGCCAGGTAGCTATCCCTTCGATTCCAAGTTCATCGCTGGGTTCTTATCGAACTCCTCTTTCAAAGAAGATTCTGTTCGATACGACACACCTGTCGCCCGTCCTTGGACTACTGCGGTAAAGCGTTCGCAATGGGAAACCGTTCCTTCTTCATTCAAGGACTAAGGTCCTAGTTTTTGTGATTGCGGTTACTTCACAAATATTTCATGAAGGTGAGGTCGGCAAGATTGATTTGCCAATTTGGTACTCCATACGGTGAAAGGCAAATGGGAAGCAATCTAAATACTCCATCTCTGTTTACAGTTCGCCCAGTTCGCTGCGCCATCACCCTAATTTTCTTATTTTTGAATTTTCGTAAACTCCTGTCCATCACTATCGCAAAAATGCGAAAAAAAGAAAGAGAGAAGAGTAAAAATGAGAAGAAAAAAATTGAAAATACCTACCTATAATAAAACTGGACTTTACATTCGTGATCATCACATTGAGATATCTGATTAGAAGTGATCTTGATAACGCTTTAAAATGGTTCATTTTTGACGAATTTCATGAAAAATCCTCATTTTCAGTATAAAAGTAGGCGTTTTATCACGTTCTTCAGTGATAAGACTTCTGTGATAAAAACGGACTTCAGTTTTTTGTTCCGCATATCGAGATACCGACCCTTAGGAGTGGCATGAAGATTTAATCTACCTATTTTGAAAGAATTCTTCCGCTCGTTCTCTCTGACCTGGTACTTTATCAATTTGAAGCTTGGGAGACTGCGTTATGGATAGTATATTCGTCCAGCCTGCTCAAAGGGCTGTCATCAGGAGTTCGTCTTCTCACAGTCCTTGCGTCAATGAAAACCACTCCGATTTTTTTCAGAAGGTTTGGGAACAGATTGTCGTACAGCAACCCGCGTTTAATGTAAAAACAGTCGTCATTACCAGCCATGAAGAAATTCTGGAAGGGGTTTGCGATACCTGAAGTTGCGATGCGATCAAATTTGTATTTTGTAGAAACTAGGCGAGCTTACCTGCATCTTAGCCTATTGACGATGTGTCGGTACTTACTGATTGATGCGGGCAGGTGTATAGAAATCCGTAGAACGAATTCGGTAACTCAACAAAAACGGTGGGTAAGTATGTTTTTGTTTGTCTTTCGCCTCACCCTCTAGGGTACGGAAGATTGGAACAGCGTTGACGTGCTGAGACACCATAAGCGTTTTGCTTGGGTTTAATTTAATTTATCGCTCGTCACCATCTTCAAGATTTGCGATTCCCGGGAGAGCGGACTAACCCTGGCGTCTAACGGGGTTTCGGCTGGGTAATAACTTTCCATCTTACGTTCCATCGTTACGCTGAAATGAGGTTCCTATTTTCAAGATGGCTTGATATTAATGGTAGATTCCTGTAGCATGTCCAATCAATGGCTACCTGATTATTAAGGAAATCGCTGCCTCTGGATCTTGATATCATTCAAGATATTGTTGTTGACTGCCATCGCTGTTGCGTTCACGTTGTCATCTTAGAATTGGTCACAAGAATCCTGATTACCTTGTTTTGAAATGAAATTGTTGATTCTAAATCTGCATAACATTCAAGATATTGTTGCTAGCTGCCATTGGTATTGTTTCCAAATTTTTATCACGATATCTGTTAAGTTTGGCCACTCAATTTGACGAATATTGCTAGTCAGCAATAATCACAATCACCAAATTTTTTGATTGACTTGATGTTCATGGTGGATACCGTTGGTGTCCCTATTTGTAATATATTCAAAACCCTGGTAAGAGTTTTGGTTAGAAACCTAACTGATCCCACTCAGAATGGAAATTGGTAGCTGCAGATCTGAATAGCATGCAAGATATTGTTGCTGACTGCAATAATTATGGTTGCTTACAAATTGTTGTCATGAAATCCGTTGAATGGTTGGAGATCCATGTATGTGCGTTGTATGTTAGAGTATCGGTTTGCATTTTTTTTTTTTTTTTTTTTTTTTTTTTTTTTTTTTTTATAAAGAGATTACACCTAGGTATATTATGACGAATCGTATAGGATATGGGATCTCCCATTTACGTGTTTTTTAAGTTGATACCCTGCGTCCGAATAATCAAGTATGTAGCTGTATGTAGCTCGCTGTATGTATGTATGTAGCAGATCTATGATTGATCTCGATTACTCAACCCATGAAGTTACAATACAGGATCACAGCGGGTTATTTGTTTAATTTAAAAAAAATCTTTACATGTACGTGATTTTATATTACCTACGTTTCCTAACACACCACATCAACTTACTACTAATCTCTCTCCTCCTTTCCTTCCTCAAAGCTGATCGGCTACAAGAAAAACCTCTCGAAGATTTTATTAGATTCTAGAAAATGCCTACAAGGGAAAGTTCAAAAGTGCTCATCCCTGTCCAGCAAGGCGGAAATAAACGATGCATCGCCGAGCAAATTTAAAACCCCTTTCTGTAAAAGCCTGAACTTAGAGTGAAATATCCGAGAGGACTCGCGATACTTTCAAGTTTCCTATTTCCCCACCATCTATTTGAACCGAGCAATATAAAACCGCATCTTTTGAGCTTGCCCAACCGATCTTCGCTCCTTCACGTTCGCCGTCTTTTAGACTTAGGAAAACGGTCTTCCTTCGAGTATTCTAACTTATAAAAACAAAAAACTTGTCTTGTAATTTTAATACTCTTTTAAAAAAGAAAACAAAACAAAATTGCCGAGAAATTTAATTATGGAATGGAAAGCAGACCTGTAACAAAATGCCGAGTACCTACTTTTACTTTCATCAAACGAGGGGGGGGGGGGGGGGAGAACAATTTTTTTCTGCACTGATGAAAACTCGTTTCCCGAAGTTGTTGTCTTAAGGCCTATATTGAAGGTAATTGCATTCGCCCTCGGACTTCAAAGAGACCTCTTGTTTTTGTAGTAGTAAATGAGATAGAAATATTATAAATTTGAAACAATGTATATTCAGCTTAAAACAAACAATTTTTTTTAAATCTTACGTGAAGTCTTCCCAATTATACATGCTGATTGTAAACGCTTTATCGGGGATTCAACTTACAGTTATTGTGGGAATTGAAAAATAAATTAACATGAAAAGAAGATTTCCTTCAGATAACATGTCGCCAATAAAACTGGTGTTCTCATACTTAAAAGTGTCGTGGAAAATGTTTTTAATATACACTGCAGAATGTATCTTTTTTCAACATAAGTTAGGACTTATTATTGGAATAATATATTATTCTAATCATCGTAACAAGTTGTTAATCTACTTTGAGAAGATACAAGTGTGATTTCCCGTCTCTGAAATTCGAAAACATGGAGATTATGGAGTTGGTTCAAGTGAGGTTCCAGGGTTCTAGGTTCTATGGGGCGCGCTTCTGTTGTCTTGACGTGGTCTTAGACGCAAAAGTTTTTGTCACGTTTTGAAGATTATTAATATAAGACCCATTTTAGATTGTTTTATTCATTTGCAGTCCTTTTATTACTATTTACTTTCAATATTTATCGTTCAACATCACCCCTTCATATAGGAAAATGGGCAAAAACTCATTTAGGGAAGGAGGCGATACAGTTATTAGGAGT
This sequence comes from Creontiades dilutus, assembly GCA_031894815.1. Lineage (NCBI taxonomy): Eukaryota > Metazoa > Arthropoda > Insecta > Hemiptera > Miridae > Creontiades > Creontiades dilutus. The sequence continues at coordinate 2,282,026 of JAVIWC010001866.1, read as the reverse complement.
TAGTTTTGTGATAAAAAGCCTACAACAGATTATGCAAAATCGTGAGTGAGCTTATTAAAATAAGTAATTTAAAAGAACGAGCGTCAACAGCGTGATTCACTAACGACAGAAGTCACGGTAAGCTGGCCAGGATCGATATTTCACAAAGAGCGTCAACCAAATCCCCGTTTGTTTTGCCCAAATAAGCAGAAGCGTTAGCCCTTTCGATAAGGAACCCTTTAAATTGGGTAGCGTGACTGATGGTTGAAGGGAGACAAGATGAGAAAAGGGAAAAAAAGGAGTGTCGGTAGCAGATGACGTCTGACTGACTAAATGACTGTAGAGGCGCCATTTGTAGGGATTACCCTTCCCAGCATCTGGCCAGGGACAGATCCACACTAATTATACGGACGCGTTTAGGAGGTTTCGGGGCTACGGAAGGTTTTCCTTCGAGAGGGTCGGGTTTTCGGTGGTAGGGGGACCGAGTTGCCCAGAGGCCAATATACCCCATCCGTCAAGGAGGGGTGTAGAGAGCGAAAGGGAGGGTGTGATATTATTTCCACAGGGAAAACTAAATAAGAGGAAAGTTGAGGGGGAGGAACGAAGGTTTTATATTAGGTCTTGTTCGCACGTTCTGTGAAAATGATTATTGCTTTCGGAGGGGCGTGCGGTTCGGGAGTTCTGTGGAAGGGAGATGGTCCTAAGGGGTCGCCCTGAAGGCCCGGTGTTGGAAGCTAAATGACGCTAATATTAAGGGACGATCATCGAGTGAAACCCCAATGTCTTTCATACGTTACCCTTTGTATACGTCAACGTAGATTTCTCCCCGTAGGATTTTTCACCGTGCGGGTTAGGCGTTCCAATGAACCTTTCCTTATATGATTAGCAAAGTTACGAGTTGACGAAAGACTTCCCTTGGAAGCGTGATTACAAAAATAAATTCAAATACTTCTCAAAACGTAAATTCAATCAACATTTCTGTGAACACAAATTGATCCGGCATATACCCTTGATTTACGAAAGGGCCCATAAATTAAAAATTAAAAACAGGAGAATAAGGATTGGCTCATTAAGAAGAAGGAAGGGCTCTGGTTCTTCAGAATTCTTTGTTTTTTGGTTCTTTCCTGCCATTCATTGTGTCTTGCAATCCCATACAAGATCATGTCCTAATAAAACTCGTTTGCTGGCCCGTCCAAAAACGAAATCTGGTGTACCCAATCGTTTCAACCATTTCGTGTACCGAAAGCCCCTTCTCACCACGTCACAATGGCAGGATCAACTTCCACATCTTCCAAGGGCCGATCTACCAGCGCAGCGATCAAGGCCTCGAGTACTATCTCGTTTCTTCTCATAAACATGTTCGTGTGGCACTCTACTTCAGCTGAGACCACCTCCTCATCAATCAGAACAGCTGCTGATGTATTACGCTGAATTATGTCTGGCTGCTATCCTCTTCCCTTGAGTTCACCAGACAGCCTTTATTCTCACCACACTCCACAATGAGCTCTGAATCATGTCTCGCAACTTTTGGCGATCTTATTGCTCTGCAGACCTACACGATGTTTTTGTTGTTGGATTGAAAATGAAGCGGAATGACCAGCTGTGTTTGTACTATACCAAATATGCGGAAGATGTCCACTCGAACACAACATGCATGTGTGTATCAACATTCACCCCGTGGGAGGTACAAAATGTGAAATTCTTAAGACTGAGACGTTTTAGCTCAAAATTGAATGAATCCAATTTGAACGGAAATCCGCTTAACCCTCATATTGTTCTCTATTTTCATGTAGGATATTTCATTTCTACGGAATTCTCTGATATAGTATGATGTAGGTTCTGGAAGGTCCTTTCAGAAATAATCGACCAGTGGTTGGTTGTGTCCTTGCGCAAACGTAATAATTCAGGTAAATTTCACAACATAAACTAGAGTGCTCGTTTGTTCTTCATACTTTTTGGATGATTTCAATCATCATCACAATCATATAGTGATTTAGCTCTGTGCTAAGTTCCTAACAGGATGTTTCTTTTGATCCTAGATATTTCACTCTAAGACAAAATAAAAGTTCATGGTTTATTCGCCGGTGGGTCCATTAAAAAGGAACATTCACTGATTCATGACTTTAAAATTCTTGAATCGGAAAACTTGATGCGGCCTCACCGCTGAATGTAACAGAAACATAAGTTGGTGGGATTTCTCTCAGTTGAGGTTTCCCTGAAGTCTTTCTAAAGACGCCTTCGCTCCGAGACGAACGGCAATTTTCACTTCAAAACAAACTGTTGACGCAAAGTTGAGACAACCCCCCGAGCCCAAAGTTGGGACTACTTGAGCTGCTAATGTGGTACAACTTCCGTACGTGCGTCAACATTAGCTTCCGTCAAGTTAAATGGAGCTAAAAGCCCAGAGACCCGTGCACGACCAGCGGAGAAAATCCCAGAGAACATGTTGAAGAGCTCACACAGGACCCTTTCGCGATATGTTTAGCTTGAACACTGAAGTATGGTGAAATTTGAACTCCACTCGCATTTGTAAATCATTCTGTCACTGGTAGTTTACTGCTGTAGGCTGATCATGTACTTGCTACAAAAAAAAACTTTACCTCATTAATCCCATAACATTCTTTCTCAGTCCAAAAACTCATTTGGTCCACAGAAATGATTGGTATTTACTCATACAAAGCTGAAGGAAAACATAAATCAAAATCGTATCAGGTTATTACAAGGTTTTTAAACCTTGGAATATTGGTGATACGCTTTTTAATACCAAGTCCAAGTATCGAATTAAAACGGAAAAGAAGTCTACCAGAAGTTTTATGGAGTTGAATTGCGAAGAACTCCATCCGGAAACTTTTCGAAAATCCTCCGAAGTATGAGAGAAATTGAACAGACACACATCAGACAGACAGACGGGGAACCGAACTTGAGGAAAAATAGACTGTGTCTCGTAGAAAGCAGCTGGAAATTTTGATTTAGGATTTGTGATGGATATGAATCCGTCGCCTTGGAAGATGAATCAGACTCCTTCAAGGACGGGGTCATCCTCTGAGCGTTGCAGATCATTAAACTGAAGGGGCAACTATATCACGCCTTAACCTCACAGATTACAAACGTTTTTCGTCTTCCTGTACAAACACTTCACGACCTTCGAACGAAAAAAAAATGCCAAGTTGGGTGTTGACACATCATTGAAATGTTTTACATAATCTCAAAAGATATAGGAATCAAGCTTATTACAATAATCCACAAGACCTGCTCCCCCAGACATCAAGTTAGTGGGCGGGCGCACTGCAAGTATGTATTCTTGCCAATTCCCTGGCAAGTACAATAGAAAGATATAAATTCGTGAAATTGGTAAGAGATTATTAAACCATATTTCTCCTAACAGCCTCCAAATATGAGTGAGGTCAGACGATAAGAAAGTACCATAATGGTACTAAGCTGCTTATGATACGATTGCGTTGGAATTAATTGAAGACCATTAAAGCTTTCTTTCCTGACCGCCGTTCATGTTGGATGGATTTTACGTTTGTGAATAAGTTCTTGTTTTGAGCAATGAATTCCTCCCCCCGGATAAAAACTGTAGAAAAGTTTTTTAATACACACACAGGTGGTCAAAATTCGCCAAAACACTAAACCTCAGTGGGAAGGCACGCAGGGATCGATCGATAGGAAACTAGGTATGCTAGTCGGTTGCTGTTGTGGAAGAGTAATTAATTCGTGGTAGAATTACAATGAATTAGATCTCGAATTAATTGGAATGGTCATCGAGAACTGTACCTGCTAACTTGCCTCATTCACTACGTGATGCAATGGGTTAAATGGTTGTAGGGAGTGAGGAACGTGAATAATTGCGCGGATGCAGAGGATAGAAGGTGTAAAATCGAAGGATCGCCCTCAATGCGAAAGGGTATTTAGCCTGGAGTCAAAACCCATTGTAAAGAGGGGAGAACGATCTGGCAACTCGCGTAAGGAGCGCCGCAAACATCCTTCAAGAAGACGCGAGCCGGCACCGCATCCATTGAGCATCCCAGACCTCCCTGACCGCATATAAACTAGACTGCCCGGGCGTATTTCACCCAACCTTGGAATCGCCCCTTAGGGCCCATCTTCCACACCGCGAAGTTTGTTTCACAATAAATTGATCTAATTAGTTGGCGTCCCCCTAGATGTCTCTCCCTCGTGAAGAGCAAAAAATTAACGTTTTTCAAAGGCGGAATTGTGAAGAAAAAAAAAGAAGTGTCGCGTGAAAGAGAAATGTGAGGTTAGAAAAAGACTCTCGAGAGTTTTGGCTTGATATGTGACGGTGCTTAGAGAAATAACAACCAGATGGTGCGAGGGTTCGGTGAGAAGGGCGCCTTCCGCGATATATGCACGGATTCCCAAGACGTTTTTCTGAAGTCGGCGGAACCTCTGGGTGACAATGTGGCGACACTTATGGCCCCAAAATAAACTACTGCTCCGCGCACTAACTGCCATTCTCAACGATCCGAGGTTTAGGATGTATGGAGAATACGATCATTAAATCCGAGGGACTTCCATTATCAAGGAGTTCGGGCTAGTTTTGGGGGTAGTTTAGGAAGCTCCTCCGACTGGCGGAATAAAATATAAAATCCACCCACTCGTACAAATGTGTGATATTTTTGTAACTAAATAGGGGTTAGCACCATAATACATGCGCTTGTTGTGTGGAAATACATAGTTATTGTTTCAATGAAAAGGGCAAACTATTTTTATGTGTGAGCAGTAGAGTACAGTGATCCGACCAAGATGGAACTTATTAGAGAGGAACCATTTTGTGGTCTTTGTTGATTTCTGACAATAACGGTGAATGTGTCTTACGCGGATTCTTCAGTACCCTTGTCGGGTTGATCAGTGTAGGTACCTCATTTCGCAGAAATATTAATTTTAAATATATACGGGAAACGTTCAAAGAAATCCCGGAAGGTTTTCAAGTGCAATCAGTGTTGAGTGAAATGAACCAAGTCGGTTTTTAAAAACGGTTACAGTCGAAACTGCAGGAATCAGATTCACTCGTGAAGTTAGCAATGCACTATAAAACGGATCATCACCGATGGGAACTCTATGTTCGATTAACTAGAATCAGAGGTAGTAACCGAGAAAACTCATCGAATAAAGAATTTTCTGTTGGAGCACACGTTGGAGAGGAGTTTCGAAATGAGGATATCATCCAGGTAGATGTAGTGGAGAGTTAGATCCTGGAGGATAGAATGGATGTACCGTTGGAACGACTGCGCTGTATTCTTTAACCCAAAAGGCGTCCTTACAAACTCAAATAGTTCAATAGGAGTTACAATGGATGTTTTTGGTGTGTGATTGTCAGTTACTGGGACGTGGGGATGGGCGCGGTCTAGGTCACCTTTGAAAATGTAGTTTTGTGAGCTAGTTGTGAGTTAAGATGTCTATGTGGTATAGGATATGCATCGGGAATGGTAACAGCGTTCAGAGCCTCTTTTTTCGGGTCATATGAACTCTTTGAAGATCTACATATCCCAAGGTTAACCATGTGTTGGAACTCTTGTTTCGCCTGAGCCAACTTGTCCTGTGGCAGTCGAGGTTTTCCTGATATAGGCGCACCTTTGGTGTCGATGATTTGGGAATATTCACAACTTGTATTACAAAAACTAGCGCTTTCCTGTAGCAGGTAAGGACAACTTCGGAAAGTGTCCCAATACATTGTGGAAACACAAATGATAATAGGATGGTAGGAACAATAATAATTGGATGTGGTAGCCACAGCTTCAATGAATATTTGTGAAGAAGATGAGATAGAAAGTGCAGTAAGTACATGATTCGGTTAAACGTAGACCGAGATAAAGAATGAGTTGTGATTCCAGATTGTACAGTCCACATCAAATGAGAAAATATCTCGAGCGAGTGCGAGAAAAGCAACGAACTGCAATGAGTAGCGAAGGGTGCCTTTGTTTGAAGGCAAATATTCGCAAGTCTTTTTCATATTTACCGGAGGTTTAAGTTCGGCTTTTGCCCGCCCCTGACCCCCCTCTGTGTTCCACTCGTTTTTCTTTTATCCCACGTTTCCCCCCTCACATTGTAAAGTAAAGGAAAAAAAAAGACAGCTTCCTGGGACGGTAGTCGAAATGAATGGAAAGTCTGCAGAAACGTTCGGATTAAAATTGGAGAACCTCCGTTGGGATAGAGGGAGATTAGGAAGTTGAAGCTGTCATTAGAGCGGACTAATACCTCTAGCGCTACTAAGGGGCTAATCAGCGGGTTGAGGGAACTCGGTGGAGCTTTCTCGGATGGGAAAAAAAAAGAAAACCGTTGAACCCACAATCCACCGATTGAATTGTTACTTCAACGGTATCGCCATTGTAGAATGCATTCATCAAGTAAATGTAAATCTTATGGCAGGTATTTGATATTAAATGTCTGTAATCAACGAGAGAACACCACTCCATCATCAGAAATGAATTGTTCATGGATTCCAATCGAACTGAAACGATTTCATTGAGTAATCTGAATAGGTTTTTCGAAATTTGTGTCAAGAGTCATACCGGAGAGCTGTTCAGTCTATCAAAGTGGTCATAAATACCTACCAATCAAAGAAACCAATATTTCATCATCGTATGAAAAATCAGCTTCAAGGTTCAAAATTATTAATACCAATGATACAAAAAGGATTTTTGAGCGGACAATCAATCTCGACATGAAATTAAGAGGTAGAAGATGGAATAATGGACTAGTTACCGCTTCCAAGGGCTGAGGAGTTATGAATGCAATGCCCAACGGATATGATACTGTACTAATGATAAAACGCTTCATGTTTATGCCAAGGGGTTGCAGTTTCAAGAAATAGGAAGAGGGAACTATCCATATCAAAAACAGAGAGAAAGCATCAGCTATGCAAGAACTGTTATCCAATAGATGATTTTCAATGCTAATTGAGAGAGGTACAACACTGGTGATAATAACCAGAATTTAGATTGACTTCCTTACTCTAATTTCAGGGTAATTACATCTTGGCTAGAATCATGCTAAAATGCATAGAAAGGTATCTAAGGATTTTATTGGTAAACATTGATAGAATTTCATAAGTTAGGACTTGTGGGAAAACTTGAATATCATTACAACCTACAAACATGGTAGGTAATAAACGAACTAGGTATCAAGAGACCTGGTGCCCGATGCAGAATTTCTATGTAGTTAACTCTCCCTGGGAGTGTGTTAGGGCGATAATATGGAATCTGAAACATGTTACATTGGACAGCAATGTAGATTATCCAAACAAATTTTGAAACCGGGGAGTTCACAGTGGTTGAGGAGTGTTGCTGGAGCAAAAACAGTCTGATCTGTTTAGGTCAACGCCTGTTCTTTGAAGGGTAGTAAAGAAAACAAAAATCTCGATAGAAAAGTGTCAACGAATAAGATCTTCATTGGGGGACAAATCTGTCTTAAGACTCGAACACCCGAAATCCGTAACGGAAGGAAGAACCCCAGTTCGGGAGAGATGGTGGCAGGACGCATTCATATAGAGAGGGGTCGCTTCAATAAAAACTTCTGGACTCCCGCTGGGAGGTATCGTTTTTATGGCCCTTCCGTCTTTCTTCGGGGCCAGAAGTTTGTGAGACTTACGAGCTTAGACTGCTCTGTTCGGTTCTCCGTTTGCCGCGATCCGCAACTGTCCGTATTATGATACATCAACTACGCTCGACTGCTACTGAGTTACTCTGGATGTGAAAAGCTGGGGAGATATCAATAACGAATATCCCAAGACCTATAACTCATAACTGATGTTGAGGAATAGCGAGCGATCTCTCTGATGACGAAGTACACAGATAGGCTAAAGTTTGAGGGGTCTGACACTTGATTGAGATTTTTCCTCCACGTGCATTTTGGTGCATTTCGGTGAAACATGCAAAAAGAATATTCTAACAGAGTTTCACACAGTAGGTCACAAGTCACTTGAATCTTGACAGGAAAAAGGCACTAAAATTCATTAAACATGTAGCAACTGTTCCCCTGCTAAAGGTTAAATAACATGTAGGTACGCTACAGATTCGGGGAACAATGCTTTTATTCTTTTCCCTTCCTTACTTACCTATAGCTCATTTCGTTTTCATTATAATTAACAGGAAGAATAATTTTTCATGTATTTTATGTTTATTTTTCATTAATGTGTTAAGTACATAACTACCCTGTTCATTGATGTTTCAATTAGCTCATTGGTCGTTATAGAATAATTTTCGTTATAGAGTCGGAAGAATAATTTTTCATGTATTTTATGTTTATTTTTCATTAATGTGTTAAGTACATAACTACCCTGTTCATTGATGTTTCAATTAGCTCATTGGTCGTTATTTTTCTTCTTTGTTCATGAAATCTTATATAGTTAGAAAAGCATATCGAACTAGTACATTCTACAGACTTTGTTTTAAGAATAACGAGGAGAAACGCTAAAAGTCCTTTTAGTCTGGCGAAAGGCGCTAAGTCTTAGTCCTGTTGTTGGAACTGAACCAAATAGGCAATTAATATTGTTCTGTGAGCTTGAAATGTTCACTGCTTCATGTCAACATGTTGATTTTTAGACGATGTCCCTAAAACGTATGACCTTCTAAGTCCACAGTTGATTTTTGGAATTAGTGTCATTCGCTCGATAGCCAAGAAATTTTGTCATGATGATTAGATTTCTCCAAATTATGTTATCTTTGTTACTACAACCCCTTGGTTTTCTATTGTTTCAGTACCCTGGGTGCGAAGAGGCCTGCCAATTTCACGTAGAGATCGGTGGAGGTCAGCGCGAACCCGTTGTCCAGACGCGGGGCGAAGAAGTGATAACCGTCTCCGGCGGCGTCGCGAGTTGGCCCAAGCCATACAGAGCCGAAGGTCCTTTCGTCTACGTCGTCATGCGACGCTTCGGACAGCGGCCTTGGCGTCAGATCTCGCAGGGCCTGAGGCCGGTTGCCCGGGTTCCCGAAGGAGGGATATTGCGAGTTCTCGTCGTCAACAGGGACGGCCTTGTCGCTATCTACAGCCCGACGACAAAGTCTTCGTCCAACTTCGCGACTGCCAAGGCCATCCTGGACAGCATAGGCCTGGGGAACATCTTCGCGTTTCCTCCCACGTCTCCCCCGCCACCTCAGGGGAAGAGGATTAACACAGAGATTGTTATGCCCACAATATCCTTCACCAATAACAACATCCTGGTATGTGATAATTCGTTGTTTTAATATTAACACATTCTTTGTACATTGTATTCAATCGGGTGACCATGAATTCTGTCTACTTGCACATAATACAAGCTATACCCAATTTTCCAACAGTCATAATATGACATAATATATCATAATATATTACACATATATTATATTATAATAAATGTCTAATATATCACTACGAATAAAGAAATTAACCGACATCTGAGAAAAAATGGATATGGAAACCAAAATAAACTAACTAAAGATACTAACTCTGAAATATGGCAATCGATTTGAACTCAGATATGGCTCGAAGTACACGTGAGGCACCTCAAAAAGATTCCAGTCTGGCTCGATAGGTGGTTGGAATCTTTCTGAATCCTGCTTTGTGTGTATTTCAGATAGTTCGTCGTTGTTGATTTTGTATTGATCAAACGATAAAGTCTTCTATGGTGAAGTAGGGATCAGAATTTCTACTGGTACTGCAAAAATGGGCAGTCGGTCATACTATAAACAACCCCTTACAGGAAGGAGCCCTTTCCAAACGATAACAATGAGGCAAATGTTAGTCGCGCAAGGATGAGTTGTAGCTGAAATATTCCCAACGACAGACCATTCTAAATATACGGCCCAGGCTAATAATGTGCGGTTTTCAAAGCTGACATTGCACCAAACGTTAATTACATGTCGATAACTCAATCTCCTGTTTCCAATGAAAGAGTGATTATTTACTGTTAGATTCTGTAACTCCTTATAATTCGACAACTAAAAGAGATAGAATGTAATAGTATAAAACTCCAAAATGACTAATCAAGGAAGATCAACATGTTCAAGTCAGAGCTTTTTTAGAACGATACTTTTTCAGAAATAGACAATCCGTCTTGGTAAAAATCTCGAGAAAAAACAACTGACGATGGATTTAGAGATTATCTGAGCCAGACACAAATTTGAATTAAATTTTTATTTATCAAGTTTGTTGGATAGAACACTTAACTCAATTTATTTTAAACTAAACAAAATCTTTAGTCATTCAAATCAGTGAATTTCATAATCTCTGTTAAGTGACGAGTGAAGCTACTTATACACGTGTTAATGTTTTGTAACTATCAATCATCTGTCTAATCAATTATATTGGATCGGCCTACATAAGTTATTGTGCTTTTTGTAAGATGTGATTTGCATCCATTCAGTCTCATAACAATCTCGTTCCATAAACACTGCTTGAATTTGTTATTCAAAAGCGTATAAAAATGGTGTACAAACATTCCCGTATTGACTTATTGTTTTCTTTAACAACCTTTATTACGGATTTGATTAAAATTCGGTAATGATAGTTAAAAAAAAAACGTTGGGCACACACTGTACCGTGTCCGCATCGCTATCAGGATAACCGTGTGTTGGCAATGCGCAACGTTAATTTGAATAATGTTAGTTAAGTGAGGGCTGATTTGAGGTTATACGTTCCCTTTGCATAATAGAGCTTCGCCTGGGATATTGATGACATTGAAATAAACGGTTTCTCTATGTCCGCTGGCTACGGGCTAATAGCGGGCTCTAGCTTATATAATTGTATATGGATATACATCCTAACTAGATTACGGGAATATGGGACGTTTGTATGAAATTACAAAGACTATGGATATGGATGACGCGATTTCCTGTTTAGATCTCGATGTATTAGTAGATGATATTGTGTTGCTTTCCATCCCATTTCCATTCAATTGCTTTCAAATTCATAGTCAGAATCAAAGTTATGTGCGATGTTGTGTTTTCGTTTTAAGGTTGTTGAGAAAGCCTATTAGCCGGTGCCTCACAATTTTGAATACTTCTCCATAAACTCATGATTTGACCCTTGAAATATGAAAAATTCACTCTATTACTCATCATTGGGACCGATAGGACATGTGGTTATCAAAAAACTGCAACTTAACACATTCAATGATTCAAACAACCGATTTAAGAATTTTTGAACCCTAATCGTAAAATGAACCTTATTTTTTCTCGAAAAATCACGCTTTTGCTAATATGTTTCCCATTGACTGACTTACCGCACTATTTAAACTCTCCGGCTAGTTTCTAGTTTCTAATAAAATTTAGAACAGATAGACGAGAGGTGTTGTTTTTAAACTCAAATCTGAGTTTTTCCGTCATTACTAAGATAGAGCACGAAACTTACTAATGATTCAACATTACCGATTCGTTATGTCGTTACCAAACATAAACTAACCAAATACAATTTGAAAAAATATTTAATTCTGCGTTGGAGCATGAAAATTCCGAAGATTTATGGTGGCGTAGTTTAACTGGCATTAGAAACAGGAAAATAAAACTTGTGTTACCATTGTGTATGACTTTTGGTGCCCATTATGCTTCTGGGCAACAGTGTATTTACTAGCTATTGTTATTATTACTGTAATTATTCTTTCCTTTTGTGCTAATCCTATCTGTTCACATTAATATTATTTCTATTAACCTCGAACCTCCGGCAGACGGTTACTTAAACCATGCCGTACTGTATAATCATTGGAAAATTATTGCTTGTCGATGCTGAAAATTTTTGCCAAATAAACTATTCATCTATCTATCTATCAATTAAAAAAAAAATTCTATTCCGTTCAAAGATCTTGAGAAAATTGGAATAATGTGTCAAAAAAATGGTTTTTCGGAAGGAGCATTTCAATTTGTTTCCCTCCATGAAAATTATTGGGCTATTCGTTTTTCGTCGATCAGATCCAACTTTCCACATCCCAGTAGTTTCATGTACTCGCTTCTTCTATGATTCAAATCATTGACTTTTCCTTGAAATTCGAATAAGAAAAGAAGAATTAAACTGAGCGATTTGAGGGGAAAAAACGGATGGTTATTAAAGACGAAAAAATCGTAACTCCGTTGAAATTTGGAGTAGAGATGTGCTATGGGCTAATCGTTTTCACAACTAGGTTAATATTCGTTGAACAAAAGTTTAAAAGAAAATATTATTTCTCGATCCTGTATTAAATATGTAATTTAGTTATGGATTAAATATTTGTTATAAATTTACCTAAGCCTAGTTATTCAATATTTCAAGTAATAAAACTCCCTCAAGGATTATATGTAAATTTCATTTTCTTATAATTAGGATGCCGGATATTTTCAAGGTAGCTCCATATCAGATACGCATACTGTATTTATACGCATACATTCTTACTTGAATTAAAACATGGGAAGCGATAGGACATTTTACCTACAGTTTTAATATTCCTTGAGTAAGAAGGGTTTCAAACGCAGAAACGCGAAGTTTGCGTGACCGCTTTCCATTTCCTTTGAATATTTGCTTGTACTTCAGAGCTATAAATTGGATTTCTTTTGTATTGCGGGTATTACTGTCTGTGATCCAACGTGATTTATTGGATGGAAGTAAGTATGATTGTCAGTTCGATAAGAATTTTTATCAATTTCAATATGAAATCGCGTTTCCATTTACATCGAAGCCATTGGCATTTTTGAGTGTGCCTTGTTCATGCAAGTTTTCGTGTCTCATGTGATTGTAAGGGCTCATCGTGTGCGCAGACTGACTTAGAAAGTGCGCAGTATACGTGGTCTTTTAATATTCGTACGTTATTGGCAAATTTTACGTTGAGTTTTAATACGTTTTTCGTAACTGGGATTTCCGGATGAAGAAACCAGTTGCGGCTCCTACCCTGAAACTTAGGTGGTGCACCGAGACCGTGACGGACAACCACAAAGGGAACATGAGACAAAAATGAGCTTTTCTCGCCTAAATACAAATTTCAACTACCAATATCCACAGGAGATCAATCTTGTCAATTGATCAATTCCTATTGTTGCACCAAAGAAAACAAGAGATGCGGAAGAGCTTATTAATTACCTCACATCCACAGACCCAATCAATCAACCTTGTCGTAATAATGAGGGTTGAACTTGCGAATCGTGGAACAATTTATGCTTGCCTTTGAGGTTTGTTGCAGTCCTGTCAATAGTGGCACTGTGCGCCCTGCATCGCAAATAATCACTCTTTGCTCCACCAACAATTTAGCGAACTCACGTTTTGTAGCACTTACCGTATTAATTCAAAGCTAACACATTCAGTCACAAGGGTTGGAGAAAATCAACTGATAAGAGTGTGTTTTGGTGATTCTAGCGCACAGTAACGGGTGAGCGAACAACTATTTCTGCTCTCTGAAATTTTGGGCCCTCTCATTGGTTCATTCTTTGGTTCCGGATCCAATCGACGCTGTGTTCCCCTTCCATTCGGAGCACAGAAATCGAACCTCTAACCCCCCTCACCGAACTCACAGTTTCACCATCCTCCGACCCGTTCTGAGGCTCTCTTTGGCGCGGGGATTTGGAACTCCTCTGCTCATGTTGGTCTGGGGGTACAGATGCGCCTGTGCTCCTTTCAGCAGCCGCCCCTGGAAGAAACACGAAGTTGTGCTGATAACGGAGTCTTCCCTTCCCCAATCGCCGCGTAGATACCTGTGGTTTGGGGTGTACTCAACCGCTTTATTATGCGAGATGTAGATGATTTTTTTTTTTTTTTTTGCGATGAAGTTACCCGATCATTCTTTATTACGTTCATTTCCCTCCCTAGTAGCTTCTACCTTTCACTCAGACAGATATGTACAAAAACTTGCAAAAATTGTACCAGGTTGTTTGACCCTCCATTTTTTCATTTTTTCCAGGATGATACCAGGAACGAAGGGCGAAGGCCGTGGAATCTCCGGGAAGTGAGCCTCATACACCAAAAGTACCTGGTGATCGCTGAGATCGCCTGGGACGCTCGACGTCCGGTCCAGGGTGGTCCGAGGAAGCCTTTCTACTTCGTCACCTGGGAGGTGGACGGCGGTGGGCTGAAAGGGAATCTTCTTACTGAATCCACGTCCGTCACCCTCTCCCTCTGCACGGAAACCATCTACCACATACAAGTAATTAATTGTTACACTCAATAGTATTTCTTCTTTGTTTCGTGGGTGAACACATTTCTGCACTGTGTACACAATTACTGAAATCTCGAATGAACTAAATCACTAGCGGTGAAATCGTACAGACCAATTCAATTGAAGCTATGGAAGTTTTATAGAGAACGTTGACTATATCCATGAAATCAATCTCAGCAGGTCCGTTTCAGCAATGCTTGGAATGATCGTCTTCACAATGTTAGGACTAGTTGACTCACTCCTTCCCTTTACTTCATCTAGTTACTTATAATCTTCCTTTCACGGATTTGCACCTGATCGGTTCTATCATCCTTGCCGTTCTCTTGGCCAATATAAAAAAGAGAAGTGGACAACCGTTGTCTTTTGGTGCTTTTCGTCCGACTGCTTGACTGGCCACTAAGACTGAAGCTCTTTTTCTCTTAAGACTGAATTAGCTGCATCTTTCCTAATGAATGATCAGGTAGTTGTTTGTAGTCTGAGATGACCAAACCGTTGAAATCGAGTAAACCATTCTACTCTTCTATTTTCGTCATAAATTAAAATAAAAGCGCACAATCCTTATAAAATATGGCAATGAACGCCGCTACTATTGATGCTGAACGTAAATACAAAAAGGTTTTTTTTTCGGTAGCAAATCCTTAACACATGAAAATAAATATTATTTACCCCTCACCAAGAATGCGACCCGGATGTCAAATCAAGAGCCATTCTTCTCTAAAATATTTAATGATTACTTCCGAAATGTTTTCTTTTTCAGTTTTATTCACATTTATTGCTTGATGCTATTCCCCTAATTTTCATTATTTTCAACTAGTCTCCAAAGTTCTTTGTACAGTTGGAGTTCGTGCAAGGTAGTAAGAATCTTTTTACGCTCAGTACGCAATCTGCAATTCATGGAGTTCTCATCAATTGATCAGTCTTGAGATGTTCTGTAATCGAATAAAAACGTTATTACCTGAAACCACGCAAAATGGAAGTTGTACAGGGGGTTTCCTTACGCAACGATCTCTTTTAACCGGCATCGCCTTTCTCCTTCACTCCTGTGATAGATTGATTTACATTTAATACATAAGCTGAAAAAAGGGAGGCGAGACTAGAAAATTGAAGCCATAAATTTCTCTTGGTTTTATATGCATGTGGCGTGGGAGGGCGGGACATCAGGTGGCTGAAGTGCCCTTCCTCTCGTGCACGTCGGGTCTTGCAGACCGTGTAAGGACAGAAACCCTTTTACGGGCCAATGATTTTCCTTTACTTAGAGTTTTCCTCATCTTCTTCCGTCTCCAGGATCTATACATAAACCTCGTGAAGGTCCCTGGGTATAAAAAGAATCAAGGAGGCATTTCTGTTTTCTTTCCATGAGGAACATGCAGCTTACAGAGATCGTGAAATGTGAACTTACGACTTCAATTCTCTCAGATCGCTTGGCAATCCCATGATACGCAGAGAGGATCCAAATAACGATGGATCACCTAGGAACGAAATCAGCTTTAGCTACACAGTAAATTCATTGTGATGCACCCCCTTTTCGTGCACCTCTGCAGTAATAATCCAGATAACATTGGATTTGTTAGCAACGAAATGAGCTTTGGCTAGACTGTAACGCAATTTTCTCCTATCTTCTAGAGGACGGATTAAGGGTCCCAACCGCTAGCGAGTGCCATATGGATGCAAAATGGACGACACTGTTGAGTTCGAAGTAAAAGGCTTTAAACGATATTTCAAATAATTCCATCAAACGTATTAGGATGGGAGATTTCTAGTGTACCTTCAAAGTTCGCTCCAATTTTCAAAAAGTGCACAACGGTTGTGGGAAAGTGACGCCGGCGATTCCGAAGTCACTCGATGTGCTGCAGTACCTTTTTCAAATCAGAACAAGACATGATTTATCTATTTCATCAATTAAATGATACCTACTGGGGAAACAAGGAGGTGTTGGAATGGACTAGTTGCCCTTTTCGAAGGCTGAGCTGGTATGCCTGTAATACCAAGAGAATAGAATACCACTGATTCTAAAGGCTTCAGGTTTATGCTCAGGATAGGTTTATCTCTGATTATCAAGAAACGGGAAGGGAGATCTAAACGAACTCTATTTCAATCACAAGCTTGAATTTAGAAAGGGTTACCGCACAACCAACATTTAACAAGAGATGAACATCAGAGCAGTTCTTAAAAACGTTCTCCTACTGAAATTTTATGTGAAAGTTAGACTTCACACATCGTTGAAGCCTTTGAACCGCTTCTTTTGATTCGACTTCAAGAAACGTGTGTCTCGTTCGTTATTGCCAACGTCGTTGCTCTCACGAAATGTCGGGTTTACTGACGATTGACCCAAGAACTCTGTTGTGAAGCGACAAAAAATCATTTATTCATTTTTGTTGGCCTTTTCAACTTATTTCTTCAAACACCGATCGCTTACCGGCACCGTGCCCTGACCACGTAATTCCTCACCTCCCCTCGACATCCCGTTCGGGAATATTTTCTTTGATTTCCTTCCTCTTTTATTATAGGCACCCCGTTTTTTGTAAGTGTGTTTTTATTTCTGCAGTAATACTCCGCCCCATAAAAGTATGCCGCTCCGACTCCCCCCCTTTTCCTCTGCTCTCTGGGGTTTTTTTACATGAATATTTAAAGATGTTTTGATGTTTGTGTAAAAGGGCTCCTCGATTCTCGTCCCTTTGAAGCCTCCACAGAGGAAAAACGCCGAGCGGAATCGCCTCGTCTCGAGAGTGATCCAGTAAAAATAAAATCTCCCCCCCCCCCCCTTCACCATTTCTCCCGCCCTTGGCAGATGATTAAACTTTAATTTCTCGCACGGTTTGCCTTGAATTGAAAACTAAATCGCTTTGAAACGGTGCCATAAATAAATTAGGCGTCGGACGACCGGGGCAGGCTCCGAAGGTTCTCTCTGTTTTGGTTGTGCTATGGTGTATCTTACCCTTTTCTCCGCTGCTCTGACTCATTTGTAAATCAACACCGAAGCGAATGGAATGACCCTCTTATGATTTGTGAGGAGCCTTTTTTCCCCGTTTGAGGATCAGAGGGATTTTTTTTCAGCGCGAATTCCACGTAGATTTGTTCTGCTAATATCACGTTTAAACACCATAAACGCAGCGACATTTTCTCGTTTCCTTTCTTTCCTCTCAGTAATGTCTCTTCCAAGGTAAATACAACGTCTTTTATTCCATATTGCACGTTCTCACAATTCTACGCTCAAGTTTTGTGTTTGTATTATATCGTTAGTTCCTTGGTACCTGCCTGCATAATTCCAGTGCATATGAGTCGGGCAATATAGGACGGTGGATTAATCATATCGTATACTAAATCAACAAATTCTAAAACTTTCAAGTGATGTTTCATTAAAAATAAATGAAAAACAATGTTCCACTCACATTTCATTATCGGTAAATTGTTACCTTATTTGCAAAGAAATTGTTACCAAATAATTGTCTGGCAAAAAACTGTTTTTGAATGATATTCGGCTAAGATTTTAGATTTTTTACGAATTTTAGTAATTTTTATACACACGATTTTCTTCTAATTTGGGCAATTTAATGTGTGCTCAATGGTGTCCTTTATTTGGGAAAGTGTGATTGCCGTAAGAAAAAAAAAAAAAAAGTCTAGCCGATTCGGGTGTGCCTCGTCTAGGTAAAATGTAGGTGCGTGCAATTTTTGAATTGTTTTAAATAATCTCGAATGATGGAGAAGAAAAGGTTGTTACAATGCAACACAGGGACAGAAATGCCTCGACGTGTTCCGACATACATCAACGCCTTAAACGGTTGGTTGACATTCTTTGCGGGTTCGTTGCGCTTAATCTACGAATCATATGAATGATGTCATTATCACGTTAAAATTACTAAATTATTATGAGATTATTAGGCCGTTCTTCCCCGGCTACCTTTTAAATTTTAGTGCGGTTGAACCCCTAAAACCTCAGAAAATGATGCTTAGAGGAGTTTAATTTTGCGAATACGGCGAGTGATCAATGAAGTGACGTTTGTGAGCAATAATCGTTCCCTGAAGATTCCCTGAATATTTCACCAAAATCAGATAATTCATCAATATTAATCAATAATTCATCGCTAAGGAACCAATACCGCGCAAAAAGACCAACCGCAAAAAAACCAAAATCAGCGCATGCGCAAACAAAACCTAGGAAGCATAATTTACTCGGGCTTAATGGTTCGATTAGGCGGTGTTAAAATCACCTCCTTGTTACACCTGTGAATGATGTGTTCTCCTGAAATCACTGAAAATACGATCTTTGAAAGAAAAATTGATCCCCAGCTTCGTTTCAACTTTGATTTTCACTTTCAAAAGTTGCTCATCATATTTGTATGGGACATCATCCTCTGAAAGTTTGCTGTTTCATCTTGTGAGCAGTTGTTTAACAATGGGAGAGCAGATGATTTGATACATTATGTGGTGGAACTGAGAAAGCTGTATTGATTACATTTATTTTTTAAATAAATTTGAATTAATTTATTTAATGTGTATTAAATACTTTTATTTTATAAATTTTCTCAATAGAAGGTTAATTTTGGCTTTACATTAAAAGCGTTAGGAAACCTCTCGTGAACATAGCAAGAGTTTGTAAACAAATTTCGTGTGCTGCAACTCTTTTTCGCAAATACTTGAAGTGCTTCATTTTCCTTCAATTTTCTCGTGATTGAATACATGCGGGAAATAATAAATATCGTTTTTCAGTGTATTACCAAAGTTTGTTATTGAAAATAATGAACCAACATCCATACAAATTATTATTCTAGATTTGTGTTTTTTGCACTGATTGATCTATTTGAAGTGGGACTTTGTAAATTCCGTGGAATTATATTTCCCATATGTTAAGTAGCCCTTTATTGGTCTCAGTTTTCCAGTACGATTTATAACCTTTTGGCAAACTATTTGTGATTGATTAGCTCAGTAGTGACACCACAAACCATCTCATCGACTTACCGAACATCCTTCTCGAATCGCCGGACTATGCCACGCGTCCAGTGGTATTATAGAAAGCTTTACAAATCCTGTTATGATGAGCAGATATTTTTCTCGGGGACATTTCGAGATTAGCCCTTTTGAATTGGACCGCGGTTGCTCACGATTCCCTTTGAAGTCGTGGATTTATCTATCAGTCTCTAATGCCCTCGATGAAAGGATTGGGTTATGAGCTATTCCTAGGAGACCCAGTCCTCTCATCTCCCAACATGTGGCAGAAGATATACTCGGCATATGTGTGTTTTTTTAAAACCTCCTTCTTCTTTGCATCCCCTCCGGTCCCGTCCCGACGGTTTTATTTCAGTTAGCTCGTGTTCATAAAGCTACCAGCTAAGCTCCTAGGATCAGTTTCAAATCGCATCGTTTAATTTAAAGGAGGATTTAGTGACGGCCTGCTGCTGCCCCAGACCAGATAGCATCTGCTGGCGGAAGTTTCCATTCAAACAAATCACGGATCGCTCTTGGAGGTGCCCTCTTCAATTAAACAAACCCGATTGAGGATGATAGCTTTTGATCCAATTCGCACTGAAAATGAATATAGAATGTTCTACGATATCCCCCTTTTATCATTCACACTAATCTCTATCGTATTCTACCACTGCGCTCATTTCTAGAGGGCCCAAGCTTATTCAAATCCGAAGGATTTGCATTTGTAGGATTGAATCCTCTTTTCTCCAACTGATGAAAATAGCATTTCATCCTAGCCGTTAAATTCTGCGAGCAGAAATCAAGTTGTCATCCCAGTTACAGTTGGTGTTTCTTATACTCTATTGAGTAGTTTTATCTAAACAAGTTTCATTTCAATCTGAATGCGCATGAATGTGTGAAGTTTAGTGGAGAATTGACTTTCGTTTCGTCCGATCGATTTAAAAAATGTTTGAGAGTTTCGAAGTGATTTTATTTCCAGTTGATCCTCTTTCAAGTAATGTTAAAGTACACGAACAATCGGAGCATCCAACGCATGAATAATAAGTTTGTTATGTATATTTTCTTAAATTTGATGCCACTGAAATGTGACACCAGTTGCTAACTTCCTTTTTCTGTCACTAGAAAAATAATGTTCATCACATATGGATGATATTTACGGAAGAGTAATCACCAGTGGAGAGTAATCATCACTTCATAATTTAAATGTTTGATTCAGTAAATTACCTTTACATTCTATCAATTTTTTGCTGAGGGCAATTGGAATTAGATAGAGAAAGGCGACTTACGGGAATTGCTATAATAATTAGCCATCTACCTGGTCCTATCTTACGAAAAACTTTTCTTTTAATGAGTATTTCAACATTCAGCAAATACACACAAGTATGGCATCAAATGCTAAACCCTGCTAGATTCCAACAGAAAATGATCATTTAATTTAATAATAAGTTGTATATCTGGATTACCCGAAATCGATTGTATCAATAAACTTTGGTTTGTCTTCGTGCCCCAAGCGTTAAAACCTGCAAATTACAACATATATGATTATTATTTCTGTATTAAATCGCGCCTAACTGCTCTACAGTTATCCAACGAAATCAACAGCCAATCATCTAAATATGTTTCATAAATGAAGGTGGTAAGACATCTATCATGACCCATGTCAGCTTATCGATCTTCGTTGCCTATAGATGTGTATGTTTTTTTCCTGTCAGAGTTCTAGCGTTCTAGCGGATGAATGTACATAGATCCTCTTGGGGTGATTCGTTTTGTTAATATGGTAGATCTATGAATAAAAATTGGGAAAAAACAGTATCTTCATCTCAAAACTTTCCGATTTTTTTTTTTTTTTTTTTTTTTTTATCTTTTTCAGCTTTAATAGTACTTTGAATTGTTTTTTGAAAGTGACAGCGACGCTTTAGGACCATCCTCCATAAAATGTGTTTTTTGTCTTCGAAATGTTTTTAAAGAAAAATTCTCATTTTTTCGGCAACACCAACTTGTATTTCCTTACTTTTGTTTGGAAATTTGAAATGACCGATATTTTCGGAGCAATTAGAGTGAAACTATGATTGATTAAGATAATTGGTCAAGAATTTTAGGCTGGGCACCCTCTACAAACTTTTTCACACACAAATAGACGTACATCCTCTTTTTCCAACAGCTTATTCCGTCTAGCAATGGATCCACACACTCTCTGGATCAATTCTTCCTCTCTCGGATATCGAAGCTTTGCTAAAGAGGGTTCTTGGTGGATTACGTTTTTGGACGTAATAAACCGAAAATTCCCTACTGAATGAAAATTAATCCTTCAATCTATCGATGGGACGTAAATGCACGACAACTTTTCAAGACATTCGTTGGTCACGTTCGATCGTGTTTTCATGCTAAAATGCAATTCTGCCTCTTGAGCTCAACCCGTCCCACGCTCCATAAACCACCTGAACCGCCCCCAAAACACTCAACTATCTTCACCTTTCACATAGGATTTTCCCCCTCTCATCTTCTCTTAGCCACTACCGCCCGACAACTTCCTCCCTCCGTCCCGTCGCAACTAACTTCCGTTCTTGCATGAAAATTGTTATTTTGGGTCCCGGCCAACAAGATTTGGTCCCCTCCAAGGAGTTATTCTTTAAACAGAAGAGCACACCCTTTCGCCACTCCACCCGCCATCTATATTCTCATCCTTGAATCCTCTTTTCCAACCCTTCCTCCTCTCCACTTTTTTTTCGTTATTTTTTTTCCACCATTTTTCCTTTCCTCCTCTCTTTCGTTTTTTTGAATATATCATCTCGGATAATCCTCTTACACACTTCACCGCTTGTATTCTTTCTGGAATACCATCTCCAGCACTTCTCCCTGCCGGCTCTTTCTTAGCCCTCTAACCCCCACCTGCTCCTGGCAAACTTTTCTTCTCTTTCGGTCCCATATTTCCCTTTAAATTACATGGTTTTTCTCAGTCCGCCGTTTCCCCCAACCCTACAAAAACCTCATCTACTGTTCACCACTTGAACCTATGAACCTAATTAACGTTGGTCTTTTTTGTATACCCACTTAAAGAGGGGAGACCTCATAATTCAAAAGACTCTAATTATTAATTAACATTTTTTTTTTCAAGGAATAAGCCTTTTTTAACCCTTCACCTCCCCCGGTGCACCTGTTTAACATATCATAGCCTCCCTCTTCTGAATCCCCCCCAAGGCGGGATTGTAATGCCTTGCAATTGGCTCGAGCACGCTTCGCTTAATTCACTCCCTCATGTTTTACTCGGGAAAAGGCGTTTTTAATTATTTATTAAACTCGTTCAGTCTTCCGTTGCAATTCTAAAGTGCCTCCAAGATAAACTCTTGATACAGAAAATTACTTATACCTTCTCGGCATTCATTAAACAAATTACCTGCAGCGCCTTAACCCAAGAATAGCGCAGTAGGGGGTTTATACCTTTTCTAACTGGCAAATGGCTCATGTTCACGAGTGTTATAGCAAAAATTAACATCCTTCTCGGAGTGCACTTCATTTAATGAATGCATTTCTATGTTTTCTCTACATTAATTGACTAAGTTCCAGATCTATCTAAAATCGAAATGAAGCTGTAACAGTTGAACCGAGTGTTAGTTTATTGCTTACAATGAAAACCCAGGGTACCAGAAAAAATGTTGTTCTTTATCATTGTATGGTGTTTCACATCGCATGATACTTTTTCAGGTAGGAAAATTACGTTCGTATCTTTCCCCTACCATTCTAGAACTAAAACCATGACGTTTTCATGAAACTCTTAAACTTCCCCGCACGCACGAGATTATTTACATTTATCATAATAAAATTGCCGGCCATAAGTTATTTACCAATCAAACTAAGCGGTTGATATTTGAAGCAGAGTTTTCTAAACCACGAGAAAATCTTCACACCTTCTGGAACCTGTTGGCTCATCTAAGTGGTCAGTTATCTATCACGTTATAATCTATTTCATACAATAAGCGCTGCAGGTGTTTGAAATTGAGCCACTTTGGGTCATGGGAGAAAAACCACGCCGTGTGGAAACACTTAGCTCAACTAGATACACTATCATGCGAACGTCTGTATTGTTCAAACCACACTGATGGTGTCTAAACTTGAGCCTGTGAGAAGCAAGTGAAAATAATTATCTTCCGTAACTAGTAGGCTCAAGTGATCTCGTTCAATCAGCGTGTTTGAAATTGAACCTCTCTTGGTCAAGTGACAAAAATCACGCCGCGTGGAACCAGTTGCTTAATCCGAATGAGATATCAAGCTAACTTTTATCTAGCACTGCTGATTTTGGAATTGAACATTTCTGTGCCGAGCGAAAATGATTATCCTACTAAGCTCATGATAGTGCGAAACTATCAAGCGATAATGAAAACGCACCATCAATATTAAAGTAGAAAATATTAAAATTGAATTCACCTATTTAATCCATGGCGATCGTCTTTTATTTCAAATGAATGAAGTCAATATTTCTACGTCTTATTCACATTAACGCAAGAGTCATCCCCTGTGTAAGGTCTCTTTGAAATATGGAGTGCCTTTTAATTTACGCAGATATTAATTTAATCACCGAATCCACGTTGCCACTATAAACTTTTTCTCGTTTTAATTGAGAAAACAGAAGATAATTCAGTGAGGACCGAGGGGCAAAAGAGAATGTCTTGAAATTGTTATTTCAGATAAAACGCTCTCCATTCTTAATGTCACTTTTGAGCCCCCTCTTCTGAAGCTAATTACCTTTTCCCTTCTAAAAACCTGAATAAAAATATCACTCCTGCCATAAATCTTGCGAGGCAGTAAATTTCAACCTGCCTCCACAAACTGACTCCCGGGCGATTTTTTCCCCACTATGGTTAGAGTATACATACCCGTCGTGGGCTGTAAAGGGGGCGTTGGCGTATTTAATGATTACTCTTAAATCAACGATTCACGACGGAAATCTTTCTGCTCCTTACTCCCGGTTTGCCAGCGTGATTGATGCAAGTTGAAGTTTATTATTGCGTTATTCATTTATCTCTAGAATAGATTCCATAGCAGTTAATATTTAGTTGCCTGGAACATGTTATGGACCCCCCTTAAAAACTGCTAAGCCTGAGCATAAACTGATGTTCTCTTGGAGCTTCCGGGGCATATAAAATGTTCTTTCCATAACTATTATGACTAAAAATAGTTGAGTACGCATTCGTCCCCCCCCCCCCCCCATTACAATTCGTCTGTAAATAATTTGTTGTACTGTTTCTTCATGGCTTGTAGTATTCGACGGTCGAATGTAAGAATTCTTTGTATGTTAAGGTTCATTCATACTGGTTCAACCACACAATGTTATACGGTTATTGTTTTGGTGTAAGCAAGTCATCTGGACTTTTTTTTTCTATCCAAAAACCCAAATTGCATTAAAACTTCTCCAAAAAAGTGACGACGGCTCTGTTTGGTAACTTATAAAGTCAAATGCATTAATATCCTAATTTAAACATGTTAACACTCCAATTCTATCAATGCTATAAATTTCAATACTGCTTTGCTCGTAAAACGAATGACTGTAAGGTACTGGCCATTTCAGGAGGAAAACACAGAAGTACAATCATGAAGACTATACAATGTTATACGGTCTGGGTGTATGAACGTCGTCTGGAGTTTTTCTCTATCTAAAAAACCAAATTGCATAAATTCGGATCTGTTTTAGTTACTTTTACGGAAAAATAGATGGTATTTTTGACGATTTAAACATTTTAACCCTCCGGTTTTATCAATGCCATCAATTTCAACTTCAGTGGCAACACTGCTTTGCTCGTAATGATCATTAGGTAATTGTAATTTCAGGAAGAAAATACCAAAGCACAATCGTTAAGACTTTCAAATGTTTGCTGATTTGGTTAAAAATTGGTTGCACAACAAGAGCTTCTACTACCTTGATATATCGTTTACTGGCGGCGCACTGGCAGTTTGTTATCTGTTGTGGAAATTATGTCATTGACTAGCAACTCCCAGTGCCAATAAACTTGATCAGAAGTCGTCACGCCCGTTTATGGGTGATGGTGACCCCATTATGGTCCTTCCCTTAGATCAGCTTTGTGAGCTTGCAGTCCGTCGTTGAGGTTATGCAAATCCCTCGAGCGGCTCCGGGGAAATAGGAAGGAGTCGACCGGCCCCGCCATCTAAAATAGGAAAAAAGACTAGCCCAACGACCACGGATTGCGGATATTGTCCCCTGATATTGGAGGTCCTGGAATAGGGTTGCTCTCCCTCCCTCTCCAGTAACGAGTACCTTGAGGGTAGAATGGCCTGGACATTGGCTGTATGGTGGCAGCGCACAAAGGTATTGTGTAAGGGTATCGTAGATAATACAAAATTCTACCGCGCTACCTCCAATGCTGCGTCTCTTGGTCCATGTAGACTCCTCTTGAAACAACTTCGTTCAAGTAAACAACTTTTTTTCCCCCATAATTATAGTAATCGCTTGAATTTCTGAATTACCTCAAAATCATCTAGTTACGTAGTTCTATTATTATCGTCCTGCTACAGTGATTTTCATTTCATCACCAAGTTATTTCCATTCATCGTACACAACATTCTTGCAATATGTATCTACAGTTCCACAGTACCAGGGAAATCTCACTCGAGTTGTGGAATAAAAAGCTGACACCAATTCTAGGGAGCCGTTTTAGCCGGAATTGTCGACTCTAACTAGTTCCTCCTGGGCAGTGACGGGACTGTCACAACCTGATCTAGCCAAAAGTTTCTCTCCCATAACCAAATAATCTCAAATCGATAGTATTAAAAAGGAATGACCACTTATGAGTATAAAAACGTTGAGATTATTTCACAAAGGTTTATTATTTTCGGACCCTCTTCATCTCTTAAGGGTAAGTCGCTAAGACGAGAAAATGAAAAATGGGAATTTAAGCAACTGATTTTTACATCCTAATTCTTCACCATCTTTACCCGTAAAATGAAATTTTAGTCAGATGAGCTCTGACTGGTCTGGGTCCCATGTCAATCGTTTCGGCGTCTTAAGATGTTCAGAAATTACATCCCGCTCGCCTGTCTCGGTAAAAACCTTAAAAATATCATTTTTGAGCAGTTTCTCTGCCTTGTACAATGGAATGTGGAATAGGATGTAAAGTGATCTGGTTGGCTAGAAGATAGAGCCAACTAGAAACCAAATGGAGTCCATGTGCGAAAGAGTAGATATTTTACACATACATTCTAAGGCCTTTTATGGCCGTATGGCGGACGGCAGTGGGAAATCAGATTTGGAATATTCACGTAAATATTCAACGTAAAGTGAAAGAGTTTGATGAAAGGGGAAATAAACCAAAAATAGAAACTTTTACAGTTCAGATGAGAAACTTGAGAACAATTTCAGATGTTTTGTGGAACAACCTAAGAGTAACCAATACTAGTGAGTGGGTTACATTATAATGCCGAGGCTTTATACTCATGGTTTCAGTTTAGTTTATATGATTCACATAATTTATAATCTCTTTTGAACTTCTAACTGAAATTGTGACATTCCATTTCATTGCTTGTCATTCTTCGTTTTGTTTCAATTTATGTTAAACTGTTTATTAACCTTTTATTATCATATCGTTCTGCATAGAAATTATTTTTCTTGACCGTGTGTACCTATCATAAATTTTGACCTTCATCATGAAAAAACTCAAGGAAATACCTTCATTCATTTAGCCAATTCATTACCTTGCCCTTCCACTTCCAAAGGTATTTGAAAAGTGTGTATATGCCTCAAATAAACATCTCTATATGTGCCTTATGAAAATATGCGTTTCAAAGCCCACGGTTTGTGCGTGGAGTATCTCCATTGTTTGGAATAAATAGCACTGTTGTGATCAGCTTAACGAATGCGAAGGGATGACACGAATCCGTGTAAACCGATGAAAAAGCTTCGCGGCGTATTTTATGACCGGCGGTGGGCGCTCGATTCAAAGAACCCATTCGGCGGTCGGGACCAATAAAAGTAGGAAACAAGACTTTTTTTCTGCCTTTTAATTCTCAAAAAAACGAAGAGAATACATAAATTCCGGCTACGATGAAGTGATTTGAAACAAAAGGACAGTTTATAGTCTACGGTGATTTTGTTTGAGAATAAAAACGAAATGTACAGCGTAGGAGGAACAGTGCAGAACGGGTCGGACGGGATCTGAGTATTGAACGAGAGCCATTGATACTTTCTTACGATGAGTGGGGTGAAAAAAGGGGGTTCCCAGACCAGGAAACCTAATTAGAACTAACGAAGAGCGATTCATCGAGTGGTGGTGGGATGGGGAGAAAAGTCCCTACTTGGTGTTAACCTCGAGGACCTATAGTCACTTATTTTCTAAATAGTGCTTGAAGAGAGGTGCTCTATCTTGGAGGACTGGGATGCGCGACGAGCGGTAAATCCGCGCCGTAGTTGAATCTTTCTCGAATAGAAAGATAATCCAGTGTCAAGTGGGGTTTCTGGTTGGTTGGGGATGATTTTCAAACCTGACGCCTTTTTATACCGTAACCGGGCATGCGAGGTTGAATGATGGATCGCTTCGCTTTGAATGGGGTTTGATTCAAGACCTTTACAACCGCCTACGTGACCTAAACTTATGTCGTTCGACCCGCCGTACTATTCAATTAAAGTTTGTATCTCAAGTCCTAACTACCTATCTACACCTTCTATCCTTACTAATTATTTTAGTTCGTCCCTCAGTAGTGGGAGATGCTCTTATGTTTTCTATTGGTTCCATAAGAGATCAAAACGCATGATCACGTAAAAATCCATTCCAGACCTTTCTCATTCCAAATTCTTGAAAAATCCATTAGATAGTATGTGACTAAATCTGGTGATTCCCGACAAGTTATACATTTGCAACTCTATTTTTTCCTTGAGTTTGAAATTTTTATTAAGTTTCATCATACTGTCTACTTCACAAATATGCTGTTGTAGGCCAGCAATGTTTTGTTATATCTCCATTAAATCTTGCCAATCTTAATTAGGCCCTCAGAAAACACTATTCATTGTGATGGATAGTTAACTCTTCCCGTTTCTTGAAACTGAAAATTTTGATCATAGACCTGAAGCTCTTTCACTACAGGGGGTCCTATGGGGTTTGCAGGCTTATCATCTAAGCCCTTGAATTCCATCACTTCCTTGTTATTTGCGTGGGTGAATGTGGGACTGAAATATCATTTGCAGTAGGTACTTATCATGGCTCAGCAACTTTGTTGTTATGCTAAACTTTTTGCTGTAGCTTATTAAACTTATGGGCCGTTAATATCCATAGAAGCTATATAAACTATTTATTGCTTCACAGAGCGAAGCTCAGGTCGCCTTTCAATTGGTTCGTATTTTCTATTGGGGTTTCGTTATGATGCTGAGCGGCCTCTTCAAAATCTCCACGGGAAGCTGATATAGGTCAATATATCAACATATAAATGAGTTTTCTGGAGTTTATGAAGCGATGATAGGGTGCTTCTCCACTACTGTTTAGAGAATTGATGTAGTGGCTGATTATTTTGTGGTGGAGCTGAAACTGAGTACTGATCACTTAGCTTCCCGTCCATTTGGATCAGGATTCCAGGATGAGGGTACTGTCAAGTACATCTATGTTTACCACTAAAGATGCATACGTAATTGTATCCATAAGGAATGTGTAGAGCATATTTCATGGTTCAAGAACCCAAGAAGGTATAGTTTGTACATTCGACGACTATGTTGTGAGCACCCCCAAGCTTCCCTGAGGAATCTAGGTCTTCATCAAATTCGAACGAAAGGAAATACAGTACTTGCATCAACACCTTTTCCCAATCTTCAGGACTGAAACCCTAAGGTTTAATTCCACTATGTTTCTCCGTGGTCATCATCGAATGCTTTCTATCATATTATAGTTTTATCCCATTGTCGTGGAAGTTGGATCAATCCGATTTCGTTTCAATTTGTTTTCGCTTCCAGTAACCTATGCCCCTACAGTTACGAATCTTAACGCATATTCATTAAACATCAGTATTTCAATGGATAGTGGCTGTGATACTGCAGACAAATTGAAGTTTTGTTTCCGATGTCCAGGGCCCATACATTAAACAGAACTCCAAGAAAAAGAACGTTCTCTGCGTGGGCCGGGGCTGTTTGTTAGTTAGGCGGTTCCCTCCAAGTTATGAGGCCCCCAGCCCCGTGATAAGTTGAGACGAATGGACGGAATTACTGTAACACGGATACGGGCCTTCGCTCGATCCCTCATCTCCACAGCACCGGCGCTATTCCCGCATTTACATATGAGATGTGAATATGTGAAAAGTGAATTCTACAGAGGTGAACAGGGCTCGTTGAGTGTTCTAGGGGATGACTTCATGTGAAGAATGGGTCACAAGATGTAGCTTGTGAGATTTTCCCTGCCTGTTCATCACGCCTTTTCAAAAAACTTCAATATTAATTTTCATCTCCATTTGTAAATATGCAGTTGGGATTGAGGACCATGACTGATTGATTTATTCGAGCAATTTTTCTCACAGAATTCCCCACGGTAGAAATACGAACAACAATCCCACAGTTGTATGCGACATCTAAATTCAAGATTTTGAGAACAGATATAAAAATATTGTGTTGGAGCTCATATTTTACTTTGGGATTTGCTATTTCCTGTACTTCAGTGTTCCCGCACTGAAATGCCGGAGGCATTTAAATATTATAAAACAGTTCTTATTTCTATATTGAATTATCCTAAGACTTCTGTTCACCAACTAAACGAAATCGTAGTAAGTTGTAGTGCACCTTACTTTAAAATAACAATTATATGTACTATTTCATTGAAATGGAATTGTCCACTTATATTGTACTGACTAAGAGAGAACCTTAATTCAACGAGACCAAATTAACAAACTGCAATGATCACTGTAGCAAGGATCTGATTGAATGGATTAGTTGTCCCTTACAGCTTCGAGTTTATGTTCATGAGTTGCAGTTTCAAGAAACGGGAAGTGAGAAGTATCTCGTGCTCCACGTTTTAGTCAAAACTGATGAACATGAGATTTTAAGCCAAGTATTCAGAAGTTCGAAACACCTAATAGTTTGGTTTACTGTAGAATGACGATTTTTAATTTTCTCTTTTCGATTTTTAAAATCCTCATAAAGTGGTTTTTAAATAAAATACTTTTTGGTCGACCACGTAAAGTCATTTTAAATAGGTACGTAACCAAGAATTGTAATTTACGTATCGAAGTTACTGTTCAAGTTTTAGTCAAGGTTTTCCCAAATTTTTGATTTCTTCTTGAATTTCCAGAATGCTTTTATTCAGATGTCTCTAACCTCTTAGATTTGTAAAAAGGACGAATATCTAGAACAGCCATTTTTGCTGAAGTCACGCGCTCTTGTCTTCATTGTTCTCTGAAGAATCCTTTGAATGTGATATATCACTAATACTTAACTGTTTCTCCAGTTATGCCCACAGGCTTCTGATTTGCTTGAGCAGAAGTATCTTGTTTTGTTTAATCACTCCAGTTCCTTGATGGTTCTTAAACTTAATTTAGTGTGGGCATTGTCCAATGGCCTGAATGCCTCGCAAAGAACCATCAATACCCTTAAAGTGTGAATCCTTATTGATATAAGATATCGACCTTAATAATAAAGTAATAACTTTTCTATTAACCAACTTGATACCACATTTTTTATTTATTGTATTCCATCAGTTCTCATCACACAAGTGTTAGAACTTCATCGAACAACATCAACAACGATCTGAAATTTCTTCTTTGAGTTTAGCAAGGAGTTACCAAACCCGAACGAATACGTATGGGAAAAGACGAAGGATTCCCTCGGCGATTCGATCATTTTCAGATTCCGCAATGATGACAAAAAAGTTGCACATTTAGATGGATCGTCGGAGCCTCAAGTTTTCCAAGGGAAAGAGAGAAACTCCCATATCCCTACAGCCCATACGTTTTCCCGGGGTGGAGGCCCGCCTGAAAGCGTTTTCGATTCACCCCTTCTATAATATTCGATAATGGCTGAAGAAACGCAATATCCACCCGACGCCTTTTCCCCTCGTGGGACATAATTCATCAGAGCCGACGCTTTTGCTCCGGCAGAAACCGAAATGTTATCTCGATCCCGCCGACTTAGATATCTGACGGCGAAGGGGGCTTTAATGTTATATCGGCAGTAGTTCCATATCCCATCCTCGATGGGGCGCGTGCGGCGATATGACCCCTGAGCCTACAAACAGCGATCTAATGTTACAGTAAAATAAACATGGGACAGGCGATAAAGACCGGCTTGTGATCCTGTGGGCGGTCCTAATCTTGTTTCCCCCTCACAAATTGATTGTTGCATTTAATGTTATCAATTCACCATTATCGAACGAACCGGCAGTTTTGAAACATTGCTTCAGCGATTTGAGAACACCAAATTAATACATGATTAATGAAATTATGAGCCAGTCTGCGATCAAATCTCTAAAAAATTTTGGTGCGTTTATCAATTTCCCATTAGATGGTTGGAGTTAAGTGATGGATAACAGGGGTACCACAGCAAAATTAAATTCATTCATATCAATGGACCGCTATATTTATTTTCCTTCACGTCCTTGCAAGTAGTGGTAATTCTTTAAAGATCAGTGCCGATAGTGCTACATTCTAATATAATCTAGAAATTTCTACAAGTTCAGTGGTTGGTCAAAATATAAAACCTTGATGGTAGATATGAATAGATGTCAGAGAAACAGCGGCTTTCTGGTTTGATATAAATCCTGAGTCTACTTGAGTCGGTATTCCTATACGTATTGTGATTCAAACATCACCATTCACATTACATCACTGTGGGGAGAAGACAAACATAAACAACATGTAGTTTTGTATAAGCGTGTGTGTGTGTATGGGGAGGGGGGACTACATACTATTAGAGTGTTTCAGACTTTTCATTGCTCAACTTCCCTTAGCATTTCCGAATTATACCGAAAGCAATAATAAATTATTGTGTAGCTAGTTGACGCTCTTCTCACGACCAAGGCACCAATCTAAAGAACAATAGAGATACACGATAAAAAATGTAAAAAGAAAAAGATGGACTCAATTTCCCTAGTAATAACCCCCACGGAAATTTTCTCTCAAAAATCCCATTGGCTTAAAAATGAGATGACATCATCTATTACCTTTCACGGTATCCAGGCAAGAGACTCCATCTGACCTTAATTTGTGAAGACATTAAAATGCATGTATTCATAGTTGGCTCGAGTCCAATATTCTTGGGGGAAAAAATTAATAACTTCACTCCACCTGCTATGAAAATATTTTTCGATGAGTCAGTTAATAATAATTATGGTTATCATGAAAATGTCTCGTAAATCTGATGTTCAAGTCTGGAAAGTATTTTAAACCTCTGCCGCCATTAAATTCGTTGAGTTCTATTCATCTTCCGAAACTTTAAGCTTAAACCGCAGTATTTGTTATTGTAATTACCCCATTACCCAGATTTATTCAAAGCTGGCTCCTAATCTCTCATACTTTTAAACTATTCGAACTTTCTACCTCATTGGAATCCCAATATTCGTTGATATCTCTTATTCTCTTGATCGCGGTTGTGTTTTGTAGCTTATGAGTTTCCATCGTATTCTTTTTGGAAAAGTATGCCGTACATATTGACGTTTTAGTGTGAAGCTTGGGCTGTTTTCACAAACGGATACGATCCTTTTGTTCTTAAACACGATCCCGCGAGGCTCTTTGAAGTTTCCCCGCAAGGGTATCGGGTCACAGAAAGATCGTATTATCCTTTTACTAAAGTATACGGGTGGCCAACAGTTTGTTGAAATTTCAGCGTGAAAGGTTTCAGTCATCTGAAAATGATACGTGCTTTGATTACAAGATCGTTAAAAGAATTCGGTCCTATTCAATAATTTAACGTGCAATCAAATGATTTATTTTGAACGCGAGAACTTCAAATTCATCTAGTGAATTCAATATTGTGCTCCACTGGGGCCTCTTCTTGATCTATAAAAAGGAGATTCATTTCACGTTTCAGCATCGATTAAGAAAGAAATCAGCTTCAGTGGTCCCACAGATGATCAGAGCTCCTTCTTGCTATGTGTTCTATATATCCCAGAGAACCTCCATTTCAAATTTTGAAATTAATTTGCCACAAAGCGGTCAGTGATCCTCCAAACCTTGTAATTGCAGTTTCGATATCGATAAAGAGCTCGTCTCAAATTTCAGCACCTCTGGTGGATCTTGAAAGAAGTTTGCCTCTAGATTGCTTGAGCTGGTTTGAGTGTCATCAATTTACTTACAAGCCCCAAACCATCTTCATTTTTGGTTTCAGCACCATATGTCGATTTATAATAAAATTAGCCACTGAAGTCTTTCAGCTTTCTGTGTTCCTCCACATTTGTAATTGTATTCAAGATGTCTCAAAATAGCTAAATTTCAACACCGCACGTTCTCAAGCGCTGTCGTACTTTGTCATTGTATGCTCTGCCCTAAAGGAGTTCCAAGGAGCCCCTAGACAATTAAGAAAGAAATAGCCCTTGGGGGTGCCTCAGTTGGTCTTACGTAACGCAATTTCGTAACCAGATTTCATGTAGATTTCCCATCATAAATTTTTTGGTGGCCCGGCAAAAAGTGGAAATCCCTCAAGCTTTTTTCAATATTGATCCAGAAAAACAGACCTACCGCACTATTCTACGATTACAAGTTTTATTTCTATTTTATTTCATATTTCTTCGTTTTGGCAACAATCACGTCATCATAGCCCCCTCCTCACTCAGATGGAGCCTGTCAGTTTTAACTATTGACATTTATCAATACTGCAACTCTGTTTAATTTTCCTTCTCGAATTTTCTTGTAATTGTGACCACCAACCTAATTTGTGAACTTTTTTACTGTATAAAAATCTTTTTATGGCATTTTCATAATGTTTTTTATATGTGAAGTTTCGGACGGTCCATCCACATATCGTTTCGTCCTTACAAAAAGAACTGAATCCACCATGAAGCGTTGACTGATCCCGATGGAAGAAATAAATTACAGAGCCGGAAGTTCTTTCATTTCGCACTACAATTAAACTAATGACCCTTCAGTTGAAGACTTGCCAAAATCCCCCTCAAAAGGGGAAAGGGGAAATTCCTTCCGAGTTCGACTCATTAAAAACTTTTTTTTTAGAGGCCCTAATGCTAATACGTTTCAAACCCGTCAGAATAATTTGAGACAGGGTGGGGGTGGAGTTCAACGGAAAAAAGTAAAGAGGAAATGAAAGGAAAGAGGAGAATCGACGAGTTTGAATGCAAATAACAATCCGTAAGGAGCCTGTTCAAGGTTAACGTCTGTTCGTTCTTTTCTGCTGAAGTGGAACTTAAGTTGGTAGTTTTGGAATACTAAATTGCCACTTAAAGACCATTAAGTTTGAATTGAGGCTTATCTCGTGGTGAGCATATACTGGCTTTTAAAGTAATGAGAAGACGTGGATGTTCTTTTATTTGCATGGATGAATTTTAGTCATTTTTCTTCTTCTAAGCTCTGCGATTCACTGGAAATCATGCTTCCGATTATGGACTGCCAAAGTGTTATGGTGTCCTAAGGCATATCGATCTCGGTCTACCAGTTTTTCATGTAGCTACGCATAACTACCCTAGTGACCATTTTCATGAGAATCTCTCCATCTCCCTTTCGTGCAAGACGCCCTGGATAACGAACGCGACAACCTGTGATTGCCCAACATTCAAACCTTCAAAGAACCTGATCAGCGTTTTGCATTCTGACCTTAGTGGTCAGAACTGCAAACTTAAGTAGGAACATGGCCAAAAAGCCTTGTTTTGCTTAACGTCTGTTCGTTTTTTTCTGCTGGTGTAGAAATTTGGTTGGTAGAATTCTGAATAGTTAATCGCCTCTTTAAGACCATCAAGTTTGAATAGAGGCTTATCTCCTGCTGAGCATATACTGGCTTTTAAAGTAATGAAATAACATGGATGCTCTTTTATTTGCATGGACGGATTTTAGTCATTTTTCTTCTTCTAGGCTCTGCTATTCACGAGAAATCATGCTTCCGATTATGCACAGCCAAATCATCATGTGTTCTGAGTCGTATCAACAAGGCATATCAATCTCGGTCTACCAGTTTTTCATGTAGCTACGGATAACTACCCTAGAGACCATTTTCATGGTTTCTCTCGTGCAAAATGCCCTAAATAACGAATGCGACAACCAGTGATTGCCCAACATTCAAATCTTCAAAAAACCCAATCAGCATGTTGCATTCTGACCTTCCTGGTCAGAACTGCAAACCTAAGTAGGAAAATTGGTCTAAAAGCCTTGTTCTGCTTTGAGCAACGAACAGTAATAATGCGATCCAATATGACCGCTGTGCGCAAGATTCAGCTCTTGGATTCGTGCAGCAGTCCAAAATAGGATAGTTTATTGGACTGAAATGATTGCCTTTTTCATTTCAGGGCCCTTTCGATTTTTTGCATCAACTAGGAGCGCTAGGTAGACAAAACCATTCTCTTAAAAGAAGCCAGTACTGTGATTTTGGGAGCCTAACGCCTGACAGCGCGAAAAATATTATTTAATACGTTTAGAGTTGAGTTGTGTAACTCTCCTTTACATTGATACTGTTGCACGGATCGTCAGGAAAACCCATTGTCCACCATTGTCAGGAAAAATACAAAAAACTGCCAGGCCCTGAAACCCTTTTCAAAGTATTACCGTAGACGGTAGGACTTATGAACCTTGCTTGAATGGACTCAATAACGGAACACTTCATTCAAACTAGAAGTCTTTAAATTGAAGAATGAATAACGGAATTGAGTACTTCACATTATTTTGAAACTGTCAGCTTCCCTATGTGTGAAAAAGCTTCCCTATTGTAATATATGTGCGACTAAAATTAGTAAATAATTTGGAAGCAATGTTACATTGTATTTTGATCATTAATAATATGGTTTTAATAATGTTTACATGATCCCTTGATAAATTTTGCTTGGTAAAGTATATTCTTCTACTCAAGGGAAGTCGGAAAAACCTCGCCCCCACAATGTAATAGGAGTCCGAGGAATCTAACAGTTTGTTTACCAATATAAACCGTGTGTGCTAGTTTTTTCATGAGTTGAGTATATCAAAATGTTGTGCCAGTAAGCCAGCCCTTGTTTGCCCCGAGGGTTTGAAGAAAACATGAGCGCTAACTGTAGCTTACATACGCGCAACTCGCACAACCCTTCTACCCTACACCGAAACTTTTGAACTGGAGGAGGGTTTAAAAAAACCACAAAACAATGTTCTTTTTATGAATATTTATCGTTTTGTTCACTAGCGGTAATTAAATGCAACGCCTGAAACGTTTCAAGGGCGCATTCTACTTGTGAGGCTCTTTGATCTCTCGATTCCCCACCCACGCGCCCCCTTTTTTTTCACTTGAAAAAATGTAGTAATAAAAAATTCCATTTTATTTTGCGCACGTCCTGCTCAAAAGGCTCACCGAGCTGGACTATCCTTTCTGAAAAGACCAAGTTTCCGATCAATATTCGGAGTGACACCGTGTAACGACGGACATTAATTAATTTGATCCGGGGTTCGATCCCGTCGTTCGATATCTTCTTTTTTTTCGATTAATTAACCAACTTGGAAGGAGGGGGGGGGAAGAGAGAGGGAGCAGGGTTTGGAAGAAAAAAAATCGAACGGGGACCTTCCACCTCCGTAGGATTTTTGGTGTCTTGTAGCGATAAAGAAAAAAAAGGTCGTCCGTAGCTATCTCGATCGATTTTGTTCTCTAAAGCGTTTTTATCTCGATTTTTCAGGTTGAGGTGGCCGTGAGAGACGGGGAAGCAGGAGGCGAGCGGAGCGAAGAACTTGTCGTCGATACCGGCCGAGCCATCGCAGTCGAATTAGACAATTCAGCCAGGTGAGTCATCTATGAACTGGTTCTCTTGTTAAGTTCTGCTACAACCTACGTTTATTACAAATATATAATCTCCTTCATCGTAGACTTACTGTAAAAAGGTCAATAAGAATAGATTTAGCGGTTTGTTATGTATACCTCTCCCCCTAACAAGAATGGAAGTGTATGCAGTTTTTGAAATGACTTCTTCTAATCCCAGAGGGGGGGATCGCTGGGTAATTCAGAAATTGAAAAGGATGTGATCTAAAATACAACCTGTTTATTCATTTTAAAAAAATCCAAAATAAAAAAAAATATTTCCAAC
Organism: Creontiades dilutus; assembly: GCA_031894815.1. Taxonomy (NCBI): domain Eukaryota; kingdom Metazoa; phylum Arthropoda; class Insecta; order Hemiptera; family Miridae; genus Creontiades; species Creontiades dilutus. The sequence goes on along the minus strand of JAVIWC010001866.1, from coordinate 2,244,847 downwards.
TCCTTTTTACAGGTTTTTATTGTATAATTTTGGTTTTTATTTTTGTTTAGAAAAGAATGAAATGGTTGTATTTCAGATCAAATCCTTTTTCATTTCTGAATTACACATCGCCCCCCCCCCTTCTTCCTTTGGTTTTGATTAATAGGAGAGTTTTAGAAATGCCTTTATTCGATTCAGCTAGAAAAATTACGTTTACCCTCAGCCCCCTTCAATTTCATCCAACCCAGAGGCATGTCATAACAAAACGCTGATTTGTCACGCTCAAAAACCAATTTCTCTGTCAAAAATTGCTTTAAAATTAAAATTTAATCGACCAATAGAAAGCTGATGAGGCCGTTCCCGTTTCTAGGGAAACATTGATGAATGATAACGGATAGATAAAACAAAGGGAACGAAACAATGCACGCTTCTATGCTTCTAATTAATGCACGTTTAAAATGAAGAAGAACGGTATCCCATGACCCCATGTTGGTATCAGCATTGTAGTAATAAATTGTATTACTACAAATCTATTCCAATACGTCGTATATCAGTTACAAATAAATTTCTTCAAGTTTCTGCTAACTAATTCTTCTCAACTCTTCAAAAATGTTCAATATGAAGGGTATTTTCTGGTTGAGAAAGAGCGTTTACGAAATGAAACCTCAATAACTCCTGTATCAAACAAGCTTCCGAAGGCGTGTTCATCCCAGTTCACCTGCGAGCATCGTCCTAAAATCTTTTTATTTTAGTTTTCGTCCAAACTATTTAGAGTGTATGCTGAAAATTTACAGTCGGAGGTTTCAAAGAGAGTTGAAGCCATATCTTCTGTCAACACTGAACAATTCCGACTCATTAAACTTGCCCATCTCATAAATTAAGAGGTTCCAGTGAATCCCTTATTGTAATAATTACAAGCGTTGCGTGTTAACAATTATTGTTGACAGATATAAACTACAGGTCATGTAAGGAATAATTCCTAAAGAGCCTTCTCCAGAAAACAAACTTTTGCGCAATCCTTATTCAAAATCGGTATGTGCGTCTACTTGTCAATACAACATTGGTCTTTTGAGTTGATTTTTAACAGCTTCCAAAATAACAATAATACAGTTATCTACAACAATCAAGTTATGTAGCAACCCCATAACACCTCGTTTTTTATTTAGTGTGTATTAGGTAGTTATATATATTTTCGTCCTACTAGATGAGATTCATCAACTTCCATCGGAATCTCACCACCCCAAATACTTCAAGTACGAATAATTCCAATACTAATTATTCAAATGTGGAATATCCTGTCCTATTTGTCTGTTGGTGTGCAGTAACCATTCAAGACTCATCCAGTCGTCATCAATCTTAGATGCAATGATTTCGATATCGTCCCTTAATTATACTACGATTTTGATATTATAGGTTGATGGAAAACACATTTGTACATGATCAAGTACAACGTTGATGAAGCAGATTATGGACTCTCTACTGTAAACCCGGACAATCCCTCTAAATGTGATTTTTTTTAAACTGCAATTCAGTGCGATCAGTTTTCCCCATAACAATCAAAATGCCTAACGCCAAACATGCCAAAAGTTAGAAATACCAACAATATTGCACATAAATTACTATCACTCACAAAATCACTGTCCCACTCCTCTCAAACATTGTTGAAGACCTATAGTTCTTTAAGGGTGTTAATGTGTTACTCCAATACCATTTAATGAACATTGCAGTTTCTTTTGTCCTCAAAGAACGCGGTTTTGATTGTTTCAGGTGGATCGAAGGCATCAAAAGGATACCTTCCACTACGAGAACGCACGAATTGATTTTGGGAGCAGTCGCAGCTCTCGCCCTATTTCTAGTCGTCGCTCTATTAGTCTTCATTAAATCGAGACGATCGAGAAGGTCAAAGTTCTCGGAAAATCTACCTCCAAGTCTTGCTCGAGGTGAGTTGATTTTCAGTTCTGGTACGATATTGATTATGAACAAATATTTGCTTTTATGAATGCCAATGCTCTTATATACCCCCTTTTTTGTATCTTCCTCGGTGAGCTTTATCAACTGGAAAGAAGGTTTCAAGAAATATTAATAAACTTGCAACAGTCAATGACATTGTGACGGATATGGAAAGTTCACCTTTCTTTTTCTAAAAAATGCTAAGCCCAAGATAAAGCTGAAGCTTTTTAGCTTTCGAGATAACCAAAAAAACGGAGTAAGGTAGAATGGTATGAACTTATGAAACAGTGTTTTTCAGCCATGGTAGTATGATGGAAAAACGTAATTGGCTGAAGGCAGAGTAACATGAAATGTTTCGTTACCTACGCAAATAAAAAATATTTTCGTACCAACAATGACGTTATTTATTTAAGGACGAGGATTAATTGTATCATTACAGTTTCTGCGTCACATTAATGAATGAGTCAATATTTCTGTAGAGTATTAAAATCTCGATTAACTTACAAAGAGTGACGCGAGCGTGGAGAAAATCCGCGAGGGGAGACTAATGCAAGCCTCCTTGTCAATGTCGCGTCAAAGCGAATTAAATTACCGGGAAACGGTCGTTTCCAAATGGGCTTTCGAAGCCAATAAAAAGCAAATCGATCTGGTTTTACTTTGAGGGGGTCTGACCGCCTGACGAGAAATTTCCCCATGCATTTATATAGGTATAAAATACACAGAGGGGTCTTCTAGGCGAGTGCATTCTCGTCTCTAATGCGATACCAACCCACTCTATCAAGTTCGGTTCGAATTACTTTCGTCTCTCTTCCCCCTGACGATTTCAATAAAATAACACGTTGGGTCTACGGCAAGTCTTGCGGCCTATGACTTCGAACGTCGCTCCTGCAATCGTATGCAAATCCGAGTAGGGGGAGACTTTATGAATATTTTTTACACGCAGTTAAAATCCCCTCTCGTATTTTTCCTGATTCCATGATGGAATACGTTGTGACAGTAACGATGTCGTTCATAGTTATGAGTTTCGAGATTTACAAGCCTGGGTTCAGAACGATTTTTGAACGAGTTATGGGAACTACCTTGGTCAATTTAAACATTAACTCAAGTGAATACAAGTTTGGAAACCTCACTATCAATCTACTCAATATGCTAAGTGATGATTTTATTTGTCAATTATGGCAATATCAACTGATGAATACAATTTCATCAAAAGTAACATAACAAACGGCTTACATTCGATCACGTCGTCGGTTTTATCTAATTGTCAAGATGAAACCAGGAAGATTCTCTTGTTATTGACAATTCTCACAAGAAGCAAAAAAATGTGCATAGTTTACGAACAAACGTTATTTTTTGTGTTTTTTTCAAATGGAAATATCTCAGTTGCCCGAGGCAGGGACAGCTGCATATTATGTAGTATTATAAATACCTGTCGCCCTCCTTACCTCTTTATTAGTATTATCGCAGATGGTGATGTGGGCCTTGCCCTTTCACCCTAGTCAATCTTGTTTCAAGACTTCACTTCTTATAATCCAAGCTTTGACTTTAGATATTGATACCATTCGTATGTCTATTACGATTACTGCAACGTCCAATACAATGGACGTAGCAAAGGGGTTTTGTACTGAGCTGGAACGTGTAGCAAGGAGATTTTGGGATTGACTGGTTCAAGCGATATGCCTGTAACTCCGAGAGGATACCCTTGGAGCTAGGTTTATAAATGGGTTTACGCTCAGGATTATCCTTTTCAAGAAATAGGAAGCGTTAACTAGGCCTTACAAGCCACCCATATCCGTCATAACTATCTCATTATCCGAAGAATATTGAAAGAATCACTCCATCAACCCTAGTCATTTTCCAAAGGCTTCTTTTCTTCTGATAGTCAACGTCCCATAGTTTTCAAAACGTAGATTTGAAGAAAGAGTTGCATGAAATTCGTTCTTTACTGTTTATGAACGGCCAATTTGAGAAGGAGCTTCTTTTTTCAACTTATTTCCGACGTCTTGCTTATCTCCCGCAAGAGACGCTGACGAAATGAATGTAACATCGGAGCTCACAAGGCAAGGGGCAAGGGGGGCTTCATTTGTTGACTTCAAGGAACCAGGAATTCAAAACAGCGACTTCATTTGCGCTGATTCGCGTTCCTCAATTTGCAATCTCGCCTCATCAGTTGACCTCAATTTTTCGGATGACAAGCGGGAAGTTGAGGGTCATTACCTGACTCCCCCAAGACTTCTATAAGCAGGAAAAAAAGGGGAAACGAGAACGCGCGTAAAACTAACAAGCGCGCAAAGTGGAGCATATTTCTCTTTAATCATTATTCACAAGAGTTACCCCCACTCTTTTCGTCTACTTTCCTTCGAGGTTGTTCTTCGGTATGAATCTACATAATGTAGGGAAAGCCCAGTAAACCTGTTAACTTAACCAAAGCCTTTTTCAACTTTTTGGCTCGCTGCCCGACCCTTCGGTTTTATTTATGCTCGGTCTTCTTTCCTCTTGCGACCTCCATCCTGGTGGTGCACCTCTTTTATCCGACCACCACCCCACTCCGCCGTTGTTTCTTCCTGACTTTCGATCCTGTGCCATTGATGTTCTAACTATTATTCATGCTCTTCAAGCTGTTCTATGAAGGTTTTTTCCTTGCACCAACCAAATGTACGCTACACAAGTACTTACATATTTCTTGAAGGAAGACGACAGGACTTGCAATAGCATCGGATTTTTATATCACTACTATTATTCTATGGTTGAAGTCGTTGTTGGGAATAGCTGCGTTCTACTAGAACATGTTACCTCATCAAAACATCCGTTCCCAACCAAATACAGCCTACTACAACGAAAATTGTTTTCGACATAGGGCTCAATAATTTCATTACCATCAAGTTACATTCTGATGAATTTTTCTACTTCGTGTTAGTTTATTTTGACACTCGCCATCCCCAACCCAAATGGTTGTAGATCTTTATCTCGCTGGACTTCTCGATTGAATTCCAAAAGTTCGTGAAACATCCGTTGCTCTTGTGGCAGAAACGTTGAGTTTTCTAGAATTGTTGGAAATCGTCTGTTTAGAGGGCTGCCACGGATAATTTATACCTAAACACGACCTCACAGAATGAAGTGATACAACATTTAGCCCCTGATGCAAGTTGGAAGAGTAAAGCACACTGATGCGCTTCAGGAGTGAACTCCTAGCTTCTTCCCCATGTCGTTTATGGTCGAGATTTGATATTATAAACTATGGAATGATTTATGAAGATGTATTAATGCTTACGTTAATGCCTCGTTGCTCCCGTGGTCAACAGTGTAGGAAGATTTGGAATCGTCCAGTTCTACTCATCTGACTTGAATCTAGCCTAGTTGCATTGATGGATCTTTTAGTAGTCCGGAAAAGGTCCGCAATTCTGCTTGTCAGTCGCTTCAATTTTGGGAGCGCCGGCCGCTGTTTCGCAACGCTGTCTTCATTTGTCTAAAAAATGTGTGACAGACGTTTATGGCGTCATTCTTTACGTCTTGAGTCTGCCGAATGCACTTTTACGCATTCTAGAAGTTAGGCGCTAATCTTTTTTCAATATCTGTGCAAAAATTGTTTTGGAATCCTAATGTTAGGGGAAGTGTCACTGCGAGCAATCCCTCTGAGTCAACGCATTCAACATCACCGCTGTCTTCATAATTGTACGTACTTGCCGAAAAGGCCATGCGCTGAAGCAGCTCGGCTTCGATGTGACGTGATCTATGCAACCAAACATTAAAGTCAGACCGACACTGTTTTCCCAACCAATAATCCAAAATGATACGGTCGAAGACCGGTGATTAAGTCGTTTACCGGATACCCTTTGGCAATCGTGGAGGGCGCTCCCCTGACAGGCGGAGAGCTTTTCAAAGCAATCACCGCCCTACTGAACCTCGTGAGCTGAGGACCAGGGACGTCAGAAAACGGCGGGATGATGAGAAAGCTCTCAGTTTCAATTAGGCTTCATCCCCCTTGGAACAGCCTCCACATCCGCCATAACTCCCTGTATAATCAACTCGCTACTCCTGTAATTGATTTAAAATTCCTCTGTAGCGCGAGAGGATGATCAAAACGCCGCGTCACATCTTGTCCTCGTCTACTACCTGACTTTGGTTTATCATTTTCAATAATGAACTTTTATGATTGATCTAGAACACATTCTGTGTTACTCCACTTCTACGTTTCAAGTTGTAATTACTAAAACCAAGTTACCCTAGCTGTTAACTCTTTTCTTTCACTTTATGTTCGACGTTTAAAGGAGTGGCGAAAATTCGAGTTTCTCTAGACGTGACCCAAAAAATTCCGTCCCATTTAACGAATGGACCTCATTTAAGTCGTAAATACGGCTAAATTTTATATGGTTTGTAGTAGTATCCTTGCAGACAAGGTTGCTATGTATTGAAAAACCTGACTTATTCATTGTCTCAAGGAGTGACGTTAATTTTCAAAATTTAAAATTATAAAAAATTAATCCGAACCCCGGAAACGTATTGGATCTAGAACGCTTTTGGATCATATACTGTTGGTGTACAGATTTCACACATTATTCTCTTAGCCGTCAGATGGTAGTTGGTTTGGGATTTGTGGAATCTTAAGATTCCAAAATAAACCATTCAAGAACAGTTGTTCCAAGTTGATTGGTCATTGCCATTTCTAAACATTGAGATGTGAAATGCTATCTTTATCAAGCGAGGAGAAGAAAAAGAGTCGGTTTTTTAATGTTATAGTGATAATAGAAGAGGAAAAAAGTAGTTTATTATACGATCCACTTGAGAATTTTAGACCGTAACATAGTCTGTCAACCTTCTATGTTAGTATATTTTGAGTTTTATGCATTATGTAGTTCAAAAAATATTACGATATCTTGTTTATCAACCTTATGGGAGATGAATATTGATTTTAATGCTAAAATCTGCTGTTACTGAAGAAACACACCTCCCAGAAATTAAAGGATAGAAGAAACGGATGAATATATATGTATATATAAACGAAATAAAAATTATATTAATTTGGAGACCAACCCATAGTACCTATTAATGAGTAAAAGATGATGAGCCGTATGGTGTCCAATAATTTTCTGGTACGTGGCGCAGAGCGCAGTTCAGGAACCATTGTCCACCACATCCTGACTGTTAACTCTCGCAGCACCCCGAACGTTCAGTAGTCAATATGTGAATTACATTTCCTGCGTTCCTTGCTCTGGTTTCCATTAGGATGCTTGTTTTTGGTGGAAAGGGGTGAGGGGTGCAAAAAAAAAACAAGTGATGATAGGATGGTTAACGGTACGGCCATTGTGCGGATCCGACCCTTCGATTTCGTTTAGGTCTCTACGAACCGAGGAAACGTGCTCATTGCCTTCTACCACTGTTACGAGGTGCTTATCCTTTTTCCCTTTAGGTTCGAGTTGTCGTTTCATTCACAGATAAAAAAAAAGAGGAAAAAACTGAAATACCATTACTCTTTATTTTCTCATCCCGGGAACGGTGCTCCGCCGAAAAAAATCGCGTTGTGATCATTGCCTATCCAATTTAGAGATCCGACACACACATCTTGACTTCCTTTAAACGCCGTGTGGTCTGTTGAACTGCCTACTTCTTCTATTTCTACTACTGCTGTTGATGGGTGTTGAAAATTCATGAACGGTTGATTGATGAGGTTGATGATTTGATGAGGATTGATTCCAACAGAAGACTTGTTGCTCCTTCCAAGGACTATGGCAATGCTCCTGTAGTATCCAGAGGAAGCTGAAACGCTTCAGATTTATGGTAGCATTCTCAAAGAGCATTGCAGATTCAGGAAACAAGAAGGGGGTTGTTCCATATACGATGCGATTTCAAAAAGCAGGAGGGGGGATCGCAATAGGCAGAGTTGATGTAAATTTGTCATTTTTAAGGGGTAATATTCAAAAGATGCTGTGAGGGAATCGATTAGTTGCTCCTTCCAACGGCTGAAGCGATATGCCTGCAACACCCAGAGGATATCACTGATGCTGAAAAGCTTCTAGTTCATGCTCAGCCTAACCAATTTCAGGAGACGGGAAAGAGCCGACTCTAATGAAAACAATTTTTTGCGAATTGATGAATTCCAATTTCATTCAATTTGCCTTATCGTTTCCAATTATGTTCCTTAGTAATCGTATAGCAAAGGCCTTCTATAACCCCCCTCCATTAAACTTTTTCATTTTACATTTTAAGTTGCATAGATTCCAAATCTGCAATTCCTTTCGCCATTTGTGATGTGAAGAACAATTTTTTTCCCGATTGTACTTCAATGTCTACTTGGTCTTACCGTTTAACTACCTCGAAGACTTCACACCCATGGTGATCAAAAACGTGACAAAAGGGGGTTTTCGAGGTTTCATCCGTTCGATCTCCTCAATGGCTAGAACTTTGATCGAATGCGGAACAGAATCAGGAATCCGAATGTGAACGTTCTTGGGCGTAGTAAAAACCGCCTATTATCGTGTGAAGATAAAATCAGCTGATACGAATGTTAATTTCGTTTTGAGAGTTTCTATTGAAATCGAGTTTTTGTAGCCTTACGTAACATAATTGTGGACAAGTGATGCGTAGGGTAGGTGTTCCATTTTACCAAGTTAAATATCAGTTGTTCTACCCGTGAATCTCTACGCCGTATCACACATCACATTCATCTGCCCCGCTGCTCAATAATAAGAACTCCGCGTGCGTTCCGAACAACTGTAAATATATGTAATAAATTCTTAGAACTGATAGTTCTAAAGACGTAGAACCTAGAACTCAGTTACATGATGGAGTTCAGCTGATCCCCTTATGCCTAATTTGTTTTCTAATCGATCTAACGTGCTGAAATATATATATGGGGCTCTTTTTATTACATATGTAGGTGTGGGATGCTGACTTTGGACCGGAATTGGAGTGAACAATTGACTTCGTTTTTAATTAGTTTTTGAAACAAGTAACATTTGTACTCGTATTCTTGTAGATTGGTGTCCATTACGTTATGTTTAGATAATGACCATACACTCAGTTTAATGATTATCTGCATTTCAGTGATTCGGACAGAAGGGCTAGAAGTTATAACCCACGTGTTAAAAATAGCAGGGTTAAAAAAAAGTTATTTTCTATACTTACTCAACCGATTTTGGTGATTCCTGTTTTGATCGATTCCAATTAAGTCGCACAAATAGCTTATGAAATTCTTGATCGGCTGACGTGAAGAGAAATGGAGGGGGTAATTACTAATGATTTTTCATCGGTACGGGTATGAGAACATAAAAAGAACTTATTTGTTATCGTAGGTCTGTCAAATGCTCCAGTTGTGCTTCTCACTGTTGACAGATGACTAGTCGTACATGTTTTAAATTCTAAAATAAACACTGATCAAAAAACTTATGAAATGGCAGTACATTCAACTCCTGAAAAACTCGTTGGCTTGGCTTCTGTCATGAAACTTTCAGCTATCATTTTTGAGTAATTCACAGCAAATTTTTCCTTATTTGACGCAGATCCTCAAGCAACTATGAAAGACACACGAAATAGGTAGCACTTTTCGTAATTTTGCATCGAGGGGTGATATTTGGCATTCCTCCTGTACCCTCCATGTATTGTCATACATAAATAAAGCTCAATCGACGCGATGTAGAATGAAATACAACTAGACGTGCCGCTTTTACGTGTTGCAGGGTTCCCTCAGATGGTCCACGTGGTCGAGGATGACCGCCTCCACCACCAACCTCACCACCAAACCTCTTCACTACCTCGCGGGACGCTCCACGTCTGAACTACACGCCACCCTCCCGTCGCCTGTCGATGTGAAACTAATCAATCATCAACGTATCGAAGTTGTCATACGTCGTACATCGAAGCGTCGTCAAGTCACCCCCCTTCGTGTTTTAAAATGTAAATAAAATTTTAAAAAATAACAAAAAAAATCCTCGTGAAGTTCCTGTGATAACCACACTTCGCTTCCATCAATGTGTTGTTTTTTTCTTTTTTAAACTTACTCCCCCATTCAAATCATCACGCGTTTTTAAAACCTTTCTATTTCTGTGTGTTAATATTGTATAGACTGATTTCGCTCGAACAACCATTTTGCGTTTTGCTTCCCGTTCAGATCTGTGTCCTGTTTCTTCTCGAACTTATTAAAAATTGTATGTTATGTATAAAAAAAAAATGAAGTCATAATTTATAGCCTAGTCTTATTATTAAATTAATTTTTAGCGACTTTTATTTTTAAAAAATTGTTTCTTGTTTCATTTGTTTGTACAAAAAAATTGTTTATAGCTAGTTCATACGAGCGGCAGTGCGTATCTAGGAATAGATTAGTCAATTGACAATCAAGGCATTACAGCAAGAAATTGTTTTACTACATTTTAAAATTTCATTTCGGTTCGCTTATTCTTACAATACTCGTTCAACAATTAAAATTATTGCTATGCAAAATTTATTTAAATTTTCAGTTTGGTTTGCGCAACGATTTTTCACCGTTTCTTCGACTCGTGCGCAATTTTGGCGTCAAACCCAAATTTGATATTGAACCTTTAAAAAATACCTATCTGATTAGGTCCTATCAACAAAAATGTGAATTGGGTTGTTTTTACCTCGATAACATAAAGGAGAACTCTTTAACCGGAGGATTTTCTCTCTTAGTAATATGAAAGAGTTCCTTGGAGAATTAAATAAGTATAAGATTATATTTTTATATGAGTCCTTGATGAAAAGCCTATAGGAAGAAAAGAAAATTATAGGTGTCTACAATTGCCCGGCTAATATAACAATTTATCGGTCATCCATGAGAGAAATTAAAAATCTAATGGATGATGCTTGGTTGATAAGAATTCTAGAGTGTTGTACATAGGGTTATATTTCAAGAAAAAATTACGCATTTTTTTGGATTTTGAAAAAAAAAAGTATTTTTTCGGTCGAATGTTGTTTTTGGATCAAAAATCGTGAATTTAATGTGGTTCGAAAATTTGTCCTGTTTCTTCGTAATGTCCATCCGTTTGTAGTAGCCCAAAAAAAAGCCGGTTGTTCCGTTCGAATCGCCCAATGGAAAAATGGGCTGTTGTATCTTTAATCATCTATGTATTAAATTATTTGTATAATAAACCTAATTATCTATGAAAAAAATTAGAACTGTTAAAAAAGAAAAAAAACATTTGGATGTATATATTAACATGTAAATATGATATCATCAATACGACATTACAAGTACATTATGAGTCAAGTTCTTGTGAAGTTTAAGTTATTTTTTGTAAATTAATATATATATATGGAAATATATATATAAATACTATAAATGTGTAATATTCATGTTTGTATTTGAGTCTATAAACATGCGTGAGAATAAATACCTAGTTACTTTGTTCATTCTTTTGAACCTGATAGGGTATCCCGTCAGACATTCCACTCTCACTCAACAAAATTAAAGAAAAAATACTTCTGCGGAAATGGGGGACTTTTCTCGTTATGGTCACATAGAGAGATAGAGTAGCCCCATGTATGGAGCACTCGTGGAATGGCAAGATCCAAATTGTAGGGATCCTTTGGTTCTAGTACGGCCCCTCGAAAATTGCTCTCCGACCCTGCATGCTGGTAGGGAAAATGGAGTTACGTTTTAGCACGAAATTCCCAATCACCAACAAACCGATTCTGTTCTTAAGTTTTCGAAGGTGAATGTAACCACACTCGGTAACTCCGTCAGTACGCGAGAGTTGCACAGAGTTTCCACCAAAGAGCACTCCTTCCGAACAACGTGAAATTCAGACACTTTGTTTGGTCTAGCAGCATTTGTGAATTCATCCATAGCGACAACCTTTTTGTGAGTTGCAGACTTAGATTAATAAACAAACACATGATGAACATCGGGCATGATGAAGTTTGTTATTCAACTTCCTACATAATTTTGCCAACTTTTTGGGCGAGGCACATCCCTAGCGTCACATAGCGAACGACGTTGACACTCCTTCCGAACTGAGTAAAATTCATACGCCTTGTTCCGCCTAGAAGCATCTGCGAATTCGTCAATAGCGTCAACCTTGCTGTGTGTTGTTGACTGAACTTCATCATGTCGCAAGGTATGTTTGTTTATCGTAGACTTATTTTGTAATAAACAAACTTATCTTGTGACATGATGAAGTTCTGCAGTCAACTTCCTTCACAATAATGCCAACTTTTCAGGCCGGGACACAGTCCTAGCGCCACACGTAATATAGCGACGTCGTTGGTACCTCGCATTCTCCCTTCTCGTGAAATACTTGAACACATTTCTCGCGATGGTTCCTTAGAGATTTGTCTCGATAGAGGGTGTTAACCTGAGAATCCTGCCACCGGCTAGGACAAGAAGTGATTCCTTGAAAGTGTTTTGCAAAGGCTTCGTTTTTGAGTTATTTCAGTGTTACGGTTTTTTTCATGTTTTCGATCTTTATTTATACCGTAACTCTCTTAGGGCGCTTACAGACTGGAGCTACGATAAGAGCAAGGAAAAAGAGCAAAGAAAACAAACACAGGGAGGCAGATTAGGGGGTGCTGAGTGGGGAAGCGCGGAGCTGCGAGTAAAGCCAAGAGCGCAGAAACCAATCCAGTTTGTTTTCGTCACTCTTATCGCTCATATGAAACATGAATCCTGATGATTTAATTGGTGTAGTGTTCATGAAAAAACCTTTATGGGACATTAGTTATACTGTATTTACCGTGTTTTATTCCTGTATAAACCGAAGTAGTCTTCTTTAATACCCGAATAGTTCCGTTGTGTAGTAGCTCTCAAATCTGCGTAGTTCAGTTCAACAATGGCACCCACGATATAAGGAAGGATGCCTTCTGTTATCCCAAGAAAACAAAAACGTTTTAACACAAAATTCCTGCCGAAGGCTTAGCCAGTTGTCACGATTTTCCGCCGGTATCAAACTGCCTGTTAGCAACCATAATAAAAGTTGGAGCCAAACAAATCGGTTGCGAAGGATTACTCCGTTTATGAAGTGGGAGAATGTTTTGGAGATCCTGACCTAGCCTACATCGGGCGCCGGAACTCGCTGATCCTTTTTTGATCACTCCCATCAATATCGGAGCAGTTAAGCCTAATCTATTGGGAACATACAGTCATGGATAGAAATAGACTTCGATAGTTTTATATATAAGGACTTTGCTTTGTCTACAGGCAGATATTGTCTAGAAGAATTGTTAGAATCACTGATCAATTTAGATCCCAATAGTTCCACAATAGCTTTCATTAACGTTGGCTCATTAAAGTAGCTTAATCGTCTCTAATGTAACTGCGCGGAAATGTCCCGTTCGTTCCATTATTAGAACAGTGTAGACACTGGAACGTCATATGATCCTCATATAACTCACCATAACTAAGTGAATATTAGCCATTGCGTAATTTACGCGGTAATTTTCACCAAATGTTCACTTTAGTTACGTTTGTACGTTTCACAAAGGCAGAAGTGGGCAGTAAAGAGAGGCCTGCATAGACTGCATGTCACGGGTTAGTATAGAACCAGCGATGAGGGTGGACAGGTGAATACTTTGAAGGGGTGGACATTATGAAGCTCACCAAGAGGGACGACAATATGAAGCTTTTCAATGACGTGCAGTATAGAGCGTTGATACTTCACTGTACTCTCAATTGTCAGGAACCCCCCAAGCTACCCTTCTATGTAAAAGAAATTGCAGACACAACATTTCTGCCTCTCCTAATCGTGTATGACGTTTTTAATGAGATCAATGGTATTTAAACACTCAAGTTCATCACTATAACATAATAACGAGTAATACGGATCTATAATTACCAGTTCATTGATCTTCTCAAGTGTTTTTCAATTTCAATTGAGTTGTTCGTCTAAAATTCTAATTTTTTCAGTAACAAGGTCCTTCCTGAGTTCCAATTTCACAAAAAAGGCCAAATATCTCAATTTTTCCAAAAAAAGTTTGTGATTCTAATTCATTAGTTCTTTTAAACCTAACTATCCATATGTTACATTAGTTTTTCCTACCAAGTAATCAATGATATAATTAATTAAAAGGTTCAAGTCATCGGCCTTGTCATCACTTTCACTAGTATTTGACTTACATTAGCTAGGTAGACACTTGTTGTTATTCTATCCGGTGGTACACATTTTCCTCGGACGAAGTAACATTGTTGTAAGATAAGGATTGAACTTGGCACCAGTCGTGAAGAAGTCCGCTCTGAATACCTATTTATCCTAGTGTGAATACGTGTGTGTATATGCCTGCGTGTGGGAATGTTCTTTCGATGACATGAAACTGCCTTCGTTCCCCAGTTCACCCGTGGTCCAATTGTGTAGTAGCATCTACAAAGACTCAGAACTCTTCAAGTTCAATAGAATATACAAGTGAGGAACGAGAAATTTAATATGACATCAAAATAAAATATAACTCTCAAACCTCTTGTTTTTGATCAGCACCAGTATTTGAAATATCACTGTTTCGGTGTCTAAATAAATTTACTGACCTTGAACCTCTCTGGTCGCCCGCAGCTGCTCTCCTATCGCTTGGTATAAGTTTTTGGTTTCAAAAAACGCTTCAGTTTCAAAGGGTCTTATTTGGAAGGAATTGTCACAGTCCTGAAATCCAAAATAGCTCTCCATGTACGAAATGATTGAAAATAGCTTGGAAATAAAACAAGTCTGCGCAGACACCTTCCTGGATGTTTCCCAAGCTTTTGATAAAGTTTGGCATCAAGGACTTGAGTACAAACTCGAAAGAGACTTACCAAAATAATTCTACTTAATGTTGAAATCTTACCTAGCTGAAAGACATTTCAGGGTGAAACATGAGGGAGAGTATTCTAGTCTCAGGAAAATAAGGGCAGGCGTCTCGCGGGTAGCGTGCTTGGCCCTTTTCTCTATCTTCTGTATACACGTGATATACCTACCAATAACGGCACAATAGTGGCAACTTTCGCCGATGATACAGCACTTCTAGCAGTAGAAGATACAGTAGAGGATGCAGCTAGGAAACTACAGGAGACTATTAATAACGTCATTACTTGGACAAAGAAGTGGCGCCTCAAGTTCAATGAGCAGAAATCGGCTCACATCAATTTCACGAACAAGCATGTAACTAAAATAACAGTTTTAGTAAACGGAAGAGAAATTCCTTTTGCCAATACAGCAAAGTATCTTGGGATGACTCTTGATGCAAAACTAAAATGGAAAGAGCGTGTCATTAAAAAAAAAAAAAAAGAACTAAACATCAAGTTCCTAAAAATGTATTGGTTGCTTGGAAGATACTCCAAATTACCCCTACATAACAAATTGCTTATCTACAAGCAAATTCTAAGACCAGTATTTACATACGGCGTTCAACTCTGGGGCTGTTCAAAAAATACGAACATCAAAATAATCCAAACATTCCAAAACAAGGTGCTAAGGAGTATTGTTAACGCTCCTTGGTACGTACGTGATGACGACCTCCATCGGGACCTCATAATAGAGGGACTGATAGAATCAGTCAGTGAGGTGATCAAACTATTTGCCGCTAAACACGAGCATAGGTTTCATCAACATATGAAACCAGAAGCTCTACGATTATAATCGACTAATAATTATTAGACAAGAGCAACGTCATCCGACGTCTGGATAGAACAAAACCTCTCGACCTTGTGGGGTGATAATGTGACAAGTGTTTGAAGTGATTATATAGAGTAGTTGCCATTGGGCTTTTATCTCTACAAACTGTTGTTACTGTATTAATGTAAATTAACTTAATGGGCTATGCTCAGTTGTTATGAAAAGGAAGAAATAAAGTAATAAAAAAAAAAAACATGCACGATTATGCCGTAATAAACTGGAAATCCTAATCCGTTTTATTGAAAAATGAAACCAACTCATTTTTACCAGGTTTTTGCATTAACAGAGCTATCAAAGGTACCTTAATAGTAAAAGCTCTGATGGCATTCATCTAAATTTTGATGGCATATTTGGATTCTGAGCTCAATTGTATACTGTCAAGTCATGAACATTGCGACAACATGAATGTTAACAAACCCAATATGCGACACATCCGCTTCTCATTATTATTCAACCTAATACACGTGGTGGTACACGTTCGTTATTTGAGTGATTTTAAATGCTTCAACACCTGCATCAGAATACGAAAGAATGAAGTAGCTTTGCGTCAAGCAACGTGTAAAAAGCACAGCGTGCGTATATTTGAGATCCTTTTAACAAACTTGCAGATATTTGAAAAAGAAAAAATTACCACAAAAATCATGTTTTTCGGAGGAGAAAACTCGTAGCAGAAGCGATTTCAAGAAACTCGAAGGGGAACTGCCATACCGAACATTCAGTTGATCGTTATTGGTTTTTATAATTTATTATATTTATTTGAATTTTGGGGTTTAACTAGTGAGTGTTAATCTACGTTGATTCGTACCTTTTTCGAGTTCAAACTCGTTTCACATTTCTGCTGTAAGCGGTCTTTAGTTGATTTACTTATTAAGTCACGTTCGTTGTTCAAAATAAATTTATTAAAAAAACTTTAGGGACGAGTTGGTCCTCGCCGTTGTCTTTGGTACTTCTTCATCCTGTAACGCGCTTTTGTTCCTTTTTTTTTGCGCTTCGCACTCTTGCCTTCTCTCCCGTGGGCATCGTTTCAACTTGAAAAGCGCTTTATTTATGCGACGCACGTAGCCGCGGCCTGGACGGTGGTCTCTTTACCCGCTCTTCGAGTTCAAAAACTCTCGACATCCTGAGCATAAACAGCCCGTCCCCCGGCTGTTGGGGGGGAAAAAACTTCGGAAGACACGTGGCTCGTGGAGATTTAGACATTAGCCGGGTCGGCATTTGGGTTTTTGTGCTCCTTGGGTAGGTTCGCATTTGACGCTTGACATCACAACTTAAGGTTTAGGTTTGAACTTTCATTTGGAGCGTTGGTGTCATTCTGAAATGTGGAGACCTTCATCACAGATCTCATTCGTGGCGGTTTGTTTTATCTTTAGTGGTTCACCATCGAAGATAGAATTGTTGTAAAACACATGGTTAGAAAACAAGCTAGAGTTGTGTGCTTGAAACATAATTACACACGTATATTGTTCAGAATTGCAATTTATTGCTATTTTCCTAACACTTTGGCGTCATCGCTCTAGATCCAAGAGTTTTACAGGGTTGGTAATTGCCCGAGGTTATTACTTTTCGTCATTCGCGACACTGCTGTCCTGTCCTGGCAGTTGGTGGCAGCAGTAGTGAGCCAATTTCAACACTTGATGACCATCTCCAAAATCAGGAATCAAAATGGAGGATAAAATTGAATGCACAAATCGATGGAAGTTGATTTTACCGACCTGAAGATCAACTATTGCCTTTCCTCAATGACGTGGCGATTGCACAAGCGAATTCCAAGTTGAGATGGAAGGAACACGTCAAAAAAGGTTTACTGAGCACTTAGAAACTTAGAAGAAACCGGCCGACGATTCACCATGACTAATCCAATAAGCTACTTCTTTACAATCAAGTACTGAAGCCAGTTTGGATGTACACGGCGCAGGTCTGGGTCTGCACAGCTCCAAACAATAGGCTTATTACTCAACGTTTCCAGAACTCTGCACTACGATTAATCACTGATATTATATTTCCCGAATTGAAATTTCGCATTGCGGCAGTCCGCCGTGAACTTCAAGTGGACAGTGAGGATAAGGTGATCAAAAACCGATCACCGGAACATCTTGTCAGACTAAAAGATCACATGAACGAGGAAGCTACTTGATGTGCAACTTGATGCCTCAAGCGTCTTAAACCGTGTTATGAAGTGAATAAGGTAAGTTTGAGAGACATGGGAAAGAGTGATGTGTCTTTGTATAATAATAATTTATTGTAGTAATACTGGTCAGATTTATGTTGTCAATGAGACTACCAGGTGCAACAAAGGCTCTAGAAAAACTACTTGTTTATTTACCTTGAGGGATTCACCAAAGAAAGCAAAATTTTAAGTACAAAATATAAAAGTAACTGACAGTTATGTACTCAAAGCACTTGGTCAACTACAATAGAAACTTAATTACAAACGTGCAATGACCAGAACTGCAATTTTGTTAATTTCCTAACACTGTGGAATCATCAAGTCATAAAGCTCTGGCGCTAAAGATTTTTGAAGGTTGATCAATTCTCTTTTGCTGTTCCACTACTTTTAAGGTATTTTATAATATATTTATTATCCTATGCATACAGGACTGAGTGGGAACCAGCCATACTTGTAATTGCGGGAGTCATCCCAATACAACTCATTGCAGAAGAACGGAAACGTACGGAAGGACAGGCAGCCCACGGTGGCTAACTGGAAGGAGATGTGGATAGGAGAACACCGAGGAAGATGGACTGCTCGCCTAATACCCTGTATCGACAAATGGATGAACAGACCACATGGGGAGGTGAACTTTTTCCTAACGCAGTTCCTCTCAGGCCATGGGCTCTTCTACGCCTACTTGCATAGGATGGGGAAAGTGGATGACAAAGCATGCCCGTATTGCAAGGAAGAGGATGATGATGATGTGTTCCATACTTTCTTCAAATGTGAAAACTGGGCTGCCAACAGAAGTTGGCTTCAGCAGACACTGAAGCTATGACACCAGAATGTATCACAAGTAAAATGGACAGAAGTGGATCGCCGTAGCATCCTTTTCTGAAAAGATCCTGAAAATGAAGGCTGTGAAGGAACGGGAGAGGCAGAGCAGGGAGAACACGGACCGAGAGGAGTAACAAATCCCTCCCTAGAACCAGCCTGAAGTAACGTGTCAAACAGTTCCAGGATGAGTTTCGTCGTGGGAAATGGAAGTTGAGGTTTTAGTGGGTTTTAACCCCACGTGACCCAAAGTGCGGTCCCTTTTTGGTATCTTAGGAGATCCGATTTCCACCGAAGGATCTCAAAGATTTCCTCACCAGCCACCGAAAAAAAAGAAGGTATTTTATAGTTTGAACTATTAATTTTGCTCTCCTCTTAGTCAATTAAATTTGAATATGTTATTAGTAATGTAATAGGGGAAGTCTTATTTACCTAAGTAGTATCATCACATGAAGCTTGCTGAATCTAAAATCGAATGAAAATTGACCGCAATGATTATAATGTTTTTTTCAATGTGGTCTATATTGAAAATCATTGACAACCTCTGTTCCACTCTATCCCTTAAGATGAACAAACAGAACGAAACTTCGGCCTGGAATGGATTTTGATGTTTTGAGCATCACTTTTTAAAAAAAATGTAAATTCCCAAATCCAGACGTTTTTCGACCCCTTCGGATGCTGTCAACATGAAATCAGACGGCTAGATGAAATAAAATGAGAGAAAGTCAATAAAACAATCGTCCCTGCGCTAGAATAAAATGATGTAAAAGTAGTGGTCTCTAAGCTTGTTAATCATTAAATTGTTAACTTTACTAAAATAAATCATCATCTGATTTTCATGAAGTCCACATGGGCGGTGTACGTTTGACAGGTGGTATGGCAATTTTTTGCTAATAACGAAACTCGTAAGTCCATAAAATAATCTTAAGAATACGAAAGCTATGGGCTGACTGACGTTTGCGCCAGATAATTGACAATAGTTCTTCAATTATCTGGCTCAAACGTCCGTCTGCCAAGCTATGTGCCTCATCAGACTCAATTAGTTGTTTCGTTTCAAAGCTTTATGGTGAGAGAATATATTAATGCAGAACAAAATGGACTCACCAGCAGAGTACCGTAAGACGGGATTGTGTTTAACAGGATGTGAGAGTTTGGTACGGTTAAATATTTTTCGTGTCTCACAGTTTTGCTTAGAAGTACTAGCACACAGGTATTCCTCCGATTTGTAAATTTATTAAATATAACGGCGCCTCATGAGTTGATGTAACTGTCACTGAAAGCGAGTAGACTGGAAGCATGATGATCTTAATACAGTTACATTCACTGCTAATAGCTACTCGAGTAGCACCTTCTATTAAATAGTGCAATTAACTTCACACTTAACCTTCGAACATTTCGTTTAACTGGGAAATATATTGGATAATTTAGTAAGCCGGTATTTCAGATATGCAGTACGAGCCGAGTGAACGGCCGCTGGTACCTTGTTGACTGAGCACTCCAGTATTCCACTTACGATCGGTCGATTACACAAGCATGCATCAATTATAGTTTGTACATTAATTCGAGGCGGTAATGTGGCACGACTCACTATTAAAGGTCACAAATCAACCGATGAATATAACGCCTGTTAGGCGTGTTATCGTTGATTCGAGAAGTTTTTATTGCTGTTTTAGAGGAAACCAGTATTACATTTTTATGAATTTCAGAAGGTAGTGTAAAGTGGGTTAAGAAGGAGAGAAAATCCCGCACAAGGGTTAACCAATATTATAGTAGTTAAGACTACGCATTGGATGTCAGGTCCATTAACTCTCAATTTGGTTGTCGACCAATGGTCTCAATCATAATCACGATGCCATAACTAGTAAGTTATAATACCAAATTACAGCTTAGTACGATGAATACTTTAGAAATTCGTTTCAGGACCAATTCAGCTGATCTGCACCCTGCACACCTTCACCTGTCTGAAATAAAGTCGCTCAATTTTGCGCATCCCTAAAAGCTGCTATAAGTTGAGATGAAAAATTAATTTGTAAGTTGATAGAGAGGTGGTTTATTGACGAGGGTTATGGGATGACTTGATAGCGTGATTTCATTTCATCATTAACGTTGCGACCGAATGTTGCGTTGACAGGAAAATGCTTACTTATACGTTTAACTGTAATCAACGATCAAATATTAACTTGAACGTGATAAGTTGTTATTAATATTGAATATTCTATCTAAATTTAATCAACAGATCGTTCAAATATCATCATCAGATACAAATCCACCTCCGACGGTTGCCACCACCTTATTATTTCTGTTGTTGTATATTGGTGTTGTGGTTCCCGAAAGATGAGGAAGGGGTTTAGGGGGGATCGAATTAATTCGATTCTGCTCACAATTCGAGACTGCTTGAGCAAATGGAACTGAACCTCAGGTTCAAGAGAAAACTTCTTTGCTTCTCACGCCCCAAAACTATCGTTGAAAAGCAGAATGTTCAGCTGCAAGCTCAGTACAGGTTGATCATCACCAGATCAGAGGAGGCAATGCAATTGTGCTCGTAACCTTCACTAGCAATCAGACCAATGAAATGCGTGTTCATATTACTGCGAGGCATAGCTCGGACCATTCGCCTTCGAATTCACCAGCCTGTTGTCAAGATTGTCAATGAGAAGTAGTCTCAAATTTAAGATGTATCCCGAGGTCAGTCGTTCTCGGACTAGTAACATTTTTCAAGTTTTTGTCTCCGACCTTCTTAAAAACGGGACCAGTTATCAGAAAATTGTACAAAGATTCGATATCAATTTCAATTAGGTACATCGAATCATTAGCAGCTAATGCACAAGCCCCGATTTGAAATCCTCGTCACAAGCATTACATGCACAGTTTCTCTCCAATTTTGAAGAAATTTCTAAACTCAATTGTTGTTTGTTGTCACGAAGCGACAGCTTATGTAAACGCAGTAACACCCCGATTTCTCTAAGCCTAACACAATCGGGTGTCAGATGATTTGAACAATAATTGTACATGGAATGGTTAAGTACTGAATGAACAGTAATTTACAGCATCTAAAAACCAAAAATAATTTATGTGGATTGATAAATTGAGAAGACACCTAACAGTAACGATAGTGAGTTCAACATCAGTATGAAAATAACCCTAAATAAATGTATCTACCTGTATTAGAACTAACCAAGTTAACGGTGTTTTTCCGTACTTCTTAAAATTTCTTATTCGCCTAATTCTCAAAAAAAAGTAAGACGCACTGCTATTCAACGATTACGGAGGGGGTCTGAACAGTAAGAAGCCCAAAATAATTAAGGTTTTAATTACAAAACCACTCGCCTGGGAACCTTTAATACGGGGAGGTAACGTAAAAATATGGCTTTGCAACCGCCCCTTGCCTCTAAGTATTCTGGTAATTTTGAGAAATTGGCGCAATTAGTAAGAAGGCAGATGGCCTTGGAATCCTCCCTCATCCCTTCGTTATTCCGTGTTGGTAAATGGTTTTTAAGCTGGATCAGAAAATTCCAGATACTTAGAAGCTAAGAATGGAATTTTATTTGTTTGTACCGTTTGTATTATTTATTCGCTTGTTTTAGTTAAAACGTGTTCTTTAAATCAAGACAGATCCAACCCAACATATTCAGTCTTCAAAGGAGTATCACCATATCGTGAATGATAATAATAGGTCTAACTGCGTTAGAAATAACTATCACCTAAACAAGATCTTCATTTGAAGCTCCTCCAAGATCAATGAGTGTTTTACAACAACTCTGGTCTCTGATCCGATCGGCAAGACCGGTGAAAAGCGTAAATCACAATCAACTCAGTCAGGCTGCTGTTATAAAAGCCAACTGTTATAAAACGAGAAGCCAGGAGGCAGGGACGCGGCAGTAGAGCGAAGAAGCTCCGGATGATGACCGGACCTGATTGTCAGCCTTGTTTGACCTGTCCACATAAACAAAGCCAACTTTATTAGCCCTCTTTTCAGATTGCTCCTTTACTCCTGCCCTATCTATCTATCCCATTCAGTTCCCTTAGGGGTTTTTTTTTCCTTCAAGTTCTTCTTCTTTGTCTTTTATGGAGAACAATCCGGTAAGGTGGGCAGAGTTATGGTCAATGGCGGACCCCGCGATAAACGGGGAAGCGACAGAGAGTTCATTGAGCTGATCGATCATTAGTTCAAAGGGGCTTACGGTAATAAGGAGCAAAGCAGTTCAGTAATTGAAGCACATACCCAGTACATTAGCCGTCCATTCTCTCACGTTTTCTCTCTAAACTCTGCACAACTGAACGATTGATTGAATCCTTCCTCACTTAATTGTGTCAAATTGACAGTTTCAACCAGCTCCCAACATCAGCTCACTGCACCAGAAATACAAGTTGATATTCCTAATTGTTCAAATACAACCAACACAGCTCTTTTATTAGGTAACGTAAGTCGTTTCCCGGGTAAGGGCAATGAATAGGTGAAGAACTCACACCCATCATTAACAACTAAAAATCCATCCGAAGCCTTTTTAATCATTTTTCCCCTCTAATCATTCGATTGAAATTTTAAAAAGGCCGAACTGGTCACCAAATTCGAGAAAAAAAACGTATTGGTTGGTTGGAAGTCGATCAATGTTATAAGTCCAAAACAAATTAACTTTCATGAGCTGCCAGTCTGGTCATATGGACAGTACTTCTCACAGTAGTCGTAATATTATTCAGAGACTTTAAAACAAAGGGAAAATAGTGATATCAATCATTACTTATCATATCAATAATGATAACCATAACGTTCGCAAAGTTCAGTAAATCTAGTAATCAAAACTCAAGCGACAGTCCATCATCAGAAGCTCCAAATTATTATCAACG
The DNA here is from genome assembly GCA_031894815.1 of Creontiades dilutus. NCBI lineage: Eukaryota > Metazoa > Arthropoda > Insecta > Hemiptera > Miridae > Creontiades > Creontiades dilutus. The sequence goes on along the minus strand of JAVIWC010001866.1, from coordinate 2,221,504 downwards.
AGTAGGTTGTGGAGTTCAGGCGTCTGAAAATACAAACACTTCACGACCTACGGCTGTTGGGACAGTGCTCATAAAAGTTTGTTTATTGAGTACTACGCTGTGCGTTCCTGCAAATTGATATACTTTTGTATGCATGTACCATGTTATATGATGACAGTAAAAAATATTTAAAAAAAAGAAAAGATTTTATATGGCTAGTTGACTTATAAAGGGGAACTTTATGAGGTTCATTTAAACAAGTACTACTGGAGTAGCATGGGGTCACTTTGAACTTCGCTTTTGTATAATGAAGTAGACTGAACAATTATTTTCATTGATAGGTATCTTACTAAAAAATGACCTTGCGTTGCTGTTTCATATTAATTTGTGGATATCTGAGTGAACTCGTTGTTGGAGAAAACCAATTTTGCAATTTGGGAGCATTTTGATAAAAGAAATACGAATTTCCAGGGGTTCATGAAAAGATAAAATCTGTAGTGTATCATGTCACCATTATTTTCAGCTCCGAGTCATGCCACTACTACACGACGGAGGATAACTTACTCATAATAATTATAATGATAAGAACGCCTTGTTGTTTCCGATGATCCACGAACAATCTACATATATACTTTCTTGATTACGGACACCATTTAATGCCACCATCTGTCTAATAGGCATCCCTGGCTATTCACTCTTTTGGTTTATTATTCAATAATAAACCATTGTAAGTAATCGCTCTGGAAAAAAAAATTCTAACCCTCCCTGAAAATTTCATGGTTTACGTTTCAAAGGGTGTGGAATCCGAATCTGCAATACAAATTTTTCCGTCCGTCCGCCGTACGCCGTACGAACGATATCTCCGAAACGGCTGAGCAAAAGATCTGAAATTTTCAGGAAAAATCCATCTTGGTCCCCAATTCTTGAGCCAGTTCTCTCACTCAATTCAAAGTGCCCTTTAAGGGCTGTCAAAGTTTTGTAAAAACCCTAAAAACCTCAAAACAAGTCGAAGCGGCCTACATTTTTCTCTATTTGAAGAACATACCATGAGGAATCAAATGAGCCCTTTCCCACGTCCGTAGGTCAAACCATTCTCGATGTATGGCCCGATTTATGGTGACAACATTTGCGTTTTTTGGTTTATTATTGTTTGTTTGTTACCCAGTGATGCCGATAGCGTCGAGTTGTAGTGGATGTGGTTACTGGAGTGATAGCCGATGTGGATACTTGTAGTTTATAGCCGATACACGGGTTGAAGCATTGTGATATGTATGAAACGCTGATAATATATAGGTAAATGTTATTACTGGGGATTATTATTCAATATTATCACTGGGGTAAATAAGTAGTCTTTCACTCGGGTTTATTATTCAATTGGCTTGCGTTCATGATTTGAATTTCTACTAAGCTTTGGAGTGTGCGTGTTTTACAGGTGAAAAAGCGATTATTGAATTTCAGGAGATATGCATAGAGCACGTAAATCTGTTCTGAACCAAATACCTATTTGGATTGTTCAGTTGATGTTAATTGTGTGCCTCCTCGACATCTGTCTACCTTGGGCTACATCTTTTAAATTTGGATTTGGGGACGTTTTAACGCAATACGAGTGCTAAAGGACTTGATAAATTATAGATTTTTTATTGTGGGGGGTATTGAGGTTCAATAAAAAAAACGCTGCAAATTCGTTCACTGGGGTTTATTATTCAATTGGCTTGCGTTCATAATTTGAATTTTCACTAAGCTTTGGAGTGTGCGCGTTTCACAGGTTAGAGCGATTATTGAATTCAAGGAGGCACGCAAATATGATCAACTGATCAATCCAAATAGGTATTTTGGTTGAGAACAGATTTACGTGCTCCATGCATGTCTCCTGAAATTCAATAATCGCTCTATCCTGTGAAACGCGCACACTACAAAGCTTAGTAGAAATTCAAATCATGAACGCAAGCCGATTGAATAATAAACCCCAGTGAAAGAATTTGCAGCGTTTTTTGAGTTAAAAGATGAAATCACGAACGTTTTTAGCTTCGTTATTTAAAAAAAAAAAATGAACTCAAACTTGAGCTGTAAAATCACTTGTGCTCTAAGTAACCCCTCTTTATGGTAATGGTTGTAGTAGGAGAGCAACAATTCTTGGATCACCTTCCATATTATGATCCAAATAAAAATGTATTCCGTTCTGTTCAGACGTATCCTTTTATGTAGGTTAGTGTTTGTCAGACTCTCAGAAAAACGCTACCAATAAACTCCGAAAAGGAAATCTCTCGTACCTACCGCAAAACAATCTGAAACTACCCCGGCGATAACTCCGAATCACCTTCTTTTCCCTCTTTCCGAAATAAAAGAAATAAAATTCCCGATAATAACGTTAACCTGGAGACCTCCCTTACGTGATATAAAACGAGATGAAAAAAAGAAAAAGGAAATAAGAGGGACGGGTCTTTCCTTGAATAGTGCAAGAGGAAAATGGATGAAGATGGGCAAAGGTGTAGGAAGGCGCGAGTAAGGCTGGAAGTGTCCCTCCACATTTGAATATAATATAACTCTGGGAGGATAGAGAGTGGGCCAGGTGTGCTCTTATGACAATAAAAGAAACCAATCAGACCCTCTGCCTTCTTTCTGATTGACAATAAACTCTTTCCTTTTTCGAGAGAAATCCTTCCTTTCGTGTACCTTCGCCGCGTAGGTTTTCTCTTTCGTTTATGAAGGTGTTGGCAACCTTTTTATTCTATTTTATTTTTTGAGAAAGAGAGATTTCGGTGGCTAAATTTTGGGATCTCGGATATAAGGTGATGTAGCAACAACAGCGGAACGACTCCCAGTCATTCGCTATGTTGATATGAGCGAATTATCATCAATTATATTTACAGACATGTTGGCACTTTGCATGTAAAGAAGTAGTCAGCTGTCAATTAGTGACAAGAAAATGTGATTTGTTGAATGACCGATTATCATGAATCTTTGAAATCGAATGAGAAAACAAAAATTTCAACAACCCGCAAACGCTTAAAAAGCCAAAAAGTGTCATAACGCTACAGGTTTCAATTTAGTGGAGTCCCTCATAGGTAGCAGGATCGGTTATCAGGTAGTAGGATTGATTACCATGAATCTTTGTGATCGACTAAGAAATCAAAAATGTTTAACAACTCTCAAACGTTAAAACGTTTACGTTATGAGATAAGTAGCTTTCAAAAATCGCAAAAAAAAAATCGCTTAGCAGGCCAAAAGCTATACAGCTATAACCTTCAATTTAGTAGAGTCGCTCACAGGTAGCAGGGTCGGTTCTTTCGATTATTTTACTTTCCACTGTTTAGGAAAAAACCAATCAACCAAAAAATTTTCATCTCCACATAAAATTTGTTGGTTTCAAAATATGCAGACGCAGTAGAGCGCAGAAATAATAAACCTTTATGTAATAATTTTCAGAGTTTTAGCTACTGGAGTATCGTTCGGATGTTGCGGGTATTTGGCCTCCAACCTAGGAAGGGTCAAGTAGTACATTCCATCACCTCCTTGTTATAAGTTGCGCTTCAAAGAAGGCTTGTCAAATATTTTAACCAACACTCCTGTCTCACCACCAACACACCAATCAATATTATATAAGAATGACCTAAGTCAGCTAGTTATCGCAAATTGAAGGCTTTCACCGTTGTTTATTGAAAACCCCGAGAAAACCCATGTTTCATAATATTATGACATCCAGGTCCCGAATGGGCTTCAATATTCCTGATTGATAATGGAGGCGGGTAATTATAAGCTATTACCCCCGCTATAATGGGACCCAATCCATTGAAAATGCACGTTGAAACCTTCCGAGAAAATATTAGCCTTCCCGACTCTCCGCGTAATCGATAAACATGCGTTATTGTTGCATGAAGAAATACGATAGCTCCGGCGAGGAAGGAAGCTACCTGACGTAAGTTTGCTCCCGTTTTCGCATTAATATTTCAATTAAATTAAAAGCCTTCGGAGGTGCTCCATTACCCGGTGTAAGAGGTTCTAAAGCACCCCAACTTTGCCGGAGCTTCCAAAAAGTGAGTGCCCCTTTTTTCAACGCTTAAACGAGCAAACGCGGCGCCACCAAAAGGGCGTTGTTAATTTGTTTTGCAACAAAAGTATAAACACATTTTTCGACGGGAAAGTTAATAGATTAAGTGCTCGCCAGATACAGCCTACGTTTGGGTTTAAATGAAGAACAATATGGATATGAGATATTCACAAAATTATATGTTGATGAAATGATGAAATCAGTGTTCCTCAAGTTTATTTTCATCATTCACTAATGATTGACGTGAATTTTCGATATTTTCACATCGCAACACGATAACACAATTACATGCAGATGGTGATTCTAAAAAAAAAGCGCAAATGGTATTTCATTTTAGGATTCTTCCGAAAATATGAGATCTTGTTTGCATTTCTTCTTTCAACATATTTTAAATACCAATGTGCACAATTATCATGGTCAATCAGATATAAATTAAAAGCCCAATTCATCATTACCACCACATGTAACGATCTCATTTCTATTCATGTGGGGCGTGTATGCATATGTGTATTTTTTGTTGAGAAATCTTTTAAAACTAGAAAAACGTAGTTCAACCTTTACAGAATAAAAATCACTTGTTTTCTAGCGTGAATGTAATGCCTAGCAACTCATTTGAAACTTTGTAACAAAAAAATTCATCATTACCGCCTACCATTGATTTTTGTCCCCCTAAGGGAAGCAAACAAGGGAATTTCGCAAGACTGTGGATAGTGGATAGATACATGTCATGTTAAGATTCCTTTATGTACGATTCGTACCAACTCTTTTGTTAAATAAGTTTGCCCACACTTAATTACGGTATAAGTTTCAGTAATGTAGCTCTGTGAGGTATACTAATAGTTTTACTCTGCGGTTGCGTTTACCAGTTAAGGGAGCCAGCTGATAGCAGAAGGAATTTTATGAATGATTTCATTCCTCATCGACCTGTATAGCTGAAATTCGACATGGAATTTGGGGTATCTGAATGCTATCAGGTGCAGGGTACAGAGGTGTACTCATCTGAAGAGAGACTCTTGATGATAATGCCCTAATTGACCTACGATGCAGAAATACAAATTAAGCTTCATTTACGACTAGAATACAATTACAAGATATGGAGGCATGAAGCGTTGAGTTGCGTTAATACATATTATCATAGATAAAACATAGTTTGACTTGTTTCTGTTGTTGCAATTTACTTAGTTTTATTAAACTCTCTTTACTTGTATGGTAACCATGGGCTAATAGAAGGGCTCTCAAATAGTAAACCAGCATTTTAGGTAGGATGCAAAAATAATAAACCTTTGCGTCTTAACTCTCATCGTTTAGGTTTCTACACATCTTAAAAAGTAAACCAACAAATTTTATCCGACTATTACTGCCAAAAACCAATTGTTAACCCCCTACGAAATTGTTGGTTTAGGTTTCAAAACGGATAGATTTCAAGAAAAAAAAAATCCGTCCATCTGCAGTAGGCGGCTGTCTGCCGACTCAAGCTCTCCTAAACAAGCTCAAAAAAAATTTGGCTAAAAAATTCAACAACGATTTAGGATGTGCAAGTAACCATGGCATCTTGATCAATCAACCTAAGGGATTATTTTTAAGGATTAAATTAATCGAAAAGTCGAAAGGGCGTAGTTTTGTGTTTGAGTCAGATAGAAGTTCCCCGAATTGAATGAAACCATTCGGATTAGTGCACGGTCGTCCGTTGCTCACCATGTAAATAATCGGTTAGGTAAACGGTCGGACTGCAGAGCCCGTTCAACAGGAGGTCTTAGCCAGACCGCATGGCTTGCGGCAGCCAAGTATTTTTATCTTGAATGTAACTACAAGATGTTCTAAGCGCGAGTTGCCGAGTTTAGATTACAATGTACATCGATCAGTGATTTAAATAAGAGCTATCTCGTACAGAAATAATAAATCCCTGTATAATAATTTGCGGCGTATTTTGTGGTCGATTACAATCTTCATTATTGGAAATAATAAATCACAATTGATTCAGCCAAGTAGGTACATTTTGTGGTCCTCCAACCTGTATTGGAAAGACGTCTCAATGAACGACGATCCATGAAGCACTTTCCTTGCCACAGTCGAGAGAACGATTTGACAAATTGGTTCCATTCAAACGTCCATTTTCAAGTAAGAACTAGCAAAAAGGGCTCTCGCCGTCCGTCGAACGTCGAACTCAACTTTAAATACACAGCAGGCTCCGGTATTGCCATTGTTTCCCAAGGAAAAAAGGTGGAGGATCCAACTCTAGAGGAACCCCCCTCGCAGCACCACTTCCCCTCCTTCCACCATCCAGAGCCCACCCCACACTCACCTCGTTCAAGTGCTATTCACGGGAAAGCTGTACAGTAGTCACTTTTCCCTTGAGGCAACCAAGAGGCTATTATGACTCCCTGTACTTTTACTTGCCAAACCATTCAAGGAAAAGTCACGCTTAGAGCTTTTATTCTCCCTTCGTCTCAAGGATGCTGGATTTTCGGTTACGCCGAATCTACCCCCTCCCCTCACCTCCTTCGAAATACTATTCACCCCACCAGTAAAAGAACCCTTCTTGTTCTTTTAGCCGGAAAGCCTACACTCCTTGGGTCATCCTCAAAATCAAAGCAAACTTTAATTACCTTTACGCTGAAATTCATACCAAAATCAACTTTAACGGCATTTGATAATGTTATTTTGGTTTTAGGATCTCTAAAACTTATGTTTTTATTCACATTATTCACCCAAACAGTTGAAGGATCATGCCCATTATTTCGGCCGAATGGTCTTGTGCATATGCAGGGGGCCCTTTCCGTTCCTGGAAACAACTCAGCCAATTACCCAACAAGTGGCTTTATATGCCTGGTATTAATGATTATCAACTGGTGATTATATATTTCCGAAGGACTACTGAAATACTAGAGAGGTAATTATATTATAGATAATGCAATAAATTTACCGGGACAGTTACCTCGATGAATAAAAAATATAATTTTACAAAGCAAATGATTTATGAAACGAAATGCGGTGACCAGTGAACTTAACTACCCAGCACATTTAAGAGCAGTAATGACATAGTTGGTTAGGTTATGAATAATTTACATGAGTATTGGTAGCTATAGGAGGTCGAAATTTCGATTTCGATCTATCTATTTCATTTATAAACATGTAGAAAAGAACGGAAACGCAAATGTGAATGAGAGCGAGCTATTACATATTAAAAATCGTCCATGTATCATGTGAGGATCTTACCATTCGCTATAATGGTCGTGGGTTTCAAGTACCCTTTTGAAATCAGTTTTTCAAGTCTTATGCAATTTGACTGTGGTACAACTAACCAAAAAAGGTGAAATTTAATAGTAGCATCATGGTTTGAGATCAATTGAGACCATTCCAGCGTAACGGATGCGGATTGACAGAATTGATCAGAGGATCGTGATCTATAAGTTTTGATATCAGTTTCTGTTTCGTCTAATGTGCTGAACAATAAATAGGGTTCTTTTTATGGCATATAGAGTGGGCAAGACAAGAAATGAAGGCTGCGAGGCTGCAAGCTGATATATAGGTTAGTGATTTACATAGAAGGCTCATTCAGATACAGAAATAATAAACCTCTTTCTAATTATTGGCAGCAGTTTTATATACAATTGGTAAAATTATGAAATGTCAGGGGGTCATCACAACATTTTCGTCCTTCAAAATGAATTTTCAAGCTTTCCCACAATAGTTTTCATGAAGGGCCAGCTGTTGCTAAGGAGAAAGAAGGAATAACTTCTTGGTTTCCCGTCCCACAAAAATCGTTCTCCACTAGTTGGAAACATGTGAAACATGACTCCAGATGTAAGTGGATCAATTTACCCCTCCTTGAACCTTCTGAAAAGTCCTATCTATACTAGTTGATATGCATGAGTCAAGCTGTGGGGACCTTCACTAGGCAGGGATATTAATGGTGACGTCTTATATTGGCGTGTGAAGTTGATTGAAATCGACCTTCCGTTTACGAGAGATTTTCTTAATTTTCTGATAAATTGTTTAAATTTTTCGTGGTAGTTTGATACGAAGAATCCAACTGCAATGGAATTGATTCCAACTACAGGGTTTATCAATACTTAACCCATCCCGGCAACAAATGACCTATTCATTACTTGGACAATTCGTACTTTGCCTCTGGCGTTGGGAAAAATGATCATGGATCGAAAACTTCATAAAGCAACAGATTACAGTACGCCAATACAGAATGGAAGGGATGGGCGGCGGAACTGTCATTGTCCTCCGTTTACTCGCGTTCTTCACGGTAGACTGGCCGTCCTTTGGATAAGGAAATCAGTCGGTGGGTTTGATAGCTCGCAACGCCACAAAGACCTGTCAGAGACCGGAGCTGACATGAAGCCGAGCTCCGCGGGTCCCCAGTTGCCAGAGGCGAATGGCACTGGCGGGGAGGCCGAGGCATAGCTGATAGTATAACTTAACATGACCGATATGCCTCGGAACAGTATACACCGAGGGGAGGATCCATGTTTATTGATATACGTCCCTGGGTTGCGGCCATTTCACGATTGCGAATTGGAAAACGCTGGATCGGACGGTTTTCAATCATCTACCGACTTCTGTTTTGTATATCAAACGCGCTGACCACATTGAATATAACCGTCGTTGGGCCGTTCAACGTCGCTATTAATTATTATTCCCTGAATAAATATTCTAACGAACAACTTCAGAGTTCTCGACCGCGAAAGTACACTTTGCTGTACATCTAGAGAATTGTGAATTGTGAAACGTACGAATTTATAAATGTGTTTCGGTTAGTCAAGCAATTAAGTCAAATGAATGACAATTTTCGGCCGACTTTTCCAACTTTGTATTCCATTTAAAGAATCGCAGGAGAGTTGGGCCAGAATTTTATAACGCTTGAAGGGCATTTTCACCAAATTTTAGTTGGCACTTTGAAGTTGATTTGACATTATTGGAGCGGATATTTCTTAAGGAATAAGGTAAAACTGATGAGGTATTTTTAGAACTGATATCTTGGGGGGAAAAAATCTCCAACGCTCAGGCTTTTGTAGGAAGCTTTGTTTTTGCCACTTTCTAAAGCTGAATTGTGGACAAAACAATGCGAGCACACTTAGGCAATCCACGATGCCACGGATTTCCCGATATCGTCGTTCTCACCGACGACCGGTTGGGACGAGGGCTCGCAGATATTCTCTGCCAGCCACTCCGATTCAGTATTTTAAAACGAACTATAGGACAATTTAGGTTACTAACAGTGGAAAAACCGGTGAAATCGGAATCGCATCACGATAATTGTAAGCACAGCGTACTTCGTGCGCTTGACAGCAACCAGTAAAAGTCAAATCTATCAGATAAAAGTGGTCTGATTGTTTCACTTGACCTGTAACTCTCAATAGGTGCTGTAAGTCGAAATATGTAAAATTTTCTATCCAATCAAGACCGCCCAAAATCCAAGTTTATACAGGTTTCTGAAGGTTTGGAACCACTGCGCTGCGGTGGACGGATTTTTCTTTTCGGTTTCTAAGTTTCTTGAATCTTAAGACGATTTAGAAGGGAGGACTGCTATTGGAAATCAGAACTACCTTTCCGTCATAAATTTGTTAAGAAAATAACCGCAGAATAAGACAGGTTCAAGTGACAACAGTACGTTAGGCATTTTAAGAAGAAGAATTCCAAAACAACAACAATTCTCCTTTTCAAATGTAGGTAAGTATTCAACGTTCTAAGTATGAAATCGACATTCATTCAAACACACATGCTTTTCTCAGCATTAAAATTAAAATGCTATCAGAGCTGTGCGTTCTTATTTCCAAATTAAAAAATAAAAATTGGCCAAATCATGGGAGATTTTTAGTTTATGAGCAATTAAAAGCAAGAACTCACGGTGTACTTCCTGTGTAATATGAGATCCAAACAACCGAGACATACTCTAGGGTTGGGAACAGAAGCAACCTATGGAGAGTACCAATTGCCCGCAAAGGTTGAGTTCTATTATTTTGTTATTAGGAAAGTCCACAACCGACGTTGCTTCCGTTGAATTGAACACACAAGTTCAACGAATGTTTTTGTTTTATACACGAAGCCCTGCTAATTTGACTTATCTTCTGAGTGACGCCTTAAAGAGAACCAAGTTAACGGACATTATGGAAAAATCCTGATTACTTGGGGGATGAACGAAATTGTCAAGCCTGTTTTCAAATTTCCGTTGCTTTAAAAAATGCCAGGACTCAGGGGAAAGGGCGAGGGAAAAGTTTACGTATTCACGTTCCGTCTTCCACCGGCAAATGGAACGGGGGCCTCCGGAGGTCAACCCGTGTATGCAAGGAACCTTAACCGGATTATGCGGAAATTAGATAGACCCCACCTCCGCCGAGCGCTCGCAAGCCCCTAACCCGCGGGAACAAACCCAAGGCAACGCGGGAATAATGGCGAGGGAGGGTCCTCTTCAAATTGAGATTATGCGTGATTGCGTTTGTTGATTGGATTACGGCCTTCGATTGACAACGATGGCGATGGAACGGTGTTGAGGACGGGTGGAAAAGCCGAGGGAGAGGGGATAACCTTCCGTGGGGGCCCTCCCGCTTATGCCCGGAGCCCGGAGGTAGACGCAGGTGACGGAAACCCGGATCGGATTAATTATCCGGGGGAATTGAGTGGAGAACTTGTCTGGCTGAGGGGTCGTGGAGTAATCAACACAACGGACATACCCCGCGTCTGAGCGGTTTTATGAGGCGACGCGCCAAATCGGATTCGTCGAGAGGGCGAATTGGAATTTGCCGGGACGATGGGAAAGTTTGACATGTCTACACTGGCTACACGGTAGGACGGTACTTCTATTTGAAACTGTCAAACAATGAAACTGACAACTAGTTGAAATATATATATGCTTTATGAGCGTTCGTACCAAGCAAAGTTTCGTCAATAATCCTTTCAGAATTGATCGAAGGGATGTAGAACAACACAAACATGAGAGAACAAAAGTTTGAGCTGATATTAATGAGTTTCAGACCATTCATCATTCAAAATAAATCATTTATCAAGTCCAACTCAGCATTTCACAAATCAAATTCAACATTTTCCCCGTCAACCACACTTTTGACTGGAAAGAGTCGGTGAGAAAACAACAGACACAAAGACAATATCAGTAACAGTGAGAGGATGTTGTCATACAATGAAAATTGTTGTAGACGATTGTAAGATTTGGTAAGGAGTTGAATGTTATGCTTTTTCACTCAGTTGTCCATGTCAATGGGCCTAGACATTAAACACATTCTAGATAATATGAAATGAGTTGGAATTTATTTCCAACACTCCCCCTCAAGTCCACCCCTCTTTTGACAGCTAGTCTGAGTGTCCAGGCTCCCATCGCCTAATGACACTGCTCCTCTTTTGTGGTTGTCCATATACCTACATGTAGGCGACTGATACCATGGAATCAGCATTTATTCAATTATGGGTATTAGTCATCACTTTTGATAATACGGATACAAATGAATTTGATCCGTACGAACTTGGTTCTCGACGGGCATACCAAGCTAAGGTACCATTATGATCTCAGCAATCTTACACAACTGAGGAACTTTACGCTGTAGCTGCTTAAGGACCTGGCCGGTAATAAGGAGCTTTTTTGGACTGATTCCTTTATTTATTATGTGTTGATGATGACTGGTGGAACCTCTTAGTAGAGGGTAGTTGTGTCTTCTAGAAACGGTTGAATACTGCGTATACGTTCTTAATTAATAAAAATATATCATCCCATTCTTAATGTTGGATTTCTTACTTTTGCCTCAGCACCCGTATACTACGTTAATTTTACTTTAACTGTCAAATTCGCTACGATTTTCTAATGTTTTGATAAATTTATGTAACGCGATTTCGGTGAAAGCTCACAAGAAACTCCCAAACAGCCCCAACAAATTTTTCCCCCTGTCTCTCCACTTAATGCTCCAACTTTTTTTTCCATATAAAAAATGAAAAAAATAAAATACTGGCAGCTTTCAGTGAAATGTAATAAAGGAATGTTGGTCTTATACAAATGGCACCTGGGGCTACAAATGAAACTAATGTACACACCACAAGGAGAAGTAGGTACTACGGAAACTGAAATTTTACACCTCAGGGAAATATAGAAACAAGTCCAATTTTCGTAATTGTTTGGCTTCCCTAGAAGAAGACGCTCACTGAAGGGCGAGAGTCGGGTTATTAAGAAAACAAGATCCAACATTTCACAAAGATGAGCTTTTGTAACTGCTCCTCGTTTTCCGATGATTTCCCAAAGGTTGAGTTTTTTGTTGAAGATGGCAACCTTCACAGGTTCGTTCCCCTCCGTTTAGTTGGAATGTAACGTTTAAAAAAAAGTGTGCGAGGGAGAGAATACTTAAGGATAAGGCAGAGGAAGGGATTAGCCTTAAAATATGATTCGTCGTGGAAAAAGGCCTTAGGTAAGACTTTCGGAGAGGGGGCCCAGAGCGAAACATTTCGTATTCTCTGAAGACAACCCCCGAATGTCTGCAGCCCCTGAGGACTCCCAGCTCTATCATCCACCTCCTTGAAACGGCCGGTCCCTCGGGATCCTCCAAATGCCATTGCGGCGGCATTAATATCATCTTATCATTACTTACAGTTACTTTGACTGCACTTTATTTTCCCCCTTCGACGTTCCCTTAAACTCCGAGCTATACCAGGCGCATCTGTCAGGGTTTTGGAGTCCCCTCACGTTTCCGAATGCAACCCCCTTCTCTGGTCTATGCAGAAAACCGGAGTTATCGTTAATAGTATCCGGGGCCGATGCAATGTTAATTCTCGCTGCTTCCCGAGGGGCTTTCATGGGCATCATTAATCTCGGTTATGAATGTGTAATGAACGAAATCTCAGTTACAACCAACAAGTGAGTTACTTTCAACTTCCATTTATCTCAGTATATCAACATTTTCTACTAAAATCACATCACCTCAGTGGAACTGTGGGGAAATCAGGATACCCTACTAATAAATAATTGTGTCTAATAAATTGAGAGATTGACTTTGGAGTTGAGACGTGAAAAACCTTTTAACGCTTCAAAATATTATGTGGTAGAGGGAAACGAACTATGCCATATTGGAAAGAGGAAGAAAACCCACATGTTGTCCCAGTTGTCACGATATTTTGCTGACAACAAACTATCTGTTAGCAACCATAATAACAGAAGTTCGGGAACCCAATCAATCTGTTGCGAAGAATAGCTCCGTATTTGAAATATAAGTTTCTGAGTTCATACCCTTTTGAGTTTTATAGTTTTATATGTAGGATGACCAGAACTGTGTCATTAAAATTCTTGGGGGAGGGGAGAGGGTTTAGAATTGATTGGAACAGTGTTTAACGTGACGACATTCAAAAATATAGGCATATAACATCACTAGATAGAAAGTAAATAATAACGAACCTGGTATTTAATGGTTTATTTTTCTTATCTGAAAGTGTAAAAATGGCAATGAAAGTGCTCGAATATTTTCCGTGATTTTGGCACCGGCAGCGGGACTGTTAAGTATTGCCGACTGGGTTTGAATTTTTTCAATGACTATGTAAATCTTCTTTTAGTTTCAGATAAAATAATGGGTGCTTACGAGTATTTTTTACGTTTTTGTTTTGGGGAGGGGGTATCAACTTACATGAGGGGGTCTAGTTCTAAGCTTGGAGGGGGGGGGATATGGATAGTTCCTCCATCCCGTTTCTTAGAGCTGCTGATCCTAAGCATAAGCCTGAAACTGTTCAGCTTCAGCGCAATCCTCTGGGCCTTGCAGGTATATCACCTCAGTCATTAAAAGGAGCAATCAGTCCACTCCATCAGCTCATTGTTATAAAAGTGTATAGTTAAAAGAAAAAAAAACATGTACCTACATGAAATGTGAAACCACGGTAATGAAATGATTATTATAATCATCAGATAGACACTTATTTGTGGAGAGTTATGAGAGGAACATCAGTCTTGTCCCATTCCATCGTGGTGCAACCGAATGCGGCGTAGCAAGGATACACACTGTTAATTTCTCGAAATATATTTACATAGAGAGAGAGGAACAGTTCTAGAAAATATCTCTATCCTTGGTGTTATCATATTGTTCTGGACAATGGTTCTAAACTCTGAAGAAATAGCACCTGGTCTCCCTGCTTGAAAGAATGCAGGAATGTAAAGAGTAAAGAGAGATGAGAAGGAAAGTGGAGATATCAAATAGATTAATCCAACTAGTACTACAGAAGGAAGCACGAGTTTCGGAGAAGAGGATGGACAATCGCAGACCGTTTTAAGAAGCGAAAGAAATGCAAGGATGTCGGAATGATACTGAAACCAATGAGATGATACTGGATTACCAGAAATAAGTATTCAAACAACACTACTTATTATCATCAAATGTTGTTTTGGAGAAATTTGTGCATAAAATTGACAATTAACATTAGTTGGGGATTGATTCTCAAAAAATTGAAGTAGAAGGTACAAAAAACGGCTACCACTATTGTTTTCCTGACACATAGTTCCGAAATGATTCAAAATTCGCGGTTTTTGTCTCCTTCGCCAGTGAGTTTTGTCTTCTAGTTGAAGTTGCTGTGAAAAGCATAATATCATCTAATATCATATTAATAAAAATGTGTGTGAAAAGTAAGAAACCAGCTGTTCTAAAACTAAGAGCTTCCTCAGAATTTTTTTACCTAGAGAGTTTGCACCTGTCCAAAATTCACTATTTTCTTATCCCACTCTTGTACTATTAGTTCCCTAGGTTGTATGGGTGTTACAGGGACTGATAGCCATTCACGCTTCTTCTGAAAAAAAATATATACTTTTTTTTAAGTGATGTTTTAAAGTGAAAACCCGCATTATATTCGTGGTATAAACTATACTGGATAAGGCTATTTACAAAAAATTAGTTTCTAGTGAAAAAAGTGCCGAAAATTGCAGAACAAAAGTTAAAGGATCCTTGGATCCTGGTCCATCCTTGCGCATTCCGCATGAGCCCGATGCTTGAAAACATTGCACCGCATCCAAATTTCTCCTCTATAATCTTCGAAAAAGGGTCTGTTCTGAAAAATTCACTCAGCATTGTTAACATCTATCTCACCTAGAGGAACTGCTATCGGTGGGAAGATCCCTGCAATCTTCTTTTGAATCAGAGTTGTCCTGTTCAGTTTTTTGGGGGGTTTTCACTTTTTGACTGTTTTTACCTTCGTAGGTTGTGAATTATTTTAGTTTCCTTAGGCACTTGTCCCCACCGGCACTTTCTTCCGAATGGCGTTCATGGGTGAACGGTCGAGAGATTCGGTAAGTTCTGCTTTCAGTTTCTACTACCACCACATTTAGAACACATTTAGCTCACCGTTGGTACCCCTTATTTAGAACCAACCTACAATTTGACATTCTCGGTGGCCACGACAGTGCCCAGGAATTGATAAAATCAGTTGTTCCACATCAAGCTTAGGATCTCTACAGTTAGACTACATCAAATCCCCGTGCTTTACTCAAAAAATGAGAGAAGCAGGAACATCAATTTGCAAACGTTGCAAACTTTTGGGCCCTAGCGGATTCTATCAAGAAAAATTAACCTAGCTCCAGGAACAACAATGAAGGCGGCGGTCTACAGAACTCTATTATTTCGCTTGTTGGTGCACAGTGTAATGCTATTCCGGCGACGTTGTGCGCCCAGTTCCACCACTTCTAGACCCACAGCCCGTATTCTGTATCACTCCCTATATTTGAAAAACAGCCTGTACTTGGACCATCTTCTCTACCAATCATTCATTCAAGTTTACCGTGCAGCATGGAAGGTACAACGGTTACAGAACATAATGTGTTAGAGCAGTACGGGTAAGCTTTAGCATTGAACTGTTAGGCCGCTTCGAGCATGTTGAGTACTTGGTGAGGGGACCCTCTTCACTCAAGGGGTCGAGACAATGAAAAGCTTTGAGCGAAATCATAGGATCAAGGTCTGACCTCCCTTGGAAAGACAGCTGGTGACGTCAGCAACTCCGAGGTAGTCGGACTAAAGGCACTAATCTGCAATACTCTGTTTTCATCACTTTACTCTTCGATGAGTCTTAAGCGCTAAATGATTAAATAGTAAAAGGAAATCGCCAACGGTACCTAATTCAGCTATCATTGAACGATGTAGGAATTTCAAAATGAAAATATATAATGAAATGAAATGAAATTTGAAAATATTCAAATGCAGTAAAACCGTACGCAATAGAGGTGCAACGTTCCAGCTAGAACTGTTCCGTGGAACGTGATGACGAGTAGAACGACTTGGCACAATTACAACGCTCCCGATATCAGTGCCTCTAGCGGAACCAGTTATTGGAACTAGAATGGATATTATGTAAAATCCAACAGTAGGTATTAGATACGTGTACTACGGTACAAGTTGACGCGGATTATTGCTATTTATTACAGTATTATCAGGATCTTATGATACATTCATAAAAAAACATCTGAATTGACTTTCTTGAATGGTATAGCCAGATTGACTTCAGCTGCCAAAACTGGAACTGGAACAATTTCCTTGTCCTTCTTGATTCTTCGATCTTTGATTCTTTTTTCTGAATGTTATTAAGTTAGAAGTGTAAACTGCACTTCATTAAACTTAAATTCGTAGAAATCTCAAGCATGCCTGCAATTAAGTTTGGGAACAAAGGCATCAACAATACTCAACAAAATACAAAAAGTTTCATTCGAATTACAGTTCTATTATTATCTCGACAAGCAGGTAAGTAGAGAAGAATCGTAAATAAATTTCCAATTCATGAATGACTAGTCTGGCAATAAACTCTAGTTGAACTTTGTTTTCCATTTTTCTCTCTCCTTACAATCACGGAGTTGTAGGCGTTCACAACCATCATTAAACATCGTGTTTAGACCTCAACGCAGGTTGAACAACTTGAAGAGGGTAACCTCCCTCCTCTAGCCTCAAACTTCCTATCTGCTGCTCCATCAATCGGAGTTACTTCATAATCTGTTCTTTTTACAGCTTAGAAAAGGGGCTTTTCCCCGGCTCCAACAATGAAGGGTATTAGAGCAACTTATACCCCAAACTTTGATAAAGTTTGCCACTAAAGATATTCCTAACAAAGAACCCCGGTGACAAAAGACTTTAAAACCGCATTTCGAAAAGTATTATCTTTATATCCTTATACTTATAAGGTGGAGGAGACGAGGGAACCTTTTTTTTTCTTCTTTAATGTGGTTACTGATTAGTCGTTAAATGAATTAATGTGGACTCTTCAAAGTTCTTTTTAATGGTGATTCAAACATTAAAGCTTGGAGCACCAACTTTTCAAGTGCGATTAAAAAAGTCAACGCTAATAAAAGCACCATAGGAAAAGAGTGTACAATTTTTGAAGAAAAATCTCGTTTTGCTTCGTTATACTGAGGTACCTAAATGAATTCCATATGCCTTCAGATGAATTAGTCCAAGGCTGTTCGATGATTACAAACTTGAATCCCTAATACAGAAAAATTCTCGAGAGTCAATTCTCACGTTAACGGCTTCCATGCTTTGTAGCTGCTCTATCGGGGGATCCATTCAAGATTTTGGCATCAGGCCTGATTCTGGATGTTTGTCTGAAGAAGAATATTTAGGAACTTGACAATCCAAGGTACATAGAAGCTATTGTTGACGCTAGTTCGGCTTGGCCTCGAATCCTCCACTGTCTGGTCGCTCTTCTAAAATACCAAAAGAATGTCGAAGATTCCCTCAAAAGCGTGCTACGAAGGTTTTTTCCAGTTCCCTTTAAGAGAGGTGAGAGATGCGAGGATTTCCTACATGTGAAGGACACGTTGAATTTTCATTCACGGTTTGATGTCTAGTATGAATCGATCACCTTGTTCCGTTGAGTGACCGTAATATTTACGTTCCATCAAATGCCAACAGATTTTGTCAACTCTTATCACTTTGAACGACCACTTCAATTATTAGTGTCCGGAAAGTACAAGAGCAGCTGCAACTTTTGATATCTCAACCGTATAAGTCGGATCATTCATATGAGTTCTTCGTACTCAGCTTTTTCCTTATACCTCTTCTTTGCCATACGTATCAATACTGTGGCATACCGCGCACGTATTTTTATATTTTTTGTAATTATATATTCTTGTAAGTTTTATCGAAGTTATACACAATTTGGCTGCTGACCGTATTATTACAAAAAAATGAAAAATAGGAAAATAGAACACACAAATTTTGTTTGAAGATGTTCTACGTAGTCCCGAGTGGATCCAATGTCCTCTATTTTGGATCAACGATTGACATTCAACGCCCACATAACAGCCACACTTCAAAGATGTCGTCACCGCTTAAAAGTCCTCATGCCCCTTCTCAATCAAACAATCCCCACAAACTCTTAATATCAAACGCCTCATCTACCTTGTACCCATACGACCAATTTGGGAACACGGAATCCAATATGGGGTGGAGCATCAAACTCGCAAGTAAAAACAGAGCAGACCTTTCAGAATCGGGTCCTGAGAGTGACCACTGGAGCCGATTGGCACATTAGAAACGAAATTCTGCACCATACCGGAATACCTACGGTCACGGAAGTTCTACAGAGCTCAAACTCTCGATTCCATCAGAGAAAAATCACACGAAAACAATTACCGCTACCATTTTGGAAGAAAGACCACCAGACCGACCGAACCGGAGGCTTCAACGTAAAAGACACACCGATCTACTTGCTCATCAAAAACAAAACCCTTAACTAAAATGATCATTGACAGACTTTAAAATTACCAAATTTATTTACTTGTGAGTGCATAGTATGTACTAAATACCCATTGCTTATTTTAGAGGAGAAAGTCAATGGACTTCAACTTTCAGCTTCCATACATGCTTCATGTGATTGAAATTTATACAAAATGCTACCAAAACTTTATGCTTTTGTGCAATAAAGTTATATGTTGAAAAAAAAGAAAGAAAACAAGGTGGAATATTTTTTTCGCAGACATATTAGTAGTTTTAGCTTCTTGGCGACATTCGTGAAAAATTATCTCTATATTCAGTACCAAAAATTCGATTTCATAAATTTGGTCGCATTGATGAAGTGAATGATTGGGTTACGCGGATATCCGGTTAACACCCTTCTGGGGAGAGAAAAAAAATCCCACACCGAAATGGAAAACGAGCGTATTTCTCGTTTATGGCTAGCAGGGGATGACTGGATGTAGACTGATTCAAACGTTAACGAGATCGGTCGAGAGGGCACTCAATGGACTCGAGGTCCCACAAGAGTAATATATCTTGATATACCGCTCTTCTCGATGCAGAAGGGGCGTTATACGGAACTAGAAGAGAGTTCATTATCGAGGATGGGAGATATGTAAGTATTGTCGAGTGGGAGGCCTCTCTAGCGGAAGAGCAACACCCCGTGACTCGGCTTCGTATAGCGACGGGGTGAAAGGGAAGGGTGGCGCTACTCTATGTAGAGTGGAGAGGAGTAGGTTCGCCTCAAGCTTGAAGGGGAGCTTATTACCCCTGGGACATGGGAAAAGAGCGAGAAGGGGGTCGTGGTACAAGGACTCGTCTTCTATCCAAGATTAGCTCCCTGTCTTGCATTGACAATTCATATCAGACGTGTTCCTTTTCATGACTTTTTCTCCGACCGCTATAAATCCTATCTCAAAACAACAGCTATCCCCTAGCAAACTGGTGACTATGTTGAGTGTTGCATTGCTCCTGCCTTAACCCCGTTCAAAAGTCATACTCCTAAAAATTTACGGATCCTTATTTAATTTCTACTCAGTGAACACGATTCTTCAGAGGACTAAAAGTTGGCGAATAAAGCTGAATGAAACCAAGTCTACACATATAAAATACAACCGAAAAGGGAACCCTATCCCAATTCAAATTAACTCTCAACTAGTACTGTTCTGTAATACAGCCAAATATCTGGGTATGACACTAAATGCTATGCTCAACTGGAAAGAGGACATGTAGAAGAAGAAGGCAGAAATAAGCCTGAAATTTAAGAAAATATAATGGCTTCTGGGAAAGAATTCACAGCTCCCAGCCACAATAGAATACTAAAATATGAGCCTACGGCTGTCCCGTATGGGGCTGCACCAAGAACAGCTACGTCAAAATCATCCAAACAGTCCAGAATAAAATTCTCACAAGCATAGTAAGTAAATGCCCTAAGGTATATTCGAACAAATTATCTGCATCGCGATCTCGAGGTTGTGATAGTCGACGAGGTTATAAGAAAGAGAAGAGCGCCGCCCTTGGTTCGTCAGAAACGACTGCCTACACAACGATCATAATCTCCCGTGGGTTAATGAAGTCCTGAAGACTGCATACACGAAATTTGCTTCGCGAATCATGTCCCATCCTAGCTCTTTCGTGAAAGGAATCCTCGAAGACGCCCGGCCAGCACGAACATAGCGACGTCTCAAAAGAAAATGACATTCGGACCTGCTATGAGCGCCTGGTGAATCTGTGAAATGATAACTGTCAACTGCTATACACATAAAAAAGGTGTTAAAAAAAACTTATTGCTCTACTATCAACCCTCATTTTTTCAGCTACCAAAGGGTAGACTGATTTCTTCATGGGACATGTTATTCATTTATTATATTACTATGTTATATTATGCACACTTGATCCACAAAAAGTAAATAAATTATCAGAAAAAAAAACTAGAACTAAGAGCAAATGCAGAACTTATTAACAAACGTATTTGTTGATTCTTCAGACTGTTGATGGATCCGAAATGTTAAGTGCTCAGGCAAGTATTTTTTTATTCCTATGTAAGAACAACTTATTCCCGTTTTAACCGAATCAAGCTTCATAGAATTCTTACATTTCTGTTCAACTAGGT
The DNA here is from genome assembly GCA_031894815.1 of Creontiades dilutus. Classification (NCBI taxonomy): domain Eukaryota; kingdom Metazoa; phylum Arthropoda; class Insecta; order Hemiptera; family Miridae; genus Creontiades; species Creontiades dilutus. The sequence continues at coordinate 2,200,668 of JAVIWC010001866.1, read as the reverse complement.
TGTACGAGAATCAAAGTCAAACATACCACAGTCAGGGGATAAGTTGTTCATGATTAAATAAATCACACAAAAATCCTCTTCAGAAATCAATAGGTATGCTATTGCATATGGCAAAGACTTCATGCAGAAGCTGTGGTAAAACATACTGTAAGGCCTTTTAGGTAGATTCCAGAAACGGTCACGTACGATAGCAAAAATCACGCCTTACGTGACGTCGGCAATGTGAACTTTTTAAAGTGCGTACGTGCAGCGTTTAAACTCGACTTTGGAAGACCATTTCACACGGGTTGGGAAATATGAAAACGGTAGGCCCGGGAAAAGCATGGGAAGGGGGGTGCTTGAATGATGACTAAGTTTCCAGCGAACTTTCCGACGGAATTATACTACCATGTATTTTCTTGGTGGCAAAGGGGGGAAAACGCTGCAGGCTGTCCGAAAACCAAAACTTTTCTCAACTGACATTAAAACCTCCACCCCCTCGGCCTATGTTTTACACCTTGATAAAGCCTTAATGGACCCGATGGTTTTCAGGAAACCTCACGTAGTTCGTAAACCTTTGGGCAACCTAGAGGGAGGCCACCCGATTGAATGAGCGATGGATGGATTAGTCGGAGTAACCCTTTGCTGAGCTGGCCATTATTTAGAACGTGTTAGTTAAGTAACGTTTACGTTTTATTTGAGTGTCGGCGTTGTTCATAACAACGTGTGGCCTGAGTGGTGTGGAGAAAGTAATCTCCACTTAGCCACTCGAATCCCCCTTGTAACTTTCCCAGTTGTTGAAGATGGATGTCTGATTAATATTTTTCATTTCCAGAATTAGGGAAACAAAACATCAAACATATTCAGAAAAAAGTCTTCTAGTAGAATCAAATTTCACCAGCTTGTCAGACCAATGATCTAATCCTCTCAGTCACAAGTCTGCTAACAAGCAGTAGCATCCTCTATCAGCTCCGAATTTAGAAACTTATCCTACCAAGTACTGAAATTAAACTATGAAGGATGATAAATTTGAAACATTTAAAAGTGGTACTTGTACAGCATTAGAATAACATGTGGATCGAAGGATTACGTTTCAGTAAACATTTCTAATATTCTTCATCAACATCGACCATTTTCTTACAAAAAATAAAATTATACATAATAGTGGGTGTGGGTAGTGGAGTGACCACATTCATTCCGAATCTCTTAATTTGGAGCGTTACACCTGTTTATTCTAATTTGATATCCTCATATCATATCATGTTAGACACTCATTCAGTAAATTTAATTTATGCTGCAGTTCCTATCCCCTTTTTGATTTTTAAAATAGAGCAAAGTTGTTTAAACTAATTGACGCAGTTGAGATCAAACAACTGATCTAACAATAGATACCATGACTAACTGTACATGGACAGGGAGGAGTGAAAAGTTTAACGACAAATACAGAGCTAAAATAACCAACAACAAGATATGTGTGGTGCCACCAATTTCAATGCCTCAAGTATGCTAGTTGTTATACATATTAGACCACGATACGTCTCTGACAAGAATAAACAGATGTAACGCTCCAAATTAAGAGATTCGAAAATTATAAATATATTTGCATTCATTACTAAAGTGAAAGTAGAGAAACGTAACTTTTTTTGAGTAGGAGAAGATCAAAAAACGTTTCAAATAGCTGGTAGCTGTGGTATATTATCACTTTTCATGAAATTCACATTCATGTTTCCACTAAGGTCTAGAGGATTAAGTTCTGAGAGTAATATTCACCGAAGTAGTCAATCTACTTTTTAAGCACTAAATAGCAAAAACTTCTTGTCAATATATACCTTTTTAGCAGCAACCGAAGTGGCATTCGAGTCAGGGAACTTATATCTGAATCAAACAAAAAACCATCCTCTTACACCATCTTAAAGTTTTTGAGATATCGATTTTCCAATTTGTATGCTTAAATTGACTGTTATTATTGATCTATATAGGATTTTTTAGATAAATTTTGTAAACTTTGGTCTTGTACAGAGGACGACGGATTTTTTTTTAAATTCTGACAACTTTTGAACGTTTAGGGGGGGGGGGGGGGTGATATTCCTACCGTCCATGAACAACCATGAGCGTCCATGAGCGGTTTTTCCATTCCCCGCGTGTATTGTAGGGTTACGACAAAATATATTTCAAACAATAGTTAGTGTATCTTTTCTTTCCATTGATATTGGCTATCCTAAGAATCCTGGTGTACTAGAAAAAAAGATTATTCATATTTTAACGATCCAATCCAGTTTTCAGTCAATTTTATTAATAGTTAGTTCGTAAACAAGTTCAGAACAGATGTAGCTGTTAGTACGTACCACTTCCAGTGTTTTGCATACAGTCCTGCATGCTAATTAGATGATATTTTAGTTGACCTTCATTCGATTCAGCCTACGTGCATGGTCAAACTAGAAATACTAAATACTTGGTGAACAAGCATACTTGTTCACTAATCAAATTTATTAGTTAAGAATCGAACTAGCTACCTCTGCAACGTTCATAGAATCATGTAAATTGGCTTCCATAGATCATCCTGGAGGTGATGATTTACTCATTAGCATTCTTCATATCATTGTAAATAAGCAAATGGTAGCTGATCTTTGAGTTCAGATTCACAAGCAAACCGACGCTATGAATGGATTTGATTTAACTGAGGTTTGTATATTCACTTTCAAAGTGCAATAGCTTCTTTTGTACAGGGTCACGTAAAAATATTAAGTAAGGGCAAAAATTTCGCTCTTTCATATTCAGTTGGTGTTAACTTACAATTCACATAAAAGAAAACCCTACTCCGAAGCTGTGGAGAAAGAGGTAATTTGATTTATTCTTTATTCACGAAATAAAATATTTGGCTTTCACGTAAATTGAATATCTTGAGTTTAAACTATTCAGTCCAATTTACTTGGCACACACCCTCTACGCAAACGTTAACCTTTTCTCATAACGATATAAACATGGTGGAGGGGAGAGGAAAAAGGGGGGAAAAAGAAAAGCGTATAGGGAGAGAGGATTCAGTGGTGATTCACGTATGCAAATCAGGAGTAGTCATGCCTTTGAAGTAGGTTCCCGCAAGGGCTAAACATCGCCAAGAGTCTTGTAACTCCCGGAGTAGCTCTAGAAGTAATGCATGTAAACAAAGTTTGTCTCTTTCTCGGTGTAGCTGGGCTTACCTTTGTGCTGGCCCCAACCCCTCCCAACTTCCTGAAACATTTATGCGCCATCCGCGGGGGTAGCTTTGTAGTTTCAGGGGGGAAGGAATTAGCGTTGAACACCCAGCGGCCTACGACCGGTGGAATAACGCCCTTTGGGGACTCGAGTCGCGCCCGCTCGCGGACTCATCGATTTTCAGGACTCGTAAAGTGTAACCTCACATTACGTTGGATATAATACGAGTATGAATTAATAAGTCAGTTATTGAGCGGTTATAGCGATTCAAGTGCGTTTGGACTCAAGGAAGTTCTGGAAGTTGAGTGGGTGACATAGATTTGCGTGCCCTTGCAACGGCACGACTTTGTCAAACAGATTATTATAACCAATCAAATCATAACTCAGAATAATCATATTGATATTTAGTCAATATAAAATATATCGAAAGGTTTCATTCAGTTATGGAGTCATGGCTTTAAAAAAAAAAAAAAAAAAAAAAAAAAATCTGTAACTAACAAGTTAGAAGCGTCTACTTTGCCGCTGAAGGAGCGGTTGTCATAAGCAGAAGGAATTTTTTCGGCTTAGAGTAAATTGTAGTTTAGGTAGAGAAAAACTTCACCCCCCCCCCCCCCCCCCCGCCATATTTTTTTGGAACTCCCCCTGTGGGCTCCCCTGAATAATAAAATAGGAGAGAATAGCGGCGAATTTGTCAGAATTCGAAAATGTCTCATATATATTTGAAGTTATCAAACACAAATGTACGCTTTGAGAAAAACTGTGCTCAAAATAAAGCTAATTAACAATTTTTTACAGGTTCCATAAGTCTCAAAAACATTGGTTCATTACGAATATTACTGAGAAGCCTTACGAATCTTGAACGTACAAATCTCTGTTGGTGGTAGTTTGAATGACTGATCTCTCTTCTTCAGAAAAAATCCTGGGGGATTGAAAATATAATAAAAATCTGAAGACCACCGCTATCTGTGGCTATTTAAGCACACAAGCGGAGAAAATTATATTAAATATAATAATAATAAATATAATGATAAATGATGAATGCCAAGTTTTGAAACTTGGCATTCAAAAAGGAATGTGGGAGGGGATCTGGAAGGGATCGGGAAGTCCAGTCGGTGGGGAGTAACCAGCTTTTGGAGTAGGGATTGCAAAACGGTGTAACAAGGAGGTGATGGAATGGACTAGTTATCCCTTCCAAGTTTCGAGGCGATAAGCCTGCAAATGCCAAGATGAAAACACAACAAAAAGGGGTGCCACTCAACATTAATAGTTGCAAGAAACGAGAAGGGGAAATATCCATATGCAATAGACCTGTTTCAAATTATGGTGCTTAAAAAAAAGAAACTATTTGGGACAATTATTGGCAAAGATCTTGACGGGAGAAAATATAACACTATGGTTATGAGTAGGAACATGGAGAGAATCCAGGCAGAATGACCCGGAGGACACCTCTTCCGAACCAACTAATGCTCTTGATGAAAGAATTAGGAATCAAGGATGATCTTTCTACCCAAAAATTCTCCAAAATGCTTATGAAATCCAATAACACATATTCTATGAACCCTTTTCTTATAAAATATAACGTTTTAGCCATCATATAATCAAAGTAAATGAGTAACGCAAAATCGAAAAAACCATGGAAATTGCCTTCTCTAAGAGAAAATTAAACTAATTGTCATTTTCCTTTGAATCTATTTTGAGGTTTTTCAAATGCCTTATAAAACCAAAAAGAACTGATATAATTCAAAATACTTGAAGCTGTAAATGGGTCCTTAAATCCACGAATTTCCCTTCAGGGGAACAAGAATAACAATTTTTGAAAATTCGATCTATCTTATTTCATAAAACAAACCTGCCCACAACTTTTATGTATTGTCGTCACAATTATTTTATTCAGTTTATTCGAAGATCGCGGAGTTACACATGAAATAAAATGTATCGTTCGTATTACACTGAGTTGAGCAGAATAGGCGAACTCATTTTACGACTATGGAAATCTCTGCTGGCTTCAATTCCGACAAACAATCCTCTGGGTGCTTCTCCTCGGAGGATATTAAACAGGATATTTGACTTGCTACTGTAGGGCTGTTGCGGTCTTTACGACCTCTATTTCTAGCGCTCCTTCACAAACTGGCATCCTTTTATCTGGAGAAAAGGAGGGGGAAGCCTTTTTGATTCGGTCCACCTGTTAACCTCGTTCCCGATGTTTCTTTTCGGTGCCCATTAAAGTTCGAGTTTGCCACTTACTTTCGAAGATAGCTATATCCAGTACCCAAATATCTCACATTTCGAAGATCGCTAACAGCGCGTGTCATATTGGGAATCGAATAAAAGTGTAATTACCAAAATACCAGAATGGAGGTTTAAAACAAGGAGATGGTGGAATGTATTACTTGAACTTCCACAGGTTGAAGCGATGACCCTGCAACAGCTCGGAGATACAACTGGATGTACAGTAAGATACATTTTGCATAACAATAAATAAATCGATCAACGATGTAACATGATTATATGAGCGAGTTTTTGTTCGATATTCTATAAGACTTTTCATTCCGGAATTTGAGCGTTATGCATGAACACAAATGATTAACTATCAATTTTGTGGAAAAAAGAGTTTTTCTGATATATTATCAGCAACGCCCCTCGGAAAATTTGCTTTTTGCTAAAAGGAGGGGGTAATACGTTTTTTTAAATTCTAGACGCGTTTTCAGATTATTACGGGGATTAATTTTCAAGGCCTGGTTGAATAATGTAAAAATAGGAGATCGAAACAATCTTCAATGATCAAGTGAAAAATCATCTTAATCTGAGTTTCAAAAGTCGGCATAAATGATGATTTTCCACGCAAAATAAACAAATTTCGGTCATTATTCCGCAAAAATTGAGTCAAATCCAAAAACGGATCGGCAACACGTGAATCGGCTTAAAAAAAAAAACAATGCAAATTCATATGCCACACATTATAGTTCACCATCATCCACTATTTGAAAAATTTGGGGTTGCGCAACTTTGCGTGCTCGCTGAACCGATTACGCCCAACCAAAAAATTGGTTGATGGGTCAAATTTTCATGAAATTTGCCGTAGAATTCGAATCTGGAATAAAAAATAGGGGATCTTATTTTAAATAAGGAAGTTAGTGTAGACTCCTCCCACTGCGCACGTGCGCAAAAGAGCGCACACATACTTTTTTAAATCCTTGTCAAAAATTATTGTGGACGTATTTTTTGGATTTTCAAATATACCTACTGTTTGTATTGAAAATAAAAGGTGTGTTCATGTTTCGTGGGCCACCCTGTATAGTTGTTCGGTGCGGATGTATAGGTGGAACCTTGGTTGGATGAGTTGGAAGCGTCGAAGGAACTTTGGTTTGGTTTACATGTCAACCAAACCCCCTCTTACCCTTGCTCTTCTTCTCTTCCTATTCCCCATCTTGCCTACACCAAATTTATATTTTAAAGTTCACGTTTATCGGCGATCCCCATCCGCGGATTCGTGGACAAGAATTATAACCTAGCACACTTTCTATGAACCTTCCCAAATTCCGACCTTCCAAGTCGGCTGCTGGAGGTCTGTGGGGGCCTCCAACAAGGATGACTACGTCACGTGGATCAGGTCAGAATCCTTACTTACCCCCTTCATTCTCCTCATATTATTACATTGCACATACAAAAAATCTCCAAAGTTACACATTTCTGGGTCTTCATTCATGTATTCAGGGGGTTCTGTTTGAGGCCATTCTAACTCACCTGTTGATCCTGGGAATTCCCTACAAAATTCAAGTGCCCAAACTACCTACCTAGTCATTGACAAAGTTTTAAGTTGGAAAATCCAATTTTAGTTGAACTCATTCAGTTGAAATCGTCGGCGTCTTTGCAGAGCATCAATATGACTATTTATGTACTTTTTTCTGTAAATTGAAAACTTTTTATATTTTTAATTTTTTTTCCATAAGACTTGACATTGATACCCAAGTTATAATAAGTAGCGATCGAAGAGTATCAGATAATAAGTGATCGATTCAGTCAACTGGACTTTTTAGTACCAACGTATACTTCTAGAGTGAATGTTTTTCGCTCAATATTTGGAGAACCAAGTGATCTATTAAGTCAACTGAAATATGTAGTTTACTTATCGGAGAGTTATTTGATTTATTCAGACATGAAAGCAGCGGAAATGACAGGTTTGGCACCGGTTTTTCTGTGTGTTATCGACCCCTTTGTCTTATTGTTTTTGAAGTAAATGAGTGTAAATAAAATGAGAGCTATACCTAGTTGTTGTGATCCCAATTTCGCTCACGCAGCATCACGCATCATTGAATTCAGTTGTATGATGTTGCAATGCTCCTCAAAGTCAAATATACCGAGTATCAACGACCTTATTCAGTAAATGGGATTCCAACATTTACTTCCTCCTTGCAAGTTATCTTGTATTCTTCCTCTCGAGCGGCTAGAAAACTCTCAGAGATGACTATCGGAGATGCTACAGCTACACCCATGTTCCCCTCCTTGCCTTCACCGCCGCCGACTCGGAAACCTAGAAACCTCCTGCTTGGTAATCCAGTCTAGTCACATCTGAAGAAGTGAAACGGACGAGCCCTGTTATTCTGAACAGGTCCTGTTCATGAGAAGAGATAAACCCCGAAATGTTGTTAGAGCTTGTGTGGCCTTCTTTTGTGACAAAAGCACAGACGAACAGTTTTAACAGAAAGTAAAACAAGATATGAATAATGCACGAATTTGTAATTGACATTTTTTTCGTTTAAAACGTGAAATATCACAGCTCTCTATCTCTGTTCGATATTTTACGAATATGAATCTCACTCTTTTCTCACTTGTTAGAAATTCATAATTTATATTCCTAAAAAACGAATATAAACTCATACATCGAAATTAACACCATAAAACGTAAAACGCTACTTATTTTCTCTATGACAAATTGTCTTTGATGCTCTTCGTATCATTATAATTGTTTTATAGAAAAGATATTAAATTATTTCATAGAGTACGTAGCTCCTAGAGGGAAAGGTAAGGTGTATTAGGTTCTCACGAAACTATATGTAATACCTTGAGAAAATTATGTTCCTGATATGTCTTCCTGCTTTTGATGGTTGTCTATATTTCCACGAAAAGTTACGCAGTTATAACAACGTCTTACCTTTTTTACGTTTTTATTGAAATGGGTTTCCACAACTTCGTCGCGAGTGACTTAGTCCGTATCAGTGCTGAAAGTCAAGCAGAAATCGCGAGTTGGTACATCGAACCGAAAGTACGTATAACCATCGCAGAAAGAAACATTTGGTTCAATCAACGGTGCATAACCAGGCTTCTGATTCCAAATTACGTCCATACAGTACAAGCATCCCTCCGAAGCTGCAAATTGGATAATCTAGGAGGCACAACTAAAGATTGTCAGGAGTGAGCATCAGCGCTTGTGTGGTTTCCGAGATTTGGCTCGGGAAAAGATGTATTACATTTTTCAAAACCTTTCTACTCGCTACGACTACCGTGGGGAGGTCATCGAGAAACATCTCATCGAAGTTTCTTTACGGAAGAGTACGAAGAAGTAGACAAATAACCGTGTGACTCATTATTTTCGTGGAAATATGAACGACGTTCTATCTTACTCCGTTTTTATTGAAGTGGGTTTCCACAACTTCGTCGCGAGTGACTGATGGTACCTAGACATACAACATCCCTTCCTTCAGATAAGGTTTTTCGCGAATTACCGGTGTTCCCCCTAAATCAATTGTATCTAAAGGCTGCCCTATGCTTCTATCACAAGCATACCGATTACTCCAGTATCGATCGGCAAATGCAACATTACGCCCTGCGTCCGTCAGTTGTTTCCTCTTCCCTAGCATCGTCTCAAATTTAATAACCCGCCAGAGACACATTTATTTCAGCCTCCCCATTCTCTTAAGGAATGCAAACCTAAGTTTACAGTCTGCAACCCAGTAGTCCCAAAGCCAATATAAAAAACGTATATTTAGTTGGTTAATTATAGTAGGGGCGTCTAATGTAGAGCAATAATAATAATAATAATAACAATAGAGCAATAATTATTATTATTCAAAATCACTTACAAATATTAAAGTAATTTTGGTTTAAATACATTTATCAGCATGTGGGCTAACATAATACATTATATTTCCTGTGAGAAAGGTTAATTTCAATTTTAATTTTCCGCAATGTAACTAGCTTATTATTTTTTACTCCCCCACGCAACACGGAAAGTAGTTCCACAGCGTGAGGCAATTTCCAATATTTAAGAGCGTTCGAATTTATTTATTTTTATTTTTTGTTTCCTAAGGTGTTTCTATTGTTTTGTCCATGCTGTAATTTTATGGAAATAAATTCCTATTCATTCATTCATTCTTCCTTTAAATTAGAATTATTAGAATGTGGTGATTTTTATTGTTTTCTTTTGGGACGGAGAACAAGAAGTTGATGATCCATTTGTATGTAATTGAAATCAGATCTTATAATGGATGTGATGTTCCTTGGATAAAATTATTCCTACATTATGATGAACGGTTTTCAAGTGTTTGACCCTATGGATTTTGATAGTCCAAGGTTGAGTAAAAAGAGGAGAAAGGTGTGTATAAATACTAAATGTATAAATCCTTCACGAATTATAGTGGGGATAGTATTCGAATGAGGGAATACCACACTTTTAATAGGCAAAATTAATTCATTGGGTGAAGCGAACTGGTCCAGGAAAAGTGTGCTCCACATTATATTGGTAATGCATAATGCACATAATATGGTTCCGGTGGGTTGAGCTGCTTACCTCTCAGCCAAAACACATACTGACCAACTGACCGATTGAACTATGTTAATGAGCAATTATGTACATGACAAAGATTCCGAGATGTTCGACTATAAACAGCGGTAACAAACGAATCTGAGCATTGCTATTTAACATTTATTTTCCCAAAAAATAAGGTGGCCTCTAATGACAACCTTCGGTGTTAGTTCACATTGCTTTAGTTCACATAAGCTTTATAGACGCAGTGGGCCCATTATTTACGAAGAAAGCAAGCTTAGCAGCTGCTGCTTAGTAGTAAGCAATAATTCTTATTTCAATAGCTCTAGTTAGAAATAAATAGTTACTGTCTACGTCGTCTCTCCTTTTATTTCTTTCAAAGGATGCCTTTTTCCGAGGAAAAAAAAGAAACCCTTCCGGCAAAAGGCTTTACCTTGAGCCTTAAAGCCCCAAAAGATGTGAAGAAATACGGAACACACTCCTAACAATATAAGAACCTTGAAAAATGTTGACAGTAAAAAAAAGGATGCTTCAAAAGAAGGGCTGAAACAAAGGGGGTTTCATCCTAGCAACGTCTTCACTAACTAGTGGAGAGAGTGGGACAAGCGGGAAAACAACACTAGACTGGCAAGAAGTTTTCCAAAAGACACTGATGGAGGAATCGATATCGCAGAACATATATCTATCGATAAAGAAGCCTTGTGATCACTCTTAAAGATGGAAGGAATTTACATACCTACCTTTAAATATGTAAATTTCGCTCCGCGTCTATGACTGTGGCGGCAAATGTAATAAGCATAAAAAATGTATTTGTTATCTGATTTCGAGTTGAGAAAATTGAAACTAAATTGCAGAATTACAAATTCAGTTTAATTCCAACAATGAGAACCCTAAACATGCAGTTTTAGCGAAATAAAATTTCTGTGCCATTGATTAATTCATTTTTTATCACCCCATTTTGATGAGTTTAGAAATGATTGCACAGTCGAAGTCCTAAGTAGCCCCCTCGATAAAATGCATAGAGTAAAATTCGAAGTTAGTTGAAGAAAGAAATGTCGCGAAGGAATTCTAACAAAAAATTTTTATTGGATAGAGGTTTTGATTTTTTGAACTATCGTCCTTCGGTCTTTCTCTTACTCTCTAAAACAAGACTGGCTGCTGATAGGATCATATGGGCATGTGCACCCCCAAACCAATTAACCAAAAAGACGACAAAAATCTTCCATTGAAGTTGGTAAAACAAGTATGGAACTACTCTATTTGAACCAATTTGCGAAATACGAGGCGTACACCTTCGGCGCTGTGGAGTGCAGTTCAGACCAATCACATTGACGTGAGCACATGCAGTGCCCTAAGTTACCCAATATGGTAGCATAACTGTCGGACTGCTAACCCTGGGTCTAAACCTGAAGCTTTTAGATTTTTAAGGTTGATGGCATAGCACATCAGCCCTTGGAAGGGGCAAATAGTCCATTCCATCAAGTCATTGTTACATGTCTTAAATCAACACGTATAGTTGTGCTTTCAAAATTCCACTTGTGTAATATTGATGTTGTAAGCGGCTTGGCCGACATCGACGAGACCTTGGAACGATCATTACACAAAATTAAAAATAAAAAATAAAAAACTAAGTTTTCTTTGTTGTAGGGCCATTGTGTTCAAATAATGGTTTCGGGGCCCCATCCCGCGTCTCATACCATCTAATTACTCAACATTGACGCCGGTTTAACCTCCTTTTGATCGCGACGGCACGAGGCTTCTTCGAGTTTATTGTGGGTAAAACAAAAGATCCGGTTACTCAGCAAGGTCTCTGGGGTAGACGCCGGAAGGCTCCTATTCACCTTACCTTGATGGATTCGAAATATTCAAAGCATCGTAAATAAACTGTTATATATTTGATCAAATAAATTGTTTTCATTGTAAAACATTGGACGATGACGTGTACGAATACTCCACATGTATTGGGCAAACTTATTTTTTAACATTACAGAGAAATTTCAACAGTAATAATTTCGAGGATTTCTGTGTTTAGAGCACAGTTTTAAAGTGTTAAGCACCCTGCAATAAGAAGGGAGTAGAGTAAAACATTGTCTATATTCCCGCGAAAATAATTAGTTACACAGTTAAATTGATTTCGACGGTTGGTTCATCACCATTAACGTTCAGGATAAAAGTGGTGTATATAAACTAAAATGTTCACGTGGGGCTTGAATACTATGAACAAAATGGTAGGAATAAAAGAGCATGAAAAGGATTCCAGGGACAACAAAAGTGATCATACCTTTACAAGTAATCTGAAAGAGTTCAAGCATTGCTTTATTTTTGATCTGACAAGCGGGCAATATGTAGAATTTCCTCACGTTAGCCCAAAGGGAGGTTCGTTGGAAGTGCTAGAAAAATTCGAAACTGTTGGGAGTAAAAGGTCAGATAAATGTTTAAATGAAGTTATTCCTCAAGATATTTCACCATTAATAAGTTTATTCTTGCAATAAGGTTGGCTCCCCCTATCCATAAAAGTTACTTAAATACCACTTGAAGTGTGCCAATTACACTTTGCAAGCCTCAAGTGGCATTGGTTGGTCCTCCCCGTCCCTTTCACTTCCCTGAGCCAATATAATTCAATCTCCTTTCACCTGGGTCTATATAAGTTGTGCTTTTTGTGATGTACCCTTGGTTCATGTTTGTTACTGATGATGACCTAACCTTCGAAATCGATTTAACTCTGTAACTCATTATTTTCGTATTAATATAGACGATGTGCTATCGTACTCCGTTTTCACTGAAATGGGTTTCCACAACTTCATCGCGAGTGACTTAGTCCGTCAAAAACCATTTCCCAAACCAAAGTCTTGATACCAATTGTGGCATGACGTGCATAAGGAATTGGATTAGGTGCGATAACCCGTCCACCTCATTGTGGTACACGTTGTTTGGCTGAGTTGATACGGAATAGCAGAATACTTCTCCCGAATAGTGAGACTAAATTTGGGTGACATGCCCTTTAACATTAGCGAAAACCATGGGAGTATTTTATCTTGTTACTTTCAATGATGAACCTTCGTAATCTACTAAGGAGAAAGACCGCTGGTAATTATATCATAAAGGTTCATTATTTTTGACACGTTACCCGCCACCACCCCAACCCCGCACCAGAGCTTTTCTTGACTGGCAAGTAGGTAGTCGAAACAAGAAAAATGAAAATTGGAATTTGAAGAAGTCAACGTTGACCCGTTTTCAACGTTTCCACCCTTTAAAATGAAGTTTTGTAAATCTGATGAGGGACCCATCTCAATCGATTTGGCGTCCAAAACTACAAACAAATGACAACCCATTTGCCTGTTCCAGCGAAAAATTCGAAAAACCATGTTTTTTGAGCTGTTTTTGTCCACTAGCACCTATATTGGGAAAGGGATCGGACTGGTTAGAAGTTAGGACCAACTAGACTTCAAATGGAGTCCATGTGAGAAAGAACGGATGTTTTACATAATTTCTGAAAAATTGTATGGTCCATGGACGGACATCGCAGATTCAAATTGTACACACCCTTGAAACGTAAAGTGAGAAAGTTTGATTGGGGGCTACACGAATTATTGGCTATACTTTGACAAAGAGCTATTATTGTAAAAACGCTGCAAATTCTTTCACTTATTCAATTGGCTTGCGTTCATGATTTGAATTTCTACTAAGCTTTGGAGTGTGCGTGTTTCACAGGATAGGGCGATTATTGAATTTCAGGAGATATACATGGAGCACGTGAATCTGTTCTCGGCCAAAATACCTATTTGGATTGATCAGTTGATCATATTTGTGTGGCTAAATTCAATAATCGCCCTATCCTGTGAAACAAGAAGACTCCAAAGCTTAGTAGAAATTCAAATCATGAACGCAAGCCAATTGAATAATAAACCCCAGTGAAAGAATTTGCAGCGTGGATTGAACTTCAATACAAAAATCCGTTTGCTTCCAGCCGTTTCGGAGATATCGTGCGTACGGCTGACGGACGGAAAATTTTTTATTGCAGATTCGGATTCTACACCCTTTGAAACGTAAACCATGAAATTTTCAGGGGGGGTTAGAATTTTTTTTCCAGAGCGATTACAATGGTTTATTATTGAATAATAAAACAAAATGAACCAAATATTTAACCCCCTTTCAGAATTGGCTATTTTCGTTTCAAGATGTGTAAAATTCAAAAATCAAATAAAAAAATAATCTTGAGGAATGAGAACTCAATTTCTTCTTCATCAGTAAGAATATAAAACAAAAACATAAAGCGTGAAGTTTTGTTTTCTAGAATTTCGATGTCAGTTGAATATCCAAACCTATCCATTCTCCATCTACTTCGAGCAGTCAAATCATTTCATCAGTTGATGGGCCACCGATAAAAATCTCAAGGAAAGGCGACAATGTGATTGATTTTACTGGGAAAACTGAAAAGAGCGTTGCGTACGATGCACTTCGTCTGATTAAGTAATTGTACACCCTCACACACGATTTCTCTTAGCGTCTGTCCTTTCGATCCATTATTGGCGACCGGCCGCAAACCCGTAGACCGAAAATTGGGGTGTGTATAGCCGTGGGATATCTGTAACGATGTTTAGCCGAAACCCAAACATCTGGCGCTTGAGTCGTGCCCCCGATTGTTTGTGTCGTTTAGTTTCCGAGTTTATGGATTCGTTAGATGAGGGTCGACGAGGCAAGTCAGTTTATTATAAGGGTAACAACTAACAGGAGGGTTTCTATTCCTCGACCAACTAACAACTGTCGGTAGGTAGTGGAGGGCGTTCGAATACAACTCAACGTGACCGACATGAAGCTATACATTTGAAAGTGAAAAATGTTTGGTGTTGTTCGCAATGGCATTTCAAACCCTGGTACTCGTGGAAACCAAAGGCCTGATGGAAAGTTCTTTTTGTTGTCCTTCACAACAGCTTACATTTCGTTACAATGTTTCGCTACATTACAAAAACGAAACAAAAAACTACTACAACATAAATAAAACTCTACTAAAATGATTAAGGTGCTTACAGCGAATGATCTTCTAACTCAGGCGTATAAATCAGCTTCTCCCATATTTTCAGCGGTTGTGGCAGTAGATATGCTTCATTTATGCGTAAATTGAGGGATTTTCAACGAATGGAGAACGGTTTTCGTGCTATCACAAATGTCTAAGATAATGTTCCGCAGCAATGACTTGGGTAAGTTGGTTTCAAGTGGAAATCATGTTGAAATTCACACACGCTTTCCACTCTCGCTTTACATTGGTCGACTAATTACTCCAAGGCTGAAGGATGTCCCTTACTAAAACCATCAATCGCATTGTGAAAGTAGGAAAAACTTTGAAGATGAGGAAGGGCTTATGTAAAGCCTTTAAAGCCCAGCAATGTAAAGCAAGCAGTTTCCAATATACGATGGACATGGGTAGTTCCCCTTCCCGTTTATGTTTTACAGGCATATCGCGCAGGCATATCGTTTCATCCCTCGGAAAGGGCAATCAGTCCGTTCTATCAATTACTTGTTATATGTTGGCAGAGCCTAGTTACGAATCTCTCCTACTCTAATATTGACTGTTTTGCACACCCTCCCCTCTCACTGTCCAGCAAAGCCAAATGGCTAATTCTATTTAAATAGCAGCCCTTAAAATATTAAAATGTACCCCTGCCTATTGTGAGTATCCCTCACATAGGGAGATATGGTGCTTCATGAACAATGATACTCACATGAGACCTTCTTCAGTTTAAACCTCTCATTTTCAAAAACCGTCATCAAAATCGGAGGAAAAAACAGATGTAATCCTTAATTTTACGCAAATGTCGAAATTTATATTTGATCATCCAACCGTCTTTTCCGGAGGACACACTAAATTTGAGCAAGATCGGACGACTTGGCACTAACTACTGAGTACTTGTCTACCTACAGCCTAATTCTCACATTCCCAGCAAGATTCACTAAATCCGTTGACAATTGTAGTAATTAGTCTTACTACGTTTGTTTTCGTACACAGAAGCATACAGGGTGTAACGTGAGTCCGACCAGACCTCTATGTGTTACTACAACCTATTTTCGACCAAAAGTGCCTCGTACAGCTCTTCCTTTAGAGGCTTCGTTTCCGAGTTATTTCACTTTTAGGATTTGTTATTTTGTTTTCGTCCTTGCTTCACTAAAATTACCGTAACTTCTTTAATTTGCACCAAAAATTCAAATTTGAGGATACCGTTGGCGAGAACGTTTAACTATCTGTCTGTTTAATGAGTAAACATAAGCAGAATTAAGGGACGAAAAAAGTGTCAAAAAGTAATTTTTTTCGTAATGTTACAATCACTTATTTTTCGAACGCTTTGAAATCTTATTAGTTTTTGTAGCAAGACTCTGCAGGCAATACTTACCCAAAACTTTTTTGCACCAAAGAACCACTGCAAAACGTTAGCTTTCTGATGGACTAACAAATTGATAATAGTAACTATAGTAATTCTATTCCACTGTGACAATGCCCAAATAGATACGTGGTTTTTCCAGGCTAGCTCTTCAGTTTTTCGGAATCGAACTCTCACATCTCCCCGACTGCCAAGTTGCCCCGATTAATAGGAAGGCAATTGGTAATTTTTCTTTCATATTAGGACGGAGGTTTGGATTGAAAATAATTCAAATTTCCAATCGCTAGGTAGACTCTATTACAAATTAAGTTGTTCGAAATCTCCTCCATTTTGGCGTAGGGATACAGAGGCCTGTTCGTCGGAACATTTCGTCGACAGCATCTCGAAGCTTGATGATTTCTGCCAATGTTGTCTGCACTCTTGTGAATCATTTGAATGAGGTGGACTCTCGACTCAATCCTCACCTCATGCAAATTAATTTTTAAATTTCCCCACAGAAAAAACCCATGTGTGGGAGGTCAGGACAGCGAGGAGGCCATCTGACAGGTAGACTTTTTCCTATCCACCTATGATCCAAAACAAACACCGACACTCAATCCGTTAGGCAGCAGAACTAATTGTTCTTAGTTATTATGTTTTTTTCTCTCCATAGATTTGCATTATTTTTCAATGGAATAGGTGATGGAAGGCAGTAGGAGGACAAAATGGGCTTCCACGACTGGGAACAACTTAATTTGTAATAGGGTACCTAACGACTAAAAACGTCAATTCTTTTCAACTAGAAGCTCCGTCCTAAAATGAAAGAAACATCACCAGATACCTTTCTATTAATCAGGGTTATTAGGCAGTCGGGGAGATATGAGAGTTCGATTCCAAAAAACTCAAGAGTTAGCCTGAAAAAAAAAAAAACAAAAAAAAAAACACGTACTTTGGCATTCAAACGTCATTTTCATTGAGAAAATTTAACGGTCTTGCTAACGGTATCCTCAAGTTTGAAACAGACTCGACACGAAAATTAGTAATAATGGTGTAAATCCAATAGTACGAATGGAAATTTAAATTTTAGCTAAAAGAATTTCTCTTCTCCTGAAAGGAGTAAGCTCCTGTAGGTAGTATTGGGATCTTTTTTAATTCGATTTGAATAACTCAATGAAAAACATTTTACTTCTCTAATTGAAGCAAGATATATTAATTATCTCGTACGTTTATAGAATCGTGAACTGAAGAAGAAGAAGAAGAAAGCATGCTTATTTAACAAAAGAAAAACAAATATTTGACACATAGGTAATTACTCAAAAAACATGGTACAGCAATGGGCTTGACCCGAACCTTCTATCCTATACGCCTGCATTCTTATGTATGCATTGCCTATTAAATTACATTTCTATTATATTTTAAAGTCAATAAATTTAACATCTTTCTTTCGATTGGTCAACATATTTTTTAAATTAATCTTAATTAATCAAATCAATTCTTATTTGGAGGTTTCACCAATTAAATTAAGCCACCAGGTATTTACGGTATTTCCACGAGTGAAATTCATTTTGCGCGATCCCTAACCACCGTTCTCTACTATCTGACAAGTGTACCATTCGCCCCATGTCCAACAAATTTTTCCCAGAAAGCGCATTCTGAATCATCGAAGCACAGGGCAGGTTCCAAAGGAGTGGAGTATATCCTCGTTCTTTTGTGTACTGTAATATACTGAAATCGAGTATTGTCGGGTGTAACCAGAGTGAGGGTTCAGTATTCGGTCGCGATCTATACGCGGCTAGACCCAGAGCCGGCTCTGCGGACATCTGACACAGTCCGCTTCGACAAAAGCGGCTGATTGGAGGCGAGAGTAATAACGGAGAGCGTTGCAACTACCGACAGACCACCGCCCCCGAAAAGAAAAAAATCGAGCGCGCTAAAGGGAGAATGCTTCTGAGGGGCCACGACTCCCACATCTGTCCCACCGAACCTCGGCGACAACCCTTCGTATTTCATGTTGATTTCTTCCATCTCTTCTCTGCAGTGGCCGTGGGTGGGAAAAAAGGGGACTCTGCGTTTAATATTCTCCCCAGGCAAAGAAGGGAGAGCCAGGAGAAGAAGCTTTCATAGTAAAAGAACAGAAGAAACCTGGACGTAGTTATTTGCACGCCTTTCTCACGCACGCCTCCTTATAAATATCCTCGGGGAAAACTTCTACAACCGCATTTCGCTATTGGACTTCTCGTCTTGGGTTATAGAGACGCCTTTGAGAGCATAAAAAGCTCATTTTTTCTACGTGAATTTATGAGGGGGTGAGCTTGAATTGGTTATGAGCATCGACAAGTTGGGGGCGAGTCGGTTGACTTTGAATCACTTTTTTCTAACAATAATTTCACGATAGTGCAGAATTGATTTCGAAACCAAAAACGAAACCGGGATTGGGGCTCAAGATAGAAATTTCACGATTATTGAGAATCATCTGTGGAGTTTTAATACTGGTTATGTTAATGTCGTCACCTGAAATGTATTGCATTTTGCTTGTATAACCACTATAACTGCTGATAATCAATGGACCTATATGTTATAGCGAATGGTGAAAGGCAGACCACATTTTCAAACAGGATATTTTGTTTACGCTATCAGAATATACTTTTTGAAAAATCAGAGTTGTTGTTATGGTAGAAGTTGGGGAATGTTTAATGATTTTGGGTGATAGGTCTGGGTTTTATCAAGCCTGGAACTGCTCTACCATCTTAAATTATAATCCATTTCTTCTTTTGGTTGAGAGTAATTCTACCAGCACCCATAAGTTCGCAAAAACTTATTATGTTGGTGAACAGGAGCAGACTTCTAAATTATATTCTTTATGTATAAACTGTATTCTTGTTCTTGTCAAAAAATGAATAAGTATTCTAGTCAATTCTATAATTATATCAAGTAGTAAGAATAATAGTAATACATCTTTGGGCAGATGGGAATATGAAATACAGAAAAAATATGATGGGGAAAGACCGAAATACTGAACGATCGTTTGATGCGGGGGTAAGATGAAATTGAGGTACAGCAAGGGATCTGTAACTACCGGGAGGGGATGGAAGGGGCGAAAAACAGCTGAGTAAGGGCGGTCGTTCAAATATCTTTCCGCTTGGTCATCTCTCAATGATGAACTTGGATATCAATTGCATTCCAGGGGGAAGTCGATGAACGGACAGCAACAAAGAGGGGGATCTTCGTGTGAAATGGGTCCATTGAATTAGGGCTAATCGCTGGTAATTACACCCCCTCATCATGCTTAAACGTAATGGTAATGGAAATGGTAATTACCGGGTAGCCATCTTTAAACTTTCGCTATTACGGAGTTTAATGCTAGAAGATACTATGGTCTTTACTGTGGCACTGTCATATTTCTTAAGCCAGGATTCCAATAACCAGAATTCGTTCAAAAGCGGGAGGTAGTTGAGAAATATACTCAAAGAGATTCTCAATGAAATTCACATTGGAAGTTTGTGGTCACGATGCCGGCTGCTTCTTGAAATGTGATGAAAGAGTAACGTGTTTATTCTTCAGTCGATATTATAACAAGGAAGTCTAAGAGCTGAGGAGATATAACTGCAACAACCAGATGTTAACCTTAAAGAAAGCTCCAAGTACATGTTCAGGCTTAGCAGTTTCAAGAAACGGGAGAGGATAACTATCCTCCACACCCATCACAATTTAGATGATATTATAAAGTAAAAAATGGTCTGTTATCAATATAATTTAGAGTAAAAGTAAATTACTATTGATAAGTCCTCATATCTTGCCAATCATCAATAAAAACACGAGGAAAGCAACTAACAAAGGTTTATTATGTCTAGATTAGATCGCCGACGGCTTCGTAACAGGTACGCCGTTGCCTCTCATTGCAATCCTTCCGTTGCATCACGGGATTCTTGCACAGTCTGTTACTAGTAGACTTCAAGAATTCTTCAGAGTATTGAATAATCTGGTACTACAAACTCCGCACAAATAATCAATTAGAGAGAACGAACGGGAAAAAGTACAGCAACATTGGTGCCCTCATTCAACTCATTGAAATATACTCTAATAAGATCAGTTCAAAAATTATCCTTTTAGTTCGAGAGTTTTTGAGCACTGATTTAGTGGGCAAATATCTCTCTTCACGCTGAACAAATGCATTAATGAAGGAATCACCACTTAGCGTTTTCGTCCTTTCAAGTGGATTGTAGTATTTCAGATGGGTGTGTTGTAGTGGTATTCGATTAAATACAAATTGGTATAACTTGAAGGCAGGAAAAGACTCATGCAATGGGCAGATCTGCGAAGCTTCCTGGCCCTTGTTTGATGGTCCTGTGGACGTCCGTAGTGCTACAATATCGCCAGTTTCTTTAGAAGGAAACTCAAAACTATACCATCATACACTAACACAGATTTGCACTCCAGTTCATGGTTTATTCTAAGGAAATTTAACGAAAATACTTATTTTGAACACGTTTTTTTATAACACAGCCTTTAATTAGTATACTGATTTCACCCTCAAATTCTATCCAATGGGATTGATTGATGGGATTGTTTTCATAACTATGCCAAGATTACGGGCACATTTCCAATCGACTTATGATTTTTCGGCCTAATTTCGAAAGGAAGACAAGCATTAGTTTTAGATGCCGGACGGACAGATTTTTGTTTAGTTTGATTTCTTGAAACCATCAAATTTTGAAGGGTGTTAGAGGGTGTAAACTGTGTCTTCTTCGTTGATTTCAGTGGTTCATTATTGAAGAAAGCCTAGACTACCCGAATGGTAAGAGCCTATCCACGAATGCCCCTGGGAAGGTTTTGTGTTTTATGTCACCTCAATTTCGTGGTTGTGTTCCTGGATCGGTGTTACTAAAATACACTGACTAGTGATATTGAATATCGAGACGAAGTTAGGATAGTAACTGTCACTACGTACGAGTCATTCGGGACAATGAGCAGATTAGATGTCAAAACCAGCGTCTGTTCTCAGGACCTCGGAATCGGTTTGTGCCCAAGTGAAGAGGCGTCTTGGGCCCTTCACCTCCACCTCAACGGTCTGTCAAAGGGCTGTAGGTCCAATCTGTTTGAGACGCGGATTGACCCTTTGCTGTCCCCTGCGAAGGGTTCACAGTAATAATACCTTCTGGTCCCCTCCGAGTTTCAATTAAATCCGCGGATCAAAGAAGATCCCGCACTTAATCCCATGGTTCCACGGATGTATTCGAAAACGGTTATTTAACGCCAGAAATCTGAAGCTAATATGCAAACCCTATAAATCGGCCAAGAACCGATTCATTAAGTTTTGTGAATATCAAGATCCACGTACTGAGAAATTAAAATCCAGGATTAAAGAAACCCCCAACTTAACTGTAATTCCAAGTAATGTTTGATCCATGCGAGAAATCTAATGGCTAAATAAACAAACCCTATACATAATATGTATATTATAACCCAGCCATTATGCCAGCAGAATATAAATCAAATAGTGTTACGTCGTTGATTGTAACTATGATTGAAGTTCAATTTGTTGGTTTATTGTTTCAAATAATGAACCTTCTTAATCGACCAATAAAATATAATTCAACTACCCCCCGAAGTTTGTTGGTTTTGAAGACACAAAGATTTCCAAAAATAGAAAACAAAAACAAACAATTCCTTTTAGATACACAAAGAAAATAAATTATTGAGGTGTGATTTTTTTTGCATGGTTTTTATTAAAACATACAACCACATCAAATAAATAGGTAATTTTATATTACTTGTAGGTAGTGACATATAAATGCTTATGTTTTTATTCAAATGACTATGGGACTTTACCAACTCCGTTTTAATTAGAATTCAGAATTAAAAAACCGTTCGTTAACCCAAATGACTGGTTGAAAACTGATCTTCCATCTAATTTGGAAAGTTTGTTCAGTCCATCTGAGGAGTGAATCCACCTTAAGTAACATCAAACGATTAAATGACCTTGATTTCCTAAGATGAAACGTTATAAGTACATTATCAATTTTATAATGTCGCAAACACGTCCAAGATTGCACTGACAAAATGATTTTAAAATTATCGTAGTGTTGTCAAAAATAAACCAATATTAGGGTGAACTGAAACGAGAATGTTTGGATCATCTATTCAGTAAACATTCTTGTAAACTTTACATTATAAAGCGAGTGACGCCTCAAAGAAATCAGCGCTCTATTGAAAGAGTGTTCGATGAACGTCCGGTTCGCCCCTTCTTCCCAAATACTTTGCCTAAAAGTCATCTTTAAAAAAAACTAAGTCAAGTTTTCCCCTTTTAGAAAGTTGTTCTTCCTCGTGTCAACATTTCCACAAGGCAGGCGGCGTCGGGAAAGAGTTTTTGATTGTGATTATAAAAAGGACCCTCCACCTCCCGCCCCTCTTGGAGCGTCGGGAAGTTTTTGGAGAAGTCCAAAATATGATTAGAGTTTGTCGGATGGCGGGAAGGGCGATATATTTCTTTCTCGTCACGTCCCCCTTTATTTACTTTAAGCCCTTGAGAACGTCCAGAATTACGTATATAACCCCCCTCGCTTGCCCGCTCCATCCGTCTTCGGCCTCCAGCTCATCCTTCTACTTTAGCCCTCGTGATGAAGGGAAGGCGCGTGTTACCTTTTCCTCGGCAATGTAAAACCTGGGGCGTTGGTTATGCATGGAACTTTTCACCCTTCGGCCGTGAGGTGGTTAACTTACTTTGAAAACTTTGATTTTCAACCGCAGCCTCCCCGCTGGGTTGCTGATGAAATAGTCTTGAAGATGCGCAAAATTCTTCCAACTCCATTCGACGGTGGAGTATGAGTTCCTCATCCTCGATAAAACCCATCTGTGCACCTAGATTGTTATTGTAGTAGAAAATTCCATTGGTTTTCATGAATGGTCTAGACTTGGTGTGATGCAATATTCACGAGAACGTTTGCAACATAGAGAGATACTACAGTTACCATAAAACGTGGGCCCCTCTGAAATGAGATTTTAACCTTCAACCTATCTTTTTCCGTGAGACTTTGTAAAGAGGTTCATTGCTAGTTTAATGCGCAGTTCAAGCCCCGAGACCTTATGGTGTTCATCAACAAAAGACAGCTCAAGAGCAAAGAAGATTGAAATTCATGAAAAATCCATTGGTAACTGAGACCCCTAAATTCAGTAAACGTAGGACGGCCATGGTGTTCATTAACTCAAGATTCGTTCGTATGAGCTAACATGGGTTTTATAAAACGCTTTTCTCTCGTAAAAAAAGAAGGACTGAAGGTTGAGGAGTTCAGATTGGATTATTCTTACCGATTATTCTTACAGGAGGAATTTGAGCACGATCATCTCGCTTTATTGCCATTTTTAAAAGCAGTTTTGTATGCCCACGTTACTGTCATTCGGTTTTTCATCATGATTTTACTTTTTTTTAATCGTGAACTTGGCCCAACGCATACTTGAAGTTGTTCAATGTCCGTATCCTTCATATTGTTCCGTGTGATTAGTGATAATTCATCAGAATGTTTGTTTGTACTTTTCAACTATTCGCAATTTGGGTTAGTTTCATCTCTCTTATGAGTTTTGAACTCTCTTTGAGAGACCCTCTGAAATCTACAACGCTCTACAACCTGTTAAGACCGTTATTATCAAGTCCCAAAAATATCTTGAACTTAATGGTACAGTTATTGCTGTATTACTGCATTTCCCTATCAAAATTACTCAAGTGATCTCTTAGAAACAGACTTCGGTGCGATTCGGAGAAACCATGTATAACTACCGTCTAGATTTTCATCAAGATATTCTTCATTCAAAAAGAGTATGGTAGGTGTAGGTATTACAGTCTCTGCAATATCAGATTAAATACCTAAACCAAACAAGCTGAAACTGTTATTATGGTTCATCAAAATTTTTTAGCTTGTTTGTTTTCGGTAAACAGAAATAAAATCCAGTATCGATATAAGGAACAATTAGCGAGATAATTTCCTTTTCATTTTCATCTCTATTAGTTGAGTTTTTGGCGTTAACTATAAATCTTCAACAGCTTACGTACGATTATCCAAATCAAAGGCAATCATCCCGCAGGGGTAGCAAAGAGTTCATGTAAGTAGAATCAAGACATTATTGTTGTCGCCAAGAATTTCTTTTTCCGAAATGAAATAAAATTTCATACATAAAAACCGGACGGTAGGGAACAACCAATAGGAAAAACAACCGGAAAGCTACCCCAAAACACGATATTCAATAAATGGAAAAGAAAAGTTACATTTTCCGTTGAAGTTGGTTTTTCCGGTGAAGTAAATTTAAATAGCTTTACTTATTCACAACCATTTAAACGACGAAACTCAACGAGTACTATTAACGAGAATGGAACTTGACAATTGAGTGATATTGTCTTCTTTGGAGGTCTCACGAACCATAATCCACACAGGGTTTTCTTAAACGTATCTCACTAAATTCAGTATCTCGTCTCGAGATCTCCTCGTCCCAAAAGCTGATATTTTCCCCTTCTTAGAACTCCACACCTGAGAGTGTTATTTTCCCCGAAAATAAATGGATATCAACACGAGAGCCAGCTCTTACGGCAGAGAAAAGAACGCAGAGAAAAGCGTCAGGCAGCCCGAAGAGTAGGACCCTCTCAGTACGTAGGTCCTCGGAGCGCCTCTCTCTAAAGAACTCTGCCTGTACATAAATTTGTTACTGTGATGTCTTCTTTCCTTGCTACAAGAAAACCCCTTCACACCCACCACACTTTCTCTTTTCTCACAGTTCACATTCCATTCCCATACCAATTTCCTGACATTTTAAGGTAAATGGAAGGAAAATCTTTTTGATCTGTTTCGAGACAAGAACGATCTATAAATACACAATATACGATTTAAAATCAATTGACATATAATTAAGAGTCTTCGAATTTCGAATTTTACACTTCTTACATTATCATTTAATATTAAATTGGAATAGAATGAAAGAAGAAGAAGAAAATGAAATGAAAAAAATTGTATGTTTACATCAAAATAAAAAATTCCCTAACACAAGGGAATTTAAATAGACAATGAAAATTACCAATGTACAGGAATCATCCCCTTCGAGGTGAGTGGGAAAGCTGCTTCCAACCATACACTCATGAAGGTACTACTCAGTTATGAACTACTAGATTAACACAACACTAATTAATTGTGTGAATATTAATGGAAGGGAATATCGATTTAACCCAATCAATCAATCAGGGAAATATAAGTTTGTTGTTAGCGTACTTTGTAAAGCAGTTTGGCAGTTGCATTGCAGGTAGGATTTGAAGCAGCAAAAATGGTAAGCAGAAGTGTAAGTGCTTATTGGTACTAACCAACCGAGAACAAATAGTGGGAATGACTGCCTGGTGGACAGGTGAACTGAGTAACCGTGTGGCAGTTAGGGAAGGGGGGGGGGATGGCTGTTTCAGTTGAATTTTCAACGTAGCCTTTATGTGATGTCGGTCTATATCTTTCTAGCGAGAAAGGAAGGCCCATGTGCAGAACAACCTTCAAGATTGCAGTAACTCTCTGTAAAACTGAAGGTAAGAACTGAAACCCTCATATGGCTGGACATGAAATTGACCAAGCAGTGTTACTAGTAAATTTGGTGGTAGTCAATGAGGTAATGAATGCCAGATCCAACAGCTCATGGGGTGTCTTCCTTAAATGAAACTGGTTACTCACCAAGTTCGAGATGAAGAATTTGTTCCTGAGTGTCAACAAATAAAACCCGTTTCAGCATCAATCTACATAGCGCTGAAATATTATAACATACTTATGTATGCTCTAGAAGCATTCTCATTAGTGAAGAATATAATTTGGTAAAAGTTGTGGGGTCAGAGATATTTTTCGTATGCCTTTTGAAGAATTTGAATGTCCTCAAGGTCCGAATGTGTGTGTACCATCTGCATGTTAGGTAAAATTCAAAGAAATCTTAATGTAATTGGCTTCATCAGAGTATTTTTTCACTAATAAGATCTAAGATAAAAATATCTTTCCACTGATCATGCCAACCTTACACGAAATCTTAAAATTTGGAGCAGCTCGGATGTAAAACTGGAAAGTCATCCCGAAAAACTAACGCTGATTATCTAAAAGTATCTACTTTTTGCTGAGATTTATTTGATGTGCGAAGCTATTTGGGGCAAACAGTTATCCAGCCCAGTTGGTTCACTTAGTTATCTCCGCTGGAGCTATGTGCTGTAGTGTTTAGCGTTTGTGTACACTGTTATCAGCCGGTTCACGCTCAACTAGTTGTTATCGGCTCTGAAGGAGAACAATTAGTCACAACCGCTGATGGAACGCCAACGTCGAAATTTCCAATTTAATAGGACGAGAGAGGGAGGTAGCCACCTAGATAGGCACAGCGACGGGAGATCTCGCCTGCAAATGAAGGACGGGACGCCAATGTTTGCGCTCGCCGCGCTGTGCGCTCAGCCAAGGTCCTTCTGCAAACACTTTGCAGCTCATTTAGCCCGCCTTCCGAGACTTCCCAACTAATAAAGCAAACACTCCTCCCCCCTCTATCTGCCTCTCGTTCTCCGCCGCCGATCCGTGAGCATCCCCCTGGAGGTTGGAAGGTGGAGGAAATGAACTCGAAAACCAATTAAGAAGGAACCGCTTACCTGAACCATATCAGTAAATGACCAGGCCCCTCCTGAAATGTTGAGATAAACGGTTGCCTCCGCCGTTTCCACCATCCATTGAGACACATATCCCTATCCTCCCTTTCTTTGCTGTGTAGAAATGTTTCATTACAACCTTCAGACCTTTCGACGGCATTTGAGAGAAGACTTTTCATCTCTTATGGGAGTTGAACAAGGGAACAAGTGGCTGAGGGAGATAACTTCAGACTGCCAGTTCCCCAAGTCACTACACCTATTTACAATATTAACCTTTTAGCAACGGTTGCAGCATTTTTTTTAAGGATCACATTTCTGAATTTAAAAAATATAATTTACATCTAATATCTCACTACAACTGCTACCCATATAAAACTGTTCAAATTTACTTAAATGAATCTCAATATCAATAAAATAACTTCAAATCCGAGAAAACAAAAGAGGACAATTCCTGCCTGTGTAAATAGGTATGTTACAAATAAGTCCATAAACCATTCTACAGCTCCGTTCATCAATATTCGAAAACTAAAAATTGAAAACATATTACGTCAAATATTTTCCAAAGAAAATGATATTACAATAGGTACTTGATGAATTAGTAAATCCATCCTTTCATTGAAAATTCCCTCTTTATGAAAAAATCAGGGCTTCATGAAGTTAGCTGTATCTGTCATTAACGTATAGCATACGTGCTTTGATGGTATATGTTCATAGATAATCCGGTATAGAATCAAATTTCTGTTTACGACAAAAAGGATTACCAGTAATACAATAGTCTATTTTAAAATTTATAGGTCAAATTTCACGAAATTTTCATCAAAATTCAATATTTTTCCTGAGATGGACACGAAACACTTACGGCCACGTCTACAACTAACCAGGAACGATGAAATTTCATAATTTCATTCGATGAAACAATGAATCATCAAATTGGTGCTTGGGTGGTACATTGAACAGTAATTTCTACTTAGCTGTACTTTTACTAGTACGGAATCTGACAACAATGTAGTAGAATACCACCCGAAACTCTATACTAGCAACAGTTTTGGTTTCAAAAGGGCTTCAAAGTCAATGTGGGAATATTTTCAAACTTTGCGGTAAGTTCATTGCTTAAAACATCAATCGTGGTGGATGGTCGTTAGTGGATCATTAGAAAGACAGTTATTAGATGGGCATAAAGGCAAAAAATAAAAATAAAAATAAAAAACTAACCCCTAGGCTCCTATAAAAAAACCTCGTTTTTTAAACATTTAAAGGGGAAATTGTGGACTTTTTCAACAAGGTTACGCCGGAGTTCTCGATATTATCGTTTCCCAATGGTTCGCCGCCCAAGGTTGGGTTCCTACGAACCTTTTAAAAATTTGTGTCATCGAGCACCATGTTCAATAAACCCAGTTCAGTTGCACACATTGAATATGCTCAAACCAATTCGTAAACACGAAAGTATATATTTTGCTGACATGAGACAGCGGCAAACAAAGTTCCCCAGAGTTAAAATACATTTATTCAAATGACGACAAATTGCAGAGGCATGCAGATAGTAAATAAAGACTTTGACAAAATTGGAACTCTAATGAAGTAAAATAGTGAACAGCTATTTAAAAAAGCAACTTGTAAACTAATAAGAGATAACCGGTATGAGTACTTCATAAACGAGGAATGAATGATTTTATAAAATTAACAGCAATATAAATGATGTATCTACTAAGGACATCATTCCTGGGAGTGGAATTTTAATAATTAATGTGGTGTATTGTGTTATAGGTACTTCACAATAATTATAAGTAAGAACCAACCCCGGATTGGGCCCCACTGTTACACCTTCCCGCTCTCAGTCACCGGTTATATTCAATCGAAGAATGTAACATGTAAAATGATGTAAATAAACTATTTATATATCTATCTTTGAACTCTGAATCGAGCGTTCGATTTTTCATCTTTGCTGAAGTAAACGCTCCCCAACACGCTCGGCCATTTCGATCCCATGGTATGAAGGTACAGAGCAAGAAAAGGAAGAGGAGAAAATAATGGGAATTGCTATCTTATTTCTCTAGTTTGCTATAGTCTGGAAGACATATCATTCAATATAGAGGGGGACAATAGCCAGGAATAACAGTCTGAATTTATTACAAAACTTTGTGATATCCACCTCAATTGACATTCAAGTATAGTTATCGATGTTTTGGTTGACAAAGATCAAGGACATTGTAAGATTTATACCCGACTTCCCTAGTTGGAAACTTCCGACCTCTACTAGGTAGCTCTAGTATATTGTCTAGGGTTTGGTATTGGAAAATTAGTATTGCACTCTGAATGCAGTAAGTCGCATCTTGAACAATAGAGTTGTTTTGTGCGAATGTTACGATACCCGGCGAGGGCCCGAGGAAAAGCACATCTTTACGAGCTGCATCTAATTGGAATATTCATACGTCCAGCCGCAGCGGACCTCAGGCATAACAAGAAACGGTCAATGATGCCGGGACACGCTCGTCTTCCCCTCATTTGAATGATTGGAGGTAATTAATAATACAGTCAGGTGGTGAGTGCACTTTACTGCCCAACACATCAACGACTTAAGAGTTCCAGCGAAATATTCCACGTAATTCTCTCAATGCTAACGCGTTGAATCTACTAAAGCCCAGAGACTTTGTTTATCAAGGACAAGAGCGACTGTGTGTTTATTTTACTGCATATTAAACTGTACGTTTCTTTTAGTGGAATCTTCTCGTTTATGTTCAATAATGCAAAATTTACATATTATTTCAAATACCCCCAAAACTCACGTTTTCAACCAGGAAAGTGAATTTGTCCAAGGCTCATTAACAGAATTTGAAAACGTACCTAGTTTAAAAAATGTGAATCAATACGTAACTACTCCTTTTTTCTTCCTTGTAAAAATTAAAAATATTCTAATTTCGCTCTACTGTATCAACCGGACATGGTTATAATCACAGCTTTCCATCAATAATACTCCATCTTACCTGCATTTTACTGGAAATATTGAGTTTTTTGAGATACAAGCTTACGAGAATCAAAACCACCAACAATTATTTCGGATGTCTGAGGACTGTTCCAACCAAATCGAAGTGTTTGCTCCAAAAGTGTTAGGATGGGAAATCAATACAAAAAAATCAATTTTTTGAATCGATTCAAAATCAAATCTAAGAGATTTACCGAAAAATCGTCTCAAAAACATCGACTTTTTATAAAATTTATTTAAAAATCGGTTTAAAAAAAGTTATTTATTTTTCTAATGAGATACTGATAATAGTATTAGCATCTTCAGGTTCAAGTTAGGTAGGTTGTAAAGATGGGAAATCGGTACAAGTGTCAACTAATTTTTTTTTTAAATTTTATTTTTTATTCAAAATTGAAATCTAAATCAACATCTTCCTATAAAAATCAATTCGATTTTTCACAAATTGTGTTTTATTTTTTATTTATTTTTTTCGTTGTGTTTAAAAAAATTGATGAAAAAGGTTCTTATTTTTTAAAAAAACAACATTTTTTGTAAAAAAAATTTTTTAAAAAACATTGTGTTTGAAAAAAAATATGAAACGTTTTGAAAAAATTTTATTTAAAAAAAATCAGGTAAAAAAATTTGAGTTAATATCGAAATATTCCTCCTCTTGTCTTCTACGTTCTGATTCATCTACGGATTCAGGGATGAATTGATTGAAAGTTCCTACTTCCATGGATTCATCCAGGTCGAAAACCATTCACCAGTGCCGATGCTTCCAATTTCCCATTTTACGATGGAGAACCAAAAATAAATCTTCCTTTTGAGAAAATCCGCCGATTTTTCAAAAAATCGTTATTCAAGAATCGGTTCACATTAAAATCGACAAGAGTATCGATTATGATAAAAAATCGGTAAATCGTACCCCGTCGCTAGAAATATGACGTTTATACCGCGGAACAAGTTGACAGAAATACACACAGACAAATGCAGGCCGCGTCAAAGAAGAGTACCACTCCTTTTGTCCAATTAAGTTACAATAACTTCTACAAAATAATTATTGCTCATTCGTAAATAAAGTGAAGTGTTAACAGTTATGATATTCATTACTTTTAAAATTGAAGTCATCCTTTGACAGTTTGACAAAGGTCATAGTTAACATCTTCTTAAATGCCAGTCAGTTTTCAAATTTTTTTTTTTGGAAAAATAATGTAGATTGTAGAATGATGATTGGAGAGGTAAACATTTATTATTCCGTAACCCCTTCCCTTCTATCTATGAGTAGCATTCTGAAAATTCAGAAAGACACTGCGATAGTTTTTCCCAATATTCATTGAAGATTAGACGAACGAAATGGTGGCCTGGGGTGCAGGTACCGAAAACCCGGTTCTGCTATTCAAATCCTGTCGATCATAACGCGTTATCGAGGTTTTTATGCTATCCATCGGAACCTTTTCCATCCAACCGACAACTCCGCGTCGCTGAACCCCCGCTTTTGACGGCTTTTACGCCCCTCACTTCCTATGAACGAATTAACACGCCAGTTTCACTCAAAGTCGCTTGTTGTTGATAAATTGAGCCCGAACATGGCTTTTTTACCGCCCTCACATCGGCATCCTGTAGGTATGGAAACTCTCGGGTAGCATAACCTTTTTCGAAAAGGCTGAGGAGGATTTTTTTTTAGAGGATCCAGCCATCGCTCATGATCCATTGTGAGGCTTGTGTAGCTAAGCAAGCGCTTGAGCAGCTGTCGTTCCTCACATCCAGTAAACCAATTTCCACGAAAACTCGGAGTGGATGGGAAAATTCTAAAGATTCGCATTATTCGAAAGCGTGCAATCAATTCGTGAGTTGCCACCAAGTTGAGTAAATACAAATACAAGATTGAACGCCGCAAAAAGTACATTTTACATAAAGAATAACGGATAACAGCTTACTACTACTTCCAAGACAAAATTCTGCTTTGGAGGTTTAATGTAGTTTTCCTGCGTCCAAGCTTGATAATGGCAGGTTAGATCCAACAGACACTCGTAGTTGAACAGTGATCCACAGCCTTCTACGTCTAAGTTTGATATCTGTTACTGCACTGTTTGAAAATATTGTCTTAAACGGGCTTTTAATAACACAAGGAAGCATACAAATCAATTAGAAACGAAACGACTAGGGGTCTTGAGGGACAAGCTATTGAAATAGAATTTTTTTCGTTTTTATCGGATCGGTCTACTTCTATCTTGCTGTTCTGATAGCTAGCCTTCTCGAAATATAGGTACTACAGAAGCTGTAGCGGATTTTGGAGTGATGGAACGGCAAGCAGGCGCCGAAGAGTTCAATAGATAGCTTCCTCCTGTAGAACGAATCTGAACCCTGTTCCAGGCAGAACGGCTGTAGTTGTCTAGTTTATTCTTTAAAAAAACAAACATTACTTGTGCAGTGTGCAATTTATACCTCTTTCCTTATATTCACCATAATCACCCTCTACGGACGCTCAGTTGACAACAGTCTTTTTGACAAGAACCGTGTTTTTTTTTGTTAGCCGGCGAGGGGGGGGGGGGGGGGGCTGGTTGCTGATGCACATGTTTACCCTTCTGCTGGAATGGTACGTATGCTAAGAGTCAGCCAATGCTTTGTATGTGTCAGACATTCAGAAAACAAGATTTTGCGATATCCATGCGATCTTATGACATTATTGGCAATAAACGTGGACACGTTACCTAGTTTGTTTTCGTTCTATTTTATTCAATCTATCAGAGATATTCTTTCAAAAGAATGAACTCAGAAAGAAAAAGGTAGGTAGGACAACAAGAAAAACGGAAATATCAAATCGAAAAAAAAAACCATTCTGAACGGAATTAATTTCCACCATCCTAGACGTTTGTATATAAAACATATTCCAATTAAGCGAGAAAAGTATCAAGGTCTAACATTTGAAGCAGTTTTGTGGGAGACACGCGAAACGATATTGTGAGAAGATAAAGGGCACAACACGCACATAAGCCGTTTTTACTCACTACAAATTGCCTCTTCCAATTTTTACTCGACTTTTTAAATGAGCGAATACATGTTATTTTAAATGGTCTACTTTCTACTACTGAAAATTTTCAAATGTTTGGTTATTTGAAAGGATAGATATTATTGGAAAGTTAGCAGATAACAGGTTCTTATCCCGGGTCTCCACTGATGAATGAAGAATTTTTGTTTAAAAATATTTGTTTATATAGCTGCATTTTTGTAATATGGACAAATGTTTGGTTATTTGAAACATGGATAGATATTTTTTTTCTCAACCCGTTGCTGAGATATGCTATTTTTAAGAGCAAAAAATCGATAAAACGCATTTTTTCGGCAATTTCTTTTTTGCATCACATTTGACCACATTTTCGGAATCTGCGTTAAATTTCCTATAAGATGAAGTCCACGCATGAAATGAATGAAGAATTTTTGTTTAATTTTTTTCGTTGTCAAATTTGATAAAAACGTCTCCCACTTCTAAGCTTTCCAACGGCGTCTCAACCATTTAATTCTGATTGGAATTGACGGAGAAATTAAAGTTCGAATGCCAGAAAACGTGTAGTTCGTTTTAACGTAAGTTGTAGGTGACGTACGATATGGGCCACAGCTGATTTTTCTCGATTTCAATTAATGTTTTCCGGCATAACCACAGGTTCGAATTGGGCGTTATTTCCTGGAAGTTCATTTTGTTTCCAAATTTTTTTTTACGAATTTATCACAATTCTCAATTTTTAATTTTTTACAGTACCTGGAAAAAACATTTCATATCTTAGCAACGGGTTGAGAAAAAAAAATCGCGGTTGGCGGCGATACTCCAAAGTATTTTTTTTTTTTTTTAATGCGGGACACCCAGTATAATAAGTCACTGAGGAAATTAGCCACTGATTATATCTTCGAAGTCGATGGTGCCGAAAATTAGGTACAGTCTAGTCCGGAACGAGGATTTTCTCATAGGATAATACACAACCATAATTGTTCAAAATTCCGTATGAACCGATAGTGAAACAACAAATTTTGACTCCGGGTAGTATACCAATTTTCAACATTCTTCAAAATTCGATAATGAAGAAGAGGAAATGTTATTTCATGCTTTCGGCTTTTCTGCATGCTTTTACTCTTTATTTAATTTCATTTCCGTAGTACTGCTTTTTTCGAGGAGTCTGATGTATAGAAAACCGAAAATTATAAATTCAAAAATTTACTGTGAACAAGCCTCCTTTGTTGAAGATTTCGTGCCTTTCTAGTTAACTTGAATATGTCTCGTATGAGTGCAGGGGCGTCTCCTCCTCTGAAACACCGGGAGTGCACAGAAAAAAGGTCTACGAAAGTTCTACGCTGGTTAAGTTAGATCATTACCCTTAATACTACACTTTAGTACTGTAGGTCAGTGTTCTGTCTAGTGTGGTGGTCTGGGTGCTCGCTGTGCTCGCATCTCGAGATTAAAAAATATTCACAATAGGTACTTTTAGTTATTTGTAGATTAGTTGCAATTAGATCAGAATCTATGATAAAGGTCCGTTTCCTGTATAGTTTGAAGGTCTGAATGCTTGCATCTCAAAAATAAAATAAAAATTCTAAATCAATCCTTCTAGTAATGTAGGTATAGATTAGTTGGACAAATATATCGGAATCTATGATTGGACTAGTACGGTGGTAAATAGCCTGCGACTGAAGACCTTTTTCCATACTGAGGGATTTTTTCCGGAGACTTTTTTCCGTGCACGGAGATCACCAGAGACTATTGCAAATTGGACGGAAGAAATGTTTTTCTTAGCCAAATGCAAATTTCAACTTGTCAATGTCTCGTTGTCCCAATAATTTAAAACTGCATGAAATAAAGAAAGCAATAAAATATTATTAATAAAGACGCCAACGGTTACTTACCTCGTATAGTCTTGAATAACACGGTACTAGGTATCGGGAATGGGACGTCGAGACAAAACATTGCCATTTACGTTTTGTTTGAGAGCGTCATCGATTTGCCCTCCAAATATCGGTTGAAAACATCGATAATATAAACATTTTCGAAATCGGTAAATTTTGTGACAAATTATGTCTTATTTTAAAGGGTTCTTAATGCTGAAGAAGGTGGTAAAAAATTGCCTATCATATAGCATGACGAAATTACCACATTTTCAAAAAAACTAGTTTTGCTTGAGGAAAAATTACGCAAAAATTAACAAATTTTTTTTCTGACTTGTGATACCTCATTTTTAGTTTGGAAATTTTTGAAAGCTGAAGAATTTCCTAATAATGTTAATTTTAATTAATAATTTTTTTTTCTCAATTTTGCTTATCTACCTCTTGTTATCATCTTCAAACTGCTCTAGTTTGAACGGATTGAGATATCTCCAATCCGATTCCACCATTGTGTTCAGCGTGAAAAACCCTTTTTAAAATATGGACACCTGTTTGAGGGTAATTTTCTCCCATTTGAAAAGCCCCAAATCTCACCTTTGAGTGAAGCGATTGTGCCCATTTTCAAACGTAGTCTTTTGAAAGCTTAGATAGATTTTTTGTGTAATTTGAGCTTTTTTGGAGCTTTGAGTGAATTTTGAGCAAAGTAGATGGCATTTTTTCTGAATGGAGTAAATCAAACCAATGTTATCGAAGCCAAAACAACGATATATCGATATTATCGAATGTGTGGCATCGATGGTAAAGCATCGTAATATCGAAGAGGATGTCCCATCCCTAGTTGGTACCACTGACCCTTTGTTCTCTTCCCGATATGCTATTTACGAGACTGGATGAACAACGATCATGAATCCGTTTGACGACTCGTTCCAACAAGTGGCAAAACGAGCTTGGACGTTCGAGAGCAGTGTCCGCAAATAATATTTGTTTGGTGTATACAGGCCTCAACACTCTTTAACTTAAAAATAAGAATAACTTTTAAAACCGAAATTAATAAAACACGTAGACCTAAACGAACGTACTGATGAGGAAACGATAAGGCAAATGCGCTTGATCCGCCCCAAATCGCTTCTCCATGCTTGTTTTCTTTGAAGGTCTTTGATTGGACAATTACTTAAGCCCGCCTTAATTCATTAATCTCAATTCATTCATTTCCTGGTTTGTTGTGTAACCTCTGAGCAGGTGCTCAAGCTCTTCTGATTGATCAGATGAATGTTCCGACTGCGTTCCGTGCCGAGCCTTTGAAGGCCTATTTCTCACCTTGGTTCAAATATGGTAAAGGATCGTTCTGGTTGATTGGTGAGAGGTGCACTTGCTCTTACGTTCCCGTCGGCAGTCACCCCGGTTTGTGTGTGAAAATGACTCACTCTGAATCAAGTCCGATGCCCATTCATGAATTGTAAGATAGTCCCAGAAGCAATCACGTTGATGCTGAGGTTTCAGGAGCTTGTTCGAAACTACAGAATTTGAGTAAAGTTCAACAAAGCTACCAACACAGGAGTACGTAATCTGCATCCACCTTCACCTTAGATTGATCCAAAAACGAAACAGGTTGGGTATTTCTTGCAGATGCCATTTATGAATCTATTTCATCTCTATGAACCCCTTTTCAAGCGGCCCCAATTCAAGAGTCTGCGTTCTGTCACCACTTAATTCCCTTGATAAGATAACCAAATAAAAGACTCAGTTGGTTGCCTCAAGAGCTTAATAAGTGTAACAGCTTTTCCTAGTAGGGTTTTTTTCTCCATCAGAGCGCTTCCGAAACATTATCAAGTTGACGCGTGGCGGAGTGGCTATAACGATCCTTTATAAGATTAAGATGAGGGCATCTGTTTGCCGGAGGGCAATACTTTACGGCAGTATCTTGAGGGCATAGTTCACTGTCCATTATCAGACGGGCCCTATCGCCTCCCGCCCTCGTATCTCAACGGGTTTTCTCCCCTTCGACGAAGGCCCCCCTTCCGAATACTATTCGTGCCCGGCGGAATTCAATTTAGGCCCCTTCTCAAGGCGAATGGTTTGGAGGGGCAAGGAAAACCTCTTTCCCCGAGCCACCCACAGTGATTTAAATTCAGGGCCGTGATTGAGCTTTCTATAAACATAGGGCTACTACTACCGAGGTGAGTTCCTTCAGCTGTGAATGCGCATCGTCCGGACTCGGGCTCCGGAAGGAACCAGAGCAAACTGTATTATGCATTCCCGAGGCACATGCTGGTTATTTACGTAGCAGCTGCAGAAATGTCATAGTCCCGTTTTCCACTCCCGTGAAATGAAACTGCCTTCAAGTCAAATAAATGAACTATACGTATACATGCACATATATTTTGGGGCTCTCTCAACGGCTCATTCAATATCACAAGTAATTAAGTGATATTAAAAGAAACTAAACGCTACACTGGATTATGGAACACCCTCCAGCCCGAATTTCACGCTACTGCGGTGACTAAAGATAAACTGCCTAATATGGCGACCTCAAGAAGGGACTATCAAGCCTTCTTCACTCTCATCCCAAGCGGCTGAATGAAGAACCACAAGGAGATCTAGGATTAGGAAGTTCCAGGTGATTCTGAGGGCAGTATTGTTCCTCTTATATATTTAGGGTAACCTTGGACTTTCTGAGTATCAATAAACCTTTTCTTTAGAAATGAAACATTTTGGTTTACTGTTTTCAATACTGAACTCATATGATCAATGGACTATTAAAAAAAAGAAAAAAGTATAACCCCCCTCCAAATCGGTTGTTTTACTTTTCAAGAGCCAAAGTTGATGAAGCTTGTGTCAAAAATCACTGTCGGGGTCTATTTTGGGACTGAATTCTTGGCAAAACACACGGTCAATTCTGAAGGAGACATCAAAGTAGGCGAATGTTCCTTCAATGTACTAAATGAGCCCTCCCGGACTGCTTTAAGTTCATCCCGAAGTTCGACCGAAAAATGAAATCAATACGAAAACGTTCCTCCTTGGACAAAGTACAAATCACCTAGTATCATGTGAGGATCGCATCAGCTGACATAATTGCTGTGGAATCAGGTTTCAAGAGTTCCTTTCGAAATCGAGTTTTTCAAGTCTGGAATACAATTATTGTATACTGCAGCTCTGGACAGAGATGCATGGCGGAAAACTGTTGAGGAGGCCCAGGTTCTTTAGAAGACTGTAGCGCCACAGAAATTAAAATTAAAACGCTGCAAATTCTTTCACTGGGGTTTATAATTCAATTGGCTTGCGTTCATAATTTGAATTTCTACTAAGCTTTGAAGTGTGCGCGTTTCACAGGATAGAGCGATTATTGAACTTCAGGAGATATGCATGGAGAACGTAAATCTGTTCTCAACCAAAATACCTATTTGGATTGATCAGTTGATCATATGTGTGTGCCTCCTAAAATTCTATAATCGCTCTATCCTGTGAAATGCGCACACTCCAAAGCTTAGTAGAAATTCTAATTATGAACGCAAGCCAATTGAATAATAAACCCCAGTGAATTTGCAGCGTTTTTTTATTGAACCTCAATACCCCCGACCAATACTATGGAATTCAATTCGAATTGTCATTCTCCGGGAAAAATTAAGACGTGTCGAGTTAAGCACAAAGTCAATGTTTCTGGTCTTCGCTTCTCACGTTTTGCAGAAGATCAAGAAGTATGACGAAATTGTATGCGCTGTACTATTATAATATAGAAATACCTAGTGAATAAAAGTGTGACAATTTGCAGCTTCTGTTTTTACAGGTAGTTGCCCAATTCGTCTACACAAATTGATTGATGATAGATTTGTCATTATCGGCTTTCTTATATATATTTCGTTATAATTTCATTTCATTTCTGGACGGATCAAGTTTATCATTGTACCGCTGAAAATTTCATTGTGTAGTACCTACTCCATCTTTGAGTTCAACTACTCCTGTGTTGGACGTCAGCGTCGAATCGAAAACGGTTGCTCTTGACAAGTTGTTGAACACGATAATGTATGCAAACGGAACACCACGTTGGCGCTTTGAAGAGCTAAGTGGGAGGTCTTCAGCCAAAGTTTGACAGTGCTCAATCGAGGCTCAAGTGGCGCTGAACTACCGCAGTTGACCCAGCTTGCGGCTTCTGAATTGAATTTGATCTAGTGGCGGGGGGGCTAAACCCTTCTACGAAGTTGAGCGGGAGAGAATCGTCTATCTATAGGTCCCAAAGCCTCACAGTCCCGATCTTTCCAATAACGGCTGAACACGTTTGATCAACCGACCCTAAAAGGAGACTTGACTACTCGTGTATTTTGCCTTTACCGTGCAGACGCGGCGTAATCGAGTTGGGTTATTCGCGCGGACGTGATGCGTAAATGTCTTTTATGGAAACAAAACCAACAGAGCGTACATCCTTTGCAGGTCATTCATGAGGCAAATCATGTGCAATATTGACCGTCCCTGCCCATAACCCCTCCCCGTTATTCCCGTTCACGCCCAGTGAGCTCAGGCTATAACATCAACTTGTTTCACAAAGGCGGGGTCTGAATCGAGCATAAAGCTGAATTCGCTCATTCCGTTGGGAGAGGATTATGGAATTAGTTATTTTAGAGTAAGGGTCGAATTTCAAATCCTCCACTATATGGACGTTCAACGTTAAAGCACTTTCAACAAAATGGGAAAATCTCTTAGCAAAGCGAATTCAAACACTGCGTGCATCTGATAGAAAATTATTGGACGCTTCAATATCAATGAGTAACGATTTAAAGCTCTACCATCGCAAAATACATGGATTCAATGCGGCTACCTCGAATGAGAAACCTCGAACGAAACCTATCTGTAAGTGAAGTTATATTTTAATTATCTGATAGTGGATCCATTTGACTTGCATCCATTGAAATTAAATACAAAACCAGGTTTAAGCTGTAGCCATTGAGCAAGAGAATGAATAAAGTAGAATAAAAATGATTTGCTGGTCCAAGCAATGTATAGTTCTCATTAAAAGAAAAAAATTTACGTAAGATGATGCATCCACAAGCTATCTAATATTAATAATAAAGCTTTGATATACACCATAATACGCTCATTATGATACTGATTATAAGTAGATAAGAATAGTATTAGTTATTAGTAATTGAATCGTTTATTTCAGAAACCACCTAATTGCGCTTTTTTCAACTTTGGGAAAGCTAAAAAAAACTTTTGCAGCTCAATTGTAGGGTTAGTCTTCTTCAAATAATCTTTTTACCAAATCAAACCATACATCGGGAATGGTTTGAGCTATGGACCTGGGGAGGGGCTCATTCGTTCCTCATGGAAAGTTCTTCAAAAAAAGTACCATTTTAGGCCGCCTTGACTTTTTTTGGGGTTTTTAGGGATTTTACAAAACTTTGACAACCCTTGAAGGGCACTTTAAATTAAGTGAGAGAGCTGGCTAAAAAATTGGGGCGTTGTCGGACCAACATGAATTTTTCCTGAAAATTTCAGATCTTTTGCTCCAGCCGTTTGGGAGAAATCGTGCGTACGGCCTACGGCGGACGGACGGAAAATTTTTATTGCAGATTTGGATTTTACACCCTTTGAAACGTAAACCATAAACTTTTCTGGGGGGGTTAGAATTTTTCTTTCAAGAGCGATTACAATGGTTTATTATTGAATAATAAACCAAAATGAAAGAATCCAAGTTCATTGAAGGAAATCATCTGTGATGTAATGATATATCGTAGTCCAAAAACATCTTGAAAATGGAGGACTGCCACCGCTTGTGATGTGAGGGAATTTAGAGGGTACGTTATCAGAAAAATTTGAAATACTCAGAAAAAAACCAATCGAAGGACAAGAGCTATGATCAAGAAAATATGGTTGACAACCTGTACACTCTAATGTTGATGGATAATATTAAAATCTCCTTGTTTTGTAAATTGACGAAAAGTTCCAAAGATGAAGCAAGAGAAGAAGATGAAGATGTACTAGCTAAAAGCTTTCCTGATGTGTCTTCACTTTCTTCAGTATCAAACCTTTTAGTAAGCAAATCATTTAAGTAAGTTGGAAAGATGCTCAACGCAATCTTTGCCTTGACAATAAATGTTCATCTATTTTAGAAAAGAATTAGAAATCATAAAACATCGGTTTTTGTTTCAAAGTTCAATGAAAAGCGGAGAGAGTACACCATCAAATCAGAACAAAAAAACTAAATAAAAGAGACGTGAGGAAGACTCCCAAGTTTGCCCGAAGCTGGTCCTATTGATTTGGGAAGTTGGGGAACATGTTGGAGGGAAACAGGGATGAGGAACTGCCCCAATGACCTGCAGCTAAGGTATGAGCTCCAAAGGATGCGTGTGGTGACACCACGAAGTACTCCTGACAAGATGCCAAACTTGAGTAGCTGTCACGGTCGCTGTCAAGACCTTGATGTGATCCACTCCTTTTATATCAGAAATCGCTTGTCTCTCGTATTTACTTATTTCGGAATTAGTTTAACTATAACACGATTGCTTCACACAGGCATCCGCACAGTTACGAGATAGACTCGTACAAGAAGCTGTAAAGCGTATTCACCGAGGTTTGACGAAACAAATGAAAGTGGTGCATCACGTATCCCTATGTTTGGAATCGTGAAAAGGTCAATTAGAGTGGAAAATCGGTTGCAACGATTCGAGGATGATTCTTTCATTTCCAGAACTGATGGTTCTGAACGAAATTTTTGACTCTTTCAAAAAACAGTTTCACCGGAAATGAACGGCGCCCGAAAACGGGGTTGAATCGCCAAACATTCGAAACGATGGACGACCGTTACGGAGAAAAGCATAG
This sequence comes from Creontiades dilutus, assembly GCA_031894815.1. NCBI lineage: Eukaryota > Metazoa > Arthropoda > Insecta > Hemiptera > Miridae > Creontiades > Creontiades dilutus. The sequence continues at coordinate 2,159,113 of JAVIWC010001866.1, read as the reverse complement.
TGAATGCTCTACTTGAAAGCGAATGCTTTATTGGCTGATGAACGCTCTCCGGGGCGGGGGGGCTTAGGGAGAGTTGTAACTTGCGCTCTGCGGTCAGTCCATTCGTTTCCTCGAAAATCGACATGGGGTCGCGGTTGACCAAGTTGTAAATCCCAGGAACGGGGAAAACTCTCGGACCTTTCGAAGTGTAACGCGCGAAATTAAAAACAATTTTATAAGCGTTTCGACCCTCGGCTGCGGACCGGGGAAAGAGCTGAACTCTCTAGTTTATGAGCTTCACTGGTTTGTGTTTTAGTGCCGTGTTGTTCATGGAGTTTTCCCTTCCGCTTCGCATGTAGACAGTTTCGTGGTTTTTCGCATGTAAAGTATGGATAAAAAACAAAGGGTAGAGGTTCCGCGGGAGCCAATAAAACTCTCCTGATTTTATTTGTGGAAGGGTCGGGGTATGTCGGGATGGGAGTTGACAGCCGTCCTTTCCTTTACTGAACAGTTCGATAACGCATCTTGCGAGTCCCCAGTTGAGTTACTGGAGCTATAAGTCTTGAAAGCGTTTTTGGTAGAAAAAACTCCCATATCGCGAAAACTTATTTTATCGGTGCCACGGCGAAGTGGGGATTCCTTCTCCCTTCTCCCACGTCAAAACTCCCTTTTTTATAGATCAACTTTGTTCTCGACCGAACTTCGGGAAACAGTTGGATAAAGTCAAACGAGGACAACGGATCAATTCGTTTACAAAGCAACCTTGCTGTATTCCATTACTTATTTATTTAGGAAAACAAGGCCCACGTATGACGGTGTTATAAAGTACCTACCTGAGAGAACTTAAGAATGTACTTACAACGACAGGTTTGATGAATGAAACCAACAACTTCAGAATCAGGAAAACTATAATTGGATATTTAAGAAATAACTATACTCAGGTGGTCAGGAAAGCAAATTATTATTTGGTGTAAATTATTATTATTTGATCACTTCTTCCAGAAACGTGAACGAGTTGGTTTTCCCTGAGCGACTGTAATGTTGCGATATTCGACAATATATAAAGTCGTTTTGTCAATTTTAAACCGCTGACGTAACAGTGGCTTGAAACTATTAGGATGGCGAAATGAAGTTGGCGTTTTCAAATTCATGTTCTCTAAATGATTGACGAGGAACTATCAAGTTTTTAACAGTGCAACCGTCGGAGTAAACGATTTCTGGGCACGTCAATTATCAGGTGGCCAGATGTGAAAACTTTCTCGACTGGAAACGACGAGGGCCCATCGATTGTAGAGATTGGATCTTGGGCCACATTATCTGAAGTCTATTCTATTGAAGATGAATGGATTAGGCTCGGGTTAGAGAATTGAGGGTATTTTGCTTGATGGGAGGTAGTCAATGATTAACTTAACAATACTGGGAGGTTAACACCAACTGGATGATGTGGTGACATTGTTCTAAAACACCATTAAGCTTGTAGTGCTTTACGAGTCCATGGTGGAAGCTAGGGGCATTGGTCGTCTAGTCAACATGAGCCTTGGACTCGTCGATACTCTTCAAAGTTTCTCCCGAGTTCCAATAGTAATTTCCACCACAACTAGATCATGTATCCTTGCCGCCACTGTTCATTCTCGGTGAAACAAAGATATGAAAAACCCACCCGTCAAACACCTTTCCGCAGTTATTATTAAACTACTCCACTGGAAAAAAAAAAATCAAAATTCACCTTTTGAGATCACCTGAAAAGCTATACGCTCACTCGTTCGTTCTCCCTCAGTTTTAGGGTTTTTAGAAGTAGGTAAAAGAACTTCAACATAAGTGCGGATGGAAACAAATGAAATGACAATGAAAATCACCTAAAAACTCGATAGAACCAGCAGAAGCGCTGCAAATATAATTTCTCCTTTTAGAATGAGTCGATCTCTTCTGAAACATAGGCTGTTGAAACATAGATTCTTGTTGCTTCCGCCTCTCCTAATAATTAGTTGCAAGGCTGATCACTAATTTTTGGTAGCAGAGGCGTTACATTAGTTACGTTTTTTTACTCAATAATCAAAACGAGCACACGCATTTCACGTTTTAGACAATTTCGAACAACTGCTGTTCCGTTTCTGTGTGTGTATTCTTGTGTAGATCCTTCTAACAAACTTTATTTCTTCAGTTTTCATCCGATTTTGATGTAATTTTCAAGGAATGTTAGGGTCAGATGGGGTATGAATTGCATTCTTCAAAACAGTTTTGAATAGTGAAGTAAGTTACTTAATACTTCACTCTGAGAATACCCAAACGCAACCACGATTTGATCAGTTTTTGGTCTTCTGATCTTCTTCAAATTTGAAGGTAGTAGGGAATAGTCATTTTAATCTTCTCCTATCAATTTCAACTCTTCTCAAAGTTGTATCGACTATAGAATTTGCGCAATACGCTCGCAATACAAGTCGTCTCACCTTTCGAAGGGGTTGATACTTGCGAAAACACGTCCCGCGGCTATTCGGCCCCATGAATCGACGTAACAAGCCACTATTCTAAATATTTCAAGATTATTTAAAATATTTTATGATCTATACATTCATGAAACCTGTCCGAGAAAGCTGCGTGTGAAAACTAACTTGGTGGACGTTTAATTCTGTTAATTTTCATTCTTTACATAGCCTCTGTGATTACATTCACAAAACGTGCCCTAAAATTTATCCCATACTATATGGTAGTGATCTGCGTAGAAGGGCTTTCAGGTTTTATTTTAAAACGAAACGTAAATAAATGGACGCGGTATTGTTTCGGAACTGTATTTTTTTGCTCGGAGAATCGTTTACTTGTAAGTGAGGTGAGCCACTCTGAAACTCATATCCAGTACATGGAACGACCATTACAGCTTCATAAATTGCCTTTCCACCCATTACACGTCTTATCAATTATTCCAAAATTTAACAGCATGTTTCCATGTCGTGGGTGGTGCTAATGGAGCGTGACGTGTGAGAAATAGCTTCCCCCAACCTCTGACTTCCATCGTTCATTGTTCAATCTGCTGTTACCACATAAACTCCAGTTACGGAAAAATCAATGCTTTTGGATAAACCTCGGATCTTAAATCCTTCAAAACCTTTCGTGAAGAAAATTTGAATACTTTCGTTTTGTAGAAGCCAAGAAATATAACGAACTTGACATTGTATTGCATGTTTTGAAGTGGCCAGATTTATTGTGCATTTCCTAAATTCAAGAATATATTACTTCACTAGATGGAGTGTAAATAACAATGGACCTAGTAATTAATTTAAATATGACTCCTTTTTCTATCTGAAAACGAGTCTATCTGAGTTAAAATGATCAAAAATACACTCAGATCAGCTATGGGAGACTCATGGTTGTCCAATCTAATGGTTCTAGCAGCAGAAAAAAATGTACTCGAGTCTATTTCTAATGAAGGAATAATCGAAAGATTTTCTGTTTCCTCATCCCAAAGACAAAAACTGCTATGTAGGGCTTAAAGAGATGAATTTAACAACCTTAGGAAATGCCTGGGCAAGACGGTCTCAAACTACAAATTTAAAATTTTTAATTTCAAACCGTTAATGTTTTTATGTATTTTACAATATTATCAACATTTATTTTTCACCTTTTTTAATGTTACCATTGAGAATACGATGTTACCTAAGTAAAGAATTTCAACTAATACACGTTTTGTCTATTGCCGACTGGGTTTGAATTATTCAATACTTATATAAATCCTGTTTGGTTTTAGATAAAATAAGGGGTGCTTACGAGTATTTTCAACATCTTCGTTATGGGGAGGTGGCACCAACTTATATGGGGAGGGATTTGGGGCACCCCTGCCAAATCTAAGAAAAACTTTATACTTACAGAAAGGAATATGACCAATTTCCCAAAATTTATTCAATTTATACATAAGCATATTGTTTTGCCGAACATAATACAATCTAATGCAAAACCACCTTGCAATCTAAGAGTGGCCTATCTTTAAGAAAGTCCTCACTTTTTGTATTGTAATTTACTTTATATTTCGAAAATAAAAATTTTATAACTCACAATCAAGCCTTCACTTAGGTCGATTTGAAGCACATCAAACAGATGATATAATCACAACACGAAGTTCTAGAGCACCTGAAATCATTAAACTCTTCGAACCTTCACAAAGAATTCATCAAGACCTTCAGACAATGAGATTAGATACAGATTTGTTTCGTCATAGAAACTCCCTAACTTCCATATTTGCTTCTTAGTGTGAAAATACATCAATTCAAAACCTAACCATGAAATGTTGATTTCATATGTATGAACAAGTGTGCGAGTAGATATCAAAGCTAAAATTTAGCTTTAACATTTAATGTTGTGCCGGTCTCACTTATGTTGTTTCATGAATTGTGGGTTGTTTATCTTTAAAAATGAAAATACTGCTGCCGTCCTGCACACAAGATTCAATCTACCTGGAGCAGTTTGATCTTCAGCGGGAGACGTCATTGAGCGCCTAATGTTTCGTGAAAATTGTTTCGTATTTCATTGCACTAGATTCTTCAACGTAATACATTCAACTTCCAATGAGATGTATTTAAGGTGAAAAAATTTACTTCTGTGGCGAAGTTATTTAAGGTGAAAAAACTGAAATCTTTATTTCGTCGACAATGTCAAGCATGCATATTATGCAGCTGTTTCAAGCTGTATCTAGCTTTCGAGCTCACTCTACCTTGAGAGCTGCCTACAAAACAATACATCTGTGGGTCTATCATGTGTAATAGTGATACCATTTCAAGGTACATCAAAATTTCATCGGAAATAAGAGATTTTCGCCAACGTAAGTATGCGATAAATCTATGCCATACATGATAATTTTGTTATTTTATAACAATGTTCTATACAATATAAATTATATAATAATTTTAACAAAATTAGTATTATATTATAATACCCATATAACCTACATAATAGATTTAGAATTAGCATTAAATATCATAGCAAAATAAATTAATCATTCAAACAAATTTTTTTTCTCACAAAACTGGCTAAAAGCAAAACATTGTTTTCTTCAAGGTGGTAGATATTCAATTACCTCGAGTACTACATGATTTTGCTAGTCTTCAAGTTCGGGATAAGATTATATAAGCGGTTTTTGAATCTATCAAAATATTAGCATTGAATACCAGAAAATTGTTCATTTTTGGTGAAATCAGTGAACAGAAAGAATAAATACCTATGCGGAATATTTATTCACATTGAAATCCGTCATAATTTCGTACACAAGTTCAGTACTAAATCTGTTTTTATATGAAACGATGGAACATTATTATTTAAACGAAACAACTAGGAGTTGAAAAGCAAAATAAAACTAGAACCTAACGTAAAAAGTTGAAAACAAAAAGAGATAATTTTATTAACTTTAATCCGGGAGGCGGAGACTTGGGCCCGGGACGACAGTGTAATGAGATAGTTGCTCGGAGGAAGGAGTTGTGGAAACCTGATTAGGTAAATAATGGCAGGAGAATCCCATTTGCGAAGCTGAATTTCCCCAAGAAATCCCATCTCGGCTCCCAAAGTCACTCGGCACTCTCTTTTTTTTTCTTTTTTTAAGGTTTCTTGAAGTTACCTATTCATTTCTTCCGCAAACCGTTTTAAAAAAAAATTGATGAAACTTGCAGTGAAACATTCTATTTGATGCTCTCCATGGCTGGAATAATATCGAGAGACTGATGTTGATTCACAGAATAATTTTTTTCCCCATTTAGAATGAATGGGGAACTTATCCTGAAGAACAAATAATGTCCTGAGGCGATTTAAAACGAAACTTTGATTAAATTAATCGCGAGCAAACTTCAACTGGAGCTAAAATAACTCCATGATGAGAGGTGATGAAGAGTAATTTCACTCCTTTTTTTATTATCAAAAGCTCGATTGAATGAGGAGTAATTTTAACTGGTGGTTTAGGCAAACAAAGGAAAATTATACCTCAGGAATTGGAGCGGCTGCTGAGAGGACCACAGGCCCATCTGCACTCCCTGGCCACAATGAAAAAGATACCTGATGATAATAATGTTTTAAGTACTCGTATAATATTATCATACTGTTTACTAACTTTTCCCCATGAATCTTCATAGATTGAATAGCAGAAGAGTTTCAAGTCCACGCCCCAAACAGAGCCTAAGTGAGTTTTGTGAAGGGGGGGGGGGGGGTTTAGGGTTTTTCTGTCTGGGAGCTAAGCCCCATCTGTGTTCCGAATGGAAGGGGAATGCAGCGTTGATTGGTTCTGGGTCGTAAGAAGGAACCAATGAAAGGCCCCGAAATAAAGCGCCCCAAAATTTCAGAGAGCTTACACAGGAGCACCCGTGGTCGTCCGCTCACCTGCTAGAGCCACTAAAACACACCCTTTTCCTATTATCAGTTGATTGTCCCCAACCCTTGTGACTGAAATGTGTTAGCTATGTCAGTGGAGCAAAGAGTGATTATTGGCGATGCAGGGGGCCCAATGCCATTATTGACAGGACTGCAACAAACCTCAAAGGCAAGCTGTAATCGTTCCACGATTTGCAAGTTGAACCATTACTACGAAAAAGTAGATTGGTTCTGTGGATGTGAGGTAAGAAATAAACTTTTCTGGTTTCTTTGCCTTCTTTGCTGCAATAATAGGAATTTAGTTGAGTTAAAGATGGATGGTTAAGGATGGGATTGGGCTTTCACCTGCACGATGGTTCTTGCTGGGCAGAAATGAATTTCAGTGTTGCAAAAAACGGTTCCTTGAAGTTTGACAACCATTTCAAAATTTCATTTATTTTTCTTGTTAAGGTATTTACATACCTATTAGTGAACTTTCTTTAAGGGTAGGATTTATTTGAAGCAGAGAAAGCGGAAAAGATTGATCTCCTTTCGCATATTGGTAGTTGAAATTTGTATTTGGGCTAGATAAGCTCATTTAGTCTCACGTTCCCTTCGTGGTTGTCCGTTACGGTTTCGTTGCACCCCCGGAGTTTCAGGGCCGCCACTGCTCAGGAATGTTTATCCGTGGAGTAAGAAGGAAGTGGTGATAATGACTGGTGGATAGTTGTTGTCTTGTCGAGAGGGACTACAAAATGAACCCTCCAAACACCAGTCCATGGTAACTGCTAATATTGGACCACTTTACGTTACCGATTCCTGAGGGCTAAGTAAAACTTTGAATAAAAAAAGAATCAACATGAGTATAAATGTTGTTGTAAAAATTACCGAGTAACCTGTGGCGAAACAATCAGCTGTATATTGTGAGGTGATGGAATGGTATAGTTGCCCCTTCCAATGAGCTGAATGCGGATATAATGCTCCGCCACGTTCAGAGCATGAACCAGACGCTTGAAAACGTCTGAATCATCTCCCAAAGCGACAGATTCTAAAATCGGGAAGGGCCAACAAACCATATCCATCACAATTGTTGTTCAGCATTTTCTACCAAAGTTAGTTTCTTCAACTTCCACTGATGATCTTCTTTTGCCATTCCTTGTTCAGTTCTCATCATTCGTAATTTCCTTCTTTTTTTCTTCATTCTTTTCGTTCCATTTCGCCTGGATCGCAGCAAGAGACTGGTCGTTTCTGATTTTGTCTCTTCTATGACGTCATCTGTCTTTTTCCCACCCTAAAACTTAATTTTGATCCGCTTCTTTCCTTCCTATCCGCTCGAAACCAAGTATTGGTGGGATGAATTCGTGAACAGGAGATTTTTCCCCCATGGAGCCACAATTGGAGAAACAAGATAGAGAGATGGCAAGTTTTCAGCTTGCAATGGTTATGACCAAAACGGATATAGTGTCTTTTGAAAACAAGCTCCTCATTGCAATGGAATAAATGTTTCAGGAGTTCCATTGGAAGTGGAGTTTTTCCATAACTTTCGTCGAAGTATGTGGTTAAATTACAGTTGTTACATCCGTGTGCTTTAGCGTCCATGTCGATGTACATTGTATTACACCACTGTACGTTTTAGATATCAGCTTTACTGACTACTGAGAGACTTGAAAAGACTTAGTGTTAACTAGGTTATTTTTATAAGGAAATATTATGTTTAGGACATCTAGAATTTAATTGAGAGATTTCTGACAAGAACAAGATAGGTCCAAAATTAGAATGCTATGAATTGGTAAGCTTTTGTTTTGGCCGTTTCTTGCATTGTTCCCCCACTACTCTGAAAAGCGCTTTTTTTATTTCTTACTGATTTCTCACCGTAACTGAGAATGAAATTGCGAGAATCAGCGTCTTATGCAGTGCCCAGGCGGAATTGCGAAGATATAGATGTCTATTTTTTTGTTGCCTAATATGAACATTCTGAAGCCTACTGCAGACCTCCACGTGTGCGTTTCTTTCGGAAATACACTTGTCACTGAATTTCGCAAATATTTAAGTACCGGATCTTCCCTTCATGCAGATTTCCAAAATTTTGGACTTATTTTGTTCCTCTAGGCAACCACTCAATTACATATGTGTGTTCGCAGAAACAATGGTCAGATGAAGAATATTTTTGTTTCTTTTCTTTCCGATTCGATTGATGGTGGTGAAATATAAATGTATTTCTTTTTATGATACTTTTCTGAGGTTTCAAACCCGAGTTTTGACAATGAACCAATACTTCCATTAAACATTTATAATTTATTAACGTAGAAGGATTATACACTACAGAAATAATAAATCTTTTTGCAATAATTTTCAGCGTTTTTTCAAATAATCTCATTTGTTCTAACAATCTGTACAGAGCGATATCGATTTGACAGGTGCTTCTGAATTCAGTTAAAACACATTTGCGTAGGATGTCGCTTATAGGACCGTCGCTCGAATCAGATTTTTCTTCTCTCTTCTTCAGTAGAACCGTATGCGCAGCGAGTGAAGAAAGATAAATCTAGCCAGCCAGGCAAATCATTTGAGGCCGAAAGCGTTTGTGGTTCGGTAGGGTCCCCTTTGTCTTTCCGCCTCACCGGCGTTCACCGAACGCTGTGACTCATTTGCCGCACCAGAACCAGAGACGAGCTTTCAGGATCGGCCTCAGCTTTCCGGAAAGTGAATCTGTTCAACGATGTGACTAGAACACGAGATTTATTTTTTTCCCGGGAATCAAAAGAGATCTCTCGTTTCAGAGGAATGTACGAAAAATTTCTATTTCTCTGAAATACCTTTGGTGAGGTTAAATCAAACATTTTGCGAAACAGAAATTATCGATTCGGTTTGAAAATAATCATTTTGAAACCTCTAAGTAATCTGTTTTTGAATAAAAACGGATTATATGTATTTACTAATCATGGTATAATATATGATGTCAGGCACCACGTGTCATTTAGTTGGTGTACCAGAAAAAAAAGGTGCCTATCCTGCCAGATAGTCCTGCTTCATAAATAATACTACCAAGCAGTTCATAGGTACTTCTGTTCTATGTTTTTAAACATAATCTATAGTTCGTTATGTAAACTAAATACCTCGCGCCATCATACCTTGTAGGTAATTGTGTTCTAGACTTACAAACAGTCGGTGTACTAGACTTATATCGGTTACAGATGAAATTAGCCATAAAAGCCCCACAGCTAATCAACTGATCGATCTGGGAAAGTGAGTTTTCTCGTTTTCATCACTTAATGGTCGCCGATCTAGTCACGGTTGCGTCAAGAACATGGGTCAATCTATAATATTGTTTACAGTATCCATAAAATCTTTAGTAATCCATGTTTATTGTCTTTCCAGTATTGAAAAATAGCTAATGTTGGAAAATATCTAGTTTTCATCGTGCAAGACACCAAAAATCATGATTCACATCAGAGTCCATGAATGATTTCGATAGCTTTCCAACAATAGCAATATGTGACTGTCTGAGCGGGAAATTTCCCACATATGGAGTTACCTTCGTCGATGGTTCCTCTATCACAACTAAACCCATTTGACTGAAATAAAAAGGTTTATCAGAACGTATTCTATGCACATACCAGTCAGGTGCCTACCTAATGTCTCGAAACAAATAAACATTGTTAGGCATCCATCATAAATAGCATAATCTAAAACTAGCTAGAGATAAATAACAGAATGTAGATACTAATAATAAGTAATTTGGTTGGATGATCGTGGCTTGTATTCAAACAAAATTAGTATGCACCCATCATTTTAAAAATTATAAGAAGATAGTTAATCCAATAGTTTGGATTTTGATCGAGTTCACCTTTCAGGATCGATTAGTTTTTTTGTTTTAATCTCCCTTGTGTTTGGAGTCGGAAACAATAAGAAATTGCTTATAATGGTAGTTTACCCAAGCTTCTGTACGGCTTATGTGGTGTAAAACCCTGGAATATGTTGGGCAGTTGGATTTCATCGGCCAAAGATATTGACGTATTATGAAGAGCAGGGATGCAGGGGAAACAGGTAGTTCCAGTTGCAAGCAAAAGCGGGTACTGCAGGAATCATTCGCAGTTTCGCATTCACTTTTAATTCAGGGATGGAAGAAGGTCATTGTGCCCGGTCTATAGGGGGCAACTCCCCGGCCTCCCTGATGGGGAGGGCATAGTCTGGCATCCCTTCATCACCAGCCTTTCACATGGATTGAAAACCGCTGCGCCTTCCAATTTACAGGAATCCAGACCTGTAAAGCTCTCCCCCCTTTCCATTTGATGAAAACCAACATCATCCCCCCCAACACGGACTGTCTGGGGTCTTTTCTGGGTTTCGCCGCACCGAAACTTTTTATTCTTTTCCATTCTTCTTGGCCTTCTCATTGAAACCCGCTCATCCCTTTTTCTCCGTTGTTTTCGAACAATGTGATGATGCGTTTTTAAATCCAATAGTTTCTAGAGTTTAATTGGTAGATGATTAAAAAATATTAGCCGCAATTTATTTAATAATTAAACTGCACACTAAACGAAGGGAGTCATCGCGTCTGGCACATATCTCAACACATTTCACACCCCTCTGCTTTCAAATTCTATTTGTTTTTCTTGAGATGTATATACTTATCAGCCGGGGACTTGCTTCAACCTAACGGGCATACGCACTGCCCAGCCGTATCAAATAATGTTTTAGATCTTTTCATTTGTTTGCATCATGGGGGAGGGGGCTTTTCTAGGTTCCACAGCACCTAATCCTTTTAATTCTCATTGAAATATGTACATGTACGTTCCCTGATTGTGCAGTTGACGTACATCATTCAACCTCTTGAGAGCTTTGATAAATGGATTTGATGTTTCTCAAAATTGGAGCACTCAAAGGCAATAAAGTCTAAGAAAGTTGATGGAATAGGTGGAAAATTTTCCACTTTTTTTCATGTATCTATCACTTTTAATGATTGCATGAATTTGGTAGGCTAGAATTTGCATGGACATAGAATTAAAAAAAAATCGTTGATAAGAATAGGGGACCTGGCGAGGCTGCGCTTCTTTCAATTTTTTGTAGCGAAAGCAACATCCATGTGTTTGCTCCTTTCACGGTTTCAGGCCTGATATTTACAGTAAATAGCAAATAAGTTCCAGCCAGCTGCGCCCCAATCTTCCTGGACGATGGGGGAGATAAGATGCAAAAGGACTCCATCGCCCGGGAGTCGAACGAGTTGAAGGTAAACGATTTCTAAATACCACCAGCTTCCTTCGGAGCTCCCTTTTCCCAGCTTTTTCGTTGCTGGTGGCTGAGCGGCGGTGGCCCATTCAACCGAGGGACTGTCGCTGTGCCAACAGAGCGGAAACACGGAGTCACAAAGCAATTACGTCCTCTTCTGTTCCCCCACCGCTTCCAACTCAAAACCTCACTCCATTCCACTACCAGAATAAGGATGGGAATTCGTAAGGTTCGCACTACCTCTCCTACATATACAGAAACACCATGGTAAGTAACTATTAATGTATAAAACAGCAAGAATTGCAGCTACAAAGAAAGTTTAAAGTTTTTATGGATTTGTTGAGGTAGGTGTTGTCATGGACAACTATGTCTCTTCCAATTACCTGTAACCAGTCTGCCTATGTACCAGCTGATCATTGTAACAAGCTCATTTTTATTGTATTCATCCAATTCAGAAAATGTGAGGGTTGGACTTTAGATTATTCCCTAGATATGAGTTTCATTGCTCATAAAAATTTACTTTTGCTCATTCATCAGACGATGTTTAACCCTAACACCGCTCTACCCCCGCGCAAAAGTAAAGTTAACTCAGCATCATTTTCTTAGGTTCCAGTTGTCCGTTTGTTACGTCAAAACTTTTACGATAGTCAGGGAAAAACGGTGTAATAATCTCATATAAATGTTAATGTTATTAGTTGCTGCAGCGCATGCGAGAAATGGAGATCTTTGTTACAAGCTTAATTTTTACAGTTTTCACTCGATGATATTTTCATGGTATGCGATTGCGCAAACGTGAAAACCATCAATTATAACTTCATCACCTTCTAATCTTCCAATTATGCTCAAATTTGGGGGACGGGTGGTGAAAGTCGATTTGATCATCTCATACCATTTCAACTCGATCGTATAATTACTTCTATAGATTTAGCGAGGCAGACCTGCGATAAATGTAGTATACCTAGTTGACATCAATATGTCACGATCAATATTTTTTTAAAAGAATTTTCCTTCTTTAATTCTCTAGGTGTTATTTGTCGGCTCGATTATTCAAATGACGCTTGTTGTTCGATTTCGTATTAGCTTTGTCAACCAAGATTACTACCTCATTTCAAATATCAGATTCAAATATATACATACTTCATAGATACAACCCACCTGATTTCTAAGTTCAAAGAAGAGTTATAATAATAACTATTCAAAAAGCAGTTAATCATCTGAAAGCACCAGGCACGGTTGAGCGCATAGAACGAAGTGGGAGAGAGTGGGAGTCTAGTACCACATACGTGTGACAATACAAAATTATGCCAACAAAATTATGACACAGAATTAGTACCTATATAAATGATTATGTCAAGATATTCGCGTAATACAAAATAGAAACAATATTCTACACGCTAAAATACAAACATATCTTGATACTCACATGTCTTTATGGGGTGAAGCCAAACGACTAATTTTAGGCTGAACTATTAACAGATTGAAAACATATGATGCTAGAAGTTTCTTGGAACTATTTCTGAAATATTGACATAGATGTTAGAAATGGAGTTAAGACCACACCCATTTCTCGTCATTAATAATTTTAGTTTTCAATATTGAGGGTGATTTCGAAAACCAGTAATCTGTAGGTGGGCTAAAAATGGCAGCGTTATCGTGATTCATATTCAACAAAAAACGATCTTTAGCTTTCGTGTTTCTTATTTTGTCGATATAGTTCCCAATGTGTTTCAGCGTGGGAACGCTACCGGGAAAGGGAACGCGGCATCGTTGGTATTGACGTTAGGGAAATTAATATTTCCCTAATTACGATTATAAATCACACCGTTCCGGTTCTTATTCAAAGGATTCAACGAGCGTCTGAGGTCACGTGCTAATCCATGCGCTCTCCCTACTCCGTTTGTGTCGAAACGCAAAAGAATTTTCAATAGTCAAAAGCGGTCACCGCCATGACAAATGCAGCTGCTTTGTATCTCTTGCACTCGACCGTCCTTTCAGTCAAAAGATATTCATGTGACCCGTCCTTTTGTGAGGAGGCGGGTCACGTGACCTTTCCTCTCCAATGGACCACGTCTGGTTGAGGCCTCCCTTCGCTCATTTCGGAATGAGACGGATTCGTTTTTCTCTCCCTCCAACCTCCAAATGGGGAGAAAAAGTCAAATTACAGAGTGTAACGTTCAGGGAGTTTTTTCCCTTATCCGTTTTCTTTTTTATTGGGGAGTTTCTTTTTTTTTTTTGTCACGTTCACTCCGGACTGTGTGGTTCCAAGTAAAACGTGGGATGTGTCGAGTTGTCCACCCTTTTGCCCTGTAAATTGGTTCAATTCCTCTTTTTTTTTTTTTTAAATCTCAATTCGCTTGCCATTCACGTAAGCAAGAGATAACATTTAGTTTCTATATACATTCTTCCAAAGTCGTCCTGCGTAGGAAGGCTCTGTTCTGCTATATTCACGCCACAAGTCAAGAAGCATAATGGTAAGTAATGGAGGCATCAAAAAGGTGTCCGTATGTCCAGTTTTCATACGATCACACTTAAGAAAAATAAATACACAAACGAGTATTTTTGAAAACTAGGCTAAATTCTGAATCGAACAGAAAAAGCACGAAAAGAGTCTAGTGGTTTTATTAGATATTGTCCCCACTATGGCAACTAGCTAATCTTTTTTTCTCTCTTACAAACTCGCGAAACTGCAAAACTAACGAATCTACGTTTACGTCACCATTAACTTTACTCAAGTTATGTCTACAATCTGTCAAGATATCGCGTCAGTAGGTCACTTCGATTTACCTCTCCAGTTAGTTGACGTATCTGTGCGTGGGATGAATTTCACAATGTAAAACTAACGAATCTGCAATTCTTTCGCTAATTTGCTCTGATTTGGGTGCAGCAAATCAGAAATTCGAGAAGAAAACGAGCTCCTTATACCGCAACTTCATGGATTTCAATTCGACTAGGGTGGTATTTTCGTCTGTAGGAAACAATAAACAGCCAATGCCATTTCGAAAAGCTCGATGGTTTCGAGTCTCAATAAGTACTCCTGATTTGGTTCTTGTAAGCACGGATTATGAAGAAAACTTCAGAAAGAAGGGAAATCGACCTCTGGGAATGCCAGAGCCTCAAAAAAAGATTACCGATTTCACTTCTACAGGGAAGGATTGGCAAAAATAATAGTTGCAATGGAATTTTATTTCCAAGAGTCCCTTTTGAAAACGAGCTTTCCCAGACTTACGTTGTATAACTGAGGACAAGTGAAGCGCAGTGAGTACATGTTAAACTGTAATTGTTTTATTCGTGGATTTTAAAGTACTGTGAGGCTGCGAATTTAGATACACTGCTTGATTTTCCCATTCAAAATTGTAAACAAGCTTCTAGCTTCGTAATAAATTATTGTTGAGACTTACCCAAAAAAGCAGTTGAAGGTGTAAGATAAAGAACACTGAAGAACGATCAACGACGGATATAATTGACAAATAAACTATTAAACAGATATGAGATGAGCACTTATAATGAGAGCGTTCTACGATGAGATTGGCAGAACACACAGATCGGTCGGTAGACTAGATTCCAAGTGGGATTCAAAAGCGAATGGGAGAAGCCATCGTCACAGTCAGACAGTGATGCCACTTCAATAATGCCATATTTTCGGATGAATGTTCTTTACCGACACTGAATCGCGGTGCAATACTATTATTTTATACGGATTCATACAAATTATATTGCATTGAGGGGGCTTAATAAATCGAGATATAGGTCTAACAAAGGGAGACCTCAAAAGTTGGTTGCCTGAAGGGCTGACATGAATGCTGGTGTACCCAGATGGTGTGATCGAGAAGAACCATTGTCCAATATACATTGATCAGTGATTTACATAGGTGGTCTATTCTGATACAGAAATAATAAACCTCTGTGTAATACTTCGCAGCGTTTTTTAACGAAGTTTTCAATGAGTGAAAATGACACACCTGCAACTTCGGTAACGTTGTCATTGCTCAAAGTGGTTAGATTTCCGCTTACAATGGTTTTAGAAGTAGAAAAAGTACTACTTAATAATTATTTCCTTCTTCCCGCTCTTCTTTTAGGGGATTTCACAGAAAATAAATAGGTCAAGTCACTTCGGTTTTAGATGTAATTTAAGATCCATTTAAAATTATGATGATTAGAATCTTTGGAATTCATGTATATTGGTCGATTTGAATTGGTTAAAAACTCCTGACTACAGACAAACAGCTAACCAGTTTCCGCAGAACAATCTCATCCAGTGTATTGCGTTAGTATTTCCCACATACGACGCTTAACAAGCAATACAGCGCTTCAAGCACCTCATTTCATTTCTCTCCGTTAGCCTCGCAATAGTACCTATGTGGCGGTAGGGAATGAAAAAATGTTATATAACGCCACCTTTAGCAGCTCTGGGCCGAGGCCAGCGGGAGATTCCTGTTGAAAAATTCCTCCTCTAACGCCCGCGGTGAAAATGAAAGATTTTCCTTGGTAACTCGCTGTATGATACAATACGTTCCCGGAGAAAAACAAAAACAAGATATTTAGTTGCCCTCGTAGGGTTTGTTGAGGTTGTCGAGACTGTAAGAGATGGCCGGGGTTTATTAGAACGGCGAAATCCCCCTTCCGGAGAAGGCGAGGAGGGAGGGAATATGAGTGACGAGGCCCTGGTATGACAAGTTACCCCCTAGATAAATGGTCCTATCTCGCCGGAGCTCCCTTCTATGTTTTCGCTCCAACTAATTGGCTACTGTTCCCAGTTATCTAATAACAAGGTTTCTCACGAAATTGCCACCGCGTGATATGTATTTTTGTCTCGAGAGATCGAGACGTAATAATGGTACTGATTCGAATTCGTTTTCTTCGTTCATCAATTTGCAAAGGAATCGAAATAGGTACATTTTAATCGCTCCCTATTAGGTGGAAATAGTGGAAAGCAGTGCGACTTAACAACATACCCTCCATCATTACCCATCAACACCCCATCATGAGTATGAACGATTCTCCACCTTGAAATAGCATGCTATAAATACTATGAAGTCACACATAAGTATGTTTTTCTGACAGAGTGGATTGAAAATGAATCCAATGGCAAGAATTTGAATAATTTCTTCTAGAACCAACTATAAAATGCTTTTTGAACTTGAAAAAATCATGTTGCACCTTGTTCAGCCATAGGACCTCCTGGCTATGCCCATTCCCGAATCTTAATTTCTCCCATGTTTCACTTCATAACCTGAGACCCATAAAATCAAATACCTCCACTAATAATCAACCAAGAAAAAAAATGCGATCAACCAAGGAGAAAAAATTTGATTATTGGAATATTGTTTTTCAATCGTAAATGTCAATAATAACAAACAATTTCAGAGGTGTCAACGTTCGGTTACCCGAAAACACAAATTTACATTGTTATTGATATGGGCTGTCAATAACATGAGTACCAACCTCCAGAATGTTAGTCAATTTTCCAATGGAACACAACAGTGTTTTTCGGTTTATTTTTTAATAACTGATGGATAAAATTATTGACAAAGCGTGTGACAACACTTTTGACAAGACGGAACAACATTGGCGGGTTTCTCTCATTGGAGTCAGGTTTCATGGATTCTGGCAAAATTTTATTACTACTGTAACTAAAAATTAGTGATTAAATAACTAAACACAAATCAGAATTAACCATTATGAATACGAGATGATAAAAACTGTTTCCTGTTGGTCAAATATCTAGCGCCCCCCCCCCCCCCCCCCGCAAAATATTTTCGGGGCCCCTCCCCATAATGTTTTTTTGGCGAAGCGTGCGCTTTTTCAACGGTCATCGTATAATACGCTACGACAACCTAACTAAAAATACATACATAATATAATATAACAATTTAATCTACCTATACGAATCAGAATTAACCATTATGAATACGATTGATCAATGAACCAACATGTTGATGTTTATAAACTTGACGTTACATAATGGAATTTTTCTGTGTACCGTTAGTTGTTTAAAAAAAATCTTTGCTAGAGCGGGCCCGCACTTTCAGGGTTTTCAAATGGATCGGGTCACAAAAGACAAAGAACGAAGTTGAACGTGATGAAAGCCGCACGGAAGGGGTAATAACTTGAGACATAAATGTTGGAAGCTCACAACTATGAAGAATAGTATTCCAGAAACCGCTACGAAATTGAAAAAATGGTAAAGATGGAATGGCAATGAATCGGTCTGGTATTCCGAGTTACTTTGATGTACAAATCGAATGGAAATTGCTAAAATACTGGTAAGCTTCGGTCTGATAGTATCTTGAAACCAGAGGAAGAGAATGTCCTGAAATCAACAAAATGCGTAAAGCAGGGTTTCCCAGTAACTTCCACACGCCTGGGCGCGAAGTTCAGCGTCTGATTAAAGTGAACTGGGACCTGGTAATTCAGGGACCTTGGGATGGAAAAACGTGGCTTATGTGCTTCAACGCAAACGTACAACCTACATCCTTCTGTCAGTGACTAAATTGACTAACTTTAATAACTGTTTAGGCTTGGGGTGACATTGTTAAACCTATTGCAGTTCTCAAGTATGAAGGAATACCAAACGTCATCATTTCGTGGTTGCTCGGGATTAGTAAAATCAGAAAATGCATAGATTACAAGTCTCTTTTATGGAATATCTTACCAATGTATGTGTAAGCATTTCTCAATTCCAGTATAATCCCTCACCCAGTACTTAGATTTTCAATATGTAATAAACAGGTTAAGAAAAAAACTACAGCAGTTTGCATGTGGAATGTAAATTAATGTTTGCTTAGTTATTTTCCTTAGGTAGCAGCAATTTACAATCATTCTACTTCTCCTTGGAGTCTTGGAAGTCGGACGACTGAAAATGTGGTATCAATACAGCAGGAACTTCAGAACAGGTAGCTTTACAAATAAGGATGCAAAAGAGAAAACGAGGGGAACGTGAAGAATGGAAGTCAAACAGGAATGACCGATTCACCTTCACAAAAGTCTCAGAAGAACTCGCTTCTCCGAGAAACCAGCATGCAAATCCCTGGATGGATCCTTTTGAAGGAGAAAAGCAAGAGTATCAATGCAGAACTGCATCGGTTCCACTCAAGGGAATCCAAGATAACCTTTGAGTGTAAGGAAGGTATCCCGTTTCCCTCATTCAAAAGTTCTTTGACAAGCTTTTCTGACCTACCAAAGGATACGGACGAGAATGTAGGTCTCTGTGCACACCGATTCCATTCACCTTTCAAGGATTATTTCCTCAAGGCAACTGAAGCGGCGCTCAAGAATTTGTGTTTTACCACAATAGTGCAATACATTCACATAACGACGGGTATCTTTTGAAATATTCAGACGGAGGAAAAACGCTTTTGAAAAACTGAGGATTTGATTATTAGGTAAAGTTATCAATTATTCTTAATTCAAGGAAATATTCGCCGTTACTCTTATACGACTTCCTTACTTTCCAGGTAATTTTCGTGCAACAAAAAGTTCCTCTAGATCACCAATCTAACTTGTCTTTTCCCATCTAACTACAAATTCATACAGATTCGAAATTGAATTATTCCCATTCAGCAGTTGCGTCCAAGAACCAATTATTGACAGAAAAAGGTCATAATAATTCACACTTTTTCAAAATATGAAAAGTAATGTTTCCAATTCCCCTTGACGACTGTCTGATGACTTAACTTCACCAATAAATGTTTTCAGAATAACAGCGACTGAACTCACGGCTAACCGACGGGTGGGAACGAGCCCAATAGCCCTGAAACCATTCTGATTAATACTCACATGAAGCAAGTATCTGTATGATCAGAGTCAACATGGGGAAAAAGCCCTTTTGTCAAAGAAAACTGTTGGGTTCTTCAATCCGTTTCTTTATCCCAATCATGCACTTTGATTTTTCCTGTTCTCTTTTCAGGACCAAAACCTAAGACGATCATTGGCTGCTTGAAGTAGATTTTGTTTGGAGGCCAGAGTATAGAAAGAGGTGTGACCATCTTGAAAGAAAAGTATATCAACAATCAATAAATAGTATCTGTTGATACTCGATTATCAAAATCAAACTCTCAGGTAATAGTGATCTCAACATGAGGGTTTTCAAGGTTACGTAGCTAGAATCATTATTAGGACACACGGAACGGTATTCGAATGTTGATGTATTATCTACAATACACTTGTTGTGGGTTACAATTGTTAATTACGTAAATCGCTTCCAGGATTTCTCTCTAGTAGAGGACAATTTTTTTTTTTCCTTTTATTAAATAGTAAAAACAAACTTGTAAAAATCAGGATTCCGACTCGCCTTTTACGTTTCAGAACTAAAACGTATCAAACAACAATTTGTTTAGAGTCCATTAGTCTTTGAACATCTGTACTTTTGTCCATCCAATTCCCTTAATAAGCTAAAATCTTTAGTTTTTCATGCGATGTTGTTGTGAATTGTCAAGAATTGGGACCAGGCTGTAGCTATAGCTTACGCAATGCTCAGGAATTTGTACGTTCCTCCGCAAATATGCAAACGTAAAATCATTACACATAATTTTTTTAGGGCCTTGTCATCAAATCTGAAATAATTTGGGAAGTAGTCAGAACAGCTAATTTAATTAAGTATATCAATACCAACATCAATTGATCATTATTTATCACCTGATATCAAACCTTAGTAACAATCTTCATTTTTGCAGTTTTATGAATCAACGCACGAGCTTGATGAATTTTTCGGAAAACCAAATCGTTTGGCTCATTGAACAGAAACCAACACATCACTCTGCTCATGCTCTATACGGAGCAAGCATGATTTCTACAGTTAAATCCGATTTCGATGACATGTTTGGGGGTTGTACAGATTATACTATTAATGTAACACCTGATTCACTGGCAGCTTTTGGTCATGCTGCATCTTTCATGTCTCATCTACCCATGGCCTTATTGACCTATTTCCTGTGGCCTACAGGCTCAGTAGTTGTTCATGGAAGAAATTCGACGCAGCGGGGTGATTGTCTTTGTGTGTTTTGAAAAGACTGAGCGAAATAAGGAAGGTTATTAACGGTTACCTTGTTCTTGTATCATTTCATTAGTCTTATGAACCCCAACGGGGCAGTTATTACTTGCAAGCTAACAAAATCTTGGTTTGCAAGGGTCTGAATAGATGAAAACTCCCAAAACTACAACTGAAACTGGCAGATGAAGAAGTTGAACCAATGCGTCTAGAGTGAGAATTTTACATACCAGTCATGTATTTTGAGAAGATTGTGCAGAAGACTGAACATTGGACCAGTTTATCAACGTTGTGTTACATTGGGCGTACCAAACTAGTACTCTTATAAAGCCCGAGGAAATACCCTATTGATATGCCATAATGTATGGTTGCTAAGGAAGTAAAACGAGATAATGGCCCCTACACACACACTGGATTACCTAAACTACTACTGCACGCATTATTACAAAAAGCAAGGGAGTCTGCCATACTTGGTTGTATTCTATCCCCCCTCCCCGAAAAAAGTTCTACGCTGGTGAATCTGCCATCAGGGGGCAATCGATGTTGATTAAATGAAGGGCTTAACAGGAACGGTCGGGGGTTAATTCAATTACCTCCTTTGTAGATATCCCGTTAAAGTCTGGGAAATTGGGGATCCCAAAAACCAAAAATTAGCCGGGCAAGTGGAGGTTTTGAACTTGTCAACCGCATCGATTTATGTGCCAGTTAACACAATGGAATCAAATTTTAATCGGATATCTGTGCCGCTGACGGGTGAATGACGTTTTAAAGGGTTTATATTTTTCATGGGTTTGACTTCAAATTAATAACGACCAAGATCTTTAACAATTGTTCATCACGTAAACTAAACGGAGACCAATTTTGACAGTTATTGTTGACTTGTACCGTTATAGGTTATAGAAAAAATATAGTATATTTCCACAAAATTAAATAGTTTAGAACGTTAAAATTGATTTCGATAGTTATAACTCTCTAATTTTGTGTAATAAACTACTAAAGTAATTCAAATCAGAAGGGGCTGAGTGTTTGATACAAATCAAGTTGGTATTCATTTACTGTAATTAATGGCCAATTACGAATGATTTAATTATTACTGTCAGTTGTTAATGGATTAATAACTCTCTAATTTTGAGTAATAAACTACATTTATCTGAAAATTCCGTGTTCCTCTTGACGTCTCATTGAGAGTGATTTACTGCATAGATAAGTAGGTATATAGTTTTCTCATGGTAATTCGAATCCGAAGGGTATGAGTGTTTGATACAAATCAAGTTGGTATTTATTCACCGTAAATTAAGGCTAATTACGAATGATTTCATTATTTCTATCAATTGTTAATGGGGGTTTCATTGGGTAGGTGAAAAATGACTATATATTACGGAAATTCCATGCAAAATCGGAGCAAAAGTACACCATTGCTCAATAAATTGATATACTTTCAACATTGTTTTAGGATGACCGACTTTTATTTATTTGTGTTCGATAAAGCTTTTTTTTCTTCCTCTTTATCTGATAAAAACCAACAGTTAACTCCGTCAGATTAAAGCCTTTTATATTTTCTTGGAATCGCATCTTTCAGTGTCTTAACTTTGTTCCCGACCTCATATTGGAGGAAAGCATTTTCGGTAAAGAGGTTAATCTTCCGAAAGCTCTTCCTCTTAAGTAGGTGGTTAGATATAAGTTCGCAAGGTTGTCACACTGATTGCCACCGTGGAGGGAATTAAGATAAGGAAGACTTTGGGAGCTCTTGATGCGTTGATACTGCCAGAACAGGCGAACGCCGAGTTTGTACTAATCGCTCGTGTGAGGGAGCCCCCGTTCGTCGCTCGAGTTGGAAACAAGAATTAATCCCAATTAAGATAATGGGTCCCCCTACCGGATGCAGGCTGTCGCATCAATCAGTCAACGCAAACTTGGACGGATACACGATGGAAATTAGCACCTTCTTCGCTGTGGAGAGAGGTACATGATGATTGTTGTGGAGTAAAACTATAACTTTCCGTCAGGTAACTTGAAAACTTCCTTGATACGTTTACTTCCAATCCTACAATGAAACGAGTTTCGCAAGCAAATAGGTGCATGCGTATGTGTTCCTTCCCATCTCTACTGTACGAATTCGTTCGCAAGGATTAAATCCTTACAAACTACAAAATTACAAATTTTGTAAGTCAAGAATACTAAATACAATTTCGCTCACCGTGGACACCATGGCTGGGACACAAAAACACCTCAACATCACTGCTCCGTACAGACAAGATTGAAAACTAATTTGTTCCTATATAGAGTTCATCTCTTTCGAATTCTTTGGATTTGTTCAGATTTGGAAAAATTCAATAAGAAGTACATTCGGGTGGTTGTACCCACCTTTTGCTAATGTTTAACAAATCCTAAAAGACGTAGAAGACCCCCTCCTAACCCACAAACTTAATTGCTCCCCAAAACAGATGATTGAGTATTCAAAATGATATTTCATACCCTCAACATAATTTAATTCATACGGGTATTCGAACGTGAATTGATAAAATTAAAATTTAAATCTGGAATCTCTGTGTTATTGAGCTCATGATGAATTGAAAGACCTACGAAGTGCAAGATTCTGAATACGTAGTAGCAGATTGATGCCACGAACTTGGTGGTAATCAACGAACATCAAAGTGCAGCTATTAAGATGTGAACACAATCAATTTTCATGAATGAAATTAAAAAATCCTCTCTATCGTCTACCATTGGAATATAAAATATGAAATATTTATTGAAAGATGAAGGTGATGATGTTTGAATCGCTACATTATGATGACACGGTAGTTAATACTTGCCTGATGCGAGAGGAAGTGCATTGCTTCTTTTTCGACTAAGTAACTATGGTAACATGAGCTCCTCATGCATTTACCTGAACCTTTCTACGATAGGAGACACCTTTCAAGGTTTTAGGCCAGTTATTGAAAGTTAAAGTAAGTGAAACTGAAGGTACCCTTCATTGTTGGGATGTCAAGCCAATACTTGATGAAAGAGAAAGTCTGTCAAGTTAGGTGTGGCACGTAGTTTCCCCTGTAGCATTACCGTCGTAGCATAAATGTATGTTTTAAATGATTAATTTCAGATGACGTAGAATATAACGTTGTTACCATTCACTGGACAGTAATTCCGCGATACATGGTCAATCATCACAAGACATGTATTGCGGCTCTGTGGCGCTAATTCTATAGCGGCTAGGATAATGATCGAGCTAAAATTTACAAGACGTGATCAAAACGACTTTCTCCAAACTACCATCCGAATTTGAGTAAGATTCGATTATTAAAAACTTGGGAAATTAAGGTTGACAGATTTCACGGTTGCGGTCCGGACAGAGTGATGTATGCTAGTTGTGAAGTTATAAGACCTTATCTAGCTCTTTATATATAAGCCATATACAGGGTGTCCCAGGAGTTATGCACAATCCGACTCCTACGTGTTTTACAACTCATTTCTGAACAAAAATGCCTCCTAGCAATTTTTTACCAGAGGCCTCGTTTCCGAGTTATTTGCAATTTAAGATTTCATTCGTGTTTTCGATCTTATGTCAGTAAAAGTATCATAACTACTTAATTTTTGAAGATAGCTAAAATTTGATGCCACTTTTGATAGCAGCGTTAAATGTTTCATCTATTTGATGTCAGAAAACATTTTATCAATTGCGTTGAAGATACGCAAGTGATGCGCGAAATAGTTGTTTTGTCAAGATCTTGAAATCGCCTGTTTTTCATCTCGCCAAGAAATCCCATTAATGCTTGATGCAGAACTGTTCAGGCCTGGTAATACGTGGGCCAAAATGTCAGCTTTCCGACGGTGTATTCGTTTTGGTTTTAAAAAAATTTTTATTTAAGGAAATGGTGTTTAACTGCAGAAAACGTGCATTTTCTGTTAAAATTGAGGTTTTTCCAAAAGTCTCGACAAAAAAAGGTTGGAGGCGGGAATTTACGTAACTTTTCTCGCTGAATCGAATCGATGACAACGCAGACCTTTCAAGTGACGATTTAAGTTAGTTTTGTCGGATGCAAAAACCCGTTCGTTTGTGAACAGCGTCTACGGGATTTCTAAGCTGTCCGGCCATAGTCAAGATAATCGAAGAGCCGGGTGACGGTTATTGTTTGTTTTCATTTACGATTGATTGCGATAACTATAAAATACCTTATGTTTGAAAATTGGGTAGGCTAAGAAGGAGGCATTGTCTTTGTCAGGGGGAGGATATGCAATGACCCGCAAGACCCCCCGGTCTTGAAGGAGGGGTTGCTTTGTGCGCCGTGCATATCAACCCCAATCTGATTTGGCCATAGCATTGGGTGTTGCAAGGTTGATAATTAGTTGTTTCTGACCAAAGCCAGTTTTAGTAAAATGTTTGTTGACTCAAAATGTTATCCAGTTGTAGGACAATGATAAGATATTGGGCGTAAATCGAGTTCATATAAACAGTTACAGTTTAAATAAGATTGTTAAGATATAAACCAACAAATAAATATTTAAAAATGAGAAATTAAAATCAATTTATTGAACGAAAACGTTCGTTTGCGAACAGCGTCTACGGCAAGGTCAGGATAATCGAAGAGCCAAGAGAAGGCTATTGTTTTTGGTCATTTACGATCGATGGCTATGAGTTGCTTTCAGCTGAGTAGCTATACCACGAGTGAGTATGTTGACATGAGTTTTGTGTACGGTTTTGCCAATGGTAATGCTTCTG
Source organism: Creontiades dilutus (assembly GCA_031894815.1). NCBI lineage: Eukaryota > Metazoa > Arthropoda > Insecta > Hemiptera > Miridae > Creontiades > Creontiades dilutus. The sequence goes on along the minus strand of JAVIWC010001866.1, from coordinate 2,133,887 downwards.
AAGCAGCAAGGGAGTCACACTCCTCCTGTGTACAACTCACAGCCTTGCGAACTCGTCGGATAGTATTAGGAAAAAACATTGGTAGATAATATTGTTCATGTCACTGATCCTTTTTTATCTAGTAGACAATTTTTTTAAATCTACTAAACCTTTTTTGTCACTAAGGTTTCGGTTATTACTACCAACTTGTTGAATAGCTATAGCGCACCATGATGACTGGGACTATGCAATGGGGAAACCACGCTGAAGGAAATACAGAGAGAAAAGAGAGGAAAGGGAAGAATTGGTAATGATACGGAAGCCTGGTTCGATAAGGGTCCACAGAGTCAGCAAAAAGATGAATGCAACTTTCATCGCAATCAATCACAAACGAACACAAACCATACACGTCTCTTGGCTCTTCTATTATCTTGACTTTGGCCGGATAGCTTAGGAATGCCGTAGACGCTATTCACAAACGAACGGGTTTTTGCATCCGACGTAACTAACTTAAATCGTCACTTGAGAGGTTGTCACCATTCGATTCAGCGAGAAAAGTTACTCACCCTCCCACCTATTTTCGTCGAGACTTTTGAAAAAACCTCAATTTTAACAGAATACACAAGTTTTTCAACAGATAAACACCATTTCCGTAACTAAAACTATTTTAAAAAACCAAAACGTTCCAAAAAACCAAAAAGTCCAAAACCACTGTTGGAAAGCTGACATTTCGGCACACGTTTCACCAGGCTACACAGTTCTGACTGCGTCAAGCATTGAGGGGTTTCTTGGCGAGATGAAAATAGGCGATTTCAAATCTTGAAAAAACTACCATTTCCCGCAGCGATCGCGCATCTTCAATGCAATGAAAAAATCGTTTTCTGACAATAAATAGACAGAAAATTTAAGGTATTTATTTCCAAAGGTGTCATCAAATTTGAGCTATCTTCAAAATTGAGGTAGTTATGACAGTTTCAATGACATAAGATCGAAAACACGAAAAAGTCATAAATCGCGAATAATTCGGAAACGAGGCCTCTGGCGAAAAATTGCTAGGAAGCATTTCTCTTCGGAAATGAGTTGTAGAACACGTAGGAGTCAGATAGTGCATAACTCCTGGGACACCCTGTATGAAGCCCACTTATACGCTTATATAAATAGGTGGTTTAATTTACATTCTAACCAGCACGTTCCCTTAAAAAAAAACTATCAAAACCGGGAGAAAACTGTGGAAATTATGGTTATCACAGGCATTTCATTCATGAATTCTCAGACGGTGCGAATGATACTATCGTGTCAAATTGATAGGAGACAATTAGACTGTTCGCCCCCGACTACGGTGGTTTGAGCGAGATCGAAGGGCTAGAACCTTGGAACATTACACTTGTTGCATTTTACGTGGACTGATGATGTTTTTTTAGCTATGAAATTCATAGGGCACATCATCTGTAGCTTACACATTATCCGCACATACTCTGAATTTCATCATAATCGGATGCAAACTGAAGGGATGAAGGTTGTTACAATGATTGGCGGACTCAAAGGGAGACTTGAAGAGACAGCGAGATGAAAGGCATGTGGTTTAGAATGGCCAAAAATGCAAAACGCGAGAGATAAGTTGATTTTTAAGGGAAAATGTTCATCCCCAATAGTGAAAATGTAGATTCTGAAGCAAAAGTGTTTTTCGAAAACTCTTAACATATTATTTTTTGGCTCAGCCTTTCGACATAATTTCAGACTCTCTTGGTCCTAGGTTCGTAAAGCCGAGTAGCGTGTAGAAGATCCAGAAATCAGTCTTGTTTATGTTTACAGGAGCGGACAGGTGTAGTGGCTCCTCCGTAAGAAGCCCTCTCCTCTGGGGCGCGGCGGGGTTCGAAACTCCCAAGAACTTGACTAATTTATTACTCCGGTTGGCATCGGGCATCACTTCACCCGAAAACCCACCCAGGAACCCGTTTGTTGCGTTTCCTTCCCTAATTTACGGTCGAAGTCTTCACAGGGAACTCCCCATATTAGAGCGCCGCTAACGTTACTCACCTCAGGCAATAAAGAGCCACTCGCTAGTCGAAAGTCGTCGACATCTCATAGAAGTGGCATCGTGTGTCGTAACTTCAGAACGCAGAAATGGAACCTTGTCAAATTAACTTCGCCCTTTACATCAATAATTTATTGCATGCGCAGGACCGAAATAACTTGAAAAAGTACTGAAGAGAGTTTTTTGTGTTGATGTCACATTTCATCCTGTCAACATACATCACAAGTCAACTTAACGTTCCCAGATAGATTTAAAAGACCAGCTACTGACAATAGATCTGCATTCTGGTGACATCATTTGATACACTGACCTGTTGTTACCCTAGAAGCATACTTTTTTTCAACTTAGATTTGTCATATTGACGGTGGACACATGGATCGTGTCAGACCTCCCCCCTAGAAGCATACTAACTAAGCATAATGCTTCAAGAATTTACTTGCAAAAATATTGTTTGTGGAGCCTGTAGTACTATTTCCCGATAATCGTACTGGTTCGACTAATATCAATTGATGTCATCTTGATAACGTCAAGACATTTGTTAGTGAGGCATTGATTGAAAAGTTCTATTAATGAAGCGGTAAATCATGAAATGGTTGTCCAAATTTATATGCAAAAAATCCAAGTACCAAGCCTGAGATTTGTAAAATTTAACTTTCAAACTGTAGAAATACCTAGATTCAGAGCTCATTTCGGAATGGATAGGAGATTTCCAAACCTTTGAAAGAACACATTTTTTCCCAGTAAAATGCTAATCAATGGATGATTGTTAACTTATCGTTTTTTTTTTTTTTTTTGCGTAAAAATCCTGAAAATTGATCTTTTGACATTTTATGTCTTTAGTTTACTACATAAACTCGAAAATGTTACGAGGACAGCGTCACGAAAATATCTGATGGTTTTCGCTTACAACCGATTCGTCGCTACGGATCATTATCTTCGACATTTGCGTACAAAACTCGTTCACCACTCATTTGAAAGCTGTTGACTTAAGTATACTTAAGTAAGGTTGTAAGCACACAGTACGTTGTCTGATTCGTGGACATAAGCTTTTAATTTAAAGGCCGTGCTTTGCAATAAGTCCTGCAAATCGAATGAAAGAAATTTACATTTCAGGAAGATTAGGCAACACCGTTAGGTATCCATAATAATGAAAAAAATGAGGGAAGAAAATGAATAAATTAACAAAATGAAATAAAAAAACATTCGGGATATTGAACATTTGTTTTGGGAAGATTGATATTACTGCTTCACGCGAATTAGAGATATTCCCAGATTTCTGAATCAAACACTATAAAGGAGTGGCGGCAGGAAAAAAATCCCGTCAGAAACCATCACTCACAATTCTTCCTGAAAAATGGTGGAAAGGATTCCTGTGGATCAGTTCTGCTTCCCCCGATCGTTGAAAAGCCAGGAAGAAAGAACTGGGTGTTATGACGGCGTAACATCGAAAAGAGAAAACAGCCGAGGACGGTTGAAGGGTGGACAAGTAATTCTATTAGTGTTGAGATATTCCTAAGGGCTGCTGACGGCTCATCCCCTTCCTTGTTTATACCGATGCCGGGGCCCCAGAAAAGCTTCCCAGACAGCTTTCCCTCTTTTCCCGGCCCGAAAATCTCTCATGACTTACAACAACAACCTCGTTCTTCTGTCTTTCTTCAGGGCCTATTAGTAGATTGACCTCGGGGGAGGGTTTTCAACCCTCAAATAGGAGGGCGTTTTAGGATGAGGAAAAAGTTATTTTCGCCCCGAAAATTGGCAGGAGGGGATGGTTTTTGACGCTTTAATCTGGCAATCTATAGAAGTGGCAAGTGTTTGCTGTTCTTTCTAGGGTAAAATAAGATCCCTCAGCTTAACATTGATCAGGAAATCGAGCTTCTTGCTTACTTCCCTAAGAATTACCGTTAAATTTAGCTGGTATCAACAGCGTTATGATAAAATTGGAGAATATTGTTTTATTACAAATCATTATCAGTACATCCGTGCCCATCAAATGCGTAAGACACATCTCGAGTAGCTTGAGCTAAACAAGCTTGAGATGTGGGACTATCGTTTTAGCTTATATCGAAGTTGTAATGTGTGAGATGATGTTTTTGATGTTTCATGCACAAATCCATTTTAAAAAGCTCTTAAAACTTATTTTTCTCCTCCTCATACTAAAAACGTGTTTGGTCCATGGCATTCACACGGGTAATGCGATCGGGCTAGAATGAAGTTCATTAATTTGAAAGCGATTCAGCTGTTAAAATTCCACGTCAAAATAATTCAACCAAGGGGATAAAATTTGCCACGTATGTTTAAGAGATTGAATTTGTCTTAAATTGAATGACGATCAGAACATTTTCAATTAGGTACCTATTTGTAGTTTGTAAAAACTAAAATTTGTACTTTTAAATATTGAATTGGATGTTATATAACTGATTTCGGTAGTTTAATGTCCAGTTGCCCATAAGCCCAACAATGAAAAGGAGGTGATGGCATTGAGTAGTTGCCCCTTCCAAAGGAAGAATCGATAAGCCTGCAACACCAAGGGAATCCCCCTGATGCTAAGCGCTTCAGGTTTATGCTCAGAATAGTAGTTTCATGAAACGGGTGGAGGGAACTGTCCGTATCCACTACATTCTTAGGGATTTAAAAAGAAATAAAGGGGGGGGGGGGGGCAAGGAAGCAAGTTCCTATAATTTCAGTTTGGAGTCCACTGCTCGTCAAGCTAGGCTGTACATTTGCTGACGGGATTGGTAGGAAACACAACTAACTGAAGAAAAACTAGAAATAATAAGTGAGAGAATAAACTGTAAATATAGTAAAGCTGAAAATCCGCCGCAGTTGATGTTGCACTTTTTAATATTGGCGTTTATCGTGCTGCCTCTTTACGAGGGTGGCACATATTGAAATATACTTAGACTTGCTCAACACTTATCGGCTTTACCTGTCAGATCTCTGTGGATTTTCCTACTGAAATTAATCTATTTTTGTCAACGTATCCCTAGTTTCTTACCTATCTTCATCCCTAACTTCTTCCTTAATCATCAACAAATAATTACAAAGATTTAGAAACGTCCTTATTTTAGTCCTACTCAAGGATTCATTTTTCGCAATTCGAACTACCCAGGAGTTAAACTGTTCGAAGAGAGCCGCATCTGCTTTAATATGGTTGGTTTATAAAATACGAAACATCAAGAACTGGCATACGAAATAAGCTGAGTAGTTTTAGGTTTTCACAGATCGTAAGTCGTATGGGCTCCTGGAGGAGCAAGATTATTGCTTTTTACAATAAACGAGTAGGGAGCGTAAAAAGTGGATTTCAAATTTGGGAATTTCGGATGTTGTAGCGGTAGGCATAAATGGAATTTAAATGTGTAGAAATCTACAATATTTATTAAATCCATTAGCATGTTACGTGAATAATCGTTTCGTAGAGTTGAACGGAAATACTTCATGTCTCATTGTGCGTGATGTTTGTGCACATCAGTGCAGGCCGGAGTGAGCAATAGTGAGCAAAAGCATCAAAAATGCACGAGCCTTCCATTTACGATAGTTCCAGTTATCATATTTATTGGTACAGACAAGTTTGGTCTGAAATGTTTGCATCGATACGATAAGACTTCGAAATGCAACGACTCGAATGGTAGACGATCCGGGTGAATTACACCAGTGAAACAGTGTTCTGGGGAACGAGGCATCAAGGAAATAAACTCTGAGCCGCTGGAAGGGGATGGGCGCAGTAGATCAGCCGTTGGGCAGTAAATCTTGGGAAAACCAAGTTTAACGGCCACCAAAGCCCTCGGAAGTAGATAAAAACCTCTAACAAATTTATCGGACGTTTATATTGGTTTATAATAGTCCGCTAATGAGTGATTTAGAAACGAAAAGTTTATGGAATGTAAATTAAAATGACGAGGATATGGTGTGTGCACAGTAGAGGACAACAACCGTGCATAACAAATTAGTCGGAATTTAAGTTTAAAGATCTTTGTGTAAAATTTAGTTTGGTCCTGATCTGTGTGTATGAAAACGCTTACAACAAACTCTACTTCTGTTTTCAGACAATTGCTAAAGTTTCAGGCTCTGTACAGATTATTTTCTAGAATTTGTCACACAAACCGTATTATTTACTTTGAGAACAATAAATGGATAATATCGTTATGTGGTTGGCTTTGCTTAAACATTTCATAATGTTTTAAAAGTGAACGTTTACGACCAAATTATTTTCCGGCACCACCCTTTTGTACCTTACGGAATCTGAGATTATCAGCATCGATAACATTTTTCAGGGATTTGGTTGATCACGGAATTCGTCTTACCTACGCTAGGATCTTTCAGGAACGCCAGAACTTGAAATTACAGTAGGGTCGGAAAGAAACAAAAACACTTCTGGGCGAGGAGATAGGAACCCACTTCGAACGTTTCCACCTATCATTTTGATAAGGTACGGGTGTATTATTAAGATAGTTACATTTAATCAGCAGTAACTGACTAATGGGTAAGCCGGCAAACCGCTCATTATGCACCCAAGAGGAAGGAGCTGGTACTAATAATTTCCAGAGAGAAATGATCGGGGTAGGTCACTCTTGATCAATGGTTTCCATCAGAGTGGATGTAACTTCTGTCTGCAACGAGTACGTTTTCGCCTCGAACAGCATTCCTTCCTGTCGAGAACGCGAATAGGCGAGAAATTTATCGAGTATGTTCATAATCCAAGTGTAACTATACAAAAACTAAAACTTATAAGAGAACTGGTTAGAATAGAGAGCTGTTTAAAAAGAGATTATAAATAAATCTAAGGAAAACGGTTAGGCTTACTCTGTTGTTATTTTATTCACTTAAAAGATTGACACAGCCAGCAAAGGAATTGTGCATAGGTATAAGGTAGACGTAAATTCATGTAATTTGCCTAGGTATATAATATTGACCTTTTCCCCTGAATCTACAAGCCCACGGTACTGAACATAAAAGGAAAACAATCTTAGGAAACCTTACAAAAGTTCTTCTCTCACAACCAGCGGATCGACATCAACAACTTATTTTGACATTTTCATGTCTTTGCTTTGGCACATAAACTGAAAAATTGTCACGAAAACTTGCTCACGCGATACTAATAAACAAAAGTTGGTAACTACAGTCCTTGAAATAGTAATACCAATAAAATGAAAAGTCGTCACGAGAACTTGCTCTGATACCAATAATAAGACACGTTAATGATAAATAAATAAAATAAGAAAACACACATGAAAATATCCCAATGTGTTGCAGACTCGTTTGTGAGCATTCTTCCACTATCTAACGTTTTCACAATTCTTTGGTAAGGGAAAGTGATCTTGGGGATAATGTCAACTTCCTTTTAACTGGTAGTTGTTGATCTGGGCAACAGCGCAGTGGAACAAATTGTTCGTGGTAGTTTTAAATTTAATGTGAAAATTGTAAAAGGCGGGATCAAGTTCAGGCGGTTGGCACTTTACGAAAACGATTAGGGATCGCATCTCGAAGCCATTTGACTTTGATTTGTGTAGTCTTTCTTCCGTTAGTTGCATGTTCCTTTGAAAGATCTTATGAAGGGAATTACGGTATTTTAATGATTTAAGACGGATGTAATTCTAATGGGATCACAATGTCTAAAATCTTAAGTCTAATAATACACTTTCAGAGGGGAATATGTTTAAAGGGAAGGCCTCGTAGCTAAGGATGAGTTACCCCCAGGGCTCGGGGCTGGGCCCTTGGCCAATTCATCGCCCACCCACGTCGAGCGCCCCCTGTCGTTGTACTAATTAATTTGTGGTAACAATGCGTCTTATCCAGAGGTGGATCATCTCCCCGCCCGTGTTTACAAGGGAGATCCATGTAGGGTTAACAGAGACTTTGGAAGGGACCTTAGTGAACCCGTAGGGACTGGGGAGATAATCAACCTCGGATCTCAAGCTGGATGATAATTTCTTACTGTGCAGGTAAGTTGGGGAGACTCCAGGGGTGAGATCCAACTTGAAATATATAATGAATAGAGATATATACCAACTTTAAGCTTTGTTATCTGTCATAAAGCAGTGGCGACTCCTGTCCTGAAACCCCTGGAGTGCATTTCAGAAAACCGTGTTTTTCAACAGTTGAAATGTAAGAATCATCGTGGAGGTGAAAGTCCAATTCCATCTTTAACACAAGCTTCATTCCTATTATTGCAGCAAAAGAAGACTAAGGAAGCAGAAAAGTTTATCGCTTGACTTGCGAATCGTGGAACGATTTCTGCTTACCTTTGAGGTTTGTTGCAGTCATGTCAGAAATGGCATTGGGCAGGGGGCCGAATCATCACTCTTTGCTAAACCGACAACTTCACGAACTCACGTTTTATAGCACTTACTGTATTCATCGAGTATTTACAGCTAATACAGTTCAGTTGGGGACAATCAACTGATAATATGATAAGAATGTTTTGGTGATTCTAGCGCATTCAAGCATTCTTAGCGCGTAAACAAAAAAATATGGTTGCCCTCGGGAATTTTGCGCGCTTCATTTCGGTCGCTCTCATTGTTTCATTCTTTGGAGCCATATCGCAAACGAAAAGCTGTGTTTCACGTCCAGCCTCCTCCATTGGACACTAAGCCGAAGCTTCTCTCCTGGACAGCGAACTCCTACCCCCCTCACCAAACTCACTACTCCACCATCGTCTCATCCATCCTGAGGCTCTGTTTTTCCTCGTGATTTTGAAACTTTCCTGCCCTTCAATAAGGATTCAATAAGGAAAAGCTGGAAAACGTGAAGATAATGCGGTATGATAATATTATATTTTTAATATTATTATTATCAGGTATATTTTAATTTTGGCCAGGGGGTGCCTGTGCTCCTGTAAACAGCCGCCCCTGATGCCTATACTCAAAGAAATTAGTAGGTAATCTGATCCGATAAATACGTACTTCTTATAGGTGCGAGAAAGTGGATCAATGCATCAATCATACGATATTTTAATGGAAATTGATTATTGCTTATGGGGAAAATAGTTTTTAAAATCTACCTGCTGGTAAATGTAGCAAAATATGGAAAGAGTGGTAACATGAACAAATTTCAAAGATTTCCAAGTGAGTTTTATTAAATAGGGGTACCTGCACAGGCAGCTGGAACAATTAAATTGCAACAAATGTTACATCACACAAATTTTGTTTACCTCGCTTAGCTTTCAAGTTAAGACAGTTGAAATATTTCCCGTTTATATCAACCTGAATTCAATGAAACGGCTATAACTCCCTCAATTGAAGGAGTAACTTTAAATTTTATTACACACGTAAATTTCATACCACCTTCCTGATGGCAACCAAAGAAAACAAAAATCATAAAATGTGTGAAATCTCATTTTTGTTGTCTTTTTATCATTGAAAAAATACGTTTCAGTTAAAGGTCAACTTTTTATTGTGAGCCTAAAAGTTGCGCTAAAATGTCAGCTATTCAAAGGTATAATAAAACAACATTAAACGTGCGTCAAATTTGGAACATAGTGGAGAAATTGACTCTTGAATGCAGAAAAACGTTTATCCAAACTTTTTTTTTCAACAGAAACCGATTTTCCACGAAAAATGAGTTTGGCAACGGATTTTATGTATATTTTTCTGCTGACACAAATGATGACCATTTTGGTCCTCTTCGCTCAACATCTAAGGGATTTTCAGGCTCTCCCCTCAACAGACGGGCTGAATCAACAGTTGAAGATTTCAATGAATAAGATACCGTTGAAAAATAAATTTGTTTGTATTTTACAATAAGTTTCAGGCATCTTTGAATGATAGTAATTCTCGATATTCTGTGAAATATTACACAGTGCTACAGACTAAGTCACTCGCGTCGAAGTTGTGGAAACCCATTTCAATAAAAACTGAGTAAGATAGAAAGTTGTCTACATTTCCACGAGGATAAGTTAAATCGATTTTAGGTTAGTTAGGTCATCATCAGTAGTTCATGTTTGTTACTCACGATGACCTAACTGACGAAAACGATTCAACTGTGTAACTCATGATTATCGTGGAAATGTAGACAACGTTCTATCTTTCTCCGTTTTTAGTGAACACAAGAATAGCCTAACTATTTTTTGCTTTCATTTGTGACTGGAACGAAATATCATCGAGAACTTCCCTTCTTTTTAGTATCGAATAATACACTTCTCTTGTTAAATTACCCACCTCCTCCCTCACTCTCTTCTATTCACGAGAATTATTTGAGATTAAATGGTACTCTACTCGTAAAGCCTTTTTTATTGTCCTTACTCTTAAATGACCAGCTAAAAACATTTTTAACTAGTAATGTTTTCGTTGTGCAATCGCTTCAAACGACATTCAAAATGCAATTAAGCGCAAAAAGAGTCCCTTAAACAGAAGTTACTTTCACTTAAAGTAACTAAATCTGAAATTCTTCCTTCTTCCTCTTGATAATATTTAGTTACTATCCAACCAAGTAAAAAATGAACTTTTTAATTTCTTTAAAAACAATTAGTTTCATTCCTCACCCTTTTACCACCTTTATAATGAACTGCTGAACATGAAGTTACTGCGAAATGAAGTTTTACCTCGCTTACAGTTGTCCATTATGGAACGGAAAGCGTTGGTTCTGCTCGAGGAAGGTTGCAAATGAAACAATCGGAGTGTCGAGCTGTGCGAGTCACACCGCTGGAAAACGTGGACCTATTTACAAATCTTCTCCGCCCTTATTCTACTCTTGTTATTATTTCAGACGATAAGAGTCAGTATTCTCATGGTACTCGAATGCTAATTGACACACTCTCAAGCAGGAAATAATCATTTGTTGACTTGACTTTTTTCCCATTAAATCGGTCAATCGTCCCACTGTGCGCCGATAGGAACTTACGTGCTGTCATTCCAACATACTCTCCATTCATTTTCTTCCCACACTCGCTTTTAGAAACCAGAGTTCAACTGAAAGTAAAAAAAATATGGTACCGAAAAGAAAAAAAGTTGCATTCAATGCGAAAAAGACTAAATCTATTTTTTAAAGTGATTGAATTAAATGAAAACAACAGAAGAATAGTAAGGACAAAAACCAAGCCGAAATTTTTACGCCGAACAAGAACTATTAGTCGTTTAATGATAGTAAATTGATTGAAAATAGAAAACGCAGACATGCATCATTTGATAATCCAAGTCACCAAGTTCTGGTTCAAGTAAGGCGGAAAATGGAATATGAAGAACTGATTCATCAGGAGTATAAAATAAATCTAATTTAAAAATTAGTTTTCAAGGGATGACTTTACTTAATCAATTTGCAGATATTATGTAGAACATCTTTATGTCATGTATCATTCATGTTCAACATTACACTGTACTCTTAGTTAATGCTGTTTATTTGGTTCTATTTTGATGTATCTCCATACAATGACTGATTTGCTGTTGACTTAGACTTTTGCTGTAAGCTGTGGATAGCTCCTCAACTCTGCCTTTATAATTTCATCACTACATGGAATCTCTCATAGATTTTCAAGGAACACTCCCTTCTCAAAGCGAATAGGATCTTTTGGGAACTTCGTCAATATTTTATAAACACGTTCTTATTTTTCAAACCATACAACGGATAAGTGGTCTGATCGCAACTCCAGTACAGTGCTGCGATTAAGTGCACTCAAGAAGATTCGGTTATGGGTGTAGAGGTAGAATTACGAAGACTTCACCTACGACAAACAATCTCTCAACTTCCAAAGTCATTTTCTGCCTTGAATAAACAAGTAAAGCGAGCGAATACAAGCGACGCGGAGGGGATCAACGAAAAAAAGAGGCTGAAGTAAGCAGAGCGCCCTCCACCGGCATTCGGGGGATAGCCAATTATATTGACGGATGGCTCAATGTTAGTTAACACTGAGTTACCGGTTTCGAGTCCCGCTCTTTTTCGGTGATCCCTTCAAGTGGAAAACAAAAGCCCTCCAAACCCTTCTTGCGTAGGTTCCCGAATGAGAAAAGAGGCTTGGCTCTTGCCGAAGCGTATATGTTTATGTACGCTTCTGCTCACTTTACCAAAGAACTTTCCCGAGCTGGGTATGGTATCTACTTCCATAATGTGTTTCCTCACTCCTCCCACCTGGTGGGAAAATGTTGGGATGGAAGTCTCCAACTCTCTATGCTGAAGCATCTTGGCTTTAGGGCTTGTTGGTTGCCCTCCGTCGACCTACAATCCTTGTAGGTTTGTATATTTATGCCTGAATCAAATAACTTTTCTCGTGTAATGGTAAATTCTTATTTGCACTTATCAACGCTATCAACCACAACTTCTTATACTTTGATTTTTGAAAATTCACTTTCATCAATGTGGAAGATGAAACAATAAATTAGTCTGCATTGTACGCTGAGACTGTATTAGCAGCTAACAAAAATTGAAAAAATTGAGTTCTTCTAAATGTACGTATTTACAGGTATCCACAAGGTGAAAATTACAGGCAAAACTTTTTCGATATTCACACTGAACTAGTTGACCGAAGAAAGTATAATAGTACAATGTGGGAATCATTTGTCATAACATAACACATCACGGAGCTGCTATGACAGTTTCGTCAAAACTCATTTATTTAGTGGAAGTAGAATATATTCTTTGTTTGACTTTTCTTCTTTATTCTAGAATATTTTCTTTATTAGAATATATTCTTTGTTCGAATTTTTCCCTTTTTAAAATTATTATTACTAATAAGCTTTGGTAATCGACAAAGAAAAACATTTTTGAATCCCCCTCGAAACTTGTTGTTTATTTCAAGAGGCGTAGCATTCGAAAATTAAATTTTAAAAAATCCCACATTAGAGTTTTTTTCAGAATCTACTTGATCGAAGTTAATGCGACTTGATACAACAATCATGGATAGTGTCTAGTCGGGATTGAGTTGCACTCGTCAATTTTCATCACTTATAAAAGTTGAATTTGAAGCTGAAAGGATACAATTTTTAAAAATTTTAATATCGAAAAATGTCGAAACAACAGCAAAGTGTTTATGTTTGCTGTTTATAGATAACCTTTCAAAGAATTGAGTGAACCCACTACGACCGCTCTACGTTGTCCCTCGTTCTTCTTAAAAGCTGGTTTAACAGAAAAAAGATCGTCCACACAAATTTAAATGTTAACGTACTTGGACGTCGTGAAAATTGCCTTGTGAGGATCTGCTCAGTTAATAGAATTGCAGAGGAATTTCGTTGTCAAATGTTTTTTGGGAATCGAGTTTTTCATAACGTATGTTACGTATTGGTGGAAAAATGTAGCGTGGGTAGGCTTTTATTTAATCAGGTTAAGTTCCAGTTGTTCCGTTTGTGTGTTTTGTTTGATATCAGGTCGTGTAAAGGGTCTAGTAATACCATAGTGTTTATAGAGTTATATTTATAACATCATCATCCTCTCATCTTTAGTTTAGAAGTCAATTGTAAAGTGTGGATACTCTGATCAACTGAAGAGCCCTTGCGGCTAATTTGTTCTCTAATCTGTCTATGGAGGTGGAGTATGATTGGAGATATTTTAAGACATCTAGAGTACAAGTAAAATATGTGTAATTGCCATTAAGTGAACGTAGCATGGACTACTTTTAATAAACATAGATCATTGATTTTCATAAGACGGTGTACTTCAATAGTTCAATCATTTCGTTTGTTCAATGATTCACAGCGTTTATTAGTATGGGTTGGATCAAACTATCAGCATCAGCATACAATTGATTCATGCGAATACTTGAAGGATTCTTTCCAGAAAGAACGCAATCAGGTTATTGTACAAGTCGACAGATCAATCCCCGTAGGCTAAAGCGGAATATAAACTGCCCGTGTGCTGTAGCAGAGGGGCTGAGCTCGATTTATATGGTTTGAGGCCAATTCCTAGATATGATGATGCTGGAGATCAAGGTGATTCAAATGCCCTTTTTTTACATATCTCTGATTCCGAGATTATCAATCTCAGCTACTCAACTCCCGCCAATCCTAGTGTTCCATTTTCAACCTAAATGAGCATAGAGCAATTAAAGTGGTGTATGTGAAAAAAAGTCATCATTATAATTTACAAATTATAGTATGAGAAGGAAAACTTACGTAAACCGCCATATCACTTATGAAAAACTGTTGATTAAACTGGATGGAACGCATTTCTTATCAGGCAATACTACAACGCAAGACACGGCGGTCGTGCGGGTGATAAAGTGAAGCGAGCCAGTCAATTTTCGTGGTACCTCAAATACAATACGAACATCGCCTTTCCCATAAAATCATACTATCCATCAGTCTCTAATGGTAATATTCCAATAACAGAATATTAACTCATTTGTAATACTTTCCCCACCATGATGTGGTATAAATTTAACGTAAATCGCCGGTCAAAAATGACAGAAGTTTTTATGCATGTCGTATGGTTTGAATACAAGATTTTAATGTATACAGAACGGAGTATACAGTTTTAACTTCAGTACACCTACCAAGACTGGTTTTTTCCCTAATAAAATTTATTGTCAAGGCTTTGTAAGCCATATGACTCAGTCGAATCATAGATTTATTTTTAATCTGACGAACAGGCAATATGTAGAATGGCCTCACTTTTCAACAAAGGGAGTGATACATTAAGAAAAAGTTTAAATGATTTTATTCCTCATATTTCACCGTTATTGGGTTCATTCTTGCAATAAGTTTGGCCCCTCTCTCCATACCGTTACCATTTGTGCCCCTTTCACTTTGTAAGCTTCGACTGGCATTGGTTGGTTCTCCCCGTCCCTTTCACTCCCCGGAGCCAATAGGATTCAATCTCCTCTCACCTTTATAAGATGTGCTTGCTGTGTGTATCTTCAGTTCATGTTTGATGATGACCTATCCGTCGAAATCCATTTAACTGTGCAACTGATTATTTTCGTGGAAATATAGACAACGATCTATCTTACTCCGTTTTTATTGCCTCTCAATTGGTTCAATTATAGTTGAGAATCCGAAAAAATGGAGTGGACCTTAAGGATTTGAAGCGGTTTAAAAAAACTGTCTTCCATATATCCCTTTCAAGCTTGTGTGGTGGGGAAATGTTCGCTCTTTCCCCACTCACAGTCTCTGTACGTTCATAAAATGTTTGAAACATCTCCAACCCTTGCAACCCGCCCCCAGACTCTTTCCGATATAATTTCAGTCACGTAGAAAACTAAAATTGCCTTCTACACACCCGCCCCTCTTTTTTTGCCTCTCACGTTTATCCCACCAGACGCGCGAATACCTCAGTACCTACCTAAGGCCTTGATCGTAAATAACGGGTCATAAATTTCTGGCGTGAAGTCTCCTCGACAGTTTGAGGAAAATACGGGAAAAGCCGGTGAAAAGTGGGTTGGAGGAGGTGGCCTTGGAGTGATGAATGAAAAAAGAGGGGAAGAAAATAGCTAAATGGTGAAAGGATGGGGATTCCAGAGTTTCCATCAGTCCTGAAGAGGAGGACAGCGAAGTCCACGTGAAGGAATTGACTGAGAGTGGAGAGATGATTGTTACTTTACTGTGTTCTTTGTTATAGCGCATGAATGAATGATTGAAAAAACATGTTTATTAAATAATTACGAGGAAAAAGAAAATAGATAGGTATCAATCGTTGAGAACCATACAGCTATAGAATGTAAGCCTGTCTGCCAGGTCTACCATTAAACACAGTTTTTAATCAATACCGCATATAATACAGTCCATGAAACAATTGTGTTTCACCAATTGAATTCCTCGATCTACATTCTTCTGTTTTGAGGCCTCTCCGTGCTAGTGATACACAGTCTCGTTCATTTAACATGTGCAGTATTCCCTCGTGGCACATAATCCCTCAGACAAAGTGACGGATCCTGAACCTCTTGTGCACAGGGCAAATTGCGAGAAAACGAACGTCATCCTCAGGGACGCCCATTTGCACATTGCACATCTGGAACGAGGCTGATCAGGGAACTCATATGGTGAGAAATTAAGCATCATCAAATAGCCTCTAATCCTCAACACCCACCTCAAGATTAACGGAGGGTATTGTTGTCGCTCCTTGAAAAGGTCTCCAGGCCTGTAGATCCGAGAGTTCGACTGCTGTGCTCTCAACATAGGCTCATGATACCAAGTATCCCGAACTCAGGAGATCAAGCCACCCAGCTGAAATGTGCAAGCATCCACATCATTCAGGTTGATGCTGAACTGGGAATCAGCATTGTCAGCAAGACCATGCAAAACAGCATACCTGGAGCATCTAGCAGGTACGGCCATCTCCGCCACCAAACACGGAAATCAGTGCTTCGGGGCTCTTAAAATACAATTGCCTTGCCTTATGAAGCCAGTGTACGAAAAATCAGCAGCTCGAAACCTGTCTCCAAATACGCAAAATAATTAGGGGTGTTTTTTGGCAGACCAAAGATCATTTTGGCAAATAACAGCTAAAACTGTTCAACCACTCTGTTGCAGTGTATGAACCACCAGATTGAAACATAAACCGGAAATAAGTTAGTACTCTCTTCTGACTAAACTTTTGATTTAGAACCTATTAAAAGTATATATTTCTATGATTATCATAAGTTAATACTACATGGAAAGGGTCCGAGAATGGATCAAATCAGTTAAAAAAAAAAATAATAATAACCAAAAAGTTCTTCCAAAACAATTCGGAAGATCTAGTATCTAGTAGTATCTAGGAAATAAATTGTGAAGCATCAAATAAACCAAACGATTATGATAACTTTCACCGTAGCAATGATTTTTCATGAATTTTGTCTGTTTTGGTTCGTTGGTTAACTAAGAAGTAGGTACAAGTATTTCTGGGATTATGTGGTTTGAATGATATATTAGATGTTATATTATTGAAAATACAGTCTCACCAGATTGTTGGTTCCTCAAAAAAGTGAGTCATACACTATCCGACAAGAGTTACACACAGTTTCACACACAGATTAGCTATCCACCTATTCCACACGGTATGGTATTCCACGGAACTATAACAAAAGTGGCGACTATACCATTCTTCATTCCATACAAGAAATCTGATGTATGACAGCTACATTAGGTGTCACACTGAATGAAGGGAGGATTTTGGACGTACAGATATATAAAGCAGCAGTTACCTCCCCCACAATAAAAACATCTATAATTTATCAAGTCCTTTGGCACCCGTATTGCGTTAAAACTTCCCCACCAACACGATGAAGTTGGAAACCCGAATTGTCACTGTGTGTCTTATTATGGGCTGACCGAATGGCCGTTCGCTTTTAAGTAACTACTGACTCAAACATTGGCACACTCCACTCAAACGTATAATCTTACATATGAATAAAATAAAAAATGAGTCATATGAAAAATCAATAAATTCTACGGAAAAGATGATTAGAGATGTCAAAAAGACTGGAATTTTCACCCAGTGTAACAAATGTGGAATCGGAATAATCTTTGTCTTACTTGTTTTTCAATAATGTTTGGTTTTCATAGACTGAAATTGAAAACATACAAACATCTCGTACCCCGTGAAAAATTAAACTGTGAGTGTTTCAAACAGGATAAAGTTGATATTGTAATGGAAAACACTGTTATTTACTTTTATAAGAACTGAATTGTATGATAAATTCCACGAAGTGCTTCAAATGTACCAATAGCGGTAAAATGGAAACTTAGTTTAAGTAACATTTTGCAGTCTCCTATCGGTTTATATACGTTTGAGCACGCTTAAATACTCATATTCTTCCTTGGCTGACCTGAAACTAAAGTTGGTAGTTATCAATAAGTTCTTGTTAGAAGAGGAAGAACTTTATTGTTTCAGCTAATGACAAAAGTAATGTATCAGTCGGAATTTGAGAAATGTTTTTATTATAAACAACAGGCAATTTATACTAAAATGTAAAAATACATGTTGGAGAGCACTCTCTGTTCATTAACAAATACTGTCTCTTTGTGCATTAATCTATTGCGAAATTTCAGTTAAAAGTTATTATCTGAAAGTTAATTTGTGATACATTCACTCCTACAAGATCGCTGCCTCTTGTTGCCAAATTTGTTACCTACAGGAGGAATGTTTGGAATCATAAGTAGCGGGAGAATTGGGTCCAACCAGAAAGCGTTCAACCAACTAAACTGTTCTTTACCGACATCAGGTAATAGAGCGTGTTGGAATTCAAAGTCAGTGATATATCTGCGAAACTGGTCAGTTGAAACCTATCATATGTGTGCATGATACAATTACATGTGATACTCCCTGGAGTACATCTGTAGTGATAGTCATTTGAGTTTACCCTCAATATAATCACTATAATAAACATGGTAAGTGTACAGAAATCATTCTCACACACATTCATAATTAAATTCTGTTCGGAACATTCAATATATAGCCATCCGAAAAACTACAACTTGATGGGTGACGTGGAAATTCTAGTAAGTGCGTAACGGTATTGGTTGCACCGTATGGGAAGCTACCAGATGTGAAGAGGGATCCCTGATAGCCTTCCGTGGCTAATTTGTGAACACGAGAACCTGTCAGAACGCCCCTCTCGGTTTCTTCTCAAGCAGTGGCGTTGTCTCGTGCCGTACAGAGAAACGAAAATTATCGCCGTGAAATTAAACATGACAAACATAACAAGTGATAAATTCATTTCACAATCCCCTCAAGCCGGCACAAGCTCGATTCAATAATTGCGACCTGCCATAGATTCTGTTTGGGTTGGGATGAATTTACTTTTCATGTACATCTCGTGATCATAGCGAGTTAATTCTTTCATAATTTTTCACACAACGGTCGACCAACAACAGACGTATGCTATACCTATGTATAAAACTCTTCGTGCTATACCTCCCTTAGTGGTATACCTATGTATAAAACTTAAAGTTTGTTTCTATCTTTGTGTGCGTGTATTCATGCCGTCCCGGTGGCCATTAACCACCATGAGAACCTTTATCATGAGTTGCAGTGTCCACGAACTCGTGGTGGCTGCATTCCACGTCATGATGCGGTGCCAAGCAGTGGATAGCAGGTGATTTGTCATCCATCAGCTGAGATATAGAGGGAGGGACTGTACTATATGCCGAGCAACCAGAGCAAGAAGCCGGATATCGTTGCCGCTATGGGTAGATGAGTCTGCCACAATCCTGAATGTCCAAGTTGTCGGTGGCAGCGAGGACATGGAGCACAAGTGGAGGGCTAAAATAAGGAAATTGTGATAGGAATGACCAACGGCAAGCAATATCTGAACTAAAAGGAGTGGCTTTTAATTGCCCTTGTGTGCGGGAGGTGTGGTGCGGGAAAAGTGCCACAGAGCTTTTCTAGTTGGGCATCTCGTCACGAGTGCTTATTGGTGTCACCACCCGCGTTTTCCGGGGCTCTCACCTCAAATGGTGGTAATTCTATAGGGGCACTTCCTTTCATCCTTGTCTCCTTTTCCATCTTCCACAACTACCCATATTTCATGAGACGCCATCGGGTAAACCCGGGTTCCTATCTACTTTTATTTTATTTAGTGCTTCTTTTTCATTTAATGGTGCGACCTCTCCACCTTTAAACGTAGTTTACGTTTTGAAAACGTTTCCACTAAACGGCTAATTTACATTCAACCAAATATCTATCCCAATCAAAATTCAATAATAACAAATACAAGTTTAAGTTTAAATGTAGGGAAAAACCCGTTAAAAAGTTGAACTAAATTTTGAGTAAATATAGCCCTGCAATAGAAAACTTGCATATTTGTTCTGTTCTGAATATGAGACCGTTTGAGATTATCAGATCTCACCGACTACCCTACAAATTTGAAATCATTCGTAACACTAGAATCTGTGAAATGATGCTTGGTGTATTCTATATTTACCCATACGCCGAATGAAGTATTTTTTTATGAGCAATGAAACACATAAAAGACCATTTATTGCCTGACCAGCATTTCCCTGAAAAAGTTATACAAATTTTATGAAAACTGTTGGAACAAACCTTGGTGCATGGATTTCTGGTCAAATGACAGACTCACAGGCTGAAACGAAACAAAAGTTGTTCTTAATGGTCTAAAACGTCGTGTGCTAGTGGAAATGTTTCTGGATACGAATAATTTTTCATCTTTCACAAGTGAAAACAAAGCTTCTGCTACCTATAGGACTCGCAAGTAATAGGACGTCCTCACAAGTCTTTTAAGAATTTATGTGTTGACTCAAATGGGATCATTGCACGAATTTCGCCTCCTGCGAAGAGGTGATTCAAAAAGATAACTTTTGCTAATGTCTGTCCTTACTACTCAATTTGGAATGCAGTTATTTATATAATTTATTGTAGGTCTTCTTGCAGGGTTATCATCCACAGCCTTTATTCATTCTTCAGTTACAACGGTTACGCATCATTTCATTACAATAAATGTTCTTGATAGTTGATGAATAATTCTCCTCCGTTCGGGTCTTCTCTTTTAACCTAAATCCTTCAACAATGAAAACCTACAGTCAGCTTCATGATTTCGTGTGGTTATTTAGTATACCGGTCAGTATTAGTAGGCTGAGTTCCCAGTTCATCCACGCTGGGTGAATCGTATATTGAGTAGCTTGTCTGGCACGAATGCGCTTCCATCTGAATGTCTCTTTTCCCACCTTTGGACGATTTCTCCTGAGAAGTGCTTTTCCTTGTGTTTTTGGATTGATGAGTCGATGACTCTCCTTCAAGACATTCGTCGCAATAGCAGGCACCATCCTGTCTCTGGCAATATGCTTTCCTCACCAAAAACAGGATCAATATCATCAGAATAATGATGAAAAGCACAATCCCTTCGATAAGCAAGGATTTGGGTTGAATTCCTTGCTGAATATAGGAACTGTACCATTTTTCGTCAAGGTCTATAGGGATACCTCTGCTTACATTCCTCGCTTTCAATTTTTGTTTAAAGTGAGCTGTAGAAGTCAAACCCCTCTGGTTCATTGTCTCTACAACTCTCATGATTCCTCCAAATCCAGGGAAAAACCGATCGGTGTCTTGCAAGTGTGGAAGTACGGTGCACATAATCCACCGATGAAGTCTTTGGTTGAAGAATATGATATCTTCATTCGAAAATTGTGGATGAGACAAACATCTCATAGCCAATATGTAATATTTTGGAATGATGTTGACAGAGCAGGATGTTATTAAACTGAAAAGAGCATGTTCCTTAAAAGGCACGACTATTGCATTGGGGTAAAAATTATCATCTAAAAATGGCAATTGTATTTTCGGAGCTTCTGGAATGCATGTGGTTTTATTTCCCTTTGAAGTGCCTTCTCCTTCTTCTAGGTTTGGCTGCAAGGCACTGGCAATTACGAAATTATCGCAAGATTGATCCTGCAAACACAAATTTAACGTCAGTGCTTGAACTCTAGTAGGTATTTTGTCCATGTCGCAAGGATCTGCCCAAAAACCGCCATTCGTTCGTAGGTAGTTCATCATTCTGCGCAACACGCTATGAAGCTCATTCGCGATGTTGTACTCAACTTTTCCTGCGTAAAAGGCTTCATCGAGTACCGGCATTGTGAATGCATACAAATAACCACCGAGAGCGTCATACATTGCCCTCTTCATGTAAGCATATTCTTTTTCGTCCCTGGTTTTCATCTTCAAAATGATCTCGGCTTTGCTTATATATTCCAAGAGAGCTCCGAATTCTCTGGTCACCTTTTTAGGGATGAGATCTTGCATTACTCGACGTGCGACCAGCATCTGTGAGTAAAATTACATCAAAGTCACAAGAAGTCTGTTAACTGAATTTATTTACCTATAATAAAACTGAGTAAGTTTTTATTAGTTACCTCCACCAGTTTACATAAAACAGCTATTATCCATTGAATCAAATAAAGTAGGTTATTTAATAAATATTTACTGAAGAAAAGGGTAATGTTACCCAATATTACGACACCTCATACAAGTTTAAATATTAAAGCATATTGTTTCACGTTTTATGAAACAGTTTCATAAAATTACTGATTAGGTATTATGTTGGGCTCATTTACCTCCGTTAATCGTTGAGTTCTTTAACTTTATGTTAGCTACAATTTTTTCGAGTTATTCCTTCATTAAAACCTGGTTTTGAATATCATCATTGGAGAGTGGAGAGATGCAGGTATAATTACATGGCTGAGCGAAAACTCAGAAACAAGCATGCTCGAAGTTTGCAAGTAGTCAGTAGAGAAAGTAAATTCAAGCCCCCACCCCTTCCCGGCAATTTCAAAGTACGCAGATTTCTAGACTCATTAAAAAAATCCGTCCTTATTCCATCCGAAGCTCGTCTCCAAGAGTACAGGATTATTGTCTTCGAGGTTTAAGAGTGGAAATATTATTTCCTTAAATGGAGAGCTCAAAATCTTAGGAAGTAAAATGTAGATTGCAGGTTTTGATGCAATGTATGAGCCCACTTGAGTTGCTCATATTTATCCATTCCTTAAGAAGATATTTTATGACATTACATGAATCAATACTTCGAAAACTGTCAAAATAAGAGAGTAATCCGAGTTTTTTTCACATTTTCAATATGCATTTGTTGTGTTGATATTGATAAATTATATTTTTGTATTCTATTGACACGATAGTAATTGGCCATGAAGATAGCGTTTCCTCACCATTCACTGTGGAAAAATATTGGTCCTAGCTTTTTCCATAATATAGTAAGTAATTTCCACATTAAGGATAGGTAAGAGATAAAAATATAGGAAAAAGGTAAAGATCAGTCAACCAAATGCTCACCTGCACAGTTTCAAAATCGAAACACGGCCTCGCGAAGTCATCTTCTTTGAAAAGGACCGTTTTAACGTTCACTGATCCCGACAACAGAGTCACCGTTTCCGCATGCTTCGAAACCTGAAGAGACAGTCTGGCACATGCCAGGACAACTATTAGCACGAAGATTTGCGGGCGGATCATCAGCAGATTAATCCATGCAGCCAATAACTTGCTCTTAAATATAGACTCGAATGTTTAGATTTTCATCTATGTCGTCGAATTTAATCATTGATTGGAAGCTGTAACTATGATTACAAGTAATTTACCACTTGTTCGTACTCTTCTATTATGTATGGCTCTAAACTACTAAACTAAAAGCTGAAGCCAAGGGTTACAAAAACTAATTTCTGTGATTAACTTTCATCGAACAACAATAAATATGTGTGCACTTCTGATGTAAGCGTCAAAAACCCAGAAATGGTGAATCCTCTACACAACGAAGAATTAAGAAAATTACCGTTTTAGCAACCCTTTCTGAGTTGATCTGGTTCATAGAAAAATGTCATCAACTGCTTGTAGTGAAGGCTTGTTGCGGATTGAACACTTCTTCAAGTCAAAATGTGCAAACAGCGAAAGCTCGGATCTACAGTAATGATCCCTGTCAGCCTTCACTTAAGATTCTGCCAGGGTAAAGTAGGCGGTTCGTTTGGTTTGAGAAGTTCATCAGTTATTTGGGCAAAATTGCATACAAGTTTGTCAATTTTCAATTAAATTTTTTATGTCGACCGGCATTTGGGGCCAAAATATAACTCCTCGAACTATCAATTTCGAGCACTCAATACCCATATGAATAGAGCTGATCAACCTGGAAAGTTGAAGTTTTAACGGTAGCATAACGATATGAGGTGAATCGGGGGATTTAATGAAGACGCTTGTGGCTAGTTTTGTTCCTAATGGATCTAACGTGCTTATATATAAATGGGGATCTTTTTATGGCATCAGAGTCGTCAAGACAGGATATGGAGGCTAGAGGTCCCGTGCTCAGATAATTTACCACTGACTGTCTCTAACATACATACGTAAGCGATTCCGTACAAGGGTTTTTATAAGACATAAATCATAAACGTCAGACTAATACTTTTTTCAAATAAATCTAACCTTATTTCAATCATACGAAACGTGTTCGAACAGTCCAGAGAAAAAATTACATTTTATTTCAAACTTTTACTCTTCAAGAACCATAACAACTAAGAGAACTGCCAATAAATTTCATGAAGCTGGCGTCCAGCAACTGCAGCTTATTTCATCGTCATGATTATGACGAAGTTGGAGCAGTCCATCGCGATGATTGTGCCGAAGCTGAGAATTATAACTTTCTTGATGTCATCATTATAATTTGCTCTGTCCACCCGTTTCTTGTCTCTATCAAATGTATTTTCCACCGGATTCAAGGTCGGTGAGTATACCGGCAGGTACTTCACTGACATGGGCAAAGTTCCAAGTGCATGAAGCGAAACGCGAGGCTGTATAAAGTAGGAACAAGAGATGCAAAACGATAATTATGAAAATAATGGGAACCTCCAGTGGATACTACAGCGATCAGTAAAGTGGTGGACCCGCAAGGTTCATTTGATTGGAATATGGTTTCATTGAGTGGGTACAAGGTTTCATTTGACTGAAAAATTGTATGATTGTACTCATCTGGAGAGCTTCTACCGTATGGTTTTCGGATCATTACTGGACCTTCAGGCCGTTAAAAAGGATAATTGTGACCATAGTTCCCATTTCATGTTCTTGACCGTCTGCTAGGTATGATGGCCCTGACTTATTTTCTCTAGACCCCTAACTTCATGGACGATTCGCCGACCCCGTTTTCCTCCAAGTAGCCGCATATTTCACGATTACTCGTGACAATGATATACGTGTTGTTTCCGTATTCCGTTTTATTTCTCCACTTGGTAGGGTAGGAAGGGGAGGGAGAATTTAATCCCGGATTAAGTTGCTACCTCGATACCTGCTGTATACCCTCCACAGACGCCGTCATAATGCGACCTGCGGCCCAGACAGCGATATCGCCCAGTTTCCCTCGAGGGCTTACGGATAGCGCCGGCTTAGCTCCCAACAATAGCGGAGCTTCGCTACTCTTCCTCACCGCCATTCGAGCGGCAATGCATCACTTTTAAATACTCCGAAATCCCCTTCCTCCGATGCGGAAATAGTAAAATTGAAAAATTTTCCCGGCGTATATCATCAGATTACTCGAACCCGTCAGGATTTTTCCGCCGTTGTTTTGTGAACATTAAACTTGATTTACCGTTTTCCAGCGGATTAATGTTTAGGCTGTTCAAAGGTGTAACTGGGCCTTTTTCCCTCTTTTTTTTACCCCACCCCTTTTCAGTTAATCTAGATGAACGGCGGAATCTAACCTGTTCAAACACAATCATCTCCCATGCTCAGTGTTTTCAGATCCTCATAAATATGGAAGGGTAGTATTAGGTTCGCAAGCAAAAACACGACACACTTTTATGACGGACAGGTTCAAACGCCTGTTCTTAAGTAATGGCTTTTTATTAAATTTAAAAAAGTGGAGAACTTATTAAAATATCTGGATTCTTCCAAAAAAAAAAAAATAATAATACCAGTGTTTTATATTAAATTCTTCAAAGAGTACCCAATCGATGAGCCGGCTACGTGTTTATCGTGTTCGCCTTAGTAGTGGAACAAAGAAAATATCTTTGTGAAAAAGTATATTTATGCAAATTCATTGCACTTTCATCCATTCAAGCATTTATGATGGTTTACACCATATTGAAAAAATGTTGACTTGATTTGCAAGATAGATGAAAGCTACTTTGTTCTTCCTGTAACGTTCTTCATTGTTCAGTATACAGTGCTAAAAACAAAAGCACACGGAAAACAATGTTAAGATAAATAGACAAACATGTCAAGACACTACGTTGAGACGTTTTCGACGGTTAGCTCATCACCACTAACGAACAATAACAGTAATAAAGACATTGCAGCACACTTTCATTCATTTGATGGTAGACCAAAGTAGGGCCAGCAAATTTACCAGTCAGTGGCACACTTCTTACTTCCTCGTCCGAACGTAAATCACATCTTACCAGTTACCCTCTGCTGCATCTTTAAATCAGCTGTTATCTGTCAAAATAAGGTTCCTGCGGACTCAGAACGTCCTCGAATGTTTTAACGGCGTTCGACCAATGTGGTATCATGTAAGCCACTGACCGGTAAATTTGCTGGCCCCACTTTGGTCTGCCATCAAATGAAAGAAAGTGTGCTGCAATGTCTTTGTTACTGTTATTGTTCGTTAGTGGTGATGAGCTAACCGTCGAAAACGGCTCAACGTAGTGTCTTGCCATGTTTGTCTATGAGCGATTATTGAATTTCAGGAGATATGCATGGAGCACGTAAATCTGTTCTCAACCAAAATACCTATTTGGATTGATCAGTTGATCATATTTGTGTGCCTTCTGAAATTCAATAATCGCTCTATCCTGTGAAACACGCACACTCCAAAGCTTAGTGGAAATTCAAATTATGAACGCAAGCCAATTGAATAATAAACCCCAGTGAAGGAATTTGCAGCGTTTTATTCCATGATGTCGCTCTGCACGTCAATGAGTCGAATGCGTTATCAAGTGCGAAAATATTTTCGTAGAGACTATCTAGTGCAGTTGTTATAGCTAGTCCGCTTGTCTGTAAGTGATGAAAAACTTCTCCTTTCTCCAAACACTACTTCCTTCAAGTTTAGCCCTACGGAAGTACCTGGATCATTGATGGCTAATTACTTTCAGGAAAATTTATTTCGCTAAACCAAGCACCGTCGAGTGGCTCTGAGTCTGATTCAGCCAAATGGAGAAAGCTTAATGGATCTGTTTGTACATCTTACGGCGCAACGATCGAAGCTTCTCTCTAAATGAACTGGACGAAAATTCAGGAAACTTAGCTTTAAAATCATGCATCAGGAAACCATTCAACCAAGTGAACAAATTTAAGGGTAAACATGGAAGAAAACTATGTCTCAAGCTTTTGAAATTAAAGGGTATTGTTTCTAACTGTTTTCGATTGGTGTTTCAGTTAATTGAATGAGGCAACTCGTGCAGCTGAGAGTTGATCTATTTGGTACTATTATGGATACTCATTAAGAGGACGCGAGATATTAACATAGAAGTCTTCTTTATAGTGCGGGGATTCTTGAACACGCATAGGAGGTTGATTTAAAATATTACTCGGATGTGTTGTGAAGTCTACTCACTACCTCTTTTCAATGGGTTTCGACCAATCAATACGTAGGTATTTAGTGTCACAAAATCAGTGTTAATTTTTACTTGAAGGCCTCACCATTGAAATGTCGCTGCACGCTGTGATTGGTCGATGAATCGTTTGAAAGAAGATACTGTTGAACAATTTCTAGCATAACGATTTTTGGTTTCATACTCATCTCACAACAATAATTTACTCCCATTATTTTTTGTTCGTAGAGAAATTTTCTTTTGTGGTGTTATTTTTAATATCCCGGTATAAAAATATCCTCGGGGTTGTTCTCCTTCTGTTTTCTTCAACAAAAATAAGAAAGAAGGAGAAAAAAGTGAAAAAAAAGCAACAAAGACCATAATAATTAGAAATCCCCCATTCCCTCCTGGGAAGCCGGTCTTCATCAGAGTGTAGCCTTGGGCAGTCTGAGATGAAAGGTTACCGCCCGTCCTTCGCCAAAAGGATGGGCTCTTCAAACCGTGAATTTCCCGAATTTCGTTAGCAAAATAATCCTATTATCTTTATAATAACTATACATTTTTCATCTCAACTGGTAACTATAAAACAATTTTGGGTAGTGGCCATGATTGTTTCACGTTTGAACAATAAAGAACTGGATCGCAATTGAAGCAAATGCGGAGTGTGAAGTCAATTTCTGTAGAAAATAGTTATAAACTGTTCTTTGGTGTGGCAGTGAAAATCCGAACTTCTGCTTACCAAAAGCGAAATGAATCAATTCAAAGCAGCAAAAAAATAGTGAAGTGATGAGTATCGTGGAAGATGGTGTTCAGAATCCGTAAATCTTCAGCATAGGATGCTTTCCACTGGAATTTGGCTGATCGATTTTTCTCTCGTCATCATAACGCATGTTAAATGAGATTTAAGGATTTGATTCCCTGATTCAGTATCACTATGACTAACAAAATTTGATAAAACTGAGCTTAGCAAAGTGAATGATTCATAATTTAATCATTTGGAACGTCCAGCTTTTTGATGTTCATAATTCATATCAATAATTGATTAAACAAATGTTTATTGTCGTTATATTACACTTATTGTGCATTGTTATCCAGGTGCTGGATGTTGAAGAGGAGGTGACTCTGCCATATGACGAATAGATATCTGATAGATATCGCTGCCGACATGCACGATGAGTTTGCCATAATCTTGGATGTCTAGGTTGTTGATGGCAGGACCTGGGGCGGACGTGAGGGGTAAGATGAATAATAAGTACGATAGGAATAGCAAGCGGAAAGCGATATCTTAACTTGAAGATATGGTGCCTAGTGAAATCATGAAAGCCGCGACTGTGTCATGGTGTCCCGGCTCGGCGTTTGTCTCGGGAAAAGTAGCACGGAGTTCCTCCAGTTGAGCATTTCGTCAACATTGCTTCGTTGTATCGCCACCTTCGGGCCTCTTACTTTAACTGTGTTAACTTACGTTAACTGTCATTTTGTGGAGGCACTTCCTTTCATTCCTCATCTTCGTTTGCATCAACTTTTTCAGTCCTTAAGACAACCGTTCGGTAAACATGGCTTCTCCTCAGTTTTTAGTTTATTTGTTCCGTTAACAAGAAAGGTTTGTAAAAACATGAAACTAAGAAAAATCTCTGCTAGAGAAATTTTAGTGTGTGCCACCTACGTTCATTCGTTAACTGATTTGGTCAAGATGAATTTAATTAAGACTGAATCATCTTTGACTTCTCCTCTTTGAAAATGGTAGAGTTTAAGATGACAGAAATTAAAAACTAAAAATGAATTCTCCAGTCAGCATAGTCTCAATTTTTCACCGTTTGCGTGGTTGTTTCCATGCTGTTTTATTACTGTTATGAGCATACATCATCCCAAAAGAATGAAAAATATCTTCATAAGTTACCAAATATTATCTATCAAGTCAAGATGATATTTAGTTAATCATATTCGCCTACTTCAAACGATCGTCAGCGATTAAATCAAACTACAACTTTCCGCGCCATAAATAGTTTGGAGAATCCCAAGCTTACGCGTATGGTACATAATTCAAGCTAATAGTTTATGATTTATTGCAAGAGGGCCACCTTTTCTCAATGGAAATATTCAACTCGATTGGCCATTAGGGATAAAACGAACCCCGATGGGCTGTAAATCGTTCCTGGCCGCTCGGGACGGAGGAAAAAAACTATTGATCCGATTAGAACAGTACCTACTAAACTTCTTCACCTTCTTTACAAAACATCCGTGCCGCGTCATGAACATCGGGAAATAATAAGAACAAAACGGAAAAAACCGTCCTGGAGATGTGTTTTTACTACTTGTGCTTACCCTCGGGCCACTCTATTAGTGACCCTCCTGAGGGCCTAAGGCTCCTAATGTATAATTTGGAACACCAATAAAGTATGTAATGCCTCGTCTTTGAAACAGCCTTCCAGGCGGTCGTTTAGCATCACGCATCTCCGCACCTGCTTCCTACGTTTTCGGTGTAATAGCGGCCATGAGGATGAGCGAAGTGCTTGTGGTTTACCCCAGTGCTGGCTCTATCAAGCCCTCGCCGTTACGTGAAGGAGGAATGTTCGAAAGATTTACGGGGCCGCGCTGTGAAATGGAAATGTTTCAACAAAGATCATTGGGCCGTAACATTATCAAGCCAACTCTAATCCCCGCCCTTGCCTAATCATAAAGATCCTCCCTTTGGTTTATTGTTTGAAATAATGAATGTTTGTAGTAACCAGGAAAAATCGATAATTCCTTGTCAAATTTGGTTGTTTCGCACTTGAAAAAATGTATTGACTGTGTTCCGAGATTGTTCATACACCACCATTGCGAAGGAGTGACATCTCAAGTACTTGAGGGGTAACCATCGATGAGAAGCTGCATTGGGGTGTTCATCGTAACAGCCCAATAGCCAGAATCAGAAAGTTTGTTCATATATTTTACAGAACAAGAAGTAGAAACCGCGACCCAAAAACTGCAAGAAGTTGCCACCAAGGTTACACAATAGACCAGGAAGTGGAGAATAAGCTGAACGAATCCAAGTCAGTTCACATTAACTTCACTAATCGAAAAGTGTTTGATCCCGACCTTGTGATAAACTCAACAAAGTCCCCTACTCTGGCACAGTGAAATATTTGGGTATTACTCTAGGTTCAAAATTACTGTGGAATCGACGCATCGAGAAGAAAAAGGAAGAACTAAAACTTAAATTCAGGAAAATGTATTGGCTATTGAGAGCGGATTCCCGTCTAACACTACACAATAAACTGCTCATCTACAAGCAGATTTTACGCCAAATTTGGACCTATGGGATTCAACTCTGGGGCTATACCAAAAAGTTTAAAGTAAAGCAAATACAGACTTCTCAGAACAGAATCCTGGTGCTCCCCGGTTTATACGAAATCATAATCTTCATCGGGACCTGAGGATGGAAACAGTCAACGAAATCATCATAAAATATGCTCAGAAGCGCGAAAAACGCCTCCTCCAGCAGGAGAACCCGGAGATGTTCAACGTTTTGGACAACAAAGGACAACTGCGGCGCCTCAAGTGAAACAAGCCACTGGACATGATTGGGCTGTGCAAGTTATAGTGCAAGCTAGTTGTAGTGTCTCGGTTTTACAGTCCTATTCTGACGGGTAGGTTTGCTGAAGTCCCACCCTGTATACCGTATCCACTTTTGAGATAAAATATTGCTAGATGATGTATTTTACAATCAGTTGCCCTTGTGCAGCCCTTGCTATCCTAAGGAACAGTGGCTTGGGGTGGCACAAATTTTAGGGCCTCCTCAAGTAGCTCAAAAAGCCAGAAGGTTATTTATTGTTAATCTTACCAGTTTCTCACATACATAAACAATGAATAGAGGGTGTTCTTTCTACGCCCTTACTATCTTAAAGCCGTTCTATTATTTTTCCATAAACACACCGACTTCTTCAACTTGCTGACCTCTGAAAGTTTCTCTTCGTCTCCTTACAACATTATAACAGTACTAAAATGCTCTCTAGCAACATATTTAAAAAAATGTGTTTTCACTTGCTTATGTTCTCAAGATCTGGAGAGCTGTGAGAATTTACTAACATACGTCTTGAAAGACTTGATTTCAAAAGGATCAGGAAGACAAATCCCACTCCAATTACATCATATGATTCGATCCTAACATGATTCCCAACCACTTTTACTACATTAAAGCATGTGCACTTCCACATTCGTGTTGATGTTATTTTCATCAGTCAAATTTCTGGCATTTAAGAGCATGAAAGATTGAACGAGCAGCGGTCCGGGCCGGCTTTTTAGATTAATTTACCAATAACTTAAAAATACAAACATGAAAACATGCATTTTTTTTTTCAAAAGTTTTTGTTGTCCACATTTTAAAATTTCAGCTCATTGACTTACCCTTTAAATTTGACTACAATCGATGCCGAGAATTGAGCCCCATCGAGATTCCGGATATCGTTTTTGATCCATATTCCATTAACTCTGGTTCGGTAGTTACGTTGAAAAGCTCCAGGAGGACGTACGGCGGAAAAACGGATTTTTAAAAATTCAATTATCGGATTCTACAAATTTTGAAACGTGGAACCGAAATTCACTAATAAACCGTGATGATCACATTAGCTAGACATAATTGCAATGGAATTTTGTTTTCAAGAGTTCCTCCTGAACTATAGTTTTTCTTAACTTCTGTTGGGTACATATTTGAGGACAAGGGAAGTGGTGGTTGGTTTTTTTTAAATGTTAAATTATAATTGATCTATTCGTGGGTTTTTACGTCTGCAGCATTGTATCTATGTATCAGTTTTTGTTTAGAGAGTCTAGTAAATTGTTGGCGTTTATGTAGATATATTACGAATATCTAATGCTGATATGATAACACTGTGTAATATTTTGAAGCTTTTTCAAGTAGTAGATATCGATGGATGCTTCACAAAACATTGATGATCCAGAACGTTTATTGATGCAAGTACGATTCTTCATTGCATTTTCTTTCTGATCTTTTGCCAGAAACACATCCAGGTTAAACGTCTCCTTCAATAAGGTAATGGACTGGTAGGGAAGAAAGGGTTTTGAAGAATAAAGAAGGGTTGTAGAAGACAGCTTGTAATATATATCACTTGCCCTACAAATATTTCTTATACAACCGAAGCCTGTCCACTCCGTGACATGAGTTCGGTAGCTGTTCGTCGGCCTTTTGTCGTCTTTTAATAGCGAAAAACAGCCAGCTGGCGGGATCTTCACGAACCCTTTTCCCAACCGGCTCGCTAACCTAACAGAAACCGTCCGAACGGTTTCCCTGGAACTTTGTTCGAGTGCAAATAATCGTTGGAGGCCTTCCCTTTCCGTCGAGCTCACTTTATCTTCTGCGATAAATCCGCTTTTAAGTTACAGGGGGGAAAGGAGGATTTTCGATTTAGCGGAGGAGCAAGCTCGCGGTTAACGTGATTTCAGGGCCCCGGAAAGTTGGGACTTGGGTTGATAATACGCGAGTACTTACTCTTAAGCGTTTAAGAGTCGGGTGAATGAATCGGACCGCGCTCCAGGTGAGAATCCACAACCTTTCTCATGGAATTTGAAACAAATTTCTTATATATGGATCGACAGACAGGATTCAGTGAGTTGAATACGAACAAAGTTCGTTTGGAAGTATCTCAAATTGGTCAACATTTCCGTTTAATGGCCCTGATAGATGGCAAACTATACTATGCTGACTTGAGGAACTGGGAACACTACCCATCTACTTAAAGAATGTTAGATATATGTGGAGGAGGTTCTCTTAAGTTCGGGCCTTATTGCACTAATCTATTTACATGTAATCTACAATTTATTGAGTTCTTATAGCTTTAGATAAGTTTTAATAAATTTAAATCCACTAATACATTTCAAACGGATTAATAAAGCAAAGCCTTACAGACGACCCAAGTGAGCTCAATCAATATCTATCCAAAAAACCTATCAAAATCAGCCAAAAAATTATTCTTTCGTCTCAAAAGTTTTTTTTTTTTTTTTTTTAATAGTACATCTGAATCTTGATCCCGATCCAAATTCATGCGTGATGGAGGCCTCAAATTGGTCGAAACCTGACCAATGGTGTGAGTGACCTGGTGAAAGTGACCGGTTAGGTCACAAAATATATCCTTCCGACTTTTGTAACATGGAACAATACTAGAATAGATACTCTAAGTTATTTGCACGTATAAGTATCGAGGTGTAGCAGATCACCAGTCAGAATGGTGCGTTCACCAATTGATCAGTAAAAATTACAGATAAATAAAGATAGATTAATAAAGCAACCACCCTAAACTTGAGCATCAATAACGGTAGACCCTCGATAAACCAAGACCATCCATTCCCAGTCAAACTGCACGCGATGTTGCATAATACAAAACAACTTCGTGAGAGAGAGATTTGATTTGATTTGAGAACTATTCTTTTGAAAATTTGGCAAGATTTGGTCGTATCACGTCCAATCTCACATCTAACCAGTACCTACTAATACATCAATGAATGTTTTTTCTCTCTATCAAGTACTAATACACATTAATATCGTATTCTTAGTTTATTTAAGTTGAATAAAATAAGATGAAGTTCTTACAACTTTTTTAATTTCCAATTCTAAAAGTACTAAATTTAATTTTTTTTTAAATAAATGATTTTCTACTACTTCTTTAAAAGAATTAATGCTTTGAATTTCTACTAAGCTATGGAGTCTGCGTGTTTCACTGTTGATGGAGCAATTATTGAATTTCAGGAGGAACACAAATATGATCAACTGATCAATCCAAATAGGTATTTGGTTGAGAACCGATTTACGTGCTCTAGGCATATCTCCTGAAATTCAATAATTGCTCTATCACCTGTGAAACACGCACACTCCAAAGCTTAGTAGAAATTCAAATCATGAACGCAAGCCAATTGAGTAATAAACCCCAGTGAAAGAATTTGCTGCGTTTGATGCATATCAGAATGCTTCAACCCGTGTATCGGCTACAAAGCCTTTTAGGAGTTCACTTCAGTATCCACATTACTACATCACTACGTCACTAAGTTACTGATATCAACACAAAAACAATAATAAACCAAAATAACGCGAATGTTGGCACCCTAAATCGGGCCATAGATCGGGAATGGTTTGACCTACGGACCTGGCGAGGGGCTCATTCGATTCTTCGTGGAGTGTTCTTCAAATTGAGTACAAATTTAGGCCGCCTTGACTTTTTTTTGAGGTTTTTAGGGATTTTACAAAAATTTGAGGCACTTTAAATTAAGTGAGAGAGCTGGCTCAAGAATTGGGGCGTCGTCGGACCAACATGGATTTTTCCTGAAAATTTCAGCTTTCTTGCTCCAGCCGTTTGAGAGAAATCGTGCTACGCCGTACGACGTACGGCGGACGGACGGAAAAATGTTTATTGCAGATTCGGATTCTACACCCTTTGAAATGTAAACCATGAAATTTTCAGGGGGGTTAGAATTTTTTTTTTCAAGAGCGATTACAACGGTTTATTATTGAATAATAAACCAAAAGTGCCTAGTGTTCAAATCATTTAAGTTTAAGACACACATTACTGACAGGCTAAATGAAAAATGAGGCAGGATTACAGAATGGGGAAGAGTTTTACTAATATTGTGCGATCAGAAAGCGAGACAATTTAAAAAGTTGTATAGAATAGGGTAAACCTTGCTACAAATAATATTCGTGATATTATAGAGAGTACCTAATCAGGTTGATTTCGGCGGGCTGCCTTTTTCAAACATTTGAACAATTTCGAGATTTTTTCATCTTTCTCAGTAAAACTTATAAATATTGATACATTCATTTAGGTATTATATTGGTTTTTAATATTTGTTCATTTTCAGTTATGAGAAAGCGTCATTAAATTAACTCAGCGTTTATTCTTTCACTATGAGAAAAGATTTTTTCAAAATTACGTCTTTTCCACAAAACGTTTTCACCAAGGCTGTTCACGCGCTAGTCCCCTCACCCTCGTATTTATTAATAAACTATTCTGCGCAACTCGAGAATACTTTTCTACCCTCTTTTTTCTCCTCCCAAAAAAAAAGAAAAGAGTGCTCATTCTTTCCTCCACTCCCCTGTTACCACCGAAAAAAGGTAGTCCGAGAATATTAAAAACCGCCGTTAGGAAAAAATAAAAAAAATATATCAAAGGGAAAAATTTAGGATCCTCTCTAGGCACCTTCAAGGGCCCCGAAAAACGCAGTGGGGCGCGGCCTCAGCTTTTGTTAGTTGTTGGAAAGGAAGGGAAATCTTTTCACGAAAAACTCCCGGAACGCCAAGACCGTAATGCAATTACGCGTTCAAAAAAAGCCAACTCTTTAATCACCCTAGAGTTTTGTTACTTGGCTAATATTTTTCCGCCAAGTGTTCCCGTGGTAGGAGCTAGCGGATCCATTTGAAGCTCTTGTGTTCCACGGTTAGATACCATCACTTGAAAATGTTTATCTCTTCATCTTGCTTTCATAAAAGAGAGGACCGGCCTCTTATGACACCGCTTCCTTATTATTTTTGCAAATCAAAAGAGTCTTTAAAAAAAAAAAAAAAAAAAAAAAAAAAAAACTGAAAAGCTTAACGTTCTCTACCAGAGATTTATAGCGAAAATATTCACGCTTCTCGGACTCGAAAGAAATGCGTTGCTGCTAAAAGGGTTCAAGTTTGGGCTGTATCGTCGTTGCTCATCTTGATTTTTATCGATATCACTTTCGTGTTCAGTTTTTTTTTTATTCTTTAAAGGGAGTCCCTCTTAAGAAACTATGCTAAAACAAAACAGTTAGCAAGAAAAGAGATTTCACAGCGATAATGGCTAAGCAACGAGTCTCCGTATTGCCTTACAAAAGAGCTGGATTCAGATATCTGGGTGATTAAAAGACTACTGGCTATTTTAACGTCCGGAAAGGATACTGCTTTTGCAACATGTTTATAGCTGATATGTTTGAATACACCACATTTTAGCAATATAGTTCCTGAACGAAAAAAATAAAGAAACCAAAGTTGGCCATTTTCGGGAATTTTTTCAAGACCGCATCTGTTCCACATCATTTTCTTAGTGTTTTTTGATGAATGAGTTGTTGCCACCGTGTTTCCATTGTTGTTTAGAATTTCCCTTCCGTTTTGTGAGAATTCTAGCAGATAACGCTGCGAAAAACGCGCATCCTACTAAAAAAAAGTCATTAACATCTCTGGAATTGAAAGTGGGAGTACATAAACGCGTAGAGGAAATTCGGGTGAGTCTTTTAACGAATGACAGTTGCCAACCCTAAATATAGTGGTGACAAAGGAAAATGAGCTCCAGCCAACAGTTGCCGTTCGGTTCCAGCAGGTGAAATTATAAAACCGGGTTAGTACACATTTTTTCGTAATCACAGTTGTTTATAAGAATTTATTTTGATGATAGATGAGTAGTACAGAAGTCGGGTTCGTAAGCATTAAAATAATGTTACTCCTTAGTTCACAAGTGAAAATTCCAGATTTATTCGAAATGAATCTTGAATCTTGAATTTTGTGTAGAAAGAGCCATATAACAATGGAACTATAGGATTTATTATAATGTTTTTAATTACTAAGGCAACCAAGTTTTTCTCGGTTGTATTTTTGCGGGCTGGCATATTTCTATACATTGTAGGCTTGCGATGGGGGACTGCGATTGCAATTATTGAATATTATTTGTATTGGAAGAATGTTAATTTCGTAATTATTTTATTTTATAGCCCATTGTGAAAGTTGACTGCTGCTACAAATAAATAATACTTTGCCGTTGAATTATGTGCCGACAATACCCAACCGTACTGAATATTATGATTATTTAAAAAATCATGAAGACGTGCCAGGAACTGATAATGGACTTGTCATTACCGTAAAAGGTCTGAATTTCAGAATGCTAAATTTTAACTAAAAAGTTGATTCTAATTCTGCTGTATCACTGAAATGTCTTTAGAAGGATCCTCTCAGAAAGGGGTGCCCCCCCCCCCCCCTCAAAGGGGTGCCCCCCCCCTCCATGTAAGTTGGTATTCCCTCCCCAAAACAAAAATGTAAAAAATACTCGTAAACACCCCTTATTTAATCTAAAACTAAAAGAAGATTTTAATAAGTATTGAAAAAATTCAAATCCAGTTGGAAATAGACAAAACGTGTATATAGAAAAACAAAACATATTTGAATTAATTACTAGGTTCATTATTATTCACGTTCTATCTAGTGATGTAATATATTTTTGAACGTCATCACGTTGAACACTGTTTCAATCAACATTACCCCCCCCCCCCCCCCCAACCATTTTTTTAGACCCCCCCCCCAGAATTTCAATGACGCAGTCTGTGTCATAGTCCCTCCCCCCCTGTGGGCACCCCTGCCTATGCAATAAAAATTGTGGCTGAACCCATTCAAAACACCATATTTTTTTTGGAAATGTGAACTCTGAAAGAGGCCAGTAATCTTGGAATCACCCATCTGCTTTTGTACGAATTTTGGTTAAAAGCGAATGTATTGGCACCGGTAACCACTTTTGATTAGATACGTCTGATGGAATTTCAGGTCGTATCGTGTCATGCATTCATGTTGGTGTTTTGAAGGTCGGTTTGGACTTGATGCAGGACCTACGTATTAGAAATATTTTTCTGTCGTAATTCAATATCACCTGATTCGTAAGATTAAGTTTGGATTCACAAATCATGGTTAAGAATGAAATGACTCGTTAATTTTCAAAATTACCCCGCACAGAGTTCACGACTATCATTTTATCAACGATGTTTTGACCGAGCATGCGCAATGTTCGGCGCCTATCAAAGCGTCAAGGGGTCACCGAGGTTTATTGGCGTGCCGTAAATTCTCAACAGTTGAGTCTCAGTTTTGGAATGTAATCTCAAACGGGGGAGGTCGGTCCATTGGGAACTGAGGGCCCGGAGCTTAAAACTTTGTTTATACACGCGCCCCCCATAACAGTGGGAGCTCCCTTCAACTTTACCCATTTAGCTCCGTCGGAAGAGCCTAGAATTCCACCGACGGCCAAATATTTGTTTCATCACCCGAACCGCTTGTGTTTTCCAAAATATTGTTTCCTCCTTGATTAATAATGACGGACCGATAAACATATTTCAAGGCATCCAGCTGTAGTACTATACATGACCCTTCACAGAAACATTTGGAGCTTAAGAAATATTGAAGACATGACAGTCTCTCAAATCTGTTTGACAACGTAGTTACTAGATTCCATGGATACTTATTAATCACACAACAGTGAATACATTTCTGGATAACGAAACTATACTGACAGTTTTTGTGCACATCAAATTTATATGCCCATTTGATTAACTTCCACATTAGAACAAACTCAGTGCGGATTGGATTTACCTGAAAAACTTTCCTGGCAAGGAAGCGACATCATCAGGCCGTTGAGACATTTCTTATGGTTCAACACAATGTCATTATATCAACTAACGAATCGCTCCGAGAAGCATTGTTCGGTCTTTCTCATTTCTTGAAACTGATTTTTCTGAATTTGTACCTAGAACCACTACGGTTGCAGATATCCTTTGAGTAGTCGTACCAACCTGGGAAGGGGTAAACACTCCAACCCATAACATAATTTCATAGCTAAAATAGCTCCCTCATGAAAATTACGCTGGTATCAACCTCTATGGCTTTGTTCGTATAATTAGATTGAGATGTATTCCAGGTATGTCTACATCTCCATAACACAGATTCCATGAAACATGGATATCAGCATTCGTTACGTACTCAGGAACTAATAATGTATTATTATATTAATTTATCGTTCCTTATCCCATTACTCCATTTAATAGTGGACTATATTCAGAGGCTTTAATAAGATACTATAATAACTAGTAATCTGCAGAGAAAGATTGCACAGTAAATTGATAATAATATACCTATGCATACAAGTACAACACACATACTCATAGAGTTTTATTCCAAACATTATTTTCCAGGGCTCTCCAACTCATAAGGTAATTATAAGAAGTTCAAAATCGTTCCCCATCTTCCTATCTCGTCCTAAATCTCATCATTAGTATGATTCTACATACTAATTAGGATATAAATGATTCAGCCCATCATCATATTAGCGCATGCTCATAAGTCAACCTAATGGAGATGGATTCATGACTACATGAGCAGCCAGCTGAAAACCAATCTTTAACAACAATAACACTCTTGAGTGCATTTAGATAAATCGTAAGTAATAGGTGTTCTGGTGTCTGTGAATTCATATGAAATAAGAATATTCATAATATGAAACATTCAGGAATTGTCTTTAGTATATGTTACTGATGGAAATTTACTGAAGACAACCACTGAAATGTTTCATCGAAGTCAGTTGGTAGTCATAGTGCAGTTGCTTAGAACACCAGAAACTGGTGATTGCAAAATGGTTTCTGCACAAACACAAAGATGCCTCAAATTCAATAGGGAGAAACCAATTTGAAATGTGCAAAATTGAATTAGTACAAAATGTGCCGTTTTACGTCTTGGTTTAGATGAACTTTGGTCGCACTGTTGAATAAGGATAAAACTGTACAGTGAATTGCACATTGCCTGCAGATCAACAATAGGAGAAAAAATGATTACTCGTTCGAAAATGATTCTCTTCTAAGTAACAAGATTTATTTGTTTTCCCTTCGACTGTCTCTCAGACTCCTCCAAGTATCCGTTGGACAGTTTGAACGAAGACCTTTCGCAGTGTATTAGCAGAATAGGACGGTAGGCTCCTAATAAATATAATACAGCCAGGGGTATAAAACACTTTCAAACAGTTGATGCCGGCTATATAAGAAAAAGACGCCAAGGGAAAGACTCGGAGACGGAGTGAGCCGGTGTTTATTATATGATTGGCCGGACCCCGCCGAGACAGCGTGGATTGATAGGACAATGGCTCCGGTTTGGCAACCCCCTTCCCGATGGACCCTTCCCCTCTACGTCTTAACTTGACAAATAGCGGACCGGCTCGCCGATAAATCTGAGAACGAGCAAATGGATTTATCTACCTTATCAACGGGGGTCTTCGTGAATATCATTAGCTCGGGACACCTTCCCGGAGGGGACCCCCAGAGCGTCTATTTATATCCTGAGTCTCCTTTTGCACAATGGCGTTTCCCGAAGCGCTTCGGAGCATTTTAATCTAGTGGCTGTTTTAATTGCGGAGTCCCAGCAGGTTTTCGAGAAATCGCTCTTGGGGAGTGACAAGACGCGGCAATGTAGATTAGAATAGTAGCTTACAACTCATTTACGAGATAACTGTTCGAGATAACTTGCGACTAACTGAATCAATTGATGTACATCTGATCTCATAAACTACCACAATTAGCGTTACTACATGAGTAAATAAATGAATATGTATAGGGCTAGGAAATGCTCGTACTGGCTTAAAAATGCACATGATGAACATATTTCGTTTCCAATTCTTAAGGGAAGTATAGACATAGATACGCTTTCAGCTAGGCCGGTAGCTTAAGCTGCAACGGGCTAAATGTCGAAATCCATTCTGTTGAAGGGAAACTATAAACTCTTCAAAATAACTTCGCATATGGTCCATGAAAGTTGATTGTCAGATTCCGCCAGTTAAAACCAAATTCTCAACAACCTTTGTGAGGTGATGGAATGGTATAGTTCCCCTTCCATTGAGCTGAATACGGTAACGCCCGCCTCTCTCAGAGGATGCCTGAAGATTCAAGAATCGGGAAGAGCCAGCTAACCATATCCATCACACCTTGTCCAGAGAAACTTAAATTTATGATAGTCCGTAATCAAATTAGCCAAATATGGAGGTCGTCCAACTTCGCAACTGCGCTGTTGTGAATCCGTAAGGCTAAATTGAAGAATATATGGTGGGTGTTTGCCTTTATCACTTAACCTGAGTCTGCTGCTGCACTGGCGGCGGAATCCCTCCCAGGCTGGACAGTCTGAACGGTTCTGATCAGATCTGAAGGAAACAAACACATAAAATCTAGTACTTTCTCCTATACTGGGCCCAGCTGACTTCCCAAGAAAAAGGGAAGGGTCTGAGGTGGTTTGAAAAGAACCAAACGTGTTTGATCTTTCTTCCCTTCAGATCGAAGTTCTCGTTGAGTTCACGTAGGTGATTATTGGTGAAACAATGATTGATAGGAGCAAACTGATTGAGTTAGTGCCATATATTCGCCGAACTTAGTGAGGCTGTGGATGAGACTGCGTGTCTTGTGATCTGTCATTGCCCTGTGCTGGCAAAACAGCGTTTTCTGACCTGATGACAGGCTTCCACTGATTCTCGGGTGATTAAAACGAGAAAGGTTAAGGCTCTCCTCTCATTCGCCAAAACGTGGTGGGGAAGATTGGACCTTCCAGCTTTGGTCGAAGACATTAGGTCGTCACCAGACTGCGATGTCAAACCCAACCAGTAATTACCTCAGTTAGTTCTTGTAAAAAAACGATTGTCTGTACACCGGGCTTATTCGAAAAGGGTGCCAACGTCGGGCAGTTAAATGTGCCTGGGAAGGAGTTGGAGGTAACGAACTCCTTCTCCAGCCACAATAAACCCACCAAGGCCTCAGTGGTTAAAAAAAATGTCGAGCTTATTGCCAAAAGGCGTGAGCCATATTCCTTTTCACGGGTATTGACATGAATAAAACATCAGTTTACCCGAGAAAGTATCTTTCGTGTGACATTTTAATTTCAGGTGGCTGCAGTTATTTCGTGCAGTTTTTTAATATATTAAACTTATCCATGGTTTTCTATTTCGAATGTTTTTCTAAAATGTTTCTGTTACATTGTTTAAGTAGGTTGTTGAGTTTTACTATATTTGTTCTACGGTAGCTAGGAGGATATAATCTGGGTATTTGATATGGATCCCTGAGGTACCTGGTATATTTTTAACATGCATTTTAGTATTAGCTTCCCTTTTGCTGAACTAAAAGAACTTCCTGACCCACTAGGTAATTTGAATCGTCCTATGAATATATCCAAGTCTGGACTGGTCTGGTCTTGTATGACGGTCTGACCAATCCGCCGTCAATGTATGAGCAGTTTAAGTCAGCTTGAAATTGATCCAAGTCAAGCTTACAAACTGAGGCAAAGAAAAAACTTGCTAGTCAACTGCCTTTTGTGTGGTCTGCCAATGATTCTCTTTTTTCTCAAACGAATATTCAAAATTAAGTGCTGCAACGTGGGAAACAGAAAAGCAATATGTATGCTTACGGAAGAGAATTGTCCGTTTTTGCACTCTTAGTGTGTATATCTCCAAGTTCTTTTCCCACTATGTATCTTGAGCTTTCTTACAGAATAATTCTCCTATCCAGAAACTATCGCCGTGGAAGTTATTTATGAACTTTTATGACATTACTTTTAGGTTGTACAGCATATGCAATAATGACATAAGGCTGTTTCTGTAAACCTTGACATACATCTTGATGTCATCGAGTGAGAGCTACTATTCTGTTAAGGCTAATACAGCCAGCACTTCTGCTTCACCATTACAGCATCAATGGGCCGAACGCTTCCCTTGTTTTAGCACAATTTAGGATTTTTGACAAGATTTTAAACAACAAGGTAGAACTACTGTGGGAAACGGTAGATGTGCTTTCCTTATACTTCGTAGGATCGATAGTGAAAGTCAGCTTCCCAGATTACTTTACACCGCGATGTTCTTTAATACAATAACTTACCCCTTGGAGAAAAAATTCCCCCTTTTTCTCAACCTTTCAAGAAAAGGATGTTGCGGTATGTTGCCGGGAGAAGGTAATGCGAAACGGGGGAGATAACTAAGGGCTTGTCTGGACTTCATTTCACCGGTGAAGGGTCTACCCTCAACTTCATACTTGCGAACGTGAAACGGTCTCGGGGTTAGGGGGAGCGAACAAAAAAAAATATAAGGAAGAAATTATTTTAGCCACCTGGGCCACGAGAAGGCACCGGAGTAAGGTTTTGAGCAGAAGCGCTCTTCAGCTTTCCATTAGTCTAGCTAAGTGGTGAAATTCATCTTGGCAAGAATGTGTAATTACACCTTTTTCTGACGTTCCGTGAGGAGAGGTGAGGAGCTAGAGGGGCAAGGCCCCCTCCTCGCCTGCTGGAATAATACCGGCCTCTTCGGACGTTAGGATTCCCTTTCCTAGAGTTAAAGGATGGTTGGTCCAAAACGGTAGGGCGTTTATTAAAAGGCTTTTTACGGGTAGAAAGGGAAGATTCCTGGGGTAGCTCTGTTTAGGACAAAAGAGGGATTCTAGAAAATGTTTCGAGGATGAATAAAGGGCGCTAAGGCCTCCTTTGCCCTATTCCAGAAACTGCTTTTGCTTGGATACAATTACCATTTTTTTGCACCGTGGGTAACAACTTGAATGTTATTGGGTTGAAAATTACTCGTTTTATTTATGTATCACATTCCAACGACGTTATATTAAATTGTGAATATGTAAATTATGGGGAAATAACACATTTTGGGAACAATGAGTTTCCTCATACAATATTTATAGTATAGAAGATCATTTCTTGAAAAGTGCAAGGAGATAGATAGAAACGTAATAATAAGATACAGGGTGTGCCAGTACAAAATATTTGGAGGGGCAAGTTTAACTGGGGCACCATATTTGATCCTCATATTTTTCTTAATTTTCTATGGCACACAGCTAATCCTAAATGTTTCCAGGTAATGAATCAGTAGTATAGTACCTGAATGTAGTCAGGCAAATAATTTGCATAGTTTTTAATGCTTGATTATATTCATGTACTGCATTACTGATTCAATACCTGGGAACACTTAGGATTACGCAATAAATTATTATTACACATGGGTTTATTATTTCCGTACAACTAAATGCAGCCTATGGTACATTATCTAAACTCGGCATATCCATACTGTATAAATCATACTGAAATTTGATGATTGTCAATCATTTGTTGACCAGAAAATTTCTCAATTAACCACAACCGTTTTTGGCAAAACCATTTACAAACCTATTTACGAAGCGCTAATTCGTGATTATCAGGCGATAGGATTATCGGAAATGATAAACCAAAAGCTGGGTATAACAATACGCAATTGTGATCGGAACACAATTGGCAACAACACTGATATCATCAGCAAGGCAGTTTGGTACCTCGAACGTTTATGTGGAAGCCATGACTGGGAGACTGAACATAAGGCTTAACGAGACAATTTAGTTTATTTAAAACCTAGCAACACTTGAATCTGAATAACCTGAAATCCTTATCAATAACAGTTCTACTATCGCTTGGTTTTGTTGAGAATAGTTTCCATCGCATTGTGTACAGTATTGATTCTGTTTACTCTTAAAGGCAAGAGTACTCATTCAAATGAACTCGGATATATGGATGCCAAAATTCAGTTCCTGGTTGTTTTTCTA
The DNA here is from genome assembly GCA_031894815.1 of Creontiades dilutus. Classification (NCBI taxonomy): domain Eukaryota; kingdom Metazoa; phylum Arthropoda; class Insecta; order Hemiptera; family Miridae; genus Creontiades; species Creontiades dilutus. The sequence goes on along the minus strand of JAVIWC010001866.1, from coordinate 2,089,655 downwards.
CTAGTGGGTAAGACGGGAACAGAGTATCTTACAATACGTACTAACTGCCTTATAACAATAACAACAGTACATAGTATCCTAGTGATATCATCAATCACGCTTTCATTTATATTCTTACGATACATTTCCTCACTTGCAGGCAATTGCATAGCCAATTATGATTGTACGAGTTCACATTTCCACTCTCCATGCATAAATGAAAGAAGATTCTTATGCAGATGCAAACCCGTTTGGAACCCTGATGATCAATCGATGGAGGCTAAATTAGTATGTAACACGGCACCAGTTGATTCAGATACTCCGGAGGTATGTTTCTGCATTAACACTTTTTCACAGCCACTTGAGAAATCCAAATGAGAGAGTAATAATAGGCACCCTCCTGGTCTTATTATCAGATGATATATTGGGTTTTTTTAAAACCTAAGTCATTACCTGTTATCATAATATATCAGCATCAGCCCCCAATAAACTTGTGTAAATAGTTTTGTATTTCATATTTTCAGTGGGTGTATAAGACTTGGTCATGCAACAGAGCGAATGAAAATTAAACTCTTGAATTACGATGTGAGAGGACTGTACTTGACTTGATGTCTAACCACCATTGTTGAGCCACATTTTTCATTCTACGGGATACTACGAGTACTATTTCTGCAGAAGTAATATTACAGTAATCATAACGTAATAACATAATTTTTGTGTTGTTAAATAATTCCATATACAATAGTATGTGGACGGACCATGAAAGTGGAATGAGAATGAAAGGTTGCCTAATATCACGCTACTTTTACGTGATTACCTTGAAAAACTGTCTATTCCGACATTCGGTAGTTAGTGTTCAGTTTTAATGTTTTGTATAAACGCAGGAGTGTGCAAAATGTACATTGATGGGATTGAGTGAACTTATTAAATCTTGTGGAATTTTCGCAGGTTCTCAAACATGCTGATCATGTCTTGTAACATAGAACCAATTTCAGGCTTGATCTTCTGCAATATTTTCTACAAATAATTGCAACATAATTCATCAGATTTACACTAAGAATCGTCCAACTTAGAGCAAAATAGGACCAATGAACGAAATAGCCCATCGGTCATGTACACGATGTAGTGGATTTCCTAAAACCCTATATAGTCTCAGAAAAGTTATGCAGCTTACACTTTGAAAAAGAACCAACCGCAACATTTTTATGACATTATTCTGACACGTATATTAAGGTTGAACGAATTAAGGCCAATAGATAGAAAGAAATCGACCTTTTTAACAAACAAAAATTACCATACTTGCAACTATCAATTCAATGTCAATAAATTGTCCAAATTGTCGAACTTTCCATGAAATTTGGACTAAATCGTGGAATTATTTTGGGTGTGATAGGGAGTTACCTCGAGCAGGCAGACATTATCCTTTCAATGTTCAATCAGGTACATTTACCTAATTCGACAATCCTCAATTTAGTTCGTATGTATTTGATCGGTTGTTTCCGCCTTCCTTCAGTTTACCAATGGGATTCAAGCTCCCGACCTCTCGTGACTACCACGCTGCGTGCATTAAATTACGATTTCAGTTATTGTTTCAAGCCGATGTTGAACTGACTTTCGATATCGCTTCATCACAACACTGAAATTAATGAGCAACCACTAATTCGTAAAAAGCAAAGTGAACTTGCTTTTTTGAGTTGCTCGATTCTTTAACTTTTTGCATAAATGAAGAGCTTTCCTGTATTTGGTACTGAGGAAGCAAAAATAAGTTGGTCTTTATGTAGCATTCACTCCACAGCATGATGAGTTTATTCGGTGATTATCATGAACTCAAACAAAACTGGAAATAAGACAATGATTGTTATCTCCCAAGTTGGTACTGAATTTCTGGCATTTCTGTAGTTCTTCACATAATAGGTCACTGAAGGTAGCAATTGCTAAGGAGAGAACTCAGCAAGGTTTTAATCTATACCTTAATTTAAAGTGATACAAGGTAGTGAAACAAATAACAGTTGTGTATGAAGAAAATATTTTTGATACGATTGCGTTGAAAAGGTGAAGCTGCTTCATTTGATTAAAAGTATTGAACTCGAGTTGGATATTAGTTATCAGCTTACGTGCGCCATTGAGATAAAAGGAAGATAGCCTGTTAACTTTTAGACACGTCATGATTTCCATGCGAAGTGTCCTGCTCACAATTTTCTCTCTGGCCCTGTGTAAGTGGAATTAGTGATGTAATTTGAATCACAACGCCTCACAGAATGCACATGCACTCACTGATGCACTGTGATCTAAGATAATTTTAAACACACCTTACACATTAATCAATACTTCATGAGCTGACAATGTTTGGTTCATATTTTACCTTATGGTATTCCAGGCGGACGAAGTTTCGGATCTTGGAGAGATTGTAACGAAAATGATCTGCCTTGCATCCAGTTTAGAAAAAAGTTGTGCGTGTGTACTCTGTTCTGGAACCCCAGCACGAATAAAACCATTTATCTGTACATCTGCGATGACATGCCATACTCAGCGCCTGAGGTTAGTGAATCACCAATTCAATCGTTTCATTATAGAAACATATTAAGCTTCGCTAAGTGATACATAAATTTCACTCACTGAGACATTCTACACGGTTCATTCACTACAGTGGTGTAGCAAAGTCATTTCCCGTGGGGGAGGTTTTGGCTACATAACATTACAAGATTATGTAATATGTCGTCATATCGGGTAACTATCGGTTGTATAAACATGTATAGTAAATTATATACGTAAAAATGAGAAGATATGATGCTCATATGATGCACAGCATTGTGTGAAGAAGACGTGAAAATTGGTGTTTTAACCCAGGTGATTTAGTTGAGGATAAAATTTATACATTTAATGTGCTGACCCGGCCGGATATCAAACATGGTCGACTGGAAACATTCATTACTGGCATTATAAAACACAACAATCATCTTCGAAGTAAAAGAATTTGCATCTAACGCTCCTACCAAACCTGAGAAAATGAACATAATCATATTTACTTACACGTAGATGAATAGGTTCCTACTTAGTAAATTTAAATAAAAAGCAAACACATTGTACCATGTTTGCTTCCTAACATAGTAATCTGTAAATGAAGACGATTACATAACTTTTCTTTTGGAAGGCACATTAAGAATATTCTTTATCCAAACAATTCATTTCATCCTTGATTCAAAATTAAATTGAAATAATCACATAGAAAAGAACAAGCAAGAACTGAAGATCAGGTACAAAAGGATGTACTGGCTGTTGGAAAGGAATTCCCGCCTAACACTAAACAACAAACTAGTATTATAGGAGCAGATTCTTCGAGCTATCTGGACCTTTGGAATTCAACTATGAGGCTGTGCCAAAAAAAAACGAGCCTAAAAAAAATACAAACATTTCAAAATAAAATATGTACTGAGAAGTATCGTACGTGCCCCCTGGTAAAAGAGAAATTATGATATTCATAAGGACCTAAGGATAGAGACTGTCTATGAAAGAGTTACTACGTACGCGAGGAAGCACGAGCAACGGCTCCACAAAGACGAGAACCAAGAGATGTTTGACGTTCTGGACAATACGGATGAACTTCGGCGCCTCAAGAGGGAAAAACCATTTGACCTAGTTGTGCAAAGTGCCATAAACTAATTTATTACAATATTATTACTATGTATGCTCTCTAAAGGGAAGGTTTTATTGAAAACCTCTGTCTACTACGCTATGATAAATATTGCTAGATGAAAATGTATATAATTTTTCAATTGCAATAAAAATCACAGAAAAAAAACTACTTCAGCACTCAATGTTTCACTAATCACGATAACTTTCAAGTAGCACAATCTTTGACATCAAATAACAACACATTTGAAATCACTGACAACCGAAATCTCGAAAAGTTAACCTACCGAAAAGGTAATCCTACAAGGTAATCTTTTACCGAATTGTTCCAATAGTAAGTCGTGTTTTAGTTGTTCGATTCGAATATTCTGATCGGTTTCAATCTCCATTGGTTGGTGATTTACCAATGATATTTTGTACGCTCAAGATTGTAATAATTGTTTCTTACCATTATCTCTCCTGGGACTCAAACCCAATACCGGAAGCAATTACGACTTTTATGAGCTGAAAAACAAGATGATAATAAGGACAATATCCCCCAGCTCCCCCACAAAGGTTACCAAAGCGCTAGAAGCGGAATAAAAAAAGAGGGTTAAAAATATTTGTAAAAATAAATACGTACCACTGTACGTAATGTAATGTAATGTATAAATACAAACGAAGCACTTTTGTCCAAGGAAGGGGGAGGGGGCCTCTGCCCATAAAGTTGATGGTATACATCTCACTGTCTATTGACTCCCAGAAAAAGAGTTCGTTAATGCGAACGATTTCGTAACAAGGAGGGAAAGCGTATGTTTGTATCGAAACGGGTATTATTGCGACTGACCGGCGAGGAAAATGATTAATAGGTAGTTAAATTGCAACACTCCTTCCTCACTCAACAGTGGGTACTTAAACTCTTGAATAACTTTGGAGCGTTTCTTATTTAACAATACCGAGGGCTGGCCAGTCCTTTGGTGAGTATTTCAGCGTTCATAGACGGAGAAGGTTTGTAAGAGACACCAAGGGAGTTTCTGTACAACCCAAGTATACTCTAGGGAAATCTTTACTCTGCTACTCGGGACTATTGGTATCAATAGATATTTTCTTCCGAGTCTACATGAGCAGCAGAAGCTTTGTTTCCACTTTCGGGAGATGAAATTCTTCAGAATCGAAATTTCCACTAGCTTTCTGTGTTTTGAACTACTCTGAACATCTATCGTTACGTGTATATTTGTGAAAGTAATTGCATGATGGATGCCTTGTTGAATTTATTTGGCTTTACGGTAATCTACGAGAATAATTTGGTGTACGTGCTCCCAGGATAAAGATTCACTCATGGAGGGAGAAGACATGGACTTACATCTTTTCATTCTTTTAATGGATTTCGGAACGTATTTCAAGTATATCAAATACCAAAAAGGAAAGCATGATTGGTGAATGGAAGAGTAATCCCTATTGTATTTTCATAAATATAATCCCAATTCACGTGATTTTATGTTAAAAAAAAAAGAGTTAATCTTGTCCACACGTCCAATTAAATGTCTTATCAATATTTGTTTCAGTGGGTTCAAGAAACGTGGCCATGTCCCGTGCCAGGAGTCGGACAACCGACTGGAAAAGTGTGGCTTAATTTTCTCGACCCAACGCTGGCGGGCTTGAAGAAAATACGTCCGAGACTCGCAGATAACAACACGAAAGTGAAACGGGAGACAATAATAAAACGAATGACCGGTGTCACTCTCCCTATCCCTCCAGGGTGACATAAACATTTACAAATGTTTTAAAAACTATTTCGAACGCTCCCAAAGCAATATGTTCATATCCCTTATGTTCACAACCATAGACATATCCTACGACCTTTGTGATTTGGAAAGAAAGCTAAAATATTAATAATCTTTTCTGTGCATCTAACAATTGTCCTGATGGCTATATAAACGTTGACTTTTTGCGAAAAGGAGTTTTGTACAGTTAAATTAACCGCATTGATATTAACCAGAAAGATTTAATAATACTCGTATATTTTTACGAGCAAAATGTGAAGTAGCAAAATAATTTATCATTTCATGAGTATTGAAGAAAAGTGGAAAAACGTAAATAAAGTCAATATTGAGTTGAAAACATTTGAAAAAAATTTACTTATTACTATGAAACTGGTTTTTAGTTATACATAATACAATACGTACATTCTGATTGTAGGCGAAATATGCATTACATTATAGCAGCACGTTAAAAAGTCTGCCAGCTTGCAGATGGCTAGCTCAAATCCGTGTTTAAATGTAACTGTGTAGGTCATTGAAATACTCTGAATAATCCTATTTTTATCCTATATTCAGATTATTAAAATTATCATATTTTTAGTAGATTTAGGAGCAAAAATAGCCAGAGTAATTATTTTTACTTGGGTTGACATGGGTAGCAAAGCAATTAAAAGCGTTTTCAGCTTCGAAATTGTACTTCTAGCCAGATCCAAACAATTAGCGGAATCTAAAGTGAAACACTGCTGGTCAATGATTTTTCTTTCGGCAACGTCAATTGGTTATTAAAATTATTTGATGTTACTAATTATCGTTTTCATAGAACCTAAATTAATTCACACTCATTAGACCCAATCCGCTGCGGTCATGTAAAGTTTCAGTTATCAGTTCCCTGGTGGTCATCAATGAGCCAAGCCTGAGTGTACAGTTTTAGATGGTCAATCGGACTTGCGGTTTCCATTCACTGCAAACGTTATTACGTATTCTAAGACAAGCTGTTCCAGTAACAGTTGGAAACTATTGCTCCCTGTACTGATTAGATACTTTGAAATGAAATTTCTAAGTCATTCGCTATTGTTTCATTAAAGGACGTAGTTTCAACAGAGAGGCACCTGTGGTGATCTGACGCTACAGCTGACACCGTTGCTTGAGACGTGATACCGACGTGGAATAGCTCGATAGGTTTGAACTTGATCTCAGTTTCATAAGGAACAGTCAAAGCTCACCTACTTCATTTGCACCAATGAGATATTGAATTATAGTTCGAATCAGGATCATAACACAGTGCACTCACCTGAAGACAAAAATCCAAAATGTAACTCCACATTGTTAATAACATTAGAATAGAGGCAGGCCTGGTGAAAAAATCACATGTCATAAGAACGAAATTCTGATGTCACATTCAAACTAGTGGCAAGAACCTCGTTGGAGATCGCTCTAGAAAAGATTCTACTTTCGTTTGGTCACCTTTCTGTTGTGAATGAATGTTGAAGCAATAATGAGTCATTCTGCTACGACGTTCCAATAGGTTTAGATACTTGACAAATATGTGAAACTTCTTAGCATCATTATAGTAATGAATCTGAACATTGCCTGTGTTTATAAACGAGAATCAATAGAAACCTCTGAAATTTACTCCTTATCTATATTGAATCGAAATGATCTCAAATCAACCCTAAAAGCTTGCAAATATTTAGGAAATCGATGACACTTTCAGGGATTGAACTAAAGTACTGTAGACGATCCCCAATGAACTTAATTGATCCATACCCTATAATAGCTTTACGGCATGCGCAAGAGTTAACATCTATCAAGGATCTAATCATCATCATGAATAAATTCATTCATCCAATTCATGATTCTATTCATTTCCTTGTTGACGGATTTTGACATGTTACCCTCCGTCTTATAATCTATTTCCCCTTTTCATGAGATGACGATAAGATTTATATCACATATCAAATGATCTACGAATAAAAAATACCTATTTGCCAATTTAAAAAAAAAAAATTATTTTCTCTTCTTCCAAAACGCCATATTCCATTTCCTGAGGCCACCTTCTCCAGAGAAAGGGACCAAAAGCGGAGAAGTTTAGAGCAAACGAACCGAGTGATCCAATTGTGTCCCTTTGAATGTCCTAAAATGAGCTCATTAAAACCGCGGCTTATTTCTCCAACAGAAAGGCGAAACGGTTGCGCGGCTTCGAGGTTTTTAAACCTAATGCAGACTCCGAAATAAGTATGGCTTGAAAGGGAGCCCCTACAAGCCCGCCCTTTACCACGCTAATTCGAAACCAATGCACCGAAGGTAATCCCATAAATTGATAGGAAATCCGATTAATCCACCAATATCCTCTTTACCTTAATGAGTTTTCGAGCTGAATAATATTATTTTCAACGTATTCCTGTCGGGTCTTCCATAGTCAAAATTTGTAATGAGAGACTATGGGGTTAATCCAGAAGACCGTATAGCGGATTTCGACCTCTTAACGATTTCTCAACCATTCGTTCGTTTCAGTCTGAATCAAAATAACTCTTTTCCCGAATTTTTGGGGAAAGATGAAGAGGACTTCAGAAATTGTAAGAAAATAACTTCGCTGGACATTCTACAGTGAAATAAATTTTGTGAGATTCCATAACGATCCCTACAGTGTAGCGTCTCTTATAAGTAAAGTTATTGTGTAGAAAGTTCGCTGAAGGGTATTTTGATAAAAACACTTGCGAACTCGAATGATGTCTCGTTTATTGAACGAATTATCAAAAATAAAGATCAGTACTTCGCGCGATTTCAAAACACTAAGTAAAAGTAAACGTTTGCCTCCGTTATTTAAGCACTAGTATCATTAGATATCAAGAATGATTGGTTGTTGGACTTCGCTTTTGCCCATGCCCAGAGTGAATAATTGTTTTTCCGTAGATGGAATCCATAGGGAACCATCTACAGCGTAACCCACACATTCCCTGGAAATTCCATCAAAATCGTTTGGATACAGTGGGAAGAGAGCTTGTTACAATGGGGTGGTTACTCAACTAACTGACAGACAGGAAAAATCAATTGCTCAGAAACGTTCTAAAACGCAATATCCAAGTAGAAATTTTTATTTTGGAGAAAACAATTGTTCATTTCCCCATTGTGAAAACGACTGCCAATATAATTTAATATATCTAGTGCGATTGAGAAGAATATTGATTATTTTGGAGAATAATCAATATGTGCAACCACCGTAATAATTTTCTCATCTCGATCAGAAGAAAGCACCAGCTTATCGGAGTGGAAGCTAATTTTCTGGTCCAGAGAGCCCTCTATCCTCTCCACACTAAAATATAAGGGGGACCAGACCCCCTCTTACCCTTTCATCATTGTTCTTTTCTACAATGCTGTTGAATCGGCATTCGAACTACGCTCAAAGAGACCGCCTGCAAAACAACCTTTTGTGGACCTCCGGGTGAGAGGGGGTCCCACCGTTTATTGGGAGGGCTTTGTCCAAATATTGTGTGTCATTTCAAGGGTTCGCCTCATCACAACGTAATGAGTTGTGTAAATCTTGACGTTTCGCTTCGAGGCCCGCTAAAGGAATCAGCAACAGGGACACAAAACGGTAATGGGATTGTAATATTGCTTCCGAGTATTACCAATAGGTAGCGGAAGCCTTGTTTGCAAACACGTGGTGGTAGTTTGTTTAACCAACGTTGCTTGGGTTAGACGGAGGGAGCCCAATGGAATGGATGCAACAAATAATAGAACGGCACCAATTTTGTGCAAAAGCAATCACACAAAAGTTAGTGTCTCCTACTGTAAAAGCCTGAAGTGCGGTAAATGTTGGGATTTACCGGTGAAAGTCTGAAATCTATAAGAAAAACGGGCCTTTACCGTTCGACAGTTGACTAATTTTAGGATTGACTGAACAATTTGGTAAATACCAAAAAAACCTTGTATGAATGAGGCATTCCGGACTTCTACCGATCTCCCTTTGCAAATGTGTGGATTTCCCAAAACTTGACCCAAAGAATTTAATAGCTGTCGTCCTGAAGAAAGAGGACTATTTCTACCAACTTGGAACATATTCAGGAATGTTGAATACGTTGTATTCACGTAATCAATCCGAAATTTGTGACGAGACTTTAGCATACCCTGAAGATGTACCTGATGGAGAAATAAGCTTGCGTTCACCTTTATTCCGGCTTTTACCGCCTAACGCTCGGATTTTACCAACAATAATCCCAATGAGTCGATGGAATTCCGCAATATTTGTCGAGATATTGTCAGAAGAGCGAAATGCCTCATTCACACAAGGTTTTTTTTTTTTTAGCATTTACCAAACTTTTGAGGATCTGAGAGTCAATTGAGAGATTGGTAAGTCAATCTTAAGATTAACCAACTGTCAAATGGTAAATGCCCGTTTTCCATGTAGATTTCGGGCTTTCACCTAAAATATTGGGAAATGCTTGGATTTTTCGGTAAATCCTAATATTTACCGAACTTTGGCCTTTTACAGTAACATATACTCGTATACTCCTTGGGCAATGACGCCAGGTACCCAACAGACTGCGAAGCATCAATTTCATCTCAGCTCATTTGCTAACATAAATCCTTCCATCAACCAAAACTTCTGCTTCTTTATTGTTTTCGATTAAGTTTCCAAGGATTGAACATTAAATGTTCAACTTCTGACGCTGGGTATGGTACCTTTTGCAAATTTACAAACTTTTAATAAATTATAATTATTTTCAAAAATGAATCTTTGTACTTAATTGACCAAAAAAAAAAACGTTCGAAATAACAGTATTGCTTTAAGACACTTTTGCTATTCAAGACGCGTTGAGAATATTTTGTTTGAATTATTCACACTATTAGACTGCATTTACACTTAACACAGATCGACTTGGCTTAAGAAATTGAAACTAGGAATGTAAAAAGGTTTGATTCAAGACGGTCAGTTTATAAAGAGTAAGAAAGGAAGGCCCCTAGATATTTCACACAAATTATCAATTCAAACTTATAATTGTATTCTTGATCCATTAGTATTTCACCTCCATAGATCGATTAAGGAAGAAATGACCTACGAAAATCCTTCATCTGGTCAGTGTGCCTCCGTATCTTGTAATTAACTTGTATGCGTTTTTTGATGTCTATTCGAACTTGTCAGAAAAATCACCAAGTAAATTGTGACTATCGAATCAGCCTATGTGATTGCTATGGAGTCATCTTTTCAAATATTCCTGTTGCAACCGAATTCTCATTAATTTTTGTTTATATCTACGGACAATTGAAGGGTGAGTAAATGATTTATTTAATCTTAGATTTCTATTCGTGGGTCTTCATAGAGAAATAAAGTTTTGTTCCGTACGTCAGATCAATGAGATTTTTATGATGATCCGTAATATTTTTGATGAAGCCCTCTTACCGTGTTTGTGTCATCTATATTTTATAAGTCTATTAAACCATCTAAAAGAACCTTGTGGCTCATTTCTTTCCTAATCTGTATAAGATGTGAAATACAAATAGTGTTATATGTATGGCATATAGTTTTCGAATTCAAAATATGGAGGCACTAGGAGGCTAGTTTAGATAATCGCAGACTATCCAATAAACAGAGATGAGTGAATTAATTACTAGGGCTACTTAAAGCAGAAAAAATAAACCTGTGTAAAATTGTTAGTGTCGTCCTTCCAGTGTTTTTACAATGTTTCAAAATAGTATGGAATAACTGAGAAATTACCACCGTTGTAGAGCCAACTGAGAAGAACGTATATTAAATTGTCTTGGAACAACTATAAACTAGAGCTCTCCTATTCCGCAAGCCTTTATTGGTTGGCTGAATGAGGAACACCACGCGCACTACGTGAAAAACGGGTTTGAACGTAACAAAAAAGAAAAATACCGTCCTCCCGAAAGGCAGATATATTGAGGGGGTGGAAGAGAATAATGGTGATTGAATGTCATTCAGGAACCTTTTCCCGGAGTATAGGGTAATTATGCAAATGTAATACAAACCAGGTAATAAATCCGGTTAAAGTGGATCACGGGGGTTTGCCGCTCATTGTGCCCGTCTATTTCACCCGCTGCCAGGTTGGGGCCAAACTCAAACAAGGGGAACGGCTCTGGGAGACCCTTACTTACTCTCATTTTATTTAGATGGCTATATGGAAATAGAGAATAGAAAAAGAATAGGATAGGATGGAGCGTTACTATCCCACAAGGTTGGCCATAGTCGGCGATTTAGACGAGGAGAAAATGATACTAGAGAGGTATTACGTTCAACAGAAGTGACCATTGAGTCTATAGGAACAAAATTCATAGCGGAGCGTCTACAACCTTCAGGTTCAGTATCACACACGCGTATGAACTGCAGAAATCATGATTGTCCGTAGTAAATGATTATGTCGTATCCATTGGCTAGATAGACGACGTTGGGCAATCGCAGAATGAAGTTTTGATTTATGAGCAATGAAATTCACCGCAGACCAACTACTGCTTCATTCGCTCATCCCATGAAAATTTTATGGAAACTGTTGCAGGTTTATGGTTATGTCAACATGCACATACAAAGGTGTCATTCATGAAGTGACTGAGATAAACCATCCATTCTTTCGCCTCAAAAATTCAACCATCTTGAAAAAAAATGAAATTGTTGGACTGCAGTTTTTGAGCTCAATAAAATACGATGAGAATGTCGGATGCTTCTTTCTGAAACTAGTTGACGAAATTCAGTCAAACCCAAAGAGTGAAATGTAAAAGAAATTCACTTGTCACAAACTTTGGAAATGAATGGGTGGTTTTATTACCCATGTTATGGTGGTAGCACAATATTTACAAGAAATATTAGGTAAGTGTCTTTGGGTGGAAAAGCTGTTGTGTCAACCGATTTGAACAAGTTTTGATGAATTTAGAGTTCTAACGGAGATACATTTGTTATATAAATGCTTCATGTTATCCTGAAACTGGACCTTTCATTGAGGGAACAGGAAACGGAACAATGAACCGAGAGAGATCAGAATCTGAGTTTGAGCCTTCCTTCGAAACTTTCGTCCCCGATTTCCCGTCCGGCTAAAGGATGGTTGCGGGGAAGAAATCTCTTTTCTGTAGGAAGTTGAAGATGCCAGAAAAATTGAACCTGAAAAACTCAAAACTTTCACAACGACTTCCTTTTCACATTGGTTTCTCGACCTCAAAAGCACGATGAGGAAAAAAAAATGCTTCGCCTCCAAAGAACGAAAGTCTTGCAAAGTCTTTTCTGTGTGTTCCCCATCTTGGGCCGAGAAGGCGGCAAAAAGATCTTTTTTTGAAAAAGAAGAAAAAGTTTTTGGACAGGTTGTTACAAAAGTGACAAGCAGAGTAAATTAACTTTGAAACCCCAGTCATGACTTTTTTGTGGGGCATTCCTTGCCAAACATGGATTCGGTCTTATTGGAGTGGAACTTTAAAAAAAACATCCGACACTTTTTCTTTGGAAAGTATCGAGGCGAATATGATATCTTACACTTCTTCTGTCATTCGTTTTCGATTCTTAGCCACGAGGCCAACAATGATTAACTTCAGAACTCGTTTTCTTATGAAGATTGATGATAGGGATAAATATGCCCACAATATGTGTGATACAATGATTATTCTTTAAAAACTCCATGAATACTGCATGAACTAGTCTTATAAAATGGTGAAAGCAACCTATGGAGAACCGAGCTTATCGGTAACGACTTGATGTTTGGGTCTTCGTACGTTGGTAGATCTCGAGTAGAATGTAGTACGTAAGAGCCCTTCTTTTGCAAAGAATTGACACGGTATAGCTAATATTACTTCACCACGTGTTGGTACGTAATGAAGTGAACAATCCTGCAGGAATCCTTGGGAGCGCTGAAGGGAGATCAGAACACGTACGCTTCAATTCAATCGTGATGAGCGGGGAAAAAACCAAATCCAAGGCGAGGTTAAAATCAATTTCATCATATTTTAAGTTTGGGAGAAGGTTATCGAATTCAGTGATCGGGGAAAAATGATCCAATGTACAGCGGAATAGACGCAAAACTCAAAAAGAGTGTTCTCTGAATACATAATTCCCCTTATATTTGACAACTCAGAATTTTTGTTCCCTCATATTTTTCTTTTTGGTTCACATACAAGTACCTTGATACTTATGTCAAAAAAGTTTGCAAATACCCCATTTCGTTGCTGTTTTCTCACTTTTTATCTATTTTTTCATTTATAAGGCAGTTTTTTTCAAAAGCTCCATCTCCGAAAAAAGTTATTAGCTGGTTGGAATTTAGTGTGATAACCTTTGGACGTCCACAATTCCCTTCCCACAGCCAACCAGTTTACAGCATATGTTTTCGCTTATTGTGTGAAATCCAATATAACTAAGTAGTTTGGTCCCTTCTATGGGCTCACCATTAAGCAAAATATAGGATTTCCAAGTATAGGTACGTTTGTGAAATACTAGTAGGTTCTTGTAATAAATAGACACAAAATATGACTCAGATGGTGAAGATGTTAAACTGACGCTTGAAGCATCATGTCAATACTGACAGTTGGTACAATATGTTGCTGAAATGGATGACACAGCCCATGGAATCGTACCGCACAAATCATTAGTCTGGCATGGCTCACTCAGTATACCACGAGCAGCGGTATTATTTTGGAGAACGCATGTTCCACCGAGTAGGCGAATACGGTGGAAGGCACTTTACAGTGAGTCCACGTACCGACCTACTGCGTTTGGGGTATCGTTTTCAGCCCAGTACCTAATCACAGACAAACATTTGGTACTACATCCAGGGCTTGTGCGTATTCATCGTTTCTCATAATGGTGGAAAGGTCGAATTTCACTTGGAAAATGTTGGTTTTGACAAGGAAATATCATATATCAACGCTAAATCACAATGCGACATTTTCTAGCCTGGCGAGATGTTTGGACTAACGAAAGTCCATCCTGAACCTTTCCGTTTAATTTCAGCGGTACACAACGGAACTTCCAAAACCTACAAACGCTGTCACAGCTACGTTCGCTTATGACACAGCAATTCTATCAATAGAAATACCATAGAGGAAGCCCTGAGCAGTTGCAGTACTGAGTGAACACTATTCTTCAGTGGAACAAAAGGTGGTAAATAAATTAATGAAACCAAGTCTACACATATCAACTTTACCTACCGAAAAAGTGAACCCTACCCCAATTAAAATAACACTCAAATAGTACCGCACTGTAATGCAGAAAAATATCTTAGTATGATGCTAGATGCTAAGCTCAAATGGAAAGAGCGCGTGAACAAAGAAGAAGTCAGAAATGAACCTGAAATTCAAGAAAATGTATTGGCTTCGGGGAAGGAATTCACAGCTTCCAGTCCACAATACATACTTCTATGTTAGCAAGTGGTTGAACCGATTTGGCCTACTGCTGTCCCTTATGGACCAACGTCAAAACCATCCCAACAGTCCAGAACAAAATAGTAAATGCCCCAAGGTATATTCGAACCAGTGATCTGCATCGTGATCTCAAGGTTGAAATGGTCGACGTGGTTATAAGAAAAGGAGCTGTGGATCACAAAAATAGGCTCCACAATCACATCAAGGAGCTAGATAGTGGTCTATGAACCACCAAAAGTGAACCAAGTGAATTAAAGTAAAGTTACTAGATGTATTATATTCTTCACAGTTGTAACTATAAAAAGTTGACTTGGAAATGCTCCATATCAACGAGGGTCACGATGTAACATTTTGTGGACAGGCAACATGTTTGGACCAATGAGGGTCCATCCTGAACCTTTCTTTCTAATTTCAATTGTTTTCCGCTCTTCTGGGGTATTCTAAGAGGGTTTTGACGTTTTGGTTTATTATTCAATAATAAACCATTGTAATCGCTCTTTAAAAAAAATTAACCCCCCCCTGAAAAGTTTATGGCTTACGTTTCAAAGGGTGTAGACTCCAAATCTGCAATAAAAATTTTTCCGTCCGTCCGCCGTACGCACGATTTCTCCCGAACAGCTGGAGCAAAAATTTGAAGTTTCAGGAAAAATCAATATTGGTCCGACAATGCCCAGCACTCGCACTTAATTTAAAGTGCCCTTTAATGGTTGTCAAAGTTTTGCAAAATCCCTAAAAAACATCAAAAAAAGTCAAGGCGGCTTAAATTTGGATTTTTTTAAAAGAACTTTCCATGAGGAATCGAATGAGCCCTTCCCCAGGTCTGTAGCTCAAACCATTCCCGATGTATGGCCAACATTTGTGTTTTTGGTTTATAATTGTTTTTGTTTTAATTGCAGTAACCTAGTGATGTAGTGAACTCCTAAAAGGGTTTATAGCCGTACACGGGTTGAAGTATTATGGAAACCAAATAAAAAACGCTGCAAATTCAATCAGTGGGGTTTATTATTCAATGATTCATGATTTGAATTTCTACTAAGCTTTGGAGTGTGCGTGTTTCACAGGTGATAGAGCGATTATTGAATTTCAGGAGGTACACAAATATGATCAACTGATCAATCCAAATAGGTATTTTGGTTGAGAACAGATTCACGTGCTCTATGCATATCTCCTAAAATTCAATAATCGCTCTATCACCTGTGAAACATGCACACTCCAAAGCAAAGTAGAAATTTAAATCATTAATCAATGAATAATAAACCCCACTGAAAAGAATTTGCAGCGTTTTTTTTAGGCATTCTGCACCTTAGTACGCCGTACGGTGGCTTTCTCCGAAACTGCTGAAACAAACTTAACGAAACTTGAGTCAAAAGTCACATTAGGAGTCTGTTTGGGGTTGGATTCTCTGCATCACTTTCAGTCAATTCTGAAAAGCGAAATTAAATGGTTGAAATAGGGTTGAAAAATATAATGTCGAAAACTTTCAAAATAACACGAATGTTTTTATGTTAGTTATGAGTAGACATAACTTCGATGAATGAGCCAATTCAGACCGCTTAATGTCCAATCGACCGCACTTAGGAAAGAACAAGGTTGAAATTCACGGAGTAATATTAAGACGAATTCATCCAACTGTATTTGAACATCTAGAAGTGCCACTGGCAACGTGTTATTTATGCAGTCTAATGTATTTATCAGTGATTTATTCAGAAGGGTTATTCTAATAAAGAAATAATAAACCTCTGTACAATACATACTATTTGGTTAGTATACGTCAAAAAGAGGTATTGATGGTAATACTAGGATAAAAGCTGGGAGTTAGGTCTCCAGTTTTAGTCTTACATCAATGAAATCCAGCAATATCGAGGTTAACTTCTAGGAGCGTTCAGACCCGAGGTCAGTTTCATCGTACATCTTGGAAGGTTCAGTCGGTCCTAACGCCATGGCGTAGGAAGAGTAAAATCACCGAAACACCCTCGAGGTCCCGGTTTCGGTCTGCTACCGGAGGGTGGGGTCTACCCTCGCAGATGCTGTATTCCCACGTCTCTGTATCCTATTAAGCAAGGGTTTCTCTCTGTGGATTAACTCAAACCAAACATTTCCGCCTCAAGGCTCGCAAATCCTGTTTGCAGATTTACATTTCATATTAATCCCTCCTTCACTCGCAGTGGCTCTTCGCGCTGCAATGGCCAGTGGAAAAGTGTAGTCAATTCTCCATTGAAAAGTGCCTTTAAGGCTTATCTGACAGAGTGGTTCCTTTAACCGAAATACTGATTCAGGAACACCTATTTGATCCATCAGGGTGCCCTCCAAACTTCATACATGTGAATTTCAATAAACCAAATACGTATTTGAGATGAATGTAGAAGACCCAAAAATCACAATTGATCAATTTCTTGAATAATAGTACTTATTCCTATTCAGGAGTTTATATGCAAAAGGGAGACTATGCAAAGTTTGCATGACGGCTCGGTCTCGAAGTAAGGGTCGCGTTACAGCGTAAGTTGAGTTAAACAACTCATACACACAACAGTGCACACATGGATCAACAACTAAATAGTAATATTTCCTCGGCATTAATCTCGTTCCCCCTTTTGTGATAGTTTATGCGATCATTCAAGCCTATAAATCAAATGACGGGAGACATCACGGAAACGACAGCCTGCAGTACAAGGTAGGTAAACCTTAACTTAATCTACCAACATTATGCGGCTCGCTCACAAGAAGTCACGTGAGCAGTGTTTGAAATCATTCAGGATGCAGATTACTCTATTTGACTTGCAGTAAGTTTGGAACGTATGCACCCCCTCTTTCATCCGGAAACTTTCTCGATCCTGATGGCAATGTAATAGGTTGAAGTGCAGTTCATCAACGGTGACAACGTTGTTACGTTGTTATTCGCCATTAGGTGGGGCACACTCATGTAGAAACACACAATCGTTATGAGTAAATTCTAAAGCTAAGAAATGCCTTCAGCAAATAGCTTCAGTTGCAAATAGCTGTATAAGTACATACATTTTCGAACATGGGAATAGAGAGATAGTTTATCATTTCAAGCAATTGAATTGCAAAACTTAACTTGAAAAATAAAAATACATACCATACCAATTTACCAAGATGTTCAGTGAAACGATGACATCCACGAAGACTTTCAAGTATAGACCTTACTTCCTAAGCATAAATGCAATGGTTGTAGATGCTTTGGGCAGAGACTTCTGGGCATACAAATGCAGATGTCACCTACCTTCTCGACAATCCTGAATTAGCACGACCCTGGATGCAATAAGTTCTTAGTAGTATGTAACCATGGTTACAAGTATTTATGCCTAATAAATTAAGAATCTTGTTAGCTTAATTGTAGCGTTCATAAATATGAACAGTGTACGCAATTATTTAGATGGTGATAAAATTATGAAAATGGATGATTTGGTGTAAAGTTGAGCAACCAATAGTCAAAATACTCTCCCTTCAACGGTAATACCCACCTATTCACCTTTCGGAACCTGTTTCGCTCAATTCAAAAACGGAAACCACAATAATTTTATCGATTACGTTAACACAGATTGTATCCAATCGAGATGGAATTCACCGTTTATCACCCCGAGAACATCATTCAGTTATAAAAATTATTGATCAAAATTGGATGATTCGATTATGAAACATTACGTATCCTGAACACATGGGTACAAGCGTAGTTGTTCTCATTGTTTCCAAAGAGATGAAATAAAAATGGGAATGATTATCTTGGGATTAACCGGGTCTTCTATGAACTTAATGAAAATCGGATGGTACTCATCATTAGATTGTACGAAACTATTTGGAAAGCTTCCATTACATTAGTCATGAGAATGCTAAGGTGTTTCATGGATTTTGTGGGGAAAGATGTTCCTGGAGTTGCGGAGTTACAATAACTGCAACGTACATGGGAGGCGAAATCATTACCTGTATGCTTGAATATATGATATATACACATAATATATATAAAGTAGGCTTGAAACCAGTCAATCATTGAGTTAGTTCATGGAAATGCATCCTTATCTATTCATTCAGACAAATTAAACTTCAATTGATCTGAGAAACACTCTTCCATAAGCATCTGACACTTATTTAATGACTTAATCCGGAATCTGAACTTGTTTTAAGGGTATATTTAATCGACGGGTTCGCAATGGGTTATCAATTTACAGCTTGTTTTATGTGATGAAGAAATTGCAGCGTAAAATAGCGTGTAATGTTTATAAACAGGGACCAAGCGCAGCCACAGTTGTGGGAGTAGAGCATGTGCTTGTCCGACTTTGTCCGGAGGACGAACAGCTCTGTACCCCCTTAAGAACATAACTTTGGCAGTGCAAACCACTTTGTTTAGACTTGGCTGTATTCGCTAATAGAGGGCCACGCTCCTCCTCTGCTTGTATTTACCTCTTGATAAATAATGGACAAAGGTGAGTACAAGGTTAATGGCGTTATTCCCGCTGAACGACGGTTGCATAAACTGAACTACCGCGGTCCTTCGCTGGGATAACCAGGTTCAACACTCGGGCTAGCGCTGGATCATACACTTCCATAACAACTCCCTCTATCCTCCGGCTTTAAATTAGTAAAACGGTTTCGGCGAAATGAACACCTAAATAATGACCACATCATAAACGCGGCGCATAATTTAAATATTCTACACTGTTCAGTATCAGCCCACCTACAAACTTGCTTGTGGACTTTGGACCAAGTTCCAGGCCTAGCCTGCAACAACATGTAAGCTGGATTCGACAATGGAGGCGTTATTACAATGTATAGCATTAATTGATGAAATCCCGATTAGTTTGATTAAATATGAATAAATTGATGCATATTGAGCTTGAGCGCTTGTAATGATGTAATAATGGTTAGGTAGGAAAATTCGAGGTCATATTCGTCGTTTCACCCCAACATGAAGCCATTGTATTTTTATTGGAAAACATATTTTCGGTGAATAATGTTGCGGAACAAAGGTTTTTGTTCTGTTCAAATACAAGAAAAAAGAAAAATACGTTTTCGGTTTGTTTTTTAAATAAATGAAATGAAAATTGAACCGCTTTTCAATAAATCGAAGATGAATGGTTATAGAAAAATAATTTGGTATTCATAAAGACAGCTAGCATTCCATTGAGAATATCAAATTGGAAAGATGAGGACATCAGTCTAGTTGTCATGTCGTCCAAAAGCAATGAGAAGAAGGGAGATTTGCTGCAACACTTCTGTGTTGTTACTGTTTATTCGCGATATCTTGATGGCCTTTGTAATCTTATCGTATTTTTGGAAGCTTTTACAATGAACAACCCCTTACAATTTTTACTTGACCACTGGCAGAATTAAGTGATCCTGGTAGGCTGGAAGTATCTCTATCGTTTTACCTTCTAAAGGCTAGTGAAAATGAGTGGCGGCAACTTCACTACATCAATACCATTCGTTGGTGTGCAGTGGGTCCAGAACAGCGCAACTGGCTCTGTCATCTACATTTCAAGTTTTCGTGTTGCGTTGCACGTTTGCAGTGTTGCTAAGTTCCTATACAAGAGAAAAAACAAGAACAAATTTAACGTTGATGTGATAAGGAGGAGATGGAATGAATTACTCGTGGTTACCACCAACAAGGGTTGAGGCGATTAACTTGAAACACCCAGATGATTCCCTGGAAGCTGGAAAGGTCCAAATACTATTGTTACTGTTATTACCTAGGGGGCTGCAGTTTCAAGAAACGGGAAGTGGAAATCACTAAAGCCTCATATTAACAGCTAAAGTTGAAGAAAGAATAGGAAACAAGTTGGAAACATGAAACGTATCTAACTTCTGCAAATGTATTCTGTGTTCTGCCAATAAAAGTTCAATAAATAATAATGAGTTAAAACCTAAAACGCTGCAAATTATTATATGAAGGTTTTGAATTTTTAAATTAAATAACCCATCTACGTAAATCTCCCCCAAAATTCCTTGTCTTTCTGTGATCCAAAAAGCGATCCAAAAACAATACACCTATAATGTCGCGTCATTTTCAAATGAAATTTGAAAGATATGGTAACAGGTCGCAGGTTCTGGTTATTGTGTTGGTAGCGTTGTCAAAAATCTGTAGCAATGAAGAGAAGATTCTGCTGGCAGTGTGAGAGGGGAATGCTTGTATGTTTGTATATTAGAGATTTATGAGTCAGCAGTTGGAAGATCTACAGAAAATTTGGGGGAACAATACAATTTCAAAAGCTGCTAGTAAACCAATGGATACTAAACATATTTAATGTTAAATATCTTATTTAATTGTATAGTTGGTGAACGTTTTAGTGATAAATACAGAATAATTTTTACATTTTTAGGTTACAAAAACTATTTACCGGATTGCCCTGGTTTTTGGTCAAATGAAAGAACTTTTTGAAATTCACGTAATTCGCTTGGATTGCTTTTAGCTGGCTATGAGATCCTCTTGCTCTTGCTCATTTGCAGTTAGGTCTGGATGAAAGCCGATTTCCGTTAATGAAGAATATAATGGTAGCACGTTCTACTACACTGAAATCGTTCACTTTAGGTTTTGACTTCGTGGATGTGTGCAATTGGAATTAGAGTTGATTTTCCCATATACAAACAAGTTTCCTCCCGTTTGAGGTTGCGGGGGATTACGAGGAAACAAAAACGAGGAACGTAAAGATCGTTCCGGTCGTTGTTTTTAACGTTCAGCCGTGCCCAAGGCGTTCCATGCGCAAAATAACAGTTACCAAAGCTGTAAAGCTGATGTAGCAGCACGTACTACTTACCGTTGTAACCACCCCGGTAGCTATGGGAACTGTACACACCTGCACAGTGGACGAACGGATTGCTCTTAGAGTGAATAAAAAGGCCTTTTCCGCTAGCGAAGTCGTTTCTCCCTGCAGGAGTGAGATAATCGATACACGGAAAATAGGACCGTTTGCTCCAAGAACACTTGGGAAACTTGCTTGGGTTTTGATTATTGGTTTCTGAGCCTTCTCAAGTCTTTCTCGTTCGTTCTTCCTACCCTACTAGAGCCACTTCGGAAAAAAAGTGATCGTACACTTTCCGTTAACTATTGAAGACCTAGCAGTTATGTCGTTTGTTACAGGTGATGGAATGAATAGTTGGCCCTTCTATGGGCTGAGACGATAACGCCTGCAACACCCTGAGGATTTCCCTGAAGTTAAAAGACCCCAGGTTTATGCTCAGGAGTAGCAGTTTCAAGAATCGAAAATAGGAACTATCCACATCCATTACGCGTTTGTTCTTTGAAAAGCAAATTACCCCCTCTATTCTGCCTTTAATATAGTCATTTGTCAACACTTAATGCATACAAAATAATAATAAATACAAAAAAATAATAATAAAAAAAAAAAAATAGATGATGTGAAAATTTGAAATTTATCTGCATCTTTAAAATCCTTACTTTAAATTAGAATTGATGGGGTGTGTAGACTGTTTGCACTCAGAGACAGATCTATACAGCAAAACACAAAATGTAGCAAGTAATGTTAGCTGGTTTTAATGCAATCCAATCAACGGAAAGCTCCCAAGTTGACTGGTGAATTAGAGACCCAAAATAGAACTCATTTCTCGATCATTCATTAATCCCCTTATTAATTGCGTGCATTAGAACATTAGGCATTACCAACAAAAACATCCCAAAGTGGGGGCAAGCAGTAATTCGGAAAGTCGCCTGCATTTTACACATTTCACGCTGTGATGGTTGTACAATACATATATCTGTATGCATACATTCAAATTCATGGCAGCTGTCCAAATTGATGGGACTTCTAGTTTACTGCAGGAGGTTCGCACCGAGAGATCAAACCATAGAACTAAACACCAAAATGTAGCGGACGGATTTAACGTTGTCGAATCACTCAAAAGGTCTCAAATTGATTGTTACGTTCAAGTCCCTTGAACCCCAGAAATGGAAGTCTTTCACTAAACCACTTATTTACCCCTTTCCTAATTACAGGCGTTAGGAAGGCAAAAATTTGAGTGTTTTACCTCTAAGGAGTAAAAAGTTTTCTACAAAAATAGTATTATTTTCTGTTCTCTACGTCAGCTAAACTTGCCATTGAGGAGAAAAAAAATTGAAAAAGGTATTTAAGTCAAAATATTTCCCAGTCAGCATCCACCATGTCAGTATTCCATTGAATTTTACATGGATGATACCATGCTGAACCTGGGTGATATCTATGCTTACGTGGCTTAGATGCATGGATGAATAAATGTCAGGAAGAAGTCGCCTACAGGTTGTTGCACTCGCAATCGTAAAAACATGCTGAAACTTGATACTTTGATATTCACAGCTCTTTCAAATTCAAGCTATCTCTTCAATGATGGGAACTTCCACATTATTGCGAGCTGTTGGCACTGAGAGGTCTTAGTACGAAACGAAACGCTAAAATGTAGTAATGTGGGTGGATTTTAACGTAGTCCAATCACTGAAAAGAGCTCCCAACTTGACTGATGCGTCCAAGTTCCTTGAATGAGGGACCCAGAGATAGAACTCGTTTCCCCAACCAACGATTAATCCCACTCTTAATTGCGGACATTACTCAGAAAACGAACTAAAACCTCTCTCGCGTTTTATCTAAAATGGAAAGGGAGGAGTAGGGGGGGGGGGGGGGTATGGAGCAATTTGATGGGAAACGCCGCGGTAAGGTGTCCTAGAGCGGGGGAGGGGTGGTTGTACTCGAAGGGCTCATTAGCGGAGTGGTTGGGGGTATCTAAGCGGATTCTCAGGGTACTAATGACTAAACTTGGACGACGGACGGCCGCTTGACGCAGAGGGCGCTAAGGGCCAAGCGGCCCGAGATGACTAATTAGTCCCTCTGATCACCCGGGATGTAGTAAACACTAATTATTGTGTCTGTACAAGTGCCTTGTCCACTCCGACCGCTCTTCTGCTCTGCTCTCTGATGTCGATGATGATAGGTACGAGGACGCTTGTCACGGTTAAATCTCATCATGGGTCTTTGAAGTACTCATTACCTTCCCCAGAAATAGGGTGGTCAGTTCTACCGCACTGAATGGCTGGGAATATTCACCTTAAACTTGATACATTAAACTCCAATCGAAATAAGCCATTAATTAATTACAATTTTCTCTTCATTCACAAAGGACTCATCGAATTTAGAATGCACGATTATGCGTAGGACATCGTAACTTATTTATATCTAACTATCCTGTCCAGGAGCCAAGACCGAAAATGAGTGATTTCAGGAGCAAATTTCATATTCCATTTTGAGCATTTACTCCTTCTGAGTGAGTACATTTGTTTGCCATCTCAAAATCGGTACAATTTGGAAGCTTTAGACAGATGATGACCAATGATTCCTAAACGGTATATGTTACAGAAATTTTCATATGTGTCAATGTAGTATAAACATGAAACAGCAAACGGAATCGATCCATAAAACTTTAAATTATTTTTAGCATGTAACTTGCTATAGCCTGGGACTAACTAGCCGGAAAAATATCACACGGTATGGGTGACGAGGGAGGGTAATGCAGAAGTGTCACACGTACCAGGGCACCACGAGCGAGCACGAGCTAAGACCGCTAAAAGATGTTTGCTGTCTTAGGTCCTGGTCGCTCCTGGTGCTCTGGTACTAGAACATATACTAGCTAAGCGTGGAGCCTTGAAAACGCTCCTTCCCCAATCCCCAGGCGTAATATAAGTCTACCTCCTGCTGACAATTAACGTTTATCGATCGATAGCCAAACGATAATATTGTTTATGGAACGATCCCCAAACGAGAATGAACGTATCGATCGATCCATGAAACATTCAGAATTTGGACTAATAAATTCAACAATTCCGAATTACTGAATGCTGAAAATCGGAAAGCTTAAGATAGCAGGCCAAATAAGAGCAAACTGAATGCAGCAAACAGAAAAAAAGGGCGGCTGAAGCATGTTCCATGTTTTTTTTTAATTTCAGCCGCAGGCTCTAAGCGGTAAGCATCCGGGGGTACAGAGGGCTTGCCTCCAGGCGAGGCGCGCAGCGCCGAGTTTTCCTAAAACAAGGAACATAAACATTTGAAAATCAGGTTGATTTCGGGTTCGCCTTACCTCTTCAAGACATACGTTTCAAAATTACGTAGCAAGTCTCGTAAAAGCTTTAAGTCTCGTAAAAACCATTTACTAAGGATATACTACTTTCCAAGGTTTAATCGAACGTATTTGAGTTCAGACCCATTTCAGCAGAATCGCTACATGAAACACAGGTTTTGCGTGTTTTCTCAGTAAAATGACACATCATTTTTGAGTTTAATTATAATAAACCATGTACGTCACCATAAAGATGGTTTAGCGTTTAACTTGATCAATATAAACGTTTTAAAAGTAACATTGAGTAGAATGACCTTGAACAGACTAGAACAGGACCAATATTGAGGTCCTTGGATATTTTTGAACTTAGGATGTCTAAACGGGGACAAAATGGAATTCAACTACAATTATCTTGATTCCCAAATGGTTTGTCGCTTCCTTGTATTGGAATCTGCCTAATTGACAATATATGGGGCTGAATTATTTTGTAACTCCATGGTATACAACTTTCATATGTATGGAAATTGCTGTACCACGAGCACACGTACGGTTCAGGAATGATACCGTCATGAAGCCAAAAGTGTTTTTTCTCGGAAGGAACTGAATTTTCAAGATCTAATCCCAAATCTCTTTGTAAAATGACTACTCAATTTCGGATCCGGTTCCACTAATTGGTTTGAAAGTCTTTCCAAACTGAAAATAGGTAGGGAGACAAGTGACATATAACAGTGGTACAACGCAATCAACACTTTTTGATGCAATTAATATTCCTAATAATTAGTAATAGGCTTGATATTTAGTGATGTGCTATTAATAGTTAGTGATACGCTTTGTTCTCCTTGCTAGAATATTGTGACAGATGCTTCAAGAGTATATTTTAGGCCGTAAGGTTTTCAGTGATTGTCGAAGGCTAATCTTGTAACAACTAAATTTAATATAACTAACCATGCACTGTCATGACCACTACCTTCTCCTCGCTATGCTCCCAGTTAACTTTTACTACTTGAAAGTTACTTGGTACTCACTACCTTATTAGAGTCTATATTTTCCTGTAAGGTATCTCTGATTTTATAAATACCTGGGAGTATGATGGATGTGAACGATTTCCAACTGACGTAACCATCATCTCATTGTCACATATTGTCTCATTGTCACCTAAAAGTATTCAGAGTTGTAAGCAGCTTCATGTATATACCCACAAAACGGTAACAACATTCTTTCTTGAAATTACTAGTTAACAAAGTAGTAACGATTGTATAATAAATCCGAAGTTTGGTACCGCCAGCCCCATATTACTCTGCTTTGAATGGATGCATGATGAAATGGCATAATTAGTAACTACGCATCCACTCGAAATTGAATTTCTTATTGGCTATCGCGGTAGTTTGTATGTTTCTGTTCTATTCCCTATTAGTCCCTAGTCCCTATTCTTATAAAATCGACTTAAGTTCTAACTGACCCCTCGTTTTGCAGTGAGAGGCAATAGGCATGTTTCGAAGGGCGTCCACGGGGCAGATGCCTGTTAGTTAATCACGTTTTCCTCAAGTTACAGCAGATATACGATGTTTCAAGGATAGGCTTTATTAATTCGGACTGTTTGCCGAAGAAGCACCTTTACAAATCTAGGATGTTGAATAAAGCAGCCCCCCCCCCATGGAAGTTGGTACCCCCTCCCAAAACAAAAATGTAAAACAATATTCGAGAACTGCCATTGTCATTTATACATTTTCAAACAGAAAAGCAAAACATATTTAAATGAATTAATAGGTTCATTATTATTTGCGTTCTATCTTGTGATGCAATATATTTCTTAATTTTGTCACGTTAAAAACTGTTTCAATCAACTTTACATCCCAAACATTTTTTGGACCCCCCCCCCCCAAGAATTTCAAAGAAGCAGTCTGCGTCATAGCCCCCCCCCCCCCTCTGTGGGCACCCCTTTGTTATCGTAAACTACTAGTTCTATAAAGGTACACGCAATGCAGATAGACTTGTGAATTTTTTGTCAGATTTATCTTAAATTCATCGGCACGGCAGCCCGTAAATGTGTCGTTGCATACAGTTTGAGAAAATCTTGTCAAAACGTTCAAACTACTGCGCATTTGTGAGGCCACTGAAGGACAGCCAATTGGAGCAGCCCAAATTGCTTTCAAGTGTAATGACTTGGGTACCTAATTAGAGGAGATTACTCTAACTTACATCCGAAAAAAAAAGAAAAAATTGCTGACGAGTGCAGTTTGCCGTATGGTGGAAGAGCTCATAGCAGCTTATGGCCTACGCCTATTGTTCTTCGGCCTCATTCAAACGTCTTTCTGGGTTATAGAGTGATATGAAATCCCGCCCTAGTCTCCTCTATTCACCGAAGTCTCTCTTTTTGTTCGTCATTCCTGCAAAGCTAGTTGGAGAAGAGGGGTGCTCGCCCCCACTATAAACATCAAAGAAAGCAGTTTTTAGCAAATGGCGAAAGCTGCACTCTCCCCAGGTTGGCGGCCCTTCAAAGTCGAGCCCCACACCCGCCCCCTGCCGACTCATCAAGAGCTCAAGATGGTGGGACGGCCCATATGTCATTAGCTGAGTCTTGAAGGCGGGGACTCGGAAGCACTTCAGCGCTGAAGGCCTCCCGCTTGGTGATGGAAGTTGTACAATATATGCCAACTTCCGTCCGCCATTTTCTGCTGCCTCCATGATTACATTTTTTTTCTTCCACGGAGCAGTAAAGATTTTTTTTTCGGCCTTACTTCTCATTTTTTTTTTTTTAACAGAGGTGACTGTTCTGCCTCTTGTTAATAATTGAAACGAGATGTAGAAACCCTCCGGAGAACAAAGATGTCGGGGCTCATGAAGTCAAGAACTCTTGTAACAAGGGTTTCCAACATTTTAACTGTTGGTTAAGGGGGGAGTTGAGGTCTTAGTGTAATGAGGTAGGTACTTGTGCAAACCTTTCTGGAAGCTTCCTCCAATTTGCCGTCCCACAAGTGTACTCCGAACAAGCTAGACATGGAAGGTTCATAATTTTTGTGTTCACCATGGTAAACAAAATTGAACCAAACTCTATACCATAGACTACAGTACATGACTATGCTCTACACAGATTTTTCAATTATCGTTACGTGATTACCCGAAATGATGTAGGCTCCTAAATTAGGCTGTAGTAGATAGATGGGTTCACATAATTGGTTACTCCATAACCTAATTCGTCACCTACTGAATAATCAACATACCAGCCAGTTGAAAAGAGGAATACGAACAAAACGTACGTTTTAGAGTGTAGAGTGTAGCCCACTTCTCACGAAATCTCAAAATAGTTTTACGAAATCAGCAACAAATAGAGGTAGAGTTGAATTGCCAAAGGCTAATTATTTATTTAAACTCTGGGTGGAGTTACAGAAAATAATCAAATATTTTACTCTTCGATATTATCAAGAAACAAACGAAATTCGTCCATAAGTTGTGAGAAGATATTCATATGGAATCATTTGGGCCCTAACCCAACTATTCCATAAACCAATGAAACTTTGTTTCGAAATTGTAGCGAAACAATGCTACGCAACATTCCACAAGCAATTATTATTTCTTAATGGAATCTAGCTCTTCCACATCGATTACTGGTCTATTAACAGCCACTAAGTAAGGACATTAGGGACATGAAATATTTTTCTAAAGTGAATATAAAGTTAAATAAAATAAAATGAAATAATGTGTAACACTTACCGAGGCTTCATCAGTCCATTAATGATACAAAAGGTTGCTGTTTTTGGATGCCAAGATTAACTTCAACTATCTCCTTGAAATTTGAAAGATTGCTCTGTTCTTGAAAAAAAAAAAAAAATTATCATTTGAAGTTGATAGTAAGGTTTCTATCACCATGGCTAAATTGGAACAAAAGGTTTTTGCCTTTGGAAAATCAGACTAATAAACACTCTTGATGAACGCGATTGTACATCGACTTGGAAAGCGACTCGTTAGGAGTCCAGGGAAAAAATTCTGCCTCCCCCAAAACTCAATGACATACTATGATACCTACTTGAAATTATGAAGAAACTTCCACCGTTCCGCCTCTCACCAAATTAGTTCCACGAACCCGAGCCAAAACACTGATAAGAAAACCTCACACTGAATCGCAAAATATGACGCGAATCTCCGGTCCAGCTAGTTGGGAAACTGGGGCAATTTCATTTTCGAAAAAGGGCTCCTTTTTTTTACTTCAGTGAGGCCCTTCTGGCCTGAAAAGAAACTGCCGTAGGGTTCGCGCTCTTATTGGCAAACAAACCGATAAAACATCCATCGCCCCTGAATGGATAGCTCGGGGTCCGCCACCCCCGCCCAACCCTGTTATATTTTAGACGCTTTGTCGTGAAGCCTTCTTTCCATACTATAAACTCTCCTTTTTTTATTTATTGAAAAGGCCCGAGGAAGAAAAAAGAGGCCCTTTCTTTCCATCAGAGCCGGAGCTCTTTTCTCGACTTAGCGATCTCTTTCAACGATTGTGACTCTCCTTTTTCTGGGCCATTACTATACTATGTTTTAATGGCATTGAACAAAGTGTCGATAGAAGTTGTAAATGGGCTGACTTCAAAGGCTCAACATTAGACTATTCGGCGAACGGAAATTCGTTTATTCTTTTATTCAGACAAGAAGGCTGGGCTCGCAAGACCTCCCGAAAAATGAAAATTATTTGGTAAGTGATGATTGCTAAGCATTAAATGGATTTTGGTAAAAAATCAATTGAGCTTCCTATTAAATGAAAAGTTTAGTTTCGAAAAAGCAGGTATACTGGGATTCAACAATCATAAGTTAAAATCATAACAAGAAAACGTTAACATATCTGTAATTTTATTATCATTATTTATTTTACTTCATTTTTATTTTTCCCTCAGCTGTAGTAGTCGTATAGAATATAGAAGTAATCGTATAGTAGTCGTTATTGAATTTCAGGAGATATAGAGCATTATTGAATTTCAGGAGATATGCATAGAGCGTGAATCTGTTCTCAACCAAAATACCTATTTGGATTGATCAGTTGATCATATTTGTGTGCCTCCTGAAATTCAATAATCGCTCAATCACTTGTGAAACACGCACAGTCCAAAGCTTAGTAGAAATTCAAATCATGAACGCTAGCCAATTGAATAATAAACCCCAGTGAAAGAATTTGCAGCGTTTCACGCATATCAGAATGCTTCAACCCGCGTATCGGTTACAAAGCCTTTTAGGAGTTCACTTCAGTATCCACATTACTACATCACTACGTCACTAGGTTACTGATATCAACACAAAAACAATAATAAACCAAAATAACGCCAATTTCGGCAACATAAATCGGGCCATAGATCCTGTATGGTTTGACCTATGGACCTGGGGAGAGGCTCATTCGATTCCTCGTGGAGTGTTCTTCAAAAAGAGTACAAATTTAGGCCGCCTTGACTTTTTTGAGGTTTTTAGGGATTTTACAAAACTTTGACCCTTGAAGGGCACTTTAAATTAAGTTAGAGAGCTGGCTCAAAAATTGGGGCGTCGTCGGACCAACATGGATTTTTCCTGAAAATTTCAGCTTTTTTGCTTCAGCCGTTTGGGAGAAATCATGCGTACGGCGGACGGACGGAAAAGTTTTTATTGCAGATTCGGATTCTACCCTTTGAAACGTAAACCATGAAATTTTCAGGGGGATTAGAATTTTTTTTTCAAGAGCGATTACGATGGTTTATTATTGAATAATAAACCAAAAGGTTCGAACATTCCAAAAAGGTACTAAGGAGTATTTGAATGCTCCGTTACATTCGTAATGATGACCTCCACAGGCACCTCAACATCGGAAGAGTCACCGATGTCACTAAAAGATACGCAAGGAACTAGGAAAAAAACCTTCTTGCACATACCAACTCAGAAGCCATCCAGCTTCTCGACAACGCCCAAGTAAACCGACGCCTGAAAAGGACCAAACCATTGGATCTTGGATGTTTGAAGTGAAGCTGTAAATGTGGTGTATTGTCAATGGACTAACACTCACAGAATTATCACGGAATTTATGTGAAGTAAAAATGTAGATAGTTGCCTCTACATTACCACAAATGTAACTAGTTGATATACCAACAAATGAACGCTCTATTTAAAAAAATATTTTGTTACACCTCTTTTACATTTTCCAATATCAGAAGTTCAGCTACGAAATGGAGAAAGTACTTGATAAGTAAGCGTTCGGCGCTACAATGATATTTTTGTAATAAAAAATAAGAAAAACGCCATTATGTTCTATTTCACCCATCAAGGTCGATCGGAATCCCAAATTCGATCCAAATTTTTAAAACTTCCATCAAGTAGTTTGAGAAATGAAAGAATTTTCTCTTCCATTTTCCTACTTAAATCTAAAGGGTGTGACTCGGGACGTATCGGACCGCTCTCCCAAGTTACCATTACTCAATTTCGACGAAAAGTGACTTATAGATTTTTTTCTCCGCTTGAAATACCTCTTATCGGTAGTCAAATGTTTGCTTAACCCATATTAAAATCACCTTGAGAAGTTTCCCCTCAAGTAAATATCACTTCTTCGAAATAGATTCGAGACTTTCAAAATTTAATGATATTCATAATGATAATTCATTTTTTTCGGAGCTCTCACCCATTTCATTTCCCATTAAACCTGCTATAAGTTGAAAGGGGAAAAAAGGAGAAAAAATAATTTTTTTTCACGAACGAAAGCTACCGGGAATGGGCGAAGTTGTGATTTCAGATGAGATCGAAACATAAATATTCAGGAGCCCTGGAGAATAGCCCATGGATCAGGAAGGGCTTCCACCACTCCGACAAGCGAAAAAAAGTGAGGTACCAGCATTTTTGCGGGGAAAGTCAGCTTGGTGGGGGTAAAAAAGAGCAATTCCCAAGAGAAATTCAATTTTTCGGCACACCAATTTCCCGAGCTCGGGAAACGTAGTCGGAGTTTGTTGGCAGAGTAATTAATTTCGATGTAGATGAAGATTTACAAGAATGAAAAATTATTTTCACAATGCTCAGAATTAAAATTGTATATTTTATCTATCTCATACTATCAACATTCATCCTACAGTGCTTGTGTTACTACAGAACTTTCAGTTTTCCTGTTTCTCCAACAATCAAAGGATGGTAATGTCCTGTACAACTGTTTATCTGTAAGCACTCCATATCATTCAATCCTTTGCCCTTTTGAATATGATAACATTGAATGCAAGTTAGATTACTTGATTCAATATCTAACTTCTTGAGACTAACCCTCAAGAAATTACAAATCCTCATATTTTCGAAAAGACCATTCGTGATCATGGAATCGTACTGTGTGAACAGTTGCAGGTTATTCAGTATCAATCAAAATTTCTGGATTGGAACTCACCGGTTGAAAGAAAGTGTCAATAAATAAAGTTGTTCCTCTGACCGCCACAAATAGTTATTTATCATGTTGGTTATTTTATATTTTCTATTCATCTAACCAAGGGAAGGAGGTGCACTTAAGAAACAGGTATGGTGGCATTCTCGTCAGTTGAAGAATCTCTGCCGCTAACTCCTTCCCTTATCTACCTGCGGTGTTTAAATTTGAAATCAAGTGCCTCTTGGAAAGGTAGATTACAACGCACTGTATCAGGGCACTGTCCACCTGCAGCAATCTATAGAGATATCTTTTCTAATCGACCGACTGAATACAAGAGTGGAGCGACCGTGGGATATCAGGCTGCAATTAAAAGATATGGAGACGTACTGATCAGTAGATCAAGTAAATTCTTCTTTGCCATAAGCAAATTCTTTAAAATCGACCTCTGGTGAGCTCTTTTGGGCCATCTAGAATATAATAGAAGTAATTGCGAGTGATGACAAGCTTGGGGATAATTGTCTTCTTTTTTTGGCCCAAAGTACTGAGATGACAACGAGAATAGGTACAGTTTTGCAACATGGAGGCGAATTGATCATTGGACATCAGCTAATTTCTTCTCTAGTTCATTTGTATTGTAGTACTCCATCAGAAATGAAGTGCTTTTTGGATCAGCATTAATCGACATCGGAAATATAATTACAAGGAATAGAGGAGCACAGATCAGTTCGAGGGCCTTGGAATCTAACTTTTGTCCTATCAACCTACGGTGCGAAGATTTAAAGTACCTTCTTTGGTACACCCAATGAACATGCTGTACCTGTACAACGCTATTCAAATTGTGCCCAAATCGAAAAACTTCCAGCTGAGGGACTCCTGAACCTAACCTATAACCCAATCGACATCCTGAGATACAATACATAAGTACCAATGCCATTAGAAGTCTCCTAATGAAAGATTTTGAAATGCGAAAATGTGATAATTATTAAGCAATGGTTTGTTGTTTCTGTCATATACAGCGCGTTACGAAGCAAAGTCGATGGTACATCATCCTTTCCTTTTTGGTCTATTGTTTTCGACATAAGCCTTGTTATCGTTTGGAAAAAATTGTTTACAAACCCCTCTCCCTCCAATTTCGTCATTTTGCGTTTCAAAGCCTATTCGGCAAACCTGCCATGTCCTTCCGCTCTTCGACCTACCCCTTATGGACCATGAAAGGCCCATTTATAAAATCCGTACTTCCCATCATGGACTCCACTTAAGATTTAGTTTACAGCAACCTCTCGCCAGTTCGATTGCCCCACACGTATAGATGCTATCATCCCGAAACTGGTGAAAAACATGGTTTTTTGAGGTTTTAACTGAAATAGGGATGTTATGTCCAGTAGTAGACGCGAAAAAGACGTATTTCCCCGAAAACTAATCGAGGTTTCTGAAGTAACGAAGTAACCCCTGAAACCTCACGATTAATCACGCATCATTCAAAACATACGTGTTGGAATTCTGAGCGTTTTACTGTATAAAAGAGAGACGGATGGCATTGAGTAAGTTCGATTCACGTCCAAGTGCGGGTTTTTCAAAAAAATGTAAGCTACAGTTATCTCCTCTGAAACTTTTCCTTATTTCGTCAGCTTGAAATTCCTTAAAGAAGTCTGCCATCATTTATTTATTCTTGTTTTGATATACAGAAATTTTATACAGAACGAAGGGAATACACAAATGTTGGCGGAGATATTGTTATGCGATTCACTGTACTTACCCATACACCGGCGGTACGCAAATTGAGTTATGTATTGTCGGGAGGCCAAGGAAGTTGTGCAACTTATCGCAGGATTCACGAAAAACGAAGGATAGGCTATGAAGTTTCCTTCCCCGTAGGAGTCCCATCAAGCCATTATGATCAGTTGATTTGGAGCATACTTTCTTCTCTTCCACAGGAAGTTTAAAGAGCGTTTTCGAGCAGGATCCCCTAACTCTAGCGCTCATTGTATTTTTGATACCCTTGCCTTCTTTTCTAGGTATACGAAAGTGTCGACAAGACGTTGATACCAATTAATAGGACATTTTTGAGATAAAATCAATTCTTCGTTTTACTAGTTCTAACAAAAGTTACAATAAATTTGTTATCTTGCGTAGGGAATACCATTAAATTAAATCAGAAATTCGATCTTCGTGGGTCATTAGGCAACTCTTACTGTTCACACCATCTCATAATTACATAGGGGTAGGCGTTAGTTTTTTGTGTGTGTGTGTGGGGGGGGGGGGGGTAGTTTTAGTTCTAGATGAACATAAATAAACGAATTAAAAACAGTAAACCACAATTTTCATTCCAAATGTTTTCGAAGATCTCTTTTTGAATATCTCAACTATTCAGGATTGATCGAAAGTGATTGCGAGAATTCAGTTCACGAACATCATATGATGTATGCATGTTGCTAGATAGTGTTCGGTGGTTTCGGTCCTATAAAATGTTTAGAGAAAAGCTCTGAATGGCGAACGGACAGTTTTGTCCTGTAAATTTGGAGGACTCCATTTTTTTGTAAATTGATTACAAAGGTTTATTCTTAGAAATCACAAAAAAAAAACCACAATTTCTCAGCCCTTCTATATTGGGTGAAAACGACTTTCATAAAGCATTTTGTGTGGCATGATTTTTTAAGGCTGCATCCCAACATTCTAGTCGTTCTAGAATCGATTATTATTATTATTTTTTTTTAATGTTCTGAATGATTCACACCACTTCACTTTTCCGCAGTCCTTTGAGATGTTGGGAAAAGAAAAACCCTACGTATAACCAAGATATAAGAAAGCAAATTTATGCAAATTTTCACGAAACGAGAGGGATCCACCCTCCAGGTACGAGCAAAGAATAAAGCCGATATAAATAGAGTTTTTTGTAGCCAGGGGAGCATTATTACAAGGGTGAGGGACCGACGCTTAACCATGTCTGACAGGTCACTTTTTCGAAGCATTATATTTTAGAGTGGTCCTTCCAACCTCTTGTCCTCCGTAATAATCATCTTTGACCAGAAATGGTATGCGTAATATCTTTTATGAGTTCACGTACTGTTCAAAAATTAAAATTTCACTCACTATAGATGTGTTCATGTTCGAAGAAAACATATTTATGTTCGATTTGTGTTCATAGGAAGGGAACTTCTTTCTCATTATAGCTCAAAACATTGATACGAGTATGTTGTTATAATCGAATGATCCAAGATCTATCCATTTGACATCGTACTGGAATATGTGCGACCTTAGCTGTCTACTCTATTTAGTGACTATATTCGCATAATGCTTTATAATGATTGGCCAAACCACAATATTCTTGGTTTTACAAGTCAGCACATGCTCCCAAAAACTTAAGATGAACTTAAGATTGTTACCAAATAAGTAAAGTCTACAAGCGTTAATGAAAATCGAAAGTGTTTAACTATAAAATACCAAGTTGAGCGTGACACAGAGCTTTCTCGAGGTTTATTATTGCTGTATTAGATAACCATCCTACGTAAATCGCTGTTCTATCATATTAGATGTAGTTTGTGGTACATTATTTAAACTCGGCACCTCGCGCCTCGATATCTTGTAATTGCGTTCACGATGAAAACTCCTGGGAGCCACGAGCGACTCGGTCAACCTTAGAGAATTCTCCAAATTTCTCCGTTCCGAAAACCATACAAAAATTAGTTTTTTTAAATTAAAAAGGGATGTTGTTACCTTCTGCAGTACAAAATGCCTGAATCGAACTGTGTTACACAAAAGCCGACAACGATCCATCATTCCGAAAAATCGATTCTTTCCAAATGATTATGAAAAATAATGTTAATACTGAAAAGAATTTCACTTCTTTACTTAAAGCATTCTGAATGCCTGTTCATTGAATGATGAAGACTCAAATTTTATTATTGGAAATTAACAACTATGAAATTCATAACAACCTCAGGGGATGGTTGAGTTTGCAAAGTCTTATCAGAGCAGTAGCCACTGTAAATTGCACTGTGGATATAATTGGTGATAAAGCGATCATTCCACTGAAGTAGGTACAATGACTAAAATTATGGTAACAGCATCCTATTAGGATGGAAATCGAGAGAGAGAAATCTCATCAACGGTAAAACGGAGGCGTACATTCCTTCAGATAGGTGCTTACTCTTGGACGGTCTTATAAACTTCTCATTTGCCCTGAGGGAAACGGCAAAACGTTTGTGTAGTTTGAAACTCATTGGATTGTTATGATAGAAAGATGTTATCTGACAAAGAGCTTCCCTACACTATCAAGGTACTCAATGAATTTATGTGTTTTATAATAGATTTATCGGGGGAAAACACCGAGAGAAGAAAGTAGTAATCTGCAGCCAAGTCTTGAAAGTATAAACTCTCAGTAAACTCCGGAAATGTGTCATTTTTTTAATCACCCAGGCAGGATAATTCGGACATCTAGGTTTCAGCTGATATACAGGGTGTCCCAGTAACTACACCCCCCTCCCCCCCTCCCCTATTTTCTCTAATTGTGGACGAAAAAAAATCGGACCAAAATTGTGACAAGTGGTAGAGGGAATGGACTAGTTGACCTTTCCAACGGTTGACCTGTAACATCCTAAGGATACCGCTGAAGCTAAAAAACTTCAAGTTTGTACTTAGAATGAGCAGTTCCACGAATTGGAGAGTGGCACTTTTTCATATCCATCAGAAAATATAATAGCCTGCCAAGACGGTTGATCATAGTAATCTCCTTACTAATTGTGCCATGAATGTAAGGAATAAGTAAGAGACAACATGGTTTAATCCAAAAAATGAACAGCAAAACATGTATGTGAACATGCTGATATATATTAAGAGGCTATAATTAATTTTTGCGAATCGCTCACATACCAACGATTCAAGCCAATAGATATCCAGGACAATCCAACCATTCAATGTAAGGTATATAGAGGATTGACGAAGAGTAATCGGTGATATTTCCGATCATTTCATCAAAACTGCTCCATTAGTAAAGGATTTTCGGCTCTATCAATCAGTTAACTATATCCATAATGGAATCCACTTCTCGCATTCACAAACGTTACTATTGGCCAGCCAGCAATGAATTTTGTACGTCAATATTTGATCGGAATTGACTTGGACGAACCATGGACGAACAGACAAACTGTAGTGAACAATAATTGATCACCAAGCTCTTAAACCCATAAAGCAAGGACAACTTTTGATTATTGAAGACGCCGTTTTTCGACTTTGTGTACTAACTCTAAGAACTCTGAAGCTATTTTTGGTGGTCAATATCTATTTTCATTAGTCTGCCCTTTGTTAATAACGTTAGTGAAGGAAGGTTTCATTGGGTGTTGGAGGTTCACATTATGAAACATGCATAAGAGACTTCCCCTCACCCACCGTTCGTAGGCTTAACCCTTTTTATCCTCGTGCCATCTACCTCTTTTCGCCAGCCGTTTTAATGAAACGAAGAATAGAAGGCTCTCTTTAATACCCCCCACTGGCCCCCTCCGAACAGAACACTCCGAAAACAATTACAGTATTTCACTAGGCACTACTTAGAGCTGGAGTGGAGGAACCCCAAGCTTGAACTACAATGGTCCGTAAATCTTTTGGTAAAATCCTCCGGCTACCACACCCACTGCTTCTTATTTACTAAAGCGTACTCCAGAGTTCCACACACTCTTAATACAACTTAACTTCCATTTGGAAGCACCAGTTAGAGGGGCCACTGGGAGAAAATGTCTTGCTCCTGAACGCCGTTGTTCTCTCTACTTCGGCCTGAGGGCTGCAGTTTCTAATGAAACTGGATGACCTATTGCCCCCACAGTTTCGAGCGTACCGCAATGCTACCACTCACGAAGACTTACTGCTTCCTTTCTCGCCTATTTACCTCGAGATCGGAGGAACCCAATGGCTGAGAATTCTTGAAACGACTCTGGCGAGATACAGATACCTAAAAGTCGTCGAGTTGGATGCAAAACTACTATTTATTCACGGACAATAGCCAACGACCTTTTAAGAGAAGAAGCGGTGTAATAGCGAACCCTCCATAGAAAAATGGTATTTATAATAAGAGAGAAAAACCAGCTATTCAACTCCCTATTCTTATCTTACTACCTACATTTTATCAATTAAATCAATCAGAAATTCGGGTGATTTTTCAAGAAGGCTCGATTGTTTTCTGTTTTTACCTTTCCACTAAAGTTTCGCAAGGATACCTATAACGTAACATTTCCACGAGATATGATGATCATTGATAGGCATGTCACAGTACCGTTACCATTAAGTCAATTGAATTCAGTACCTGAACCCGGGGTTTCAGTTCCTTGAGTATCTTCAATGGAAACTTTTAAAACCCTCGGTTGTATCACCCGTAGCCCATGCGCTTCGCTATAATCATCCCAAGGTTCAAAGGGCATACGATATTTTTGTCATAGCTGTGGTATCTCATCTGGACACAATGGCTAACATTTCTATTGTATTGTTTTCCCTCATCCTCCAATAGAAATGTACTCAGGTATGAATGATGAATGATTCTAATAATGACTCTGAAATATTCCAATACATACTGGTACCTACTGCTGTCAAATCATTCAAATATCCGAAGCTAGTATTTCTTCTATTGATTCAGTTTATGCAAGAATATCTACCCCAAAATACAAATTTTGATCATATTATCACATTTACGTAAATGTTTTTGATTAAAAAATATATAAACCTGTAAAGGAGCCATATTCTCCCTCGCATAGACATGGATTTATAAAGTATGTCATACGAGTCAACACTTGATGTCACAAGTAGAGCAATGCTCGATCCATGAAGTTAGTTCGGTTATTCCAAATATTTTCTCTGAATAAAACGTAGAAATATTTACCATTTAAAGACCTTTTAAAGACCTAGAGTGGCTTCATTTCAATTTTCAGTATCTTTCGTCGATTAGGAAAGGAAGAAGAAGGAGGAGAAACTACGCTTACCGATCCCTTTTCTGACGAGAGGGATTCTAAACATTGTAATTCTATTCTACGTGTCTTAGATTGACGAGACTTCAAATTACAGCATCACTAGGTTATAACGGGAGGATTTAACCGAACAGATAGCTTATTTAATCATGGAAGTTTAGGACATTGTTATTTAACTCTACTTTTCTTAGAGGGGCTTGGTTTCAAATCCAAGAATTTGTCGATTAGAAAGAAACTAGGCTCATGGGTCACTCATGTGATCAATACGATAAGAGGAGATGTGGACTTGACATCTGAACCAGCTGATTATGGTGGTTTAGCAAATTGTAGTTCTTTTCTACATGTCTTAGGAAGACCTGGTTAAAACTCTGAGCATCCTGATCCGATTGAGAGAGTAACTTACCCCATCTAATCTGTGGGGTTTAGCTTGTTGTAGTTTGATTCGATCAGTCCCTGAGAAGTGCGTTTCAAATTTTAAAGCAACAACATCGATTAGGAAGACAAGTGGCATCATAACAGAAAGGTTACTCGCATCGTATTTATTTCTGTATGTTCCTGTATAAACATTCAGTCCGATATTTAGGCATTTAAATGTCGTAAACCACTTCATAATAACGTGATTAGATGTCGGTTTCGAATAGGCAGCTATTTATATTTATGTCTCTGAAAGTTATCACATTTGTTCCAATAAAGCGATGAAAGTGGGTTCGCGAATGCGCCTTTACTTAATAGGTAGAAGTTTAGTACCTACCTACGTCGAACTTGAACAATTAGGTCAGACAACGGAGCTCTGGCAAGCCTTTAGATCATGATTACACCTTGTAAGAGGGCTCGATTTCCAACGTAAACAGCATAAAATCCTCAAATTGTTTATGCGGGTGTATCGGTCGTAATTCTGTCACTAAAATGAGATACCTATGCAGGGGTCTATTTCATTTTATTTCGGTTGAAACGGCCGTGGCGCTCCTTCGTCCGACGAAAAGCGTGTTATTACCAAAGTTAAATAATGTGGTCTCGCGACGTGAGCTTCACCTGCTAATTATGAAGGGCTGGTGGTGAACAGCGTTGTTCTGAAGTGCTCCCCTTCACTTTATTGCTTACTGGATAGGGAATGAACGTCGGTAGAAAGGTAGTGGTACGAATTGACTTGCCAACACTAAAACTCCCGGTACACATCCACTTCATTTATTACTTTCTTGTTTTTAATGTGTTGCTAAGGATGACACATAAAGATTATAATGTCTGCAGCAGAATTAATCATCTATATACGTGTTGTTAGTCTTAGTTCAGTTGTTTTGGAAATCAATTTCAAAGGCTGGATTTTCATCGGGAACTTCACTCATTCACACATTAAGTGAGTGATCAGCACATTTCTGCATTTAAAATGATAGATTTATTTATGATAGATAGATTTACATTTAATGGCTGCCTGGGTTGGAACTGGGTTGAACATGGTTTGGGGAGGTACCTTCAAGTCCGTAATGGAACCCCTCCAAATATTACAAAAATCCGTCCTAAAGATTATCTACAAAAAGTCAAGAAGGTAAAGTAAAGTAAGTAAGTAAAGTAAACAAGGAATTTCACCTTGGATTTTCGTCCAACTACCCGGAGGTGTCGCGGACGTCGCCAGCCGACCCCAGCTCGCTCGGACAACCTGTCCCCTAAGTCTAGGTAGGTATCCAACCGCTGATCTCTTTAAAGACTTGAAGGTTTTTACTCTGCGCCAACTTTACTTCAAAACAGTTCTGATGTTTTATCATAAAAACTCTCATTAGTTTCTAATTCCTACAGGAAGCAGTTATGTAGTTAGATCAACAAAAAAAGCGGTCATCCAAGCACCTAAATCCCGACTTCACCGAACAACATCACACTGCTTTTGTAATCTCCCAAATCTCCTTAGGCACACGCCTCCAGATTTCTTGTCACCTAATAGCTTCTCCCATTGCAGCTAAAAATTAAAAGTGTTTTCCTGGCTAATTCGATCAGGCTCAGAACTGTGTGAGAGTATGATGGTCAGTTGCTACAAAGATTAAGATTATTGGTTTATGTTTGTAATTATTATCATTATTTTCCTCTTCATCGATCCACTCCCGCAATGAGAATCTATACTATGTTGAACAATATGTTTGATGGCAATGTGCCCACTGCCTTAACCCTAAATCAATGGGTATTAAAATAGCTTGTACCTGAGTGAGTATTGTGTGAAGACTCCCTAGCTAAGCTCCATGTCGGAGGGATTCCAGTATTATGAAGTTTTATGTATTATTTTTTAATTTTATTTATAAATATATGTATTTTTTAATGTTTGTATATACTGTGGAATAAACTATTATTGAATTGAATTGAAATATTAATCCTCCAGGACGAGTGGTGTACTGACCTCCACAGTTTCGGGCTACCATTTTCCTCCTCTTCTACATGAAATTATGACATTATTGCCGTTTTTCCGACCCCTCCTGCCAGTAACAACACAGCTTCTATTTGGGTTACCGATTAGTACGCTTAAACCAAAATTCCAAATCATTGTTTCAAATTTTTAATTGATGATGGAAGAATGAAGATATACGTAACTAACTGAAGCTGTAGAAATAAATGATAATAACTGACTTGTGGTTTTCTAAACAAATGTTGTCATTTGGGGTGGTTTGAGCATACGATGCAGCACCTTCTTGATACATCATATTCGTAATTCTTTTTCCACCAAAGTCGTCTTCTCGAATTCGCGTTCCCTCACCCTGCATACCATCTCCTTTCACTCCTCAGTGTCCACAATTCGGTGTCTGAGATGTTGCCACCAGATGATGGCTCCGGTTTACATTACAGTATATTGTTCTTCGTTCTTCGATTTCGCTTTGGAAATTGATTTGAGGCTGAACAATACAGTGGGAGGGAGGGGGTAATTTAACTAGCTGTAAGTATTTCACCACTCTATCAGCGCCAATTGCTTCCTTTATCGCGTCCGGGAGAGGAACTAGCTGTTTCAGCTTGCTGAACAACTGTTCCAAATCGTGCAGTTTTGTCCACAAATGCTCTTTTCTCTCAATTTCCTGGTATCATTTCCACGCTTATTTCTTTCTGCTCGTTCTCAAGTTAGTTGACATTTTACGATACGGTTTTTCTGATGTAAATAACAGAGCTAATTGTGCTGCTTGTTCGTAAGGATTTTCCTAAATAGTTCCCGCTGAAAATTCAAATCCACTTCACCACAACGCATGCGTAAAATACTATTCCATTCAAATTCGTTCTAGACAGACTTCTACATGGTCAGTAAATTAAAGCAAAATATTCTCATCAATGCAGTGACTGTGCAAACATGCACGTATAAACAACCCAGCGTGCGTCGTACATAATTCAGCAGAACCTCTTTATTTAATACTGACGGCGCTCCGGTATTGTTATTTGTACAATCCAATGATTTGTGCGATCGCACTGTTTATTATCCGGTCATAAAGGGGTAGTCAAGAAAGTTGTTTTTTCCACCCAATGTGTCTACACGTGACAAAACGCTAAGCCCCCGTGCGAACTGCGAAAATGTGGAGCTACGACAAGTGGAAGGTACTATGAAAAGAATTTTTCCTCATTTAAGCCTTTGGGCTCTCGGCCAGATACGGCGAGAGGCCATTTGCCGCACATTGGACTCTCTTATAGATACTAGTAGTGAATAGAGCTTAGAAGGCTGCTCAGATTGTTGTCATGACAACCGACCATATACAAAATTTATAGTCTTCTCCCATTGTTGAAGAAAGACTTGCTCTACTGTGTGCTTCCCTTTTTTCACCCTATTTCCCTCTTTTAACCCCACCCCATCTTCTGGTTTCTGTCCATCCTCCACCCTTCACCTATTTCTTTAGAGCGTTGACCCCCATTATCTTCAGTTGCTTGGTTCTATACATTCGCAATGTAAGGGGAGCTGAAACCCACACGTGGTCTTGAGATTGAACTCGAAATATCATCAAGCTGATATTCCGAATCAATTATAAAGTCAGGTAAGAATAAATCGGCATTGGCAGTGTTTTTGGGCAGTAAATATATTGATTTCTGCACTAATTTCAGATTGGAAGGGTTCTTGTATGAAGTATGACAAAGAAGGATGTGATGGACATGGAGTTTTCCCTTTCCGTTTCTTGAAACTGCCAATCCCAAGCATAATCTTGCGGTTTTTTGCTTCAGGGGTATCCTCTGGATAGTGCAGAGTTATCGCTTCGGCATTTGGAAGGGGGAATTATTCCATTCCATCACTACCTTGTTATGAACATTAATCTAGATAAGAGAAAATCCGAATATGGCTTATGGCAGACCATGCATTACGTGTGTATCATTATTCAAAGAAGGAATATTTTACCACAAATTTTAACATGATTTAGTTGGTTTTTGATTAATTTTTTATTCTCAAAGGTGGAACAAACTATTTGAAAACAAACAACAAAAAGAAAACAACTAGCGATTCAGATAGTGGTCTATTTGAACACTACGTGTTCTGAAAACCTATGGAGAAGCCCAGGCCAGTTTCTACAATAACTGTATAAGGAATATTTAGTGCGAAGCACGGGTTTCCCGATAGTTTGTTTATTAAATTCTCGCCTGCTCTCTGAACCAACGCTGCTTTTATTCCTTGGCCAGTCAGGTGCCAATGCGGTTGAGTGAGAAGATGATAATCACTCGGTGCCAACTCCGGACATTGAGGAAGGTCACAAAGTTTCATCCGAACTTGTTCAATGAGTCCGATGCCTTGTGTGAGACGGGTGTCGGCATCTAGTAGCGACACTCCTTTGCCCTACATCCGCGTCCTGCAAATCTTCATTGATCTTCTCAGTTTTTGAGTGTCTCACGGCACAGATTGAAATTTTATGTTTTTCTACTGGCCACGGAATCAACTACTTCAGTCCTACTGAACACTTACCACGATTTTTCAATCAGACCGAACTAATTCGAATTTCTTTGGTTTCGGAGAGGAGGCACAGCGCCATTCGTTTATTGACGTTTGTCGCTGATAGCATCCAGCTTTCATCACCTGTTAGGATGGAGTCCAAGAACTTCTTGGGCCAGTTTATCAATCGTATCTGTTAGATTGGTCAGATTGACCATTATTGGAAATTATTGATTAGTGAATGAGGCTCCACGACAGAGGCCAAACGGCTGTCAACTGCTCAAACGACTGTCTATGGACTTGGAGGTTATCATCTCTTAAATCTCCAATCGGGCATGTCCGCTCCCTACTACAGTTGTGCAGAAACCGCCTGAACTACTAGTCACTGCACAACCATTTTGTTTTTCTGATGTCTACATCCAGTTTCGTTTTCCTACTTACCCAC
This sequence comes from Creontiades dilutus, assembly GCA_031894815.1. NCBI lineage: Eukaryota > Metazoa > Arthropoda > Insecta > Hemiptera > Miridae > Creontiades > Creontiades dilutus. The sequence continues at coordinate 2,045,311 of JAVIWC010001866.1, read as the reverse complement.
ATCTCGTCATGTCATAAATGCCTACTTTTATCTAAACGGGAAAGTACAATAAAAATACGTCGTATGCAGGTCTTTTCGTTCGTGCCTACCATCACTGTATCTTATGTTGTTCAGTTGTAATAGATATCCAGATGAGCCTGTCCTAGGTTTCCTGTGACGCATTATGGATAGCTGGTACTCCTCCATCTTCGAAGGGTCAGTGATTGAATAGAGATGTAACCTCATTGATGTTTGAGAATTTATATTTGCTGGGGTGGTACCTCTGTTTTACCTATACATAACTCCAATTAACTAATGGACAATAATCGGAGATTGATAAATTGACCGACATCTTTGAGAGCTATTCATCATCAATTAATTTTATTCTCGTACTAGTTATTGAGAAATTTGATAGAAACAACTGGTCCTTACTCTTTTCCAGTGAAACGATCGAGAAATGTCCTTTAATTGGCTTTTATTTTCTTCGGACAACATTTCTCATCCAAATAATCAATTCCGATGATGACGGAGTGAATGTAACCAAGATCCCATGGAAAGTTCATTAATGCGGGTAATCTTCAAGCACTAATGCTTCAACTCTTGCAAGTATTTCATGTATGGGATTAATGATTCCAGACTCTCTTATAAATGATGGGCAGTGACAATTATGCTAACGATCACTATTATTTTAATTTGGTAGTTTCCTAATTCAATCCGGACGTAAGCTACAAAAAGTTCCCTTGTACATGTTCAGCGGTGAATAAACTTCGTTTTCCAATAGTACTAAATGAATGGTGCTTCGTGTTGGGATAAAGATCGAACTAACTATCGCAGTTGTACTGCTGGCAAAGAAAACAAAAGAGCTTCGCAAAAGGGAATCGAGCCGGAGAGAAGAACAGCAAGGGAACCAGAAGACTGAGATGATAGAGTAGGTAGGCGGTTGAGCTGGAGGAACAATTAGCCAATCTCCCCACTCCTCCCTATCACCATCGCCACCGATCCGAATGCTATACCTACTACCCAACCGAATCCTATGAATATACATTGATCATTAGCCCTCAGACTCACAAGCCTTCCTTGGTTTCCAATAAGAAGCCTTTTCAACTTTGCCCTACAATGATCTTTTGATCAGGCCTTCGTTGTACCGAGGACTAGGTTAATTGGCCAAATAGCATCGTGACCTGTTTCTGTTCTGCATTTTATTTTATCGTAATGTAAGCTGAATTCAAAGTGGGATCTGGGTTCATGTAAGAAAAATTTATACTTCAAGGGTTACATCATGGAAAAGACTACGATTAATCATTGTTTAAATTCGAAGTCCTATTCACACTCTCTTTTTACAAATTTGGCGATGAGGATGATTCAACAATACAAATATTTAAACTTATTAACGCCTCAATTTTTTAAGCTCAGTTCACATGATACTGAACAGATGTTGTTCTGCCAGGAATCTTGGGAGCAATACATTATTTTCCTTTAACCTGAAGATTTATATCTTCCTCAAGGCTAATGGATCATCACGCATTCAAATTTAATTTGTCTGGGTTTGCATCCAGATTGATAAAGTTTTTCATGTGTTTAGAGATGTTCATATGTCGATAACATCAAACCAGACTTGTGTACTATTCCACTTTTGAGAAATTATGTGTAATATGTTTACTATAGTTACCAAGTTTGAGCTAAAAACAGCTTCAGCTGCCAGCTTTTGTGTAATAGCTCATTTACTATTGAGCTGCAAATACCTGTGCGTTTAACGTATCTAGTACGATCGATGCCGTTTGTTTCATTTCAGGCACCAAGGATTACTGGTTACAGTTGTACCTTACCCAAATATTAGAGGTAGGTATAGCCCTTGTTTTCCTCGACCCGCTACTCAACTGGATTGAAGCTTGGGAGACAGAGTTACAGCTAGAAGAATCCAATAGCAAATTTGTATCCACCATTTTCATAGCGGCTAGCACCAGCCCCTCTGGTATCCGCTCTCAAGACCAACCTTTCCGATTGTCCCAATTCGTGAGCGAACGTGTAATCGTACAGCAACCGAAGTGGACTCATTCCGTTCACTGAACTAACTTCTATCTAAAACTAATAGAACACTTCTCTCTTGAATAGAAAGTTTTCTGAGATTTTGATTTTTTAATATTTCTTTTAGTGTTAGCTGTTGATGCCGACTGTTTACGAGGAATTTTATTTTGTTAAGCATACAACTTAAACCACCAAATACGCACACGTTAGCCAACAAATTTTGATAAAGGGGGTTTGAAACAAAAAAAAATCATCATTCAAAATAATAAACCAATAAGTTGGTATTATAGGTAAATCGGGATATCAATAATAATATTTGCTATAAGCTCAATGAGTACAAATGTTATCTAGTAGGAAACAGAGTTCGTTCGATGAGGATGATGGACCGAAGTTCAGCAGGCCGTTCTCTTTAAGTTTCTTGTGGATGCTCCTACAACCAATCCAAACATAAATCCAAAACTGTTACATTCCGGACTTTAGAGGCTGCCCATCGTTCGGTCATTCCAAGTAGTACGTACGGAATTTTCCATTTTAACCAGTGCATATGTCATTAAGGTCGTATTGGCTTGCTAGAATATCTGATTATGTAATATTGCTGTGCTAATGATGTAACTGTGACCAAACTTAGTGTAAAACTTGTATTCAATTACTAGTTTAATACTTGCCGATAGTAATGAGAACCTTAATGTACATTTATTGCCTTCCTTGCGCTCACTTCTAACTCATGAATGGTTTGAACGTTGCATTTGGAGTTTATGAAAAGAAAGAGAGTTCGCACAATGTGGTCTTTGTGAGGAATCATACGAAGTGGCAACTTGGATTACCCACAGAGGGCAAAGCGAAATGCGAGATCCGTTTTCCTGGAGCCCTCGCAACGTGTTTCCCTCTTCACTTTCCTCCGGGAGAGATCAATTCAGTCGGGGAAACGATAACGAAGTTTACGGCTACACTAATGGCAATGTGACCTGCTTTCCAGGTTTTGATAGGGATCGAAAGCGCTAGCCTTCCTCTTCCAAGGCTTAGCTACCCTTTGTGACGTCACACATGACAACTTAGGTTCCTTCAATATTTATCTTGAGGATGTAAAAAAAAACAATTCAATGTAAGTGTGAAGATGACTTTTGCAAATCCGTCCATACGGTGTGATGGATATGGATTGCTGGCCGTTCCTGATTCTTCAATTCTTTGCCTTGAGAGATGAATCATACGACTTCAAGAGTCTGGGCCATCTTCTGAGCGTGGCGGGCATTACCGCATTCAGCTCAATGGAAGGGGAAACTATACCATTCCATCACCTCACCTCACAACTGTACTGCTACATGACAGGAACTTTTGTAAAGATCCCCGGGATCGGTATCACCGACGATATTGATTCATTCCTGTCTTGAGATTTCCTATGAATATCCGGGTTCCCCCGTAACAGAAAATGACATTCGGTTTAGACTATAACCATCATTGACTCAAAAAGGATAGGGCGAGCGGATGACTCGGTAGATTTTGTAATTTCCCCGGGGAAAGGTTTATGGAAATGCGTGAAAATCGGGAATAAGCAGGGGGAGAACAGAACAGGGAGAGACGGGAGAACCAAGTTCAAGAATAAGGAACGATAAGGATCGGAGAAGGGTGGTAAATACGTGACTCAGAAACTTCATACCCTCCTTAGTGATTCAGTTCTTTTTTGTGCCTTGTGAAAAGTAAAATGTGCATGGAAAGTCGTCTTCCTTTCGCCCCCGCTCAATGCGCTGGTTCCCCGCGAGAATATCTAATATTGAAACAGGAGTACAAGGCTGGTCATATGCCTTTGGCTGGGTTCGCTTGCCTTTTTTTTCCTTTTTTTGTATGCTGTCTCTCGCTCTTTCGTACGGATACCAGTCGTTTTCTATTCCCGTTTCCGGGGAAGCTGCCGATTGGGGAGGATAAGGGAAAAATTCTGTATCGAGAACGTGAGGCGTTTCATCCGTGGAAGGGATCTGAACAAGAAAGACGTGAATGGTCGTGGAATATTTACGTGAAATTAAACTGAATAGGTGTACCGAATGGGCTCCATTAGCTCAAATCCCTGCAATCCATAGTTTGCAGAATTTGATTTTGTAGAAAAATGAACGTATACACTGCAAACCCTTAATATATTAATTCTCGAAAATTCTGGATAAAAAACGTGCACCTCTAACCTGAGAAAAAGTGCTGCAAAATATTACATTTAATGAGCTTATTATTTCTATAGGTACAATATAACCTTTCTACGTTAATCACAACCCTTTCTATATCGGACGTAGTTAGCAGTACAGTATCTAAACTCGGTACTTCATCGCATCCTTATCTTTTAATTACACTCTAGAAGTCATTAAAAAGGCCCCATTCATTTATCAGTACGGTAGACCGATTACCAACAAAATTCGTCACAAGGTCAGTTAAATGATTACTGTGTCTCCACACCTTGTAAACGACTTCTACAGGATGTAACGCGGGTAGTGTCCGAACTCTCTTCTGTTTGTTCTACAACCAATTTCCGACCAAAAATGCGTGGTAGAGTTTTTCCTTCAGAGATTTCGTTTCCGCCTTATTTCACTTTTAAGATTTTGTTTTTTGGTTTCCGTTCTTACTTCATTAAACCATTGCCATAACTTCTTCAATTTGCACGAAAAATTCAATTTCCGTATCGTCAAATTTGAATTACATAATGTACCACTGAGATACAGAGCACAGTGATTTCGGTAGAAGGGTTATTCCAATGTAGAAATAATAAAACTCTGTTTCATAATTCGCAGCATTTTCAAAAGAAACTCAGTGACAACTTTCTTTTGTGTTCAGTTCTCATTTTCGGACAAGAAATGTATATGGATGACGTCTGAAAGGGTTAATTTGAAATTTACTTACAATAAATAACATGTCAACTTCAAATCAAATTTCTTAGTTTTTATTATAAATTGATATTCCTGATTTTCAATACTTCCAGGGCAAAAATGTGGTCTATGTACCAGTATGGATTTTTTTTTTTGTTTCTCGTTTTCATTATATCAAAAAATACGAAATGACCTCCCGAGTTTCGGCGAGGTATTGCCTTTTCGATTTCGCCCACTGTGAGTCGATTCATTCTTGATATATTCAGAATTCTACCCAACGTTCTAGTTATGATTTTATTGGTTAAAATGCAAATCGTTTTATCTGATAATATGTTTCAAATTATCAGGAATAGCTGTTCAAGAGTTCCCATCGGTGTAAGTAAGGCACATAATTTGCCAATAGACTCCTGCGACTGGTAATAAATCACGATTGAGTCAAGCTCTTGCCACCGGGGAAGAAAAAAAAAATACCTGGCCAGGCCTTTGCTGAGGTCAACGGTTTCTGTATCGAACTGGAGAAAGGTCAGTTTTATTTACACTATTGGCGCGGAACCAAAGGTAGAAGTTATTTACGACCTCTTCACTGAGTCATTAATCAACTTGGGGAGAGCCCATGAGCGGATTCGGGACAGTAAATTGCTTTGAAAGAGGCAGGAGCTGTGGGTTTATTCTCATTAACTGAAATAAGAAACATTGACACTGTTGAGAATATGTATTTATGCTTAGAGAAAGAAAGAACATCAATGATGATGAGAGAATATGTGAAAGATGCTTCGGCGGATTATTGCTTCATCACTACCGGTTTTGAGAATGTTGTTTCCTTACAAGATATATAAATAGAAGTTCCTCCAAAGATTACATTTCTATTTGCTTTTAAGCATTCTGAAATCGCTGATCAAATTTGGTTGTGACTGGCTGACTATTGGTACAAGGTAAACCCTTGTCACGTCCATACCATTTCAAGATTTTGTCCGATTTTGATGAAAAATCTACAAGATTGTACTGAGATGTTCCATTGCTGATCCGAATGCTGATCAACAGCAGTTTGTTTACAAACAAACCCGAATCTCGCACCCTCGTTTCCTCACGATATAACTAATCGACTTGGAAACATGAATTAAACATTCATTTATGCAGAAATGTATTACTGCTCTATTTTAATTCAACATTCTTCCCTGATTGTTATGTGGAAACCATTCCATCTCATTTTTGTAGTTCATCATAAAGAAAAAACATCAATTGCTAAATTAATAGAAATAAATAGGCCATCTCTAGGCCATGGTGTAACTCATTTCTTGCAACTGCTACATCTGAGCATAAACCAGAAGCTTTTAAGGTCCTTGTTATATGATGGCAGAGTATGGTTACTAACCGCTCTCTAGTACTGAGATATTGTCTGCTCTGAAGTCCCTCTCCCTCATACTGCTCCCATAGGTGAAACGGTTAGCTCTCTCAACTTGAGTGCTACTACCATGTTTACGCTCCACTACAGCATCCGAATATACATGGTAGGGTAAACTTAGTCATTCCTTTCAAGAAGAAACGTTTCATTCCACGTTTCCTCGCGTAGGTATTTCACGTTTCAGACCATTCTTACGGATTTTGGTTTTGTTTACAATAAAACCGTATGAAGTCACAGCACCATTTCGATGGATTGTTGAGGTGCGTTCCGGGTGGACTTCTCTATGGTGTAACGTGGGAAGGTGATGGAATGGAATAGTTACCCCTTCGAAGATCTGAAGGCGCATAATGCCCGCAACACTCGGAGGATGTCCAGATGCTTTAAGGTGTCTTGTATATCTCCCGAGGTGGCGGATTCAACAATCGGGAAAGCCAAGCTAACCATATACATCACAACGGTCAGCTTTAAAATTCATTGTTAGCTGATAAGTCATCATTCGTAAGGCATATCGTCCATCCACGCTTAAACCTAAAATTTGAAGTCGTAAAAATTTACAGTGATTGTGTGCTTTTAAAGACAAAAAGAAGCTAAATCTGCACGAAGGCTATCAGAGAACTACTTTCTTTATTATTATTATTATTATTAATATTTTTGCTTTCTGAAATGCAAAGAGATGTTCCCTGGTTTGTTACTAGTTAGCAGAGAACTGGAAATAAATTTCCTCCCTACCCCTGTTGGTTAGTTTAGTTCACAGTCAAATATTTTATAATTAGTTGCATTGTACATCGAGTCATTTTTTACTCCATGACTTCGACTGGGCAAAATGCGGTATAGCTCAACGGCTTAATTCGACTCCAATTGATGTAACTGGAACTCAATTAGAAACAGCCCAACTCAAAACTCAATTAGAATGAAAATGTCGGGGCTGGCAAAGGAGAACCGGCGGAGTAACTCACAGGCCTGTAAAAGTGAGATAGACTCAGCTGGAACAGACGTGTCTTGACGCGAATGATTTAATTTCGAGTATTATCATCTCCACTTAGCGGATAATTACGGTAACCTAACGAAAGGAGAATTGAAAATGAAGGAAATAATTCATAAATCGTTCTCACTGAGACAAAGTAGAGTAATTAGATTGAGAATAATAAGTGATTCAATAAACGCATTGTGCAATCCGAAATCTTATTAATCCTAAGAAAAAGAGAACTATTTATTTATATGAACGGGCGAACCCAATTACAAGAAAATAGAAACATGAAATAAGTGTAGAGTCAGTGGCAGTAGTAATAAATATAGATGGTGGAGATGCAACATGACCTACCAGAGATAAGGCTGGACAACACAACCTATCTGAGTTGGTGCAAACCAGCATGAACTAACTGACATTCTGCATTTTGACTTCCTGGTATCATTCATGCGTAATTTCCCGCGCTACTTGTTGGTAATTAGAATTTAATAAGTGTACAACTCAGAGTAGCTGCCGTAAGTATTAATTGAAATAAACAGTCATAAATAATGTTGTAAAATATGAAAAATAAACAGTTTTCTGCCTCTCCTGAAAATGTGCAAAAAAGCACTCAGGTCACGTTGTTTTGCACCAACTCGGATAGAACGTGTTGTCCTGCCCTCTCTCAGGTAAACCGTGTTGTTGCCACTTCACCCTCGAAATGGTAATAAAACTACAAATAAAAATAAAAATCTTGGGAAGGACAAAATTAAACACTTCAAAAATCTTATGGAAAGTTGATAAAGTCCAACTCAGGATGAAGATGAACAAGGCACTGGGCTAAACGAGGAATGCAGCACAACGGACGACCTGAAGATAATTTGTTGGGGCGAAACTCACCTAGAACGGAGGAGAGCTGCGAACTTAAAGATGAGGCGCAAGGATGTCTATCTCTCCGAGTAGTGCTGGCGAGACTATTGTTCGAACGAATTGTGTACTACCTCCTCCTGGCAAAAAATTCGAAATTTCCAAGGTTTGTTGTACAGCAAGTCTACAATTGGAGCCGAAAAAAAATATTTTTAAATGGTCAACACTACCGGGAAAAAACTGTGAACAAATAGTAATTGATTACAGTTAACCCTTTCTTCACCCCCTTTCGTAATGAAAATTGAATGTGCTGAAATTTGTTTAAATACTAGATTCCAGGGGCGGCTGCTGACAGGATCGCAGGCGCATCTGCAGCTCCTAGCCAAAATTAAAAAGATACCTGATAATTATAATATTAAAAACATAATTTTATCATACTTTTTTCCAACTTTTCCCCATGAATCCTCATTGAATAAACTTTTCTGCTTCCTTTGTCTTCTTTGCTGCAACATTAGGAATGAAGCTTGGGTTAAATACGGAATTGGGCTTTCTCCTCCACAATGATTCTTGCAGGCCAGATATGAATTTCGACTGTTGCAAAACACGGTTCTCTGAAGTTCGAAAAACATTTCAAAATCCCCCCTCCCCCCTCGATTCACCATTTCGTCAGCAAAGGAGAAATTGCCTTGCTCCGTTGAACTATTAGCCTAAAATTGGGATTGGACAAAATATAAATCATGAATATCAGTTGAAAATTGTAACCTAAGTAGCATCGACAACATTTGTAACGAAAAAAAACACGTTTGTTTGTCAATAGTTCTTCCTATCCCTCTCCTCCGTAAAAAAAAAAAATCGAAATTTCCGAAGTTTTGTGTAGAACTTGAGTGAATGTGGGACCCCCAAAAAAAAAAAGAATCATAAAAATCGGTGAAGAATTGTCACAATTGTCAGCGTTAACAAAATGTATCACACGCATACTTACACCTACATTGTTTTTTCGGATTCGTTCTTGAATGTTCAAATCTGTTTTAGAATCCAAGTCTGTTGTAGTCCAGTTATTTTTTCCCTTGTTTGGGTTGTGTCACACCCTCTCCAGTCATGCTGGATACTAATAGGCATGTCACTACTGAGGAAGCCTTGTTTCAGAGAGACGTCCTAAAAACCGGTAACGTTTTAAAAAGGAAATCTATCAAATTTCGTTGAGGTAAACTTTTTGCATGAGTGCTGAGGTGTTGAAAATCCTTCTTTCATACGAAACCATTTTCGTATCATCAAAATGAAGGTTTTTCAAGAGGAAAAAAAAAATGGAATCGCAAAACTGAGTTTAGTATACAAATCCAAAACTCGGAAGGTTACCATGCGCTTCATAACGGCACCTACAAGTTTTCACGTTGGCGCCCAAAAGTTTTTGCGGTATCTTTTATTCAACCGTATTTTCACCCTCCAGGCGGTTGTTGGGCGAATATCAGCCCCGGAGTCCCAAGGACCCGGTTCAGGGGCACAGGTGCTGTTATATTAACGCTGTGGAAATGCTTTCCCTCCCTCTTCGCAAAGTGTAATGCCGTCATATGGTGAATTGTTTAGGCAAAATAACCGTGCGAACTCCCTGTGAAGTAAACACTTGGCGTCCCTCTCTCTGTCGCAGACCTTGCAGCTTCGACGGGGCGGAGGAATTCGTTTAATTCCGTCAAACGCTCAAGCTTGCCTGATTTCTCTGAATGTTCTCCTTGGAACTTGAAATTCTCAATTTGAGTACTAACAAATACGTAAATTCAAAACCAAGAAGCGTTTCGGTGTGGAAGACATTACAATAATGAGTACAACAATACGCTTTAAACCTTTGTAGAGGAAGCAGGATTCCTCGGATCGAACAAAAAAAATGTGGGTAATTAAATTTGTAATTCAAGCATTTCAGGGACTTTCAACGTAAAACAATTTACCACTATAAAACCAAAAAAATGCTCTCGATAATATACACCACCCACCCCCCAATTATCTTTCCAAAAAATTAATTTGGCAACTACGGCCACAAAGTTGACAGCTGAGTAAAAAGAAAACAATTTACATGTCCATTAAACAAAAATAAAATTATTACACAACGGATTTGCTATCCCTGTATCAGATAGACATTCAACGTAAATCCCTCATCTAAGTTTATTAGGCGTGGTCCGTTGTTCATTAACCTCGGCGCTTGAAGCATTCAGCACCATGTCATTAATTTCTAGATGACTTCAACAGAGCTTAATATATATTTCAACACTGTAGATGACCTAGTAAAGGAATGAGCTACAAGGATCTTCAGCTGAATACTGTACAATTGACTTCTAAACGTCCCGAAGACCATCGGATGACTTCGACGAAGTATAACTCCGTAAAAACCACCACTGAGGGGGCTTACTGAGGGTAAGTTACGGAAGTTTATGTCAAAATACCTGTAATCGAGCAATATATCGTATATCGGCATAGACGCTGAAACTCAAGAATGGGACAACAGCGATTAAACATGGTAAAATAAAACACCTATCTATTCTAGTCTTAAGTGAAGAAGTCTTGTCCCCATACCTATTACTGTAATAATTACAATTCTTATGAATAACACAATTGCGAAAGGGGCTTTAGAAAACAAAATCCTGTTGCAATTAAATCAGCTGATTCGATCGTCTCAGTTCGCTAAGCGGGGTTTATTATGTTTACAGATGTTACCATTAACACTGGTGTTGACGTTATTTGTTAAGTTATTAAAGCGGTCCAAATAGGCTGAAATATTAAAACATCAGAATATCAAAAATTCTCAAATAACACTAATATTTTAGTGTTTATTATTGATGATCCCTTCAAATAATCGAAGAAAGTAACATACTTAACTGGACAAGAGTGTCCCTTCACTAGTGGAGTGTCTTTTTGTAATTGGCAAATAAAATGGCAATGTACTCGTCATTGTCACTCTTGAACCCAATTGTTATACCCAGGGAACTATCCCCAGCAACCTTCGTCCTGACATGATACAAAATCATCTAATTAAAAATACCGATATCGGACAATCGAATCTTTCATTGAAATTTCAACAGGCCATTCAAATTGGTCCTCAAGTAGATTCGTACCAAAGCAAACCACCCGGCGTTGTGAATTCTTGGGGAGTCGCTTTGATTCAATTCATTCCATTGTAGCCAGCATTGAAGGAACAACAATTCTAACACACCTTGACCTACCTCTTGCGAATCTTCTTATTCCATTCAGCTCCAGGGTTTGGTATAAAGAACTGTACCCTCAGCAAACCCTAATGATCCCAAAAGTAATGATTCACCTGTAGTTTCAACTCACACAGCTAGTTTTATATTTATCAGTTATTCATTTATTTTAATTTAGCTGTCACAAATGGATTAAATTCTGTTAATTATCTAACTGAAGCCTTTGAAGATCATTTCTCACTTCGTACTCATATTTTATTTATAAAATTGATCAAACCTACGAACAATATGTGTAGGTATGTTCTTAAGAGTCTTTGTTTATACTAACAATTCACAGCATTGTATTTTGTACCGTAAGGAAATGTCCCTTGGATTTTCCCAATCGGTCCTACCCACCTCCTTCATGGACCACTTAATGATAAAAATCTTCGCCTGTTATCAAGAGTTTAAAAAAAAAAAAAAAAGAACAAAAATAATTGAAATAGAAGAAAAAGTTGGATGTGGCACATAGCTTCCTCGCCTACGTAGGTAACATAAACGTACACATTTTTTTAAATTTATTAGATAACCTCGAAAGATCTAGAACATAAGCCTCTCAATACGATTCACGGAACAGAAATATGTTCCGGCCCACATCAACTCCTTCAAAGATTGGCCGACATGTAATGCAGTTCTGCCGCTCGATGTCCTAATCTATACGAGCTTATGAGATCGTTTTGAGAGAGCGCGATTGGACCTTTAGAATCTTCAAAAATGATGCCTGGTGGATTTACCGTATGCGAATGAGCAGACTGGTGTATTGATTTCATAGTGATAAAACTCATAGGGGACCGTCTACGGCAGACATTTCTTGAAAATATCGTCAACATCCGATGATAACTTTGGGATACAGGCTTCTTACAAGGATGTTTGCTGCATTTCACGTTTGCCAATGCCGGAACCAATGCATTACATTTTTGAGACACGAAACTAATAGGAAACTGTCCGAGATTTTACCATTCCAAAAAAAATGTCATCGAAATTGATTGAAAACTACTGAAATTCGGCTTAAGAGGGTCAATTTCGCGCATTCGTAGGAGCGACTAATGATACTATTGCGTTCAAATTAATATGAGATCACGCTACCTTGACAATTTGAGTTAATCGGGCTACTAGAACCTGAGGAAAGGACGCTTAGTGAAGTTTACGTGAGTACATGGGCACATTGATGTGTTGATCTCCAAGCTTGGAAACTCATGGGAACCATTCAACCTAATATGCACGTCCCCCGATATTTTCATCAGCATCAGATAAAAACTGTAGGAAAAAGGATTTTTTCAAGAATCAGCCGACACACGGACAGACAGACAAACATATACTCACATGTACAAAATTAAAGTTTTTCAAAATGGTCTAAAACGAAATTTGCAATTGAAAATTTCGATTTTAGAGAAAAAAAAATGTCCGTTCCCCAAAGTGAAAACAAAGCTTCTACCAACAGGTAGAGTCGGAAGCAAAATTCTTCTTCTTTTCTATGTAGTTGTAACATTTCTTCCTTTAAAAAATAGTGTATATAGTAGTACAACCATTTGGGCAATATGTATGTGTTATGAATGTGCATAAAGGTTCACAAATATGTAAATTTCATTTGTTTTATTTCAAATATGTATAATCAGGAAACCGAAATCTGTTTGTTGATAGAAAACTTGAACGCCTCAGCTCTCTGCCAAGGGCAAATAATGTTCTGAGTAAACAAGGTAATGTTGTAACTAAGAAAAAAATATTTAAAAAAAAATATCTACTTTTATTCTTGATAAAATACCTTCTATCGCTTCTCATAAAGCCAGGAAAATATTCTCACAAGGTGAAACTTGGCAGCGGAGGTTACTTGGATGTAGTGAGTAACCAGCAACGAAATGATATGTAGATTTCTGCGGGTCTCAGGTATTGGACTTCTACGTACTTCGCTGCTCCACCTCTGCCTGACGTGAAGGTTTCCAAGAAAATATGAATAGGGGAAGTAATATAATATTATTACAAGAAAATGCTGATATACAGAGTGTAAAGCGAGTCGAGTACGACACTTCTTTGATTCAATATACAGCTGCTCTGCAACTCATTTCTTACCAAAAGAACCTCGTTGAAGTCGTTTTTAGAGCCTTGGTATCCAAGTTATTTCAATTTTAATACTGTTTTCGTATTTCCGACCTCGCTTCACTAACACTGCAATAACTCTCTTCATTTGCAATGAAAATTCAAATTTGAGGACAAAGTTGGAAGGATTGTTAAGTTTCCTGTATTTTGAAACCCTGACACAAAATTTACAGGCGGAATTGAGGAGTGAAATTTGAGTTCAAAAGGTAAACTTAGTTAAAATTCCAATATTGCCTATTTTTTTAGCGATTGGTTTTTGTAGCAGGAGTGATCAGGTCTAAAAACCACACCAAAAGGTCAGCTTATTAAAAGAATTATCAACTTTTTGTTGCAATTGAGTTTCATAGAGAAAAAAAATTTCGAATGGGGAAAAGCTTGGGGAAATTGACGTTTTCCACCCAAAATCGACTTCCTTCAAAAAAATTAGTTTGGCATCGGATTTTGTGTATCTTTTCCGCTGAATCGAAAGGTTACCCTCTAAGGGTTCCCAGCTCAACAATTAAAAAATTTGGACGCCCTTTTCCCTGGTCAAAAAGGTTCACTGAATCGCTGACCACTCAAGTTGTAATGAAAGAGTATCTGCCGGACATGGTAATCGATTAAATTAGTGCCCTGCCTTTTATGTTGGGAAAACAGAGACGCCACTCAATTTGCGGGCCAATAACCACAGAGCATGAGTGGTCAGAAGAAACGTAGATTTCTGGCATGGCCAAGCCACATCGCATGATCCTTCGTTTCATGAATGATTTGGCATAAAATATAGAAGAAAATCCAAGCTGAAGAGAACTAACTGTTCTTCAATCAGAAAAGGCTCATTCCAATGTTTTAAGCGCTAGGGCTGAATATGAAGCGTTCGCTGAGTAACCTCGTTTCTCCATGGCGCACCATCCATCCATGGCGCTCAATTCTCTTCCTGGAGGACAAAACTTCCAAAAATCAAAATGATTTTTTTTTATATCTTGAACAAGGCATTCATAATCCAAAATATTGAAAATAAATAAAATTCAAAAATAGTTTATATTTATGCCTAAACATTAGCAAATGCGACAAGACTAAAACGCCAAGTTCTCTCGATTCCCATATTCGTGCTCTTTAACCAAGTGGCCTACTCTACAATTGAACTTTTTTTTTTATACCAACAACTAAACTATCATCCTTCACGTAAATGTTCAGTTTCTAGAGGTACGAAAAACAATTCATCTCCAAAATCTCCGATAAGGTGTTTCTTCCACTCGAGTAGTAATTATGGGTAGTTATAGTGAACAATAGTTATTCAATATTATTATAGCCAAGGAAAAACAGTACACACAGAACAATAGTAGGTAGTCCCAACCAACACTACATCAATCAATCATATTTCACACACCACAACAAACATTATCAAGTACAAAGTCAATCACAACGATTTAGAAAATGAGCGGAGAGTACGGACAGGTACAACACACATATTATCTCAAACTGTTACTTTGATTTCCCATGTTGAAAAATCTAGCCTAGATAGCGGTAGATGTTTTAGTGTAGGCTGTAGATTCGAACAGAGAAAGAATCAAAAGTAGTTTAGTAATACTAAAGGAAAAACAGAGTCCTTCAGTCCCCTCTCCCTCCACCGGTTATCGTGTCAAGGGAAGTATTTTTGCATCGCTCACTAGGTAACTTTTCAGCCGATTGTGCCCTTCCCCTTTCTGAGTTCATTTTGTGTGGCCTACGCTTGTTTTAAAAAATATTTCGTTCAGATCCCTAAACGAATGAATGTACATCCGAACAACGAATGAGTGGACAAGGAAAACATTTTCCTCATGTACTTATCTTGTGATGGGAAGGAGCTTTCCCTTCCCCTTTCTTTAAACCGTAAAGTATGAGCATAAACCGGCAGCTATTTAGCATTAGGATGTTGGATGCATCCATTGTGGGAAGAAATTAGTTCATTCCATCACCTCCTTGTTATAATCGTGAACTGTAGTCAAACAATTGTTGAGAGGGGGGAGGGGGTCAACATCTTTTTTTTCTTTTCGGAAATTATAAACCAAAACTTATTTTCTATAATAGAAACATACCTAATTGTAGTTTATTTGAAAATTTTAAATGATACTGAATTTTTAGTTGTAATTCAGTAAAATGTAGAAGCATATGTTCCAATTTATCACCATCACATGTTCAGTTTTCGGAAAATGGCTAAGTACCTGCATTTTAAACTGCAGAATTTATTGTGTAATTTTGTTCTTTAATTCTTCATCAATCAACAATCTAAGTAGGTCTGTGTAGCGAATTTCCTTTATATTTATAGCTGTTGCAATAGCTCCGGAAATTTTAAAATACAAATTTTGGAAAACTTTCTTCATCGAAATCTGTTTTGAGGCATAGTGAAATGCTTCCTAGATTCAACAATTTTCAGCTAATTTCATGGAAAATGAAGCTATTGCTCTGAAAATGTTAGGAAAACAAATTTTAATATGTGAACAGCACCGGTGGTATCCTCCTTGCCCAATTCAGAAAAACCAATACTCTTCTAATCTGGACGAAGCATTAATTCGAAATATCAAATATTTGTTTCCTCTTTATTTGTGAAATTTCTATCAATTTCACTTTAAATACACATCTATATTCAATTCTAGACCTAGACTCTCCGTAGGGTTGAGACGAAAATTCCATTCTTGTACCAATAAGTTATGAATTACAAAAAAGGGTTATTTGTACACGTTTTTGAGCAGTAAATTGACAATTTTTCAAAAAGTGTAGTAAATTAACCGACAAAAAAACTGCTTAAAATCGTCGAATTTTCAGTTTTTTGAAGAATGTTGTTCCAAAAAAGTTTATCAGGTTCAGGTCATTTAAAAATTAAAAATCAGACTTGAGCTAAAATTCTACTTAGATTTCATTAAACTTCCCTGAAAAATCGAAAAATGGCAACAATTCTATAAATCCAAAATCTCTGTTTGAATAGATGGATATTGTATAGTTTTGCAATAAAATTTATAGTTAACGCTTTCTTTGGACCTAAAATGATCAGATTTCAACTCCGTCTATCATAAATGTGGTATGATAATTTTGGAAAATGCTCACACAATCATGATGGATGGCTGGAACTTTTTCGGTTTTCAACAAATGAACCAATTACTTATTGGTCGGATAAATTAAGTTTTTTTAATCGTATTTTCTAGGTGGATGACGGCTGCTACGCTGAAGGAGAAGTACGTAAGCGATTGATTGGTTTAGCAGTTTTCCCTGTGCGTTTCCTTTCAACCAATAATTATGTCTATTTTTAAAATTTATAGGGTGACGACGAATATTACGACACACATTCAGAGGTAGCTTATTTTGATGAAGAAGTAAGCATTTAATGAAATACAACAGTCACTTATTTAATCTTTATTCTCAATAATTATTTAGTACATGATATGTACTATTATGTACCAGGGGCGTCTGCTGAGAGGAGCACAGACGCATTTGCACCTACTGGCCGAAATAAAAAAGATACCTGATAATAATATTGAAAGTATAATATTATCATTCAGCAGGACAAAGAAAAGTACGATACATATTATCAGCAGAAGAGTTTCAAATTCCCGCGCCAAACAGAGCCTCAGCATGGGTGAAACGATTGTGAGTTTCGTGAGGGGGGATGAGGGTTTCGCTGTCCCAGAGCAAAGCTTCCGCTTTGCACCCAATGGGGCTGAGTTTGGACGTGAAGCACAGCGTTTCACGTTTTTGATTCGATCCAGCTTCAAAGAATGAACCAATGAGAGCATGAAATTCCTGAGCGCACCCATAACTGTTTGCTCAGCCGCTAAGAATGCTTGAGTGCGCTAGAATCAGCGAAACACACTCTCATCCTATTTTCAGTTGATTGTCCCCAACCCTTGTGACTGAACTGTATTAGCTGTAAATACGCGATGAATACAGTAAGTCCTATAAAACGTGAGTTGGCGAAATTTTTGTAGGAGCAAAGAGTGATTATTCGCGCTCGTTTTACGATTCCCAAGTTCAACCCTCATTACTACGAAAGGTAAGTAATAAACTTGTCTGCTTCCTTTGTCTTCTTCGCTTCAATCATTGGAATGAAGCTTGGGTTCAAAATGAAATGGGGATTTCACCACCACGATGATTGTTGCTGGGCAGATATGAATTTCGACTGTTGCTAAACAATGTTTTCTGAAGTTCGACAATCATTAAAAAAACAAAACATTCATTGGTATTGACGTAACTACTAGTGAAGTTCTTCAAAAGGTAGGATTGAGTAATTTGTTCCACGATTTGAAGCCCAGAAAGCGGGAAAGATTGATCTCCGACGCATAATGGTAGTTGAAAATTGGATTTGGCTGGAATAAGCAAATTTTTGTCTCTCGTTTCCATCTTGGTTGTCCCTTACGGTTTTGGTGTACCCTCGGGGTTTCAGGGCATGAGCCGCCACTGATACGTACCGTGCATTGCACAACAATATTGTTACCATATTGTGGTATTAGTAAATGATAACCATTATTACACAGGGAGTCCCGGGAGTTATGCATGATCCGACTCCTGTGTGTTCTACAACTCATTTCCTAACAAAAATGCCTCTCAGCAATTTTTGCCAGAGGCCTCGTTTCCGAGATATTCGCGGTTCAAGATTTTTTTCGTGTTTTCAATGTTATGTCATTAAAACTGTCATCACTCCCTCAATTTTGGAGAGCGTTAAATTTTCTATTTATTCGATGTCAGAAAACATTTATTTTTTATTGCATTGAAGATGTGCGATTGCTGCGCGAAATGGCAGTTTTGTCAAAATCTTGAAATCGCCTGTTTTTCATCTCGCCTAGAAACTCCATTAATGCTTGACTCAGAACTGTGCAGGCCTGGTAAAAAGTGCACCGAAATGTCAGCTTTCCAAAGGTGTAGTCGTTTTGGTTTTAAAAAATAATTTTAGTACAGGAAATGGTGTTTAACTACAGGAAAACGTGTGTTTTCTGATAAAATTTAGGTTTTCCCAGAAGTCTCTCTGGCGGCGGGATATACGTAACTTTTCTCGCTGAATCGAATGGTGAAAACGGCAGACCTCTCAAATGAACTCAAACTATAGCCGTCTCTCGGCTCTTCGATTGTCCTGACTTTGGCTGGACAGCTTAGTATTGCCGTAGACGCTGTTCACAAAAGAACGGGTTAATGCGTCCGACAAATCTAACTTAAATCGTCACTTGAGAGGTCTGGCAACCTTATGTTTGAAAATTGGGAAAGCTACGGAGGAGTCATTGTCTTGGTCAGGGGCGAGGATATGCAATGACCCGCACGACCTCCGGGTCTTGAAGGAGGGGTTGGTTTGTGCGCCGTGTATTATCAACCCCAAACTGATTTGGCCGTAGCATTGGGTGGGGCAATGTTGATAATTTGTCGTTTCTGACCAAATTCAGTTTTAGTGAAATGTTTGTTGACTCAAACATGTTATCCAGTTGTAGGACAATGGTAAGATGTTGGGGTTTAAATCGAGTTCATATAAAGAGTCAGAGTTTTAACAAGATTATTATGATATAAACCAAAAAAAAATTAAAAAATTAAAAATGAAAATGAATTTAATGAGTGAAAACGTTGGTTTATGAACAGCGTCCACTGTATTCCTAAGCTGTCCAGCCAAAGACGCTGTTGTTTGTGTTCATTTACGATTGATTGCGATGAGTTGCTTTCAGTTGAGTAGCTATACCACAATGAGCATGTTGACATGATTTTTGTTTACGGTTTTGCCAATGGTAATGCTTCTGAAGCAGCAAGGGAGTCACACTCCTCCTGTGTACAACTCACACCCTTGCGAACACGTCAGATAGTATGAGGAAAAAATATTATATTAGAAACACACTAATTCTTCATGCTCCAACCAAAACAATTCGAATTCACTCATATTCGCAGCCAAAATTTACGAATAATCGTTTATTCGTTGACAAAATTTTCGAATAATCTCGTATTTACTATGACAAAATACGAATTTAATTAGGTACATTATTGAAAATTCTTGCGATCCAAGACTTCATTTCTATATATTTTTTTTCGCGCTGAATCGAATAGTGTCACTCCCAGACCTTTACGACTTTGGAGTATTCGTATATTTTTGTAGCGAATATGAGTGAATTTGATTTTTTGTTTGGAGGTTATATGAAGTATTAGTGTGTTTTTGATGCAAAATATACAATTATTCTCAAACTTTCCATCAAAATATGCGAATATTTGTATATTTTCTCTGCGAATACAAATATATTCGTAAATTTTCTCTGCGAATAACCGTATATTCTTATTTAAATTTTCGAATAAAAATAAATTTCTATATGCGAGTACTCGTATTTCTATATGCGAATACGAATATTTGTATTCGCATCCGCAGATTGGAGTGGGGGGGGCCTCTGAGTGATATTCATATTCGCGAATAAAAATACGCCCAACTCTGATTACTACCAGCTATGCTCAATAGCTACAGCGCACCATGATTCATGGGAATATGCAATAGTGAAACCACGCTGAAGGAAATGCAGCGAGGAAAGAGACGAAAGGGAAGAGTTGGTAATGATATGGAAGCCTGGCTTGATGTGGGTCGATAGTTTCAGTAAAAAGATGAATGCAACTCATCGCAATCAATCGTAAACTAACACAAAAAATAGCCGTCTCTCGGCTGTTCGATTATCTTGACTTTGGCTGAACAGCTTAGGAATGCCGTAGACGCTGTTCACAAACGAACGGGTTTATGCATCCGGCAAAACTAACTTAAATCGTCACTTGAGAGATTTGGCGTTGTCACCATTCGATTCAGCAAGAAAAGTTACGTATATCCCGCCTTGAAACTTTTTTCGTCGAGACTTTTGGAAAAACCTCAATTTTAACAGAAAACACGTTGTTCTGCAGTTAAACACCATATCCTCAACTATAAAATATTTTAAAAAACCAAAACGACTACACCGTTGGAAAACTGACATTTTGGCGCACGTTTCATCAGGCCTGCACAGTTCCGCGTCAAGCATTAATGGGGTTTCTAGGCGGGATGAAAAACAGTCGGTTTCAAGATTCTGACAAAACTGCCACTTCGCGCAGCAATCGCACATCTTAAGCAATAATAATCGCTCTTGAAAAAACGCTGCAAATTCTTTCACTGCGGTTTATTATTCAATGATTCATGAATTTCTACTAAGCTTTGGAGTGTGCGTGTTTCACAGGTGAAAGAGCGATTATTGAATTTCAGGCCATATGCATAGAGCACTTAAATCGGTTCTCAACCAAAATACCTGTTTGGATTGATCAGATGATCATATGTGTGTGCCTCCTGAAATTCAATATTTGCCCTATCACCTGTGAAACACGCACAGAATTCGCAAAGAATTCGCAGCGTTTTGTTCGGAAATGAGTTGTACAACACATAGGAGTCGGATTGTGCATGACTCCTGGGACAACGAATTATGAAAGCAATAACTGGTGGGCTCGTGATCATCTTCAATAATATGATCGAAGTTGAATAAGTGACTATTGCCTATCTCTACAATTTAATTATAATTGAAGACCATTACTAGTTTTATAGATAGTAGTTCATAAAATATTTCACTAAAGCTAGTTTTGAAACTAGTCTCCTAGAAGCAAAATCCAGAAGGTCACAGGCAATGAGTGTTCCTAGGCCTTAATTGTTTTCAAGTTCTAATAATCGTAACAAATGTTATTGAAACTAATTAGGTACTATAGATAAACAAAACTTTCCATTTTCACGGAAGGTGAGAAAATTTTGGGTTTGGATCTTTCAACGTTTTGCTCGAATACTTGATTTGAGATATTTACTTAATAGTCATAATGTTGTTTGTAACAATTAGGGGATAGAATGGAATAGTGCTCCTTCCAAAGGATGAGGCAATTCGCCTCCGCACCCAGGGCTTAAGCTCAGGGTTAGCAGATACCAGAAATGTTTTTTCAAAAAGCGGGTAACCAAGTAAGCTAATGATTTACAATGAACCAATTGCAGCTCTTTCAATATTGAATAAACAGTATAGTGACAAACGGTAGACAACATCAACTAAGTTTAACTTGAGAAATTTACTTGGTACCCAATCAATAAGACTACAGCTAATAATTTTACTCAGCTTAGGTGGTATGCTTGCGTTGGATTAATGAAGAATTTAGCAGCATCCTCATATTTTTCGTAATTGTTGAAACCAACTCAATTATTCTCGTTTTAATAATCTACAGATTGACGAACCGTGTTGCGATGATATGGACCTTGTTGGGGATTACGGAGAAGAGGAAGAGGATGAAGTGAGTATAACTATGTACATTTAATATTGTTAATGAATGTATCCCTATTTATCTCTCGAGTTTAACAGTAAGATTGGGTGGACTAAGAATTTCCAATCTCAGGATTCGTCCTTCCGATTGTATTTTGTTACTTTTTCTTTTGTTCTCTTTGTTCGAGACCCCTGAATCAATTCTATAAGTCATCCCTTTACTAAAGAATCAAAATAAACAAATTTTGGCCATTATTCCGCAAAAATTGAGTCGAATCAAGAAACGGATAGTATTACGTGAATCAGCGTTAAAAAACAATGAAAATTCATGTGCCACACTTAACAGTCACCATCGACAAGTGAACCATTCTCCGCAACCAACGAAATTGAAAGGGTGGTACATTTATCAAGGACCACCCTGTGTATTCGTTTCCTATTCTTCTACCTACATTCGTGGTTTATAAACCTACATTTTAAACCCACACAGGAAAATATGGAGTTAATATGGTTTTTTTTTTTTTTTTAAATCTACACAAGATTAAATATTGTTGCAGGCTCCGGTTTATTACGGACCAGAACCCCAAGTAAGCAAAGAGGAACCGAAATTGATATAAGTAGAGTAACAAAATTAATTTTAGCGATGAACGAATCATCAATGATGTCTTGTGTTTTCCCTATGATCATGATTTCGTTAACGGATCGGGTTTCCGTATTGTATTTTTCTTGTCACTGTTCGTGACAAAGGGCGAACATTTTAAAACTCGCGAACTACTAGTACCTACTGCAAAACTCAGAAAGCGAATACCGTAGGAGTGAACGCCGTACATTTATTACCTACATCAGAATTTACGCCAAAAATGCTTTAAACGGATTTTCTGGAATAACATCAAATTTCAATTATTTATGCCTTTTTACAAACTTTAAAACAGAAGAGAGGTAATTAATCAGTATTGTATTATATCATTATTATTATTGTGTATTTATGTTTTCGCATCTAAAGAACAAAGTGATTTCGCTCAAGTTCCTCTGAAAATGATTGTTAGGATTTCAAATTGTTCTTCTTTAACTTTTGAAATATGTAAATTTGAGGGAACTGAGACTATTAGTTGGATGAAACTGCATTGTGAATGTTATTGACGAATTTGATGTTTCCCTCCACCCAAACCAGTTTAAGTGCATCGACATCTTCATCTGAGGATGAACAGACTAGGCCATAATATGAAGAGGTTAATACTATTATAAATCACCTATTAAGCCTTATCGCCTTATCATGGTAAAATAGTATCAGCTGATATAATTGCAATGGAATTTTGTTTTCGAGAGTTCCTTTTGAAATCGAGTTCTTCATAACTCGTGCAATATATTTGTGAACAAGTGAAGTGTAGATAGGTGTTTTATATTATTTTGCTGAATAATAACGGTCGGTCGGTTTTCTGTTCTGTTCGGGGATTTCTACATTGAGCTGTTATATAAATTCCATCATTGTTGGAATTTGAATATCAGCTTTTGTTTCGTCAGAGATGTGGGGTTCAAAGAGTTATATTTATGACGAAGTTATCCCATAATCTTTGGAACATGAAGCAAATTAAAACGTATGGGGACACACTGAACAGCTGAAGGACCCTTGGGGCTAATTTCCCTCTTAATCTAATGGGTTGAAATATAAGCTCTTTCTGTGGTATCTAGAATACAATTACAAGGTAAGGGGACAGGAGGCACCGTTTGATACTATACCACAGACTTTGATTATAAACACAGATTTATTTATAATTATACGGGCAAGCCCAGTTTACATTTATTATGAATAATAATGTTTAATGTCCAAATACAAGTATTTATGAATAGATGAATGATTTACATAGAAAGGTTATCTAATACTTACGGAAACGATAAACCTATTCCGTCCTGCAATAAACTATCCTATTTCCAATTTTTTTCGACTGGGCCAATTGGCCCAGTGCACACTAAATTTGTTCGTCAGATGAGAACTCCCTTTTCTTCATTAGATTTCGGTTCTATGAAAAACTCAATGATTTTTTCTACTCACGACGAGACGACAAATTTGTCCCAGTCGTACAACAAAACGCCTCGGCCGCGTCCGCCTCATGTGCTCTTCCCTTCGTAAATACACTGGAGCTATACATCAAGACCCATGTCTCGCGTCTGTTTTTCATCCCGTTCATGCACAGTGTGCATGGACCTTAAAAAGTACCAATTACCGTTCTTTAAAATGAAATGAAATACATTCAAGAAAATAAGCAACTTGTCATTAACGGAGGTATAAGGACCGTTTGAAATGGGGTTTCAGAAAATAGAACGCTAAATTGGTTTTTCTTTTCTTCATTCATTATATTTTAAATACTCAACAATCATCCTTAACGTATACTGAAACCGGGTAATGGCCTTTGGGAATCTTTTGCATCACTGATCAAGCGACTTCGGCAAGAGGCCATTGTGGGTGAACCCGGCTAGGTCGTCGACATCGTTCACAAGATTATGGCTTGAAAATTGTCTGGTACCTCCATAAATACTTGTATTTCCACATATCATGCAACAATACGTAGGTTGCCCCTTTCTCTTTTATATCCTTTTGGGTTGCAACGAAATCTATTTTGTAATTTACATAGATAAGTTACGCGTTCTTCAGTGTTTGAAGTAACTTTAAAAAATATTTCTATCAAAATGGATCGGCGTTGCAGGGTGACACGTATTACGGACCGGAGGAAGAGTCGCAAGTGAGTAAAGCAAAATGGCATTAATTCATAGCAGTATGTAACCAAATTTTAATCGTAGCCATTAACTATAACCACTTTTTTTTTTTAATTTCATTTTTATTTATAATGGAAAATCTCTCTCTCTCTCTCTCTCTCTCTCTCTCTCTCTCTCTCTCTCTCTCTCTCTCTTCTCTCTCTCTCTCTCTCTCTCTCTCTCTCTCTCTATGAGGGTGGGCGCTAATTTACATTCAAGTTCCTGGGAAGGTTTTTAGGCTGTTTCGCAATTCGTCATACTTGAACATTCCCACCGATATCACCCGGAGGAAAACCTCTCATATAGTCATAGTAGTAATATCAAACCACCTTTATTATGGCGGATATACGGATGTTATAAATTTACTAATAATATGAAGCACTTGTTATTTAATTTCTATTGAGTGCCACTCCACGGTAAAAGTGGACGAATAAGTGTTCAAACGGTGTTCAAATTTTGTAGTACTTTAAGTTGTTTTTTATACTTCCATTCGCTCTAGGAAGTTGAAATTCGAATTAATGGGCCTTTCTTTATCAGGTGATAGAACTAAATGCTCACCTGTTCACTCTAGGAAATTAAGATTTGACAGGAAGACTCTCTGGGGCATTTGAAGATGGTTATTGTATCCTGATAAGCCTAGAGGGCAATATTCTCTCACATTCACTGTAGGAAGTTAAAATTCTAGTTGTTGAATTACACAACAGGCCAAATTTTCAGCATTTGATTATTTATAAACACTCCATAATTTTGGATGTTAGTGTCTCAAAATGTATTCTATTGTGGAAACTAAAACAAATTTTCCTCTTCCTATCTTGAAACTGTTGAAACTGCCAAACGTGCGGCATTAAATTGGTGCACTGTGCATAGGCTTAAGAAAAATTGCTCTTAGATTGTTAGAACTGGAACAAGTAAGACAGCCCTACAAGAAAAATATTTTCAGGAAAGTAGAGAAAAGGATCGAAAAGAAGTGTAACTTGTGACAAACATAGTATAACGTCCTCGTTTGCTTCCCAGGGCCCTGGCTTTCTCTTCAGTAGCGGTTTCTGGATCGCAATGCTGCTAGAGTTGTGTCAGTGGGTTTTATCAACGTGCAAAATGGCTGAGAGTTCCTGTTTTGCGCAGGCTAGAATAAGCTCCTGCGTGGGTTACACCACATTGCTGACCGGCTCTTTCTCGTGTCAGCAAGCCTACCACTCATATGCTAAAACATAAATAACGTTGTAACGGTAACGCCAAATAACTCTTAAGCACTGAGTACAGCCATTGAGCTAGACTTCGGCGTTAAGATGCCTTACTACACCGTACCTTACATTAAATTGTGTATCCAAAAATGACACATTCCTCTATTAATCGAAATATCAAGTACTTCGTATAATCACACAAAGGGTTATAGAAAAAATAAATATTGCAATGTTTGAATGGTGTTCCAGGGTGACGTGTATTACGGACCGGAGCCTCCACCACAAGTGAGTAATTGAGATGATTAATGACAAATCAAATTTCATTTTATAAACATTATAACTTCCTCAATTTTATAAAACTTTCTCAATATTCGAAAGACCTTGTGAATCATTGAAGTTATATAGCATCTGCAACACATTTTCAACTTTTCATTAAAAAAAACCTTCCAACTTTTAAAAATGGAGAAATTTGGTAACGAAACAGTCATACCCTTCTCTCTTTGTAAATGTAACGGATTCGTCAGGTTTGAATATTTAAAAAAAAAAGCAGTGTTATAGATCATTTGCCACTAAAATTTTGAAGAACCGGTAACAAGGTCTTTCAATTCCAAAGGTTTTATTTCATTTTTTCTTGTGAAGGCTGAGCAAGGGTAGGTCGATGAGAGATCAAATGTTCATTAAATATAGTGTACAATTCGAATGTGCATTTGAAAAAAAACGAGATCTGCAAAGTTCACGATGTGCGCAAACATATCATATTTGAGATCCTCGGCAGTTAACATACAGGTTAAAAAAAAAAAAAATTATTTCATAAACCACAATTTTACTGGGGAGAACGGAATTCGTTGAACAACCTTGTATACCAGAAAAAAATTGAATGTAAACTAATGAATTATTCGAAGTTTGCAAGTTACAATTTATGGACCGATGACGCGACCAACAAACTTGACCGGTTGATTTAAAAAAAAAAGAAGATATCGATCAAAACCCGGTTTTTAATTAAATAAATACGTAAATACCCCAACAAAGATTATTTACGGTACATTACTACTAGAAAACACTGGCCAATGTAGCCGTTTGTAAGCTGGATCACCCCGCTGTGCGGGGCTGTTCCGTACCTGCTCTGCTAGTTTCAATTTCCAACCGTAACTGAATTTGAAAATCTTTTTCCGCAGTACACCCAAGAAGACTACGATGCTATACTGCCCGACCCAGCTACAGAGGTATGCCTATTTAAATATATCCACAAAAGTGTGTCTCATAAAAACGAATTCAATAGATACCAACCTAACATCGTTCTTCAATTTCCAAGTTCTGTCTGAAACTTGTGATCAACTTCATTTGAATAAATATAACACTTCAGTGGGACTTCCGTGAAACGATTGGGATATAGCAATGTTTTACGTTTTAGAAGCTTCTAGGTTTTCGAGAAAAAAAATTGCTATAAATAAGGAATGACGCCAATGGCTTCTAAAAACTGATGGTTCATTTTATGGATACTGTTCGAGAAAATCATGGAAAATAGGCAGCTGTAGGAAGACAGTAGGCCCATTTTCAGACGGTTGTTCGAACTTCTGTATTGATCTCTTAGACATACAATCACAGTTACCTATAAGGTCAACCAATATTTTTAATACCAGAAGGCCGAGTTATTGAAATAAACAACTAAATAGAGGTAAATACTTTGTTTAAGGAGTTAGGTTGGTCGAGCGAAGAAGAAGGTCCCTCCACCCAATTTCACGGTATCAGAAAACCTGTCTGGCATCCTCGAAGACGGAGACACGCTTCATACGCAGCAGCTCGCGAAGCCGTTGGTGGAACCCCTACTGTAAGCAACCTGTGGCAGTGATTCAATTCACCTCATATTATATGTATTGTCGTGATCAGTGAGAATTCAAAGATAAAGAAAAAAGAGGAAAAAGCGAGAGGTGACTTCTGATTGGGCCAAGTATTAGGAATGTAGAGAGTGGTAAAATGAAAGGTACATCCTGATTGTATGAATGATACAAGGCGTTTTTTTTTAAATAAACTATTTTGTAATCTTGTTTTTTTAGATCGCCCAATCTTGTTGAACGAATTGATTAAGCTGTGGAACAACATACACTTGAAAAAAAAATGTAACTGCATACAAGTCCGTTCAGAGCATTCTAAAGCCGAATCAGTGAAAACGATAGGTGTTTGTGCTAGTGTCTATGTGTTTGTGTGTTATGGACCAAAACCAAGCTCATCTACTGAGTTTGCTGCTGCCCTGCATGATTCAGTGGATGGTAATGAACTCTTTGAATCCCTCACTTCTTCCCAATGGGTGGCGTGGGCATTAGAGCGCTATGGGGCCCGCGACTACATACATTTTCATGCCAAAAACAGGTGTTCCAGAGGTAGTCGTGGGACAGTAGATACCCAGTATCATGTGTGCAGCAGTGTGCAGGAACTGGTGGTTTCCGCATTCTCCGTCATGATACGTTTCCCAAGCAGACAGCAGGTGCATTGTCATCTCGTGGCTGGGATGTGGAGAGAGAGAGAGAGACTGTATCATAAACCAAGTGACCAGGGCAAGAAGCCAGATATCGTTGCCATTAAGCCCGATCGGCCTGCCTCATCTAAGTTCAAGTTGTCAGTGGCAGCGTGGACAAAGGGTTGAATGGGAACGGGGGGGGGGGGGGGGGGTAAAGCAATACATCAATATCCCTACTATTTTTCATGTTTTTTATTATTAATACTATTTTTACCTTTTATCCCGTTTATGTCTAACATACCTCTATTGTGCAATAAAACTGAGAAACAGTGATTTTGACGATGGGAATGGAGATGGCCGATCCATTCAAGAACTCCTCATACCTACTAAAATTTTCTTACTTTTTTTATTAGTTGAATTACAAAATATTTATAGGTATTTATAACATGACAATATGGAAAATCGACTTACGGACGTTTTATTACTCATGCATAACTCATTAGTTTTGTTTTGTTTGTATCGGCACTTCTCGATGGATACTCCAACAGGAGAGACCAAACGTATTGTAATCACCAGGCATAAAAAATGTCATGCCGTTCGAAGAAAGTGAGCACGACCAATATTAGTTTTCATCAATCCATCACAAATACCATTACCATTTCATGCTCATGAATTGCTTTCAGGGCAAACAAGCAGTAGCCACCTGGAATAAAGATATACCTGAGGTGAGTGCTATTGAAGTAAACACATGAAAAACATGAACACATTAAGTGCAGACTGAAACTGTAATTTCTCTACGACTTACTGTGCGATTTCTAAACCTAAGTTGGAGTTGATAGTTAAATTTCAAGATATCAGAATTGTATTCAGCACAACTTTATTATACAGATAATTTGTAAGAACTATATACATTTTCGCTCCAAAGTCTATTTTGAGGTAACGGTGGTACTGTTTTAATTTTTGTACGATGAATAACTTCTCTACATTCAAAAACGTCGTTTATACTAGCATGTAATGTATTTGGACCATTGTGGGTAACTTTCGTTTCGAGTCTGTTATGTGCGTGTAGTCTGTCGTTTATTCGCAAATCCTTGTAACAACGCTGATTTCAACAGTTGAACACTTTGATGAAACTGTGAGAAGGTTGTAAATGAAGCCGTTTTAGTTCCATGGCTCAGAAATCAGTTTATCACTCTGCGCTTGCGCGAACGTAAAATCCATCAAGCAATAATTTCTCAGTTCTCAACGGTTCTAACCCAAATGTGGGCGGTAGTCGATAAATGACTGTTTAATCATGTCCTATCAGCTTCAACACGATCCTAAAGTCTATAGTACCTCCTTCAGCATTCCTGCCCCATCTAACCTGCAACACAGGTCTTGCCTCTTGAAGGTGTTCATATCTGTGGGAACATGCCCCTAGTGTCAGATGGTCAACTTCTTTTAAGGGTAGTTGGTAATTTCTTGGGACTGATGAAGTCCCCTTGAGAAGTAGTCAGTTATATTCCCCATTTTCTCAGCTTCCGTTCATCTTATCACCCTATTTTTTGATTTGTTTTGGTGAGTATATTATTTTGAAGAAATGGAGCCACGGGAATTCCCGCATGATGGCTAGAACAAATTAGAGGGAGTTTGAAAGAAACATCAAGTTTATGCTCAAAATCT
Source organism: Creontiades dilutus (assembly GCA_031894815.1). NCBI lineage: Eukaryota > Metazoa > Arthropoda > Insecta > Hemiptera > Miridae > Creontiades > Creontiades dilutus. The sequence goes on along the minus strand of JAVIWC010001866.1, from coordinate 2,015,669 downwards.
TCAAAAAGCATTAAAACTTATCTGATGCTGTAAGAAAAAATACGCAAAATCCATGGCACAGTTCATGTATTAGGTTTTTACAAACGTTCTAAAAAAATGAGGCTGTAAGTTATACAATAACGGAGATATTGGGAATTTTAGCATTCGTGCTGTAACTTGCAGTGTAAGTTATTACTGTTCCCTCCTGATCCCGCAGGATTCGACTCACTTCAACTCTTTCACATCTATTTTTTGAATCTCCGTGTCTAGCTCATAGTATCAATGACTTACAAAGATTAGAAAAAAGAAAAAGAGGAAAACTTATCAGTTTTGTTTACTTCTTGATTCTTTGTGAGGACGAGGACGGCGAAGAGCCTGCTTATGGTGTACGCACTAGCAGGCATTGCAGTTCGAACATTTTTTTTATTCACTTCCCATTTATATTCTTTCAAAATTCTTTTTTCTCTGGGTTCCCCGTATAATGCAGAACATAAAACGTATTTTTTTTTTTTTTTGAAAAATCGATTTTTTTTTTCTCGAAGAAATTACAACTAGGTACCTAACCTTAAGACGGAAATTTTCCAACATGGCTTGAAGAATCCCAATGATATTCATATTTCGATTACGTGAATACTTTAAGCTGTTCCTGAAGCAAAAATCTATTGCACAAATTTGCTCTTTATGTGTTCTAAATACTGATCCGAGTATTAATGTGCGGAAGACGGTGGACGCTTTTCATGAAATATTTCGTTGATAGGCACTCTTACCTTAATACACCTATCTGTACAATGGACAAGACAGAAAGCTACTATATTTCTTCTGCAGGTAACGCATGTAACAGGTAGGTCAGGCCTTCAGGCTCGTCCTGAGTTCTTTGTATCACTTACGTCTAATGCGGGCTCATAGAAATTTGTTTCGATTCATACCGAAATCTTATATCAATAACAATCACACGGGTTATTTTTGAGATTAGGGACTACCGTATGTTCCAAACCATCTACTTACATACTAAGACCGTTTGCATTAGGAGCTTCGCGTATTATAGGAAACAGAGTGCTCTAGTTTTCCAAAAAGGGTGCATCGTCTTCAAGCCCAAATAGATCACTACACCATAAAATATCTAATCTTATTCAGATGGTTGAGCTACATAAAGTTTCAATGGAGTTGTCATTATATCAACTATAAGCGTAATCACAGTTATGTAGTAGTTGAACTAACAGAAATATATTTAAAGTACTATAATCAATTTATATTTACTTACAGGGAGATGTAGTGAGAAGAATTGATTATTCGAACGTAAGTTCATTCTACTAGCCACATAGCAGCCTAACTTAATAACGCGATCCAGATCTAAATTTCATTCCTAACATCAATCACATGAGCCAATTTCCAAAATTGTCGTATTTCGTAAATGCGATATATCATGATTTCATTGAATTGAGTTGAAATTTGTGCACTTAGCTTGTTTTTAAATTTTCAAGTATCAGTTTTATTGCAAAAAAAGCTTGTTTCTAAATAGTATTCAATTTGTTGAAACAAAGATTTTGGATTATTAGAATTCATTGAATTTTTAGCGCTATTTAATTAAATTTAATGCGGCCTCAACAGTGGCAATAGTAATGTATCGTCATTCTGACAAGATAAGATACTAGTTATCGTGTAGGGTGGAGAATAACGGAATGGCGTCCAGTACACCAATAGTATGGGTGAGTGTACAGCCGGACTCCTGTAAGGAATTTTATGCTACCTATTACGAATATGCCTTCATTTTATAGTGATAAACTACAGTACAAGTATTTCAGGAGGCAAAACGATTCAACCTACATCTAGAATATCGGAGTTTTTGGCCTGTAAAAAGAAATATATAAATTTTTTTTGTAAAAAAAAAAACTTAGTTGTAACGATTAATCTACAATCATAGCTTTAATTATCAATGAAAGAGTTAGCCACCTAGTTAATTTCCCGTCAATCAATGCTACAAACGCCTTGGCCGTATATAAAAGCAGGAGTGACCAATTTGTTCCATAGCGTAGTTTTGTTTTAAAAGGGAAACATGACAAGTTGACGAATTTTTTCAACTCATTCTCATTGAGAGAAACCACCTTCATCCAACCAAGTCTCAGTAAAAAAGGTGTTTTCTTCCTCAGCATAGATAAATAGTTCAAACAGCTGTTGACGAGTTTCACATGCAGAAAGTGCCGCCATAATCACTGCCACAGACTTTCTTAGAAAATTATCATTTCAACTTGTTCTTTATAGTTTGATGAACACTTCAAAATCAAAAATCACGAGAAAGAAAAAACATTCTTGCATAAAAGTCCAAATAAAGATTGGCCAGTAGGCTTGATCAAAATAATTCTGAAATGAGCTTTTGGATTGAGTTTCTTCACTTTTTTTCTTTTCAAATGACTTGTACTCACCCTGACGAAGAGTGTTAATCGTCGGAGAGCGATCAGTTTGAGAACCCTACGAATCGGTTGCGAAGGGTAGCGCCGTTATTAAGATGCTGATTAAGATCATTAAGATTAAGGATGTTTGGAAGGTTCTGACATACCATATGATGTGCTCCGGTCGCTGATCACTTTTTATGACCGCTCATGAAACCACTCAAAATCGGTCCTTCAGTTGAGCCGTCTACTGGGAGCATATATAGTTAGATGCATACATAGACGAATAGGGAGATAGATACAAGCTTAGAAACAAATACAAATATTCTGATGAAAAAATAGTTTATTTTAAAGTTTTTTGCCAATTAAATAGCTTCATTTTTTAAGAAAAGTATGACTAATACTACGTAGTTAGTATAGTCTTGCGTACTATTTCCGAGTCCACCTTTAGATTGCATACGCTCTTTCTTTTTTAATGTAATTGTTGTGTATACATGTTACTCAAAATGTATTTTTGTTGATTTTTTTGGCTCTCGTTGATCATTGTTCTTTCAAATCTTTACAGACAAGAAGATCACTGGTGAGTACAATACTTTCTTTGCAATAATCATACATGTATAGTTGATCAAATGACCGAATCACGCTAAAAACCATTCTTCAAATCTATCAGTTAGATCTCAAGTTTGTTTAGATAAAAATCATTATCCAACATGAAAGTGAAAGTGATTCAGTCAGTGATTCTGTGTATTTCAGAATCCCGCTCGTTTCATCAAGAAGAGGTTCAAAGAAGGAATGCAAAAGTTGGGCTATAGTGTAAGTTGTCAAGATCAAAAAATACAAAAATATTAAATCTAGTATCGTTGAAACGAAGATGCAAATTATTATTCAGACTGTTGTTATTTCAATATTATTTAGCCGTTCTGCTTCACTAGTCCGTCTACATTCAACACAAGTTATAATAAACTCAATGTCTTAAAAAGTTGATTCCATCGAATTTATAATAGCTGGTACATCGTCGTAGATTTTAAGGATATTTTTACTTGGTTAGGTTTTTATCTTTCAACGTTCTACATTTAGAGAGAGCGGATCAATGTACATTGAATCCAGTGGGCTCATCCGTTGCATTATGATCAGAAATACACTATTCTTATTTCCAAATTTTTCGAGTTCTAAATTTTTTAATATTTCAGTCTCTACAGTCTACCCATAATGGTTAATAACAAATAATACCGCACTTATCCCAACTAAACCCTGTATGTGATTTTGTATCCCAAGTGTCGAAAGCTCTAGTGCAGTAGTTTTGGAAAAAAGTGAAAAAAGAAAAGAAGGGAGGTTAATTTTTTTCGTCAATAAGATTAGAAACCAAAAAGTAATAAATGCTGTTTTTCGTTAAAAGCAATTTTCAGATGGTCATTATCCATCTGAGCGGAGTTCCTATTTTTACTTAGTCGAAAGCTCTGAGGCGCGGTGGCTGCTGGCGTGGTTTGTAGTCACTAACAAAATGCTCAAGGAAGTGCTTGAAATACACTGGAGACCAAAAAAACCGGCGAAGTTGAATTGTTTCCACATTGAACAGTTGGGTTTGAGTCAATAGTTAGGTCAATAACAAGATTAACAGAGATTATGTGCCATGGTCTATCTCTGTTTTTCTTAAACTATTCAGTTTTTTCCTGTATTGCTCTCTTGAATTCACGACAGAAGCCTATAGGACGAAAGATGGCTTTTCAACAGTCTGGCTTCAGCATGAGCCGTTTTTGATTGTGCCTTTTTAAAACATTTTTCTCGATCTTTTTCCTTTTAAATTAAGTTTTTAAACAGTTTACCTGCCGTTTAAATGGTTTTAAACGGGTGTGTGGTCGCAAGACTTGTTGCACTGATAGAGGACGTCCAAAGCCGACGTTATGCGTCCAGGGCCCTTGGGCTGCCTGAAACTACGGTTCGCCGGGATCAGGGCGTCCAAGGGCGACAGACCAACTTCATTTCTCTACCAGACAGAACAATACAAATCTTGAAGTGCGCCGGTTTTTTTGGTCTCCAGTGTATAAAGATAAGTATTAAGCACTTGCTGAGTCATATTTCTTTACTTTCTCAAGTAACGAAAAATCTTTACTCAAGGCACGACTATGAATCCTCCCCTACATTTTTCTCAATCATGTTTGTTCATCATGTCTACAGCGATAATCAAAAGTCACGCAAAGTAAAGAGCATGTTTAAATTGAATTAACTAAAAGTCAGGCTCATCATGATCATTCGTGAGGCAAGCCGTTGTAGAGAGAGGATGAGGTAGGGACCTACCTTCAACCTTTGAGAAGAATGTTGCGTCGCCTGACGTTATCGAGCACCTGGTCTCTTTGCTGCTCTATAACAAAGATAATAGGGAATGGACTAGCTAATCCTTCCAAGGGCCTTTGGCGATAAGCCTGCTACACCCAAAGGATATTCCTGAAACTAAAGAGCTTCAGGTTTATACTTAGGTTTAGTAATTGCAAGAAACGGGAAGGAGGTACATATCCAACATAAGTCATATCCTACTATATATTTACTTTTATTAAACTTTATATTCTCTACCCTTTCAATTTTATTCGATTAAACATTAATAATTTGACAGTTTTTTTCTTTCTTTAAACACAGCGACCGCATCAACCATCAAATACGGTAAGTTCGTTGAGTTCAATCACCTTCACGAATGTCATGCGCACCAATACATAATTTTTCCATTAACTTCTTATTTCATAGGTACACCTACATCTTGCTATGCATCAGATGCTGATCCACCTTGTATATAGTAAAAGTTGGAGTTGAGTTGAATTTGATGAGATATCGTGCTAGATCAGTTCCGGAAATTAAGAATCACTTAACCAATATAAACTTGCTACTCATTAACTAAAAATTAATGAGATGTGTTTAGTTTGACTTATCAATAAAGTCAGCAGAATTAGTATGCAAGCTCAAAACATCTAGCCACTGTAAATAAGGTCCGATAGAATCACTAAGTGCACTTGAACATTCTACTGTGATTCACTTCGAGCGTCGATACAACTTAAGTTGACGGAGTTTAAAATCTAGTCTATTACAATATATATATTTTTTCCTGATGTTGGGAGAGGATGAACTCGTGATGACAAAATTAGAATTTGAAATGGAAGGAGTTGAATGAAACCTAAACATTGTGGCTGCATCCCAAAGGATGACTCTCTTCTATTGTAGATAATAGAATAGCAATGTACCTAAGCCATTCATACCTTGATTAATATTTTCTTGGTAACTTTCAGTATTGTAAATCCTGCGGAGGAAAACCTACTTGTTTGGCTTCTCGCGTTGTGAACCCAGTAGAGAGAGCGAGGGTGAGTATTCAACTGTTGATACGTCATAACCAACTTCCTTTTTATATTGTACCATTTGGTTCAAATAGTATTACTGATAACAGTTTGCTTCCATAATTCTGAAATAGCCATTATTATCAATAAAAACGCGAGACTCTAATTTTTAATAGAATGCATTGTTATTTTTATGGACTTTTGTTTAATCATTTTACTTCCCACATTCTATGTCGACATTTATCGAATCTGCACAACATCTCTTTTATACAGGCAAAAATTAAATTTAACCGCCGAACCATTAGCCATAACTATTTTGGATATTAGTAAACAGCTTTAAAGTCTACAACAGATGCATAATGTTGTTCATTCATATGAAAGAAAATATAAAATGTTGTTTCTTTATTTATTTGGGGTGTTATTTTATTAAATTACTGATTTTTTCAAGAATTTAAGCCGTATCTTAATGGTAACCGAATGGTAACATGTGACAAAGGGGACTTTGAAAGGGCCTGCACTCAATGACCAGACACGTTGACGCTCCGTCTCTAAACGAATTGAGACCATGGACTTTACTGGGAGATCGCAATTGAAGAAACAATAATGATACTCCGCAATGACCTCTTTGTGGCCCCAATAGGAGATGGAAATACTCAGGAAATAAAATAAAAAGTTTGCCAATTTGACACAAAATACTGCACAAAGCAAGAGTCTGCGGATAAGATGGTTATGACCATTGGCCATAAAGTATTGATCATCGGCCTCTCTGTGAAAAACAGGTCTTGAAGGGACAACTGGGCTCTAGTTCGGGAGCAGACCAGAGATGTCACCCTAACATCGCTTGTGCCAGATAGAATTGGCTCATTGTGGCTCGTAGGTTAGGTATCTGATTCAGCTATGCAAAATCGTGAAGGAGTAGTCACCAACAGTTGGTGCTCTTGCAACAACCCACCTGACTTGCCGCCTACATGAAATTATTTATGCCATTGCATTGCTGACAGCAATTTGACAGCATTCTTATTAGGAAAGTAGATCGAATGAAACCATAATATTATGATTCTACAATCATACAAAGTAGATATGCCTAACAAAAATGGATTTTATAGGTAGTTATGGTGTGGATCATTGTATCACCACACAGATTGGTATATTTGTGTTTTAGATGTCCCGACCTAAAGTGCAATACGAGCCAAGGCCTTCACCATACAGTTGGGTAACTATTAAAGAAATTGCATTATTATGAGGAACCATTAATAGGTACTTGTATATGACTAATATAATTAATCAGCGATGATTGATTGACGTCATGTTACACTAATACGAAGAGATAACCATAACGGCTTATCAATAAAGAATCGCTATAGAAATATGCATCGACATTATATGCTTCTAATAAGGATATTTCCGATAAAACGAATTTTTGGTTTATCAGCGCTCTCCACCTGGTCAAAGGATGTGGGCAGGTGCGGCGTTGGCACATAGATGTTACATGGCGAATCCTACGGTAAGATAACGGTGCACTCATCATAATTACAGTTATGAGACTACGTATAGATTACTAATTTTATCTGTTTAAAATGTATCTGCTGTTTTAAATCTGTTCAGTTATAATGTAGTATATTCAGCACTGTTATCATGTAAGCTCGACAATCTTCAACGAGACAAACTGAAACACCATCTGTATATTCAATGAATATGAATATTATTCATAGATTGCTTAATGGTAATATGATAGAAACTTATTGCAGATCAAAAATAAAAGTATGTCTTATGGATACGTTATTATGAGATCCCTTTTAGTGCACTAAATTATTAATTGTTTTTGGAAACTGCAAAGCAATAAAATAAAGTTCATGATAAAAACTTTCGTTTCCAGCTTCCTTACACACCGTGACGACCGAAGAGCACAAGGGGTTCAGCCTCTACGCTGGCGTCCAGCCGTTGGAACAAATACGTTGATAATGGTGGTAAGCTTATACCTGTGAAACAACTATGGTCTTCAACTCCACCATTAGCGTTAGTACTATACAAAAATGGAAATGTAAATAAAAACGAGACCCGGCGATTAAGTGTGGCAGTTCAGCTTCAAACCGATTTAAAACAATGTATTCCACACGCTGAATTCTAAATGGCTGAATATACTTTTAATTTCTTACAGTAGAGGGTTCAGATTTTTGTTATCTAAACGATCTAGCAGTTAATCGGTGATTAAAATATAACCAATCTGTTGTGTCAATACCTTGTTTCAAATGGTTAAATATTTCAACATACAACATTTAATAATTATTTAACATTGAATAATTATTATTCATAAAAATATTAATTCAACCATTTACCCAATGATTGGTTCTAACACTTATTGATTTAACAATTTGATTCAATACAGTTTGTGACGAATTAGAGCAATTTAATGACTAAAATTGCACTCGAATTTCTCTTGCAGGCCGTACTGTAATTGACGAGTGTCAAAAGAATTGGAGTGAAACACGTCGAAATGAATGCAAGCCATTTTACTTACTACCTCTAAACAAAATACAGTCGAAAGTTTCCACAAATATTATGGATTTATTCATTTCCGATAGGTAAAGCAATAGATTAGGAATAAATCAAATCTGATAGCTACTTGTGTATGTCATTAAGTAGTGTCACTAGACGTTCACTGTTATTATTATTTTGTAATTTATTAATTAGCTATCAATAAGTGTAAGCCCATTAACACGTTCAAGCCATTCGCTCAAACTGCACAAGCCAATGCGTGCAAACGAGCTGAGTACAACATTTGAGCTAACTCGCTCAGTTCGGTTTGAACCTTTGTAATGTGAAGAACCTCAAAAATTGTTAACATTCACAACAACCCTTAAATCGACATAAACAGAATTTGAAACATTTTTCAGGAATAAGTTGTTCCCAAATCATTATTATAATCAGTTGGTAGTGATCAAATGAAACACCTAGACGAATAGTCGATATAAACTTTCATGGTTGCAATGCACATGAGGAAAAATTGGCAATCCAACTGGTAAGATGGAAGGGCAAGCAGTGGTAGCTTATCATTCAACGAGCCGTGAATGTCTGAGATCGTAACTGGAACATAAGCACCATCAAGCCCATCCAATACATTTGTATCAAGCCGATTTTCTGACGATGCAGCTTTCGCTCAAGCTGTTTTTTGGCTTGAAGTAACTTCAAGCCAGAGTTCATATGCAACGATTTACTTGTGCAAGTCAGTTTGTACAAATGGCTTGAGAATGTAAACCGTACTTTAGTGTGGCGGAAATGAGTACCTAACTAAGTATTGCTATTATTTTACAATAGCTGGCTCACTGCCGTTGCACCCCTGTGTTGAGCTTCAGAGCCTTGGAAATCACTTACTCATACATATTGACAAAACCGCCCCATAGGTAGGGCCGTTGAGTTAGTTATGGATACCAAATAATAGAGAATGGCTTCCAATCTTCCCAAGGAGAAGCTCATGAATGATTGTCTCGAAGGGGGCCCTAAGTAGCCGAGATAAAGCAAAGGAGCTTCAAGAACAATGACCCGCAATAAAGGATCTACTCCGCCCGGGGTCTCCTCCCCCAATTACGTGCAAGGAGTCCTCCCTCCTCCGCCCTCCATCCGCAAGTCTTATCTCCCTCGATGTAAATCATTCGTGGAAGAGACCGTCCTAGATCCCCCAGATACGCAATCCCCCGGTATGCTACCTCCACGGTAATTGACGTACTATTTCCTACCTCCGGAGCCTTCCAGACGAAAGGCCATGCACCCGATTTCAACTGTGAGCCCTTCTAACTGGACAGCTGTTACGAGATCCAGCTGCTTCCGATTTTATAATCGGTGTACCTCCGAACGTGCACCTTTTGGGATTTGATTCATCACGTTCACAGGATATATCCTATTCAGTAATAAGTAATTATTATCCAAAAAGGGTTGATAATTCGATTAGACTGATCCACTCCCACCATTTCCAGCACTGACCACTTCTTATTTAAGGAACTGCACAGGAGACAAGTTTCAGCGTGCATTTTTGATGTGAGGAAAGGTATAACATAAGAAAAGAACATAAATTATACTTATATACACTGTGAACTTGAAATCGAATGGTCAACTTTGAAGGTATGGGCCTGAAGGAGTAAGTCACAAATAAAATTTCCAACATAGCAGCAACTTTGCTCTCATTTTTTTAAAAACGAATTTGAACACATCATTCTGCATAAAATAAGGTACAAAGTTTTGAATTTTAACGGTTTTCCTCATTGTTCTAAATTCGTAAGTACATTTCGTTGAAATGGTAGAACACCAACTTTCTATAAATCGGTAATAAACACAAAATCATCAATATTTTATAAATTTTGTTTTTCATTAGCGGGTTTCTATGCCATGTTTTGAACCGAGTGCAGCTATATTTGCACAAAAAGTCCTGTTTTCCATCGAATTCATTTTTCCTTTTGACAGCTTGATTTGTTGGCAAAAGAATTGATCTTTCAACCAGGACAAACGTGTCTTTAATTAAGGGAGTAGGTCATCAAGAATGCTCCAGTTGTGGCTAGTGTGCTAGGACATTCCCCAAAAAGCATTTGATTACAGCTTTCTGGGCTGGAGTTCTGAATAATGTTTTCCCGGATGCCACTGAGCTTAAGTTCCGACGCACAGAATCTCATGATAATCACCGTGACAGGCGGTCCTGATGTCCCTGCCGGACATGGCGTGAAGGAGGACATCAACAGTTTTCCTCCATCCACCATTAATCTTCCCTTGCGCTCCTTACCGAGATTGAGATTTATGGATAGGCACCAACCGAGGAAACGTCTCACGATAAGCAGTTCAAGAAAGGATGGGAGCGGGAACACCCAATTACATGCATCACTGCCCACAGTCGACTCTGAAAGTTATGGAGCAATCTATTCACTCATTTATTTGGCATAAAACATACAGGCATACGGGCAAACGTTGTTTTGTTTTGTAGTGAATTTGGACCGACTAAAAAGAACATCCAAAATTAAGCGAGTCATTTATGATAACGTCGGTTCTATGCCGAAAACATTAAATCATTTTATATAAAAATAGGAATCTTATACTCAATGTGAAAGGAGATTAGCAGAATAGAAGAAGAAGGTGTCGTTTCCGAGTAATTGGTCACGTACTGACTCAGTCACACAGCAAAATTGGATGTCTGTAATTCAAGAAAATACTAAATTTACCCCAAAACATCTTTAAGTGAGAGCAGAAAGCAGTTTGGTGGTTTTAGCATAATAAAGTCTCTTTTTTCGTTTTTCCGAAAAATGGGGCGGTTACTAAACCATTCAATCATTATTATTTCATCTGGAATATAATTAAAAGGTATGGAAGTGCGTTGTTCAGTTGAGGGACTGATTATGCTAGTTTCATTGGTGGATCTCTACGATGCTGAATTGCCATGTTAAGCTCCTTTTCATATTCATAAGATGTGGCGTTTTCCAACATGAATCCACAGACTACTTTAACAGTCACCAATGATCAGCAATGATCAACATGGTATAAAATAATAAACTTTTGTGGAATAATTTGCATCGATTTGTTATTAGTTCAGTCTCGGTTGGTGGAGGGGTTTCGGAGAAGAGTACAATTTAATTTATAATTACATAGGTTCTCCAGATAAACCCCGCTAACCGTGGTAACGTTGGAAGATGCAACTAAGTATTATTGGAATTCAAGAATGCTTCCAGGCGTTGACCAGCAACTGTTACATTCTGTATCGGATTTCTGATTCCATATAATAGAACCTAGAACCCAGACAGGATTATATGCGTTCAATATATCCCGGGTCACGACAATGCGACATGCAACGGAGACGGATAGTGTTGCTAAAAGGGAGGCTTAATTCAGGAGGGCGTATTGCTACCCTTCTCCCAGACGTTTTTGAGAACTGGCAGCGCCTTTACAAGCAAGCATCGCTCCCTAAAAGGTAACATCATTATAATAGACAGCCCACAATACACACTATGGTTTGTCAACCTTTTTCCTAAACAGACACGATGCCGCACAACTCAGGGCAGGGCATGGAGCAATTAGTGTGAGCCTAGTCAGATCAACAGAGAGTTTGAAATGCGACCATAGTGCAGATGTTGAGGACAATGTTATTAATGCATTAATGGAGTTTCCATTGTGGGAAGAGAAACAGCAAAAATGTGGCCAACTTCTACACAATCAGGAACTGTGTTCAATCGTCCAAAATGACCTCTTAGGTATACTACAAGACTTCCATGAAGTCACTGAACGTGCTGGAGTGCATCTTTGACACTATTCTTATTTTTAGATAACTACCAAATTGGTAAATGTCAATATTATATTCAGGGACGTAACCAGGCCGTATTCACCCGAGGCAAGAAATAAATTTGCCCCCCCCCCCCCTCTCCCCACAACAGGCCCGATATCTCATGACTCATACCATCTTAATATACCAATGAACCAAAATATAAATATAATTAATTTGATTTATTCACAATGTATAAACTCTTTGACTGAAAGGAAAAGGTTTGGTAAATGAGTGCTCAATGTAAAATATCATAATTTTAATTAAATTTAACAAACTACTAGATGTTAGATAAATTTTTGTACAAAATGAAGGCCCTAAACAAACTTTAAATGAAAAATTTCAGGCTAGTTTTGCTGCAAATGTTTTAATAATATCATCAAAAGATAGTGCTCAAGCTATTTTGTGCTCTATTGATATGAGGGCGAACTACCCTGCATACGGCCGCTCAAGGCTTCTTCTCGCCTCGCGAAGTGTGACTGTACACAACGCATTCACGATATTTTGCCATTCGCGATTCTTGAATCCACCGCCCCGGGAGATGATAAGCAAACAGTTGTGGTAGGTACTTGTAGCCAATTTTCGGAAGCTATTCTCTTTACTTATCATTATTTCAGATTCTGATCCTTGGTCAAAGGACAATTCCATTAAAGACTTGAACAATTTATGAATGATGATTAGGTGCACTATTTTTCCGAATGAAGTACTGGGAACGTTTCCTTCGGTATTCTTGAAACGATTCCCTCGGTTGGCGTAGTAACGTAGCCGGTTCAGTTAAGTACGTGAATACATCATCCTTAAGGGACAAAACCAAGACCCACACGTCGCTTTAAATACGGGCATAAATAGCTCCAGAATGCCGGATACCAGTTATATGGAAGCGAGTGCAGTGGGCGTGGCTTGAATCGGCCCACCTATTACTCATTATAATTTCCTCTAGCGGCTTTTCCGGCGTATCCCCCGTCATCCGTCCAACCGTGGGTGTGGTGGGTAGGTCCCCGCCGTCGGAATGACAATATAGGCCAGGAGTGAGAAATATATAAAGATGGCTAAGAATCGATGGGAGGAGTTGAATAATGGATGAGGTGCTCCCCGTTTTAAAATTCATGAAGAGATCTTGGGTCGAGGCAGAAGAGTGATAGACACTCCGGGAAAACGGCGAAGAGAAGTGGGGAGATCCCATTTTTGTAGAACCTTATAGTGTTATGCTTGATACAAATTGATGTACCGTGATCTGTCTAACCAGAAAATGATTGTACAAGGAAATAAGTACTCCAAGAAAAATCCTTGTTAAGTATTCGCCTATTATCGGTTAGGACTTAGTACCTGACTACTGAATTTGCAAAACCAACTTGTCTGGTTAAAATTAGCACTGTGTTCTTTTTATTAAGGCAGACGCTAGAATCGGACCACTGATAGAATTGGTTCAACGTACTAACAAAAAAAGTTTTCCAGAATTTCGTGTGACGACAAAACCGTGGCAGCAAATTTCAGTATAGAACTATATTTATTTAATACTTTTCTATCTTAACTAACGAATTTAGAGATAATGTAGATCACTTTTTGCGAATAATGATCTCCTAGGGTAACGTTTTCAGAAGGATTCGTAAAAATTATGTTGGATATGGATAGTTCCCACTCCCCGATTGTTGAAACCGCCGCACAGTGGGGCAGATAGTGAATCTAGCTGGACAAAACTCTAGGACCGATGATATTGATAATGTATTACCATTTCTCATTAAGAAAAAAAATTGATGGAAAGAATACTAAACCATTTCTTTATTAAAATCTGAATATTTCTCCAGTATGTACAAATCAGCCCTACTGTAAATGAAACTTGTTGGACTAGATGTTTTAAACTAAATCTGGATATTTAAAATATTATTTTTGTCTGATCTTCCGTTGTTATTTAAGGATGAAAACATCTAGCAATATCGAGTACTGACCACAAACTCGCTGCTAAAGGGTGCAAAACCAGGTGTTGAATAGTTTGTTGTTTATTGTAACGCTCTGTTGACATTGTCCCCAGGTAATCGCTGCGTCTTCCCCCTCACTAGCATCTTACCTGTTGGAATAAACACTTGTTTCATCAATATTCCTAACTTCATTTTTGGACTTTTGTCCAGCTAGATTCCTAACCTGGCCATGGTTATCCTCGGCCGTAATGGTTATCCTTGTCGTTTCGGGCATCATCACCCCAGATCCTAAGGACAACTACTCGTATAACCATCACACCAATTGTCACAAAATTCTAAAAATTCCGATGATGGTGCTGATTTTTTATCTAAATCAGTTTTAAAAGGAGAAAAGAAAATCACAATTGTTACTCATTTTACGTTTTAGACTGTCCCGGATAATTTTGTTCAGTCTAATTTGATTCTGAGGTAATCCTGTACTACTAATCATCCTTGTAGAGGGCCCTATACCTAATCTACAGTTCCTCTTCGTTGAAATTGTCAGAAATGAAGCGGGTTAAACTCTAGACGGTTTTTCGTAACTTCCAATCACTACAGTTTCAATAATAGTTTCGGCACATGCGCAAAGCTGAATAGGTACCTTGAAACAATCAATTCACTCTAATTCCATACTGTTACAAACAAATTCACAGAGTTTGATTGGAATGGTACATTGTGAATTTCACTCTCTCATATTGAAACACGTCTATTCCAATATCCATAATAAAACTGTAATTTAACAGCATATTTTGATTTAAGAACAAATTCCGCTACCGGAGGTGGGCTCGTAAGCAAAAGAGCTATCTTCTAGCCATTTTCAGACTTCCTTGAGTGTTTTGGTCAACAACTCTCTGTTGTGCTGGAGAAAAAAGATACCTTTGAAATATTCTTGAATTTCAGCGCGCCTTGAATTCGGTTAGCGGTGTTACCACCCCTTCCTTTTATCTACGATAGGTAGTCGCTATACCTTCGACAATTTGCTCAATAACTGTTTTACAGTCAGCCATTTTGTTCGTTTTACATAGAGAAGGAAGCTATTACAAGTATTACCCCAAAATCATTTCATAAAACCAGCCACTGTTATTTACATATCTGGGCTCCTATTCCGTGGATCTTAACGTCCGGCGTCGATAAGGGGCGAGACTACAGCCAACCAGCCGCAATCATCGTCACTTCGCGTGCCCCACGCTGGGCTATCATCGTGTGAAATACACATTACTTACCCTTTGAGAGTCCTGCAACACCTTTTAATAAAGTTATTATCCTATAACACAGCAAGATTGTGGCAGTGGCAAAGAGTTCCCTAGCTATTACTTCCTGAGGACTTGATTATCCACATGAATAGTCAATGTCTACCCAATTTTTAACATCATTCGATAAAGACGGCATTTGAAGCTTTAGTGTTCACTTTCCGACTTTGTTCTCCACTTTAACTTCAAGAGAGACATCTGTGTTTTGGTTCATTATTATCAATAATGAACCTTTGTAGTTTACCATTAAAAAAATTGGCAATGGTGATAGCCAAATGTAGGGGAGAGCTCCTAAATCTCAACTGGCAGCCATTGATCCCTGGTCGGATATATTTATGTTCACTGTGTAACCAGGAAGCCAATGAGTCGATCACGAATTTTTCGGCGGAATGTCCAGTGCTGGGGAACACGAGGTTGAGGTGCCTGGGTCGCCCCGTACTCGACCAGGAGGGGCTGCTAGCAGTTTTGAATGGGCCTGATTGGACCGGGCTGTGCCAGTTTTACATTAAAGAGTGAATGCATAGGGAATTTTTGATATCCGAGTTCAACTATAATCAGTAACCATAATTTTGCTCAAATCCTTGATGAGAATTGTTAATGTTCCCCCTCCCTCCTTCAGATCATACATGTGATTTATTCATTTGTGAAGTTATTTAGTAATCTAGTTATTCTTGTGATAACAAGATAATTAAGTTATTAAGATGAATAAGTTATTAAGAAATTTAGTTGTGCTTGTGATTTATTCATTATGCTATTTAGTAATTTAGTTGTGCTTTATTGCTTGGTCGTGAGCCCCCCATGATGTGGTGAACTATGTCTTTTGATTGTGTAAAAAAATGTATTGGTTTGGTTAGGAACTCCGCTGATGGTCGGAAGACCAAAGCGAGCCATGTTTTGTGAAATTTAGCTATCAAAGCTGTGTGTGTAAATAAACATTGAAGCTGAAAAGCTTTGGGTTTATGCTCAGGGTTAGTTGTCTAAGAAAAAGGGAAGGGGAACCATATCGTTATCCTTCACAAAACTTTAAGAGCCGCTCTCTCCTTGTATGACTTGAATCGCCTTTGGCAGTTTGTTTTTTGATATTGTGCTGATAACTTAGACGAAGAAGTTGACCGTTTGCTATGATATGATAAATCAATTTCCCATTTGGTAAATGAAGGTTTTACATTGAACGAAGCTATAGATTATTCGAGAATTGTTGGTAACGTTGTTTCACAACGCAGATTCGTACAGTTAGTTTGTTACATTTCTGCCATTGGGTACGTATCCAGCGCAGAATGGTGATCAAAATAATGATATTTCCATCGCCTCGAAGGCCAAAATGTAGTAAAATGTGCAGGGCGCCATATTCCAAAATTTATTACAGTTAGATCTGGGGTTGGCCCCTTACGAACTGATAAATCAACTGTTTGTCCAAATCATTACTGCCGTTATGAAGATCCTCTCCATTTCACCCTTCAAGATCCCCACTTATATGGCCAGATCCTTCAAGACCCACTAGGAAGGGGCGGACTTTCGTTCTTCTGCCGTAAATCTCCGTTTGAAAACGCAAAGAGAACGAATGACCGCCTTATCCTTTCAATGACAGAAAGGATGGCCGTATTTTAGCGCGTTGACAACGCTAATGGAGAGACCGACAAAAAAAAATAGCCTTCGAGTTGGCGCGTTTAAAGGAACTACAACTAAGGGAAGAACACAACTAATTCATTGAGAGTCGGTGAAAACAGGAAAAGGCAAAAAAAAAGTGGCGCATTGCTGTTCGGGTTTATTAGATAGTTCGGCGAAACAGATAATCCCCATTCTTATAAAGTTGGGCTGTGAAAGTGTATAGTGCCTCAACAACTATCAAAATGAATGGTTTTTATCCTTTACCTCCCTTTGTAACAACGTCTATTGTAATAGTTTGTATGGACACAAATAGAAAGCTTTTAAAGGATCTTTTTCTAATTTGGTCAGAACGGTTCAGTAGAAGGGATTAGATTTTAAAGTACACAAAAAGGAAAGGAGTAAGTACCTCACTATCATGGGCGAAGCTACACCAATGTAGCGGTCAGGATTCTTTAAGAAGAACTCCATGTAAATTTGAGATTGATATTTGCTTGTGTGCAGGCGATGAATTTCAAAGTGGTCATTGAAGGCTTGGAAGAGTCTACACTCAATGTTAGTCCCTTGGTCAGTGGTGAGTCTTCCTAGGGACCCTGGTGACCTTGTAGAAGACAACTGATGGTGCATCCGCGTGTTTCAGTGTGACGCATTCTACCCAATCTGTAGCTCTGTCAGTGGCTGTGAGGCAGAATTTGAGGTCTGACGAGGAGGGGAGTGGTCCTACAACGTCAATATATGTTGCATCGGTAGTGCGTCTTGGAAAGAGCCTAGGGGTTCGCGGATGTGATTTGTGGTTTTGGGTCTGTTGCAAGAGAGGGACAATCTAACCATCAATTTTACTGAGGAGGACATTTGAGGCTAGATATATCGGCTACGAAATAGTGCTGTTGTAGCCTTTATGCCTGGGTGTGAGAGGATATGAATTGATCGGAATGCTGCATGCCGGAGTTCGGATGACACAGAGGGTCTTAAAGGGTCTGCTGACATCTCACAGTAGATGCTGGTTTTTAAATGTTGAGCAATGTGAGGTGCGTGGAGTCTAAATGAGGATCTCAAAGCTGCGTTTCACGGAGTGCTTGTAGTGCGAAAACCCAGGTATATTTTAAGGCATTTGTAGTGGAACAGGAGGTTGGAAGTTGAGAAGGGAAGTCAGCAACGATGTTCCGTGGACCCTTCGTGTACCGAGTATCTGTGGTGAATTCTGAGAGAAAACAGAGGTGCCTAAGGCTTGTGGGAGGCAACGTGTTGTTCTTAGATCGGGCGCTTTAAATCGATCCCTCACCATTGTGATAATAGCCTTGATAATCTCATAAAAATCGGTCTAATTTGTCTATAGCAAAATGTTGGTTCTCACAATACTGAGTTCATGACGTATCTCAGCTTGAGACTTGTAACCCCCTAAGTCTGAAAGAAACCGTACGTATGATAGATCGAGAGAAATAATCGATATTCCTGGACATTCGTGTTGTACACTGTCACGCGCTAGTATGGATTATCCACCAACATAAACCTGTAAAATTATGGACACAATCCGGTTATCTCGGAGTTTCCTCTATGTCAACTACGCATTCACAGCTATTATTCAACCAGTAGCAGTAAAATTCAAAGAGAGCACATCCTAAAATGTAAACCGCAGTATTCCCACCCCCAAACTCCCGGCACTAGCTTAAGCGAAATCGGACCGACAAATCATGTGAAGCTAACGTTGAAGTTAACGTTATGGAAATTCATGTTTGCGCATATAAAATGACTATCTGGATGCAACTGAAATTATCATAAGGAAATGAGATTATAAAAAATTCAATTTTGCGTTCGGACGTAGGGGCACCGAGAAACTGACCCCCACAATTCCGTTAAAATAGGACTAAAACTTGATATGGCTTTGAACTTCTTGCAATAACACCGAGCTTCTGAACCTTCGAAGTATAAAATTCCAAATAAATGTAGGTTGGTTTCTGACCATTACAAAATCCAAACATACCGAAATAACTGAGGAAATCGCTGTATTTTTAATCGATTTTATGGTCATATCTTTTTTAAATCATTAATGATAAAAGTTTAATTCAGTTTCGGAAGTGATTCTGGCAACCGAATAGCTAAAAAGAGGGAGTTAGAAAAATTATCCCGATACAGAAAAGTATTTAGTTTGATAGTTTTTGCTCTCGTAATTAATTCTCTCAGATATTCCATTCTTTTGAAATGGTCGTTCTATGAAAAAATAATAATAATAACAAAGAAGGAGTTTTCTAACAATAGGACTGGCTGAAGAAAGGGAGCTCGTCACGAGATGCTCCAGCTTTAGTTTTTTGGTGGGTCTTTATGTTGAGATTCTACCACTTCACGGTACTAGGGTTTCAGAACACCCAATAAGTTTTAAATTATGATTATACAGTTTCCTTATAAAATATCTTTAACTTTAACTGCAAATATTGTTGTATAAGTCAAAGAAATGACTCAATATGTCAGTAGAAGATAAGGAAATTAAGGTCGTATAGATTAAAGGCACTTGTCGTGAGATTGCATTTGGATACCTACGGGTATCTGTTTTATTTTAACGTGTATGAATTTTATGAGATGCGGTATTCCTAGTCGTGCCGCCACCACCCTTCAGCCATGGGCATATCATCATGATAATTGCAATAAGCAGTTCATAATTATAGATATCCCAACTGTAAGTAGTGGCTGTGTAATTAATCATGTACAAACTCGGTAAGTAATAATGTGTGAGCTAAGCTAATAATAATTCTGTGGTGAGAATACTATAGGTGACTAGGCCACGGACGCAAAATTGTTGAATATTTTATTGCAGTGTAAATAATGGTTTTCTAATTGCGAAGTCATCTTTAGGAGCAAAAAGGGAAAAGTAAAATTATTGTTCCCACCAAATGATTCAGGGGCTGGTTAGGCAAATTCCGAACCACCCGCAATACGGATAAGTGTTGCAGTTGGCCACAATGTTTCATCGCCGAGTCGATTCGTACCTAACCCTGCTTGTCAAATGTAATAAGTCTATCTGACGACACTTTTTTTTTTCAAGCCTACCAAGGTAGCTATCAAATGCATTGTGAAAACTTGTAGGATCAAGCTGGCATAAGAGAAGTCTTTGAACAAAAACTGACGACCCTAGGTTTTTCGTCTGATCCTTACAATACTGCCTTAATTGGTGCTATAGTAATAGTTATTTTCCAGTTAGTATAAGCTCTTTTCGAAGAATCTAGAAATCTTCCTCGATCATAGTTGACAGCAATTCTTCGTGTTATATGCTTTCCCATGAACTATTTGTAAAAGGCCCAAAGAGGATGATTAATTTGTTCAAAACTCTTCGGAAAATATAAGTGAATAATTCCATAACGAAAGTTCTAACCACCCCATAAATCGGAATTGAATAAGCGGAGTGAAACGTGTTCCCACATTTGTATATATCATACCATCATATCATACCATTTTATGCTTACACTTTACATTGTAAAATGAACAATAAATTTACCTTACCACATAATAGTTAGCTCGAGCAAGAAAAGGGACCAAAATAGTGCAGTATGGCAAATCTACAATTCAAGCGACCAAATCTGCATATTTGACAGAGTTTTCGGGTGCTATTTAATGAGAAACAAACACTGAACTTAACTTAATCTCTTATATGAAGTTGTGAACATAATCGTTTATTATTATATCATGAATGAGTAGCATTGATTAAGTAGAAAATCAACAGGAGTATAATTCTAGAAACAAGTACTCAACTTCATATGAAACCTTCTGAACCTTCTGGACTATGAAATCGTAGAGGTTCATTAAAAGAAATGCTATTACACTATGTCCTGATAAGTACCTACTTATTGAATACATGGATGAAAAATAATTTTTGTATAGAGTTTTGCACTGAAGAAAACGATTGGTGAAGGGCTCTCAGTGAAGGTTTGTGTGGACGATGCTGCAGAGAAAATTATGCAGTTCTGACATGATTGATTTGTCTAATTTCAACGACATCCAAATGGCCTTAGCCAGCAGCAAGACGGGGTATAGGCAATCATAAGCTCGAGAGACTGGTTCACGTATGAGAAGCAAAACGAAGCAAAATTTGGTTTTTCCGCCGGATTTAAAATTTTCGAACACATTCGCGAAATAGATATTTATTTTTGGACGGATTGAATATGTGCTCAAGACAAAGTTTGAGGAGATTCGGGGGTTCTGCTGATTAGGTTCGAAAACGGTTGTTGATTATATGTAGGAGGGAACAGGGCTGGTCGTCTACGAGACGTCAGGTGTCTCCTTTGGCAGCAACTCCAGGATCAAAAGCGCCTAAATGGCCGTAAAACAACAACATCAAATAAACAAACTTTGTGAAAACAATGATTGCCTAAAAATTCCGCTATGCATCCGTATCTACGTTGGAGCTATGTTTAACGCATGAATGCTTTCAGGAGATTAACATTTTTTAACTAAATATCAATTAACCAATCATTGCATCCACAAATTAACCTGGCGAGAGATGAATAAATAAAAGTCAAATTTTAAAATTTGAAGGTAGCTTAACTTGACATCGACGCCAGCTCAACTGTTAGCCGAACCAGTAGAATGATAGCTCCAACGGCTTTGGCTGCAGAGTTCAACTGGTAAGGGGCCCTTAAAAAGATTTCCACATTTCTGATCATATCTTACACACGCATCTGATTTTCTTAGATAGATAGACGGAGTTCCGAGGGGTAGTGGCACATTATGTTTTGAAAATTTGTTATTGGTTTACACGCCGCATTGTCTAAAACATTGGCATGTAAAATAAATTGTTTTCTCTCCCGTCTTCTTTAAAACTAGCCCTGAAGAGGCCTATGTGAGCAAAAGCACTGCTCCTAATGAAAGCCAATGGACTATATAATTTTATCTTCGAAAATTTCCAACAATGTGGAATACAAATACACCAACCCTATCTCTCAACAATGTGTGTATACGTGTATTCATCGTGTTACAGATACACTACCTTTGAATCTTCTGAATCGCACGAGGACATCAAAGCTTTTAAAGAATACACGACCTTTCCAGGGTCTTTACTCCTCACGGACAAGTCAAATAGAACTTGTAACTAAATATCTACTAGAAAAGACGATGGAAAGCGAAGGAAACGGGAGAAAAAGCCAAACCCACTAACTCTCCTGCAAATTTCATTGACGGAAACTTTTCGGAGCGCGGCCCTCCAACTCTGCCTTTCTTCGTTGTTAATTAAATTTTAAGATAAGTCCTAGGGGAAGAGGCTTCTATCTATCCTCCTCTAACCTTACTTCAGTTCCCCTCGTCCTTCCCCTCGAGTTCGATTTTTTTCTTTCTCTTATTTTCTTTCTACTCTTCTGTGGAACTGCACCTCACGTACTTTCCACTTTGGTCACGAACACTCCGAAAAGTTCCTTTATACAAGCAAGCGCTGTTATTCGATGGAAAGTAGCCGTGTCGCGAGAGAAAAGAATAAAGAATTGAGACCTTCGTAGTCGGATAGAAAGAGCTAGAATAATTCTTTATTCGGAAAGCACTGACCTTAACTAACATATTCAATCCGTGAAATTGAACTGCGAGATCTCACAGAAGTGTTGATCAGTCTTTTTACAGATCACTCGACTTGGCAGATTCTTTTCCCTCAAGCGAGTAAATTGAGTTCTTTTTCCAGCTATTTGAGAATACATTCATGCAAACTAACGTAATTTCAAAATAATCGGATCATTATTATATGCCGTACCTGTTTATGTTTCTAGAAGGTAGTCTTCTAATAATCTCAGGTCGATGATTCGATGTGATATACCCCACTTTAGCGTTACAGCAGGTACTTAGAAACAGTTCAGCTTTGACGTTTTTTATTCCAAAAATCAAGTCATATTGTTGTTATCCCTTGAACCGAGCACGCTAACTGTCGGATACACGCACACGGTAAGTTTCTAAATTGATGTATTTTGTATTTAAAACTGGAATTACAACTGATTTTAAGAAGAAAGTAAACGCTCAATATTTCTCGCTGTACTATCCCAATAGCTAATATTACGTATTAACTAACCAAAGTAATATTTTCATGAATTTCAAAATATTTAATTTCGTTGTTGTAAATTAGTTCTTATTTTTTATTAAAAACATTGTGGTAAGTTACAACGTGTGCCTACTGAGTAGGAAAGAAAATATGAATAATCACCAGTTGAATATGAAACAATTGTAATCGAACAGAAAGAATCGTACAATTTCAAATATCCCTAAAAATCTACCGGTATAAGTTCAAATACAGTATGGGAAATTTGTCCGACCTCCATCTGACACGTTCTTTCCCCCAACAGGACCGCATTTTACAAAATTTGACCCATGATAACTTGACGCTTGGAACCTCGTTACCTTTTGATGAATGAATACTCGAAATTCATTTCAACAATAAAATTTTCTTGGCAAAATTATTATTAATTTGCTTGGAATTGAGTTATGACCAAGAAATCTAACATGGCGATCAGATTTTGATTAGTTTATTGATTTGTCAGGGGAGTGATCACAGTTCAACAGCTGGCTTTTATTCAGAGATATCCTGTGCTCCTCTGCTGGCATATACTAATTAATAAATAATCGAATAATTGATCGATGAAATGTGAAATACATATTATTCGCTATCTCGTAAGAGCTTCGTTCTCTCGTCTGTAAAAAGTGCTTTCTTTGATGTAGTCTGCAAATTCAACTATAGTCAGTCACTCAATTTCATGAAAATTTGACCCCTCATTTGATTTTTTCGGGAGTGAGTTACCCGTTCTGGAGAAGAAATATTTATTATAAATATAAACGACGATTTTAGCAGGACCTCGGAACCTTGCAGTTCGTTTTGTTGGACCACAATGCTTATTATTTCGATCTTATAATTAAGGCTTACTATTATTGCTTATTTCATTAGACATAAAATGATTAACGTTTCAATATGTTTGAAAGCCAAAAAACGCATAAAATTATCACAAGAAGGTGAATTGTTTTTGTATCAGACAGGTAAGTCTTTTATTCAGATCACTATTTATTATGATTCATTGTTTTAGCTCAAACACTTGGAAGAAAGAGCTGAATGAAAATTGCACACCTTATCAGACCTTCCCAACGTAACAATACCCGCACCTCCTTTAAGACTGACTTGTAGATGTCTCTTGGTTGATGAGTGTACAACATTTATATGCTAGTTGCACTTAGAGTCCCAAATTAGGTCCATGTCAAGTTATAGCATAGCAGGTTGATTAGAAAAGGCTGAGAGATCGCTCAGTTCATCGCTGCCTCTTCAAAACGTGTAAAAAGTCCAGATATTTCAAAGAAGCCGCAATTCCTAATTTCCGATTTGCGCAACCCAATTTAGTAATTGATTCCCTCACCGAACGTATGAATAACACTGTAATCAATATAGGAAAATTGTTACCAGGATAAGCCTTTAAAACAAGAAATTCCCAACTATTAGAATCAGCTGTTACATAAATCGTTCGGAGAACTCTCGTTAAGACTAACAAACTAGTAAAATCGATACTGCGTTGTTGATATTCGATAAATCAGATAGATCAACTCTTATCAGCTGATAGTCTAGTTCACGAGGTCGAGTGAGATTAGAGTAACCTTCCATTAGTACACCGATACATTCCGTTTAGTAACTGTAAAGTTTCCCCCACGGTCATACGGTAAATCAGTATGACTTTCAGAGTTCCCAAAATAAAATCATGTTGCTGTTTTTCTCTGGAAACTGGAACGAAAATTATTGGATGCCTCCAAATGGTATGAATTTTCCCACATCTTGTGAATAAGTTTTATGATATCTTTTCGTTGTAGTTTATCCGTTTTCTACCAATATCTAAACGTACCATGAATCCTATTTATGACTTTTACAAAGAAACTACTTTTTACCGAATGAAGCTACTGCAATGAATCTGGCCATTCTAGTAGAATCAAGTAAACATGTAAATGAAAACATGTTCTTCTGAACACTAAGTATCTAGTTTTAAAAAATTGTTTACACGTTATTTTACCAGCTGTTTTCCGTCCTCCTGGGTATATTTGAACTTGGAATAAACGGACTTTGATGTACCACATGTTTCGTAGAAGAATAAATCTGTTCTCAACCAAGATACCATTTGGATTGTTCAGTTGATCACATTTATGTGTCAAATTCAATAATGTTTTCACCCATGCGTCATGAAATTAACGCAAAATTGAATAATAAATGCACAAAGAATTGGTGTTGAACAGAATGCTTCATGTTCGGCTCAAAGCCTTTAAGGAGTTCACTCCAGTATCCAAATTACAACATCACTAGGTTACTACGATGAAAACATAAACAATAATAAAGCAAAAAACGCAAATGTCTGGCACCATAAATCGTACCGTATATCGAGAATGGTTTGACGAACCTGGGGACCGTCATTCGATTCTTCATTAAGTCATTCCAAAAAAGTCTAAATTTAGGCCGCTTCGACTTTTTTTGAGGTTTTAGGAATTTTCATTTTCCGACAATACATTTAAGGACTTTAAATAAAGTTGAGAGTCTGGCTTTGGAGCGTTGTCGGACCAATATTCATTTTTCCTGCCTTACGGCCTACGACGTACGGCGGACGGACGGAAAAATTTTTATTGCAGATTCGGATTCTACACCCTTTGCAACATAAACCATGAAATTTTCAGGGGGGGGGGGGATTTAGAATTTTTTTTTCAAGAGCGATTAATGGTTTATTATTGAATAATAAACCAAAATTATTTACATGTTATTTGATCACCTGTTATTCCGTCCTCCTGGGTATATTTGAACTTGGAATAAACGGACCGCTTGATGTGTGTTTCGTAAAAGAATTTGGTGATCATGTCATTTACATGTTTAGTACCAACATTTATTTGTAGAAAGCAACATGTTTTCTCCCTTTCGTCATGAAATTCCAAATTTCCGAAGTTTGTTGCACAACGAAATTGGTGTTGAACGACACTTATTTTCAAGTGTTCAGTAACCAATTGTATCAAGTACAATTAAAAATATTAGTTCAAATATGGTCTGGTGAAGTAGTGATTACAATAGGGACTTAACATACCGTCAGTTTGTTTCTTAACGATTACTATGTGGCTTTCATTTTAGGCAAACACTGATAGGATTTTTTTTTTAATTTGCAGCTGGCGTTTATTGCAGTGTTGTCGATTCCGCCTATATTTGACTCTACAAGGTATTTAGCAAGTGAGTTTTTTTGGTTTCCGTTGTTTGTTTCAAGTTCTACCATCGATATTACACGATATTCTATTTTATTTGTAGAGTCTCTTTCGTTGAGTGGAAAAAAGTTTCGTATTTGCTGTCAAGCAACACGCCCTGAAATGGAATACTCCTTTCATCAGAATGGCATTTATTACGAGTTTATCACAATCATAGTCAGATTGTGAAGAGATACTGTTACATTTTGAATCATTAATTTTCTTGCGGTAGTTCCTATGTCAATTTAATTGCACTTGGAAAATGAAATATAGGTATGCCATGGGCTCTTTTTAATGGCCATCTATAAATGAGATCTCTTTGTAGACCTATAGAATGAACAAACTATAATGAAAATAGACTTGAATAGTGTGGTCGATTCACATTTCTTGTTAGTTTGCACGGACTTCCTGCAATTGGTCTCAAAAGCTGAAAACTAATGGTTCATTTTTCCATTCAATGTAATGTAGCATTATTAATTATGGTACCATGGTTTTTTGTTGTTGATGGTGTTTTCCTCGGAATTAACCACCATTTCGGAAATTGTGTCAAGAAAAATCGGAACCTCCACTCTTGCAAAGTATAACTCAAGTCGCAAATCCCTTAGAAAAAAGACTGTAGAGGTCAAACCTCAACTATGATCCTTTACAGATTTCATGAGGGTGAAAATAGTTTCAGCATAAAAATTCATACATCCTCAATTTGGGTTCCCGTTAAAGGTAGCATCTTAATATGGCGATATTTTCTTATAGTTTTGATGTAAAAATTTGAATTTAAGGAGAGGCATTGATGCAATTGATTGCACATTGGGCCATAACCGTTGAATACTAATTCAAATATTTATCAATAATTAAAATGAATTTTTCTTAGAAAAACGGATGGTGTGGTCACCTTGTTAAAATGATAGGAATTTTTTGTTTAGAGGGTGAAATTTACTCAAACGCTACCATCAACTATTAATAAATAAAGCTATCACTTTAGGGTTCATGCCAGTGGAACTCTGCCAGTTACAGAGCTAAGAAAAGTTCCAGGGAATAGGTGACTAACGTAGCATATCTGTACCTTAAACGACAGTAAAGTAGATTCTGCTTGCCACTCTTCAAGAAGATTTATTTCGATTTTGATCGTATATCGATAAAATCATTTTTATATGTAACATAATTTTGTATAATAATTTTCAATCCCTATAACAGTTTAGAAAGCTTCGCAAGTTATTCATTCGATTCAGCTTGCTGGAGTTAAACGAGTTCTTATTTTTGTTTAATTAAACTCGAATTCCAAGAAACCATACACTATTTCAGAAGTATTTATAAATTCGCAGGTACCTTTCAAAAAATATTGTACGAGTCCTTGTTCCTCAACTTTGGACTATTTGCTGTCTTCATGCTGTACGGCACGTACAAGGTAAATTGATTTTAATTTCCAGAATGACAAATAATAATGTACTTACAATTGGACCAAATTGTACACCTACCGATAAAACTGAAAAATTTCTTCTCGACTGGATTAGCAATTGGATGCTTCATATGGAAATTCATATAACTATTGCAAACACATCTTCATAATGTTAGAAATGGTCCCTACTATTTATATTAATATTTATCAAGAAGTATGAATTTATTCTCACATCTATTTTACAACTAAAGATTTCGCTGGAAACCATACAGTTTTATTTAGAACATATTGCAAATGTACTACTCCCATAACTTAAAACATATTTTTATAGCGTATAAGGTATATTCTCCCTTAGGCCATGCATCACTCGAGTTTTCAAACCGTTTAACAGACAAACAGTCTCACTTTCATTCAACACAGGTAAATGTGTTTATTATAAACATGAAGTATCCTAATCGCTGAAATTTACATTTACAGCGTGATCATCATTTGGTGTTTCCATGGATTCTGTTGCAGTCCATTTTCATGTTATTTTTTCTCATATCCATATTCGGCGGGCTGGTGTACCAAGGACTGATGGATCGAAGGCTTTCCTTCGTAGAATTCGAATTTCTATTCACAAGTAAGTCCTAACTAAATTAATCGTGACCTCGTACAACAGTTTTGGTTTCAGCGAATTTTTAAGAAATGAATGAATGATTCTATAAATAAACATTGTCTGAGGAAATTGTTTTGGAGAAAGTATGTGTGCGTATTTGTCAGCAATCTGGTATCTTGGCAATCAGTCGAATCAGCCCACTCGGCAGAAGTCCTTCGTGGTAACACCAACCGAGTCCTTGTGGTGGTCATTCTTCAGGGTCGGTTGAATGATTGAATGAAAAGAAAATCTATCCTGATGAAAATACATAGCATTTTCAACTCTCTACAACTAGTTTTAGAAGTTTGTAATGTCACTGTGTATAACCGTAAAAGAGAGAGGCCTACTATTTCTCATAACTGCTCAGCACATGAAAGCCAATGTTGGTATGTATAAAGAATCAGTATTTTGTTTCTTCTCCTGCCACCGCTGGGGTTTAAACCAGCACGCCCTCCCCACTTTTTAATTCGGTTTTGCTTCTGAATCTACCTGAAGGTAGCGGAAGCTTGGTTTTAAATTTCGAGAGTTTAAAATTGGTTTTTCCCCAAAATCAAAATGTCCACTCTCATTTTGCGCTTTTAACATTCTGAACAATCGTTGTTTCGTGTCTGTCTGTGAGTTCGCAGCTCTAGCACTTCGAGCTCAAAAACGTTTGAATAAAGCAGTAGGTTCCACCGGCAGTTTGTTCTCTCACTAATATGCCGTGTACACCGGGCACGCAAGCCGAATCGCTTATATGATTTGAGGGCTCATCGAAAAATGACGGAACACGGTTGAACGTTCGAGAACAATAACAGTGCTCGCGAATTTGTTTGAGAGCGTCTTGTTCACGATTGTTTGAGGATAGAGTTCGCGAATACTGTTCGTTTGCTGCAAACGGGCCTCAACAAAGCACACGCCTAATGCTTGTGAACGTTCAAAAAACCTGTTCGCGAACGATGAGCATAAGTGCGAACGGCCCTTCAGATGCGATGGTTTGCAAATGATTTCCACGCTTGTGTGTATGCACACACTGTCTTATGTCTCATTAGAAATACCCATGTTGCGATATACTTCTGTCCAGGGAAAATACTTACAAATACTTTTCCTATTCAACCAATATAAAATTTCAAACCGTGCATTTGTTTCAGTATACTTCTCGTTAACCATACTAGTGGTGTACAACTACTACAGAGATCTCAGAGAAGGAAGTCCGGAGCCTTCCACATATTCATAAAAGATCACGTCAAATGGTCACGTTGACAGAGAAGATCGATACAGGTATTGGTCTAGTTACTCCAAGAATACACACTCTCTACTGATGACAGTGAAGTAGTATAGAAGGGATTCTGTTAAACGTTTATATTTTCAAATGGGTTTATGTTATCAAAATTTCTAAGCCAGCAGTTTTGAAACTAAAACTTGTTTATAAGAGTACTTGATGGAAATTTGAATTGAGACCATATGATCTTCTCTTTCGATTTTAATGTTGATGCATCCTAGGATGAACTCTTAATGTGGTTAAATCACAGTATGTAGTTATGTGTAATAGTAATATAGTAGCCAATTACATGGGTGTTAAAATGGTAGTAAGTTACACGCCTAAGGATCTTGTGGCTAATTTCTTCAATAATCGATCTACTGTGCTGGAATGTGAAATGGGACTATTTTTGAGGCATCCAGAATACAATTACAAGGTATGTAGGCGCCAAATCAAAACGATGTACCGTAGACTACGTCTAATAAGTTTAGTGATGTTGTTACTGGTGAGACTTCTGACAATTTATACCACATGATCAGGTCGTAGTGAGAAACCATCAAATAAAACAGACGGCATTTCAATTGACAACACTTGCGCAGGCATATAGTACATTTGTCACCAAAATCTTGTTTTACAAATTTCACGTTTTCAATGAAATTAAACTTCTTACACACACCATGAATGTAATATATCAGCTAACAGAAACCACCTTGTTGCAGACGCCATTGATGTGCAACTACTACTTGGCTTTCAAAGAACTCGCTTATTCTCACAGCTTCGTCAAGAAGTCGAGTAAATATGGACAGCGAAATCAAATGACCACGACGTGTATAAGATTGAAATGTTTAATCGAACAATGTGATAAGCTCCGTATCAATAATATAAATTTAACTATAAATAAATCAATACATTATTTGTTACAAAATGTGTTTTCTTAAATCTTCTCAATCCAAATTGTTCCTACAAAACGCACAAAATGCGACCGCACCGAGGTTCTTCTGTGGAGATAAGACTTGATATATAATTGAAAAGATAGAATGTGTGTACACAGAGTAACCTTGTAAAATCGATTTCAATATACGAAAAGACCGTTCAACAGAGCTTCAAGAAAGCGGAAGCTTTGTTTTTGCTGTCGAGGAATGAAATTTTTTTTTCTTTCAAAAACACGGTTTAGAATAATCTGAACAAAATTCGTGCCGTGTTTTGTTTGCCTATGTGTCGGTCCTGTGATCCCAGAAACTTGTAATCATCCTAATTTCTATAGTGTTCAGCTGATATGGATGACATTTTTAGGAAATGTGTGAGTTAAACTGTAGATGGACGCACACTAACGTCCCTGCTCAAATGCATAAATGAAATCCTTCAACCATAATTTTTTCCAGGTTCTCGTGGTCCGATCTTTCTAAAATTTGAAGGACACTTGGGAACTACCAATTTAATCATCTCAACTTAATTTCAAATTCATAGAATTGGCCTACAAAAACCGCCAAACATGCTGATTCACACATTCGATGGCGTTGTTGTCAGCGGGGAACGGGTCCCGTTGCATTTTTGCCCTTTGAATCGTTGTAATAAGCTTCTACATCATTCATGGTTAAGTGTCTTTAACCAGGGGTGCCCACAGGGGCGGGGGGCTATGGCGCAGACTGCGTCATTGAACTTCTTGGGGGGGGGTTCCAAAAAAATGTTTAGTTGGTAGAACGTAATTAATAATGAACCTATTAATTAATTAAAATATGGTTTATTTTTCTATCTGAAAATTTCTTAATGACAAGACAGTGCTTGAATAGTGTTTTACATTTTTTGGGAGGGGGTACCAACTTACATGTGGGGGCTGGTTCCAAGTTGGGGGGGGGGGGGGTTACGTCATGATGCTTGGGGGCGGGAGGCACCCCTGCTTTAACGATTATTTAAACTATCAAGGGTTCAGGATCTTGATTTTAATTTTCAAAGAAAGTCGGCTACAACTACTGGGAAGGATCGTTGTGTGATCCCTCGCACACGTATCCTCTAAACTGGATAATAAATCGAAAACCCCACGAAAAAACAGCCGTACAAACTCAATCGAACAATCTTATCACGAGATCGAATTTATTGATAACATTGGTAAAGTTTAGAAACCAAGAATCAATCCTTAGAAATTTCAGTAAGTTAAGGAACTTTTCTGAAGGCATCTATAAATAATCTCAGTTTCGTTTGATTGTGATCTTTTGACAATATTGCATTTTAGCGAGTGAAATTTTCCTTGGAGCAGAAAACAATGAAACTACAGTTTATTGGAAAGCCATTGTGATCTGATTAGCTCCACAATCAAGTTGAATGATCAGCATTCCTCCTGCTTAGCACAGTTGCATAGTGCAATCTTACATTATTGTAGAATGGTATGTTTCCACGACAAAGAGCTCCCGATAAATCCTCCCGCTTTTCTTCCCTCTTTTTAAATTACTTTCCTTTTTCACCGTTTCTGAATGGAAGTGAAATCGTCCATTGTCAAAACGGAGGACAGAGTTTGAAGAAGAAATCAGGGGCAGAGAAGAAAAAGATCTCCGCTCGAAGGGAGAGCGACGGAATAAATCAAAAGAAAAAGGTGAGATTATGAGGAATCATCACCTCCGTATAAACAGGCGGAGCCCAGGGATGAAAGATCTCATCTTAATATTGCAGATTGCTTCACATAAATTTGCATCCCAATTTCAAAGGGCAGAAAAGAACGATCTCGGCTTAATGCTCAGTGCAAATGAACTGTCGGAAACGGGGAGACTCGAGAGGACGAGTATAGAAAGCGGATAAGGAACAGGGTGGGGTGATTTGTCCGCGATCTGTTGAAGGTTTGCATGTCAAAGGGTCTGCCCTGTCTCGGACAGATCTCTTGAACATCTTCCTTTCCCTATACGTATGCAAATATCTAATAACCAGCAGTCCCCTCCTGCCAAAAAGGGCTTCCCTTTGGAGATGGTAACCGGCAAGGGGGAGTTTTAATCTGTGCGATGTCGTAAGGGAAGAATCACATCGCATCCCCGAATGTGTAATGAAATTATAGTTGAACGAGTTCCTTACCATTCCCCCCTTTTTCAACGTTCATACTCGCAGGGAAGTTGTAGAATTCTAGGCTGTTATCCCAAAGTGATGACGGAGGAACAAAACCAACTCCGTTCGCCGCTGCACCAACGGTAGTTATAATAGGGCAGATACTTAAACAGGCATTCGAACATCCCTTCGGCGTAAATAATAAAGAGGCAATGACATTCAACTCTCGTGTTACATCCAAAATACCGGCATCGTTTAAGAACCCTTAAACCACTCATAGGCGAACAATACCCTCTGTCACTAGCTGCGGAATGGCTGATGTACATCGTGCTAATCCTACCAATTTGGGAGTACAGCTGCCAGATATGGGGAGGTGCGTCCGACTTGCAGATCTTGAGGATAAAGACTTCCTAAAACGCACATCAGAAGCTCAAACATGCATAAAGATGTTGAAATGCTCCCAATACAAGAAGTATAAAATGAGGTTTACTATAGATTCCACCAGCGACTACCTATTCACCAAAATCCCCTAGCTGCTAACATAGTGGAGATAGTTAATCCAGATCTTCCTAGACATAGACCAAAGCGAAAACGCCATACAGACCTTCTTTGAACAGAATGAAAGTGAAATTCGAAAATTTGATTCCTTCAAGAATATACTCTATTTTCTATCTACACATGCATGACATTTACATATATACGATCTCTGTATACTACCTATTTACTATTTATCTGTAGTTTGAGCAAGTCAGTGGACTTCCACTCCCTTACATGTTCCACGTTGTAATCTGTTTTCTAAACTGTAATGCATTTTTTTTTTTTTTTTTTTTTGTGCAATGAACTTTTATTTGAAAAAATAGAGTATATGTTTATGCTCAAGCAGAGCCGTTTGTAGAAATTTTAAGGGGGAACTACCCACATCCATCACACATTAAAAAGTACAAATAAAATAACGTTACGAGAGGGCGGATTTCGTTGAAACTAAGTTTGACTAAAAAACAAGACGGAAAACAAACGGAAGAAACCCCACGTCCACACATTTATCCATGTCTCTAAGACTTGAAGACGACAAAACGATGCTGGCAAAGCACTTGCTGTACTAAAATAGCTTTTCCACAGTCACAATCATTCAAATTTGGGTATAATTGATTCAACACAATTTCACACTTCCACTTACATTCAGCAGTGCACGTTGTTCATTTATAATTTTAGCTTCAATTGTTCAGAGAGGAGCAACTTTGCTAATTACAGTTGTGGGACAGAGAGTAACAACTGATGTAAACTAACCAACTTTCCTAATGATGTTCTTTGCCCTAATGACGTGGTTGGCTTTCCCATATCTAGGATATTAAGAAAAATGTGTAAGGTTTAGATCCATCTCAAGACTAAATGTGTACATGTATAGTTTATTTTTACGACTTCATTGTAATCTCACATCGATGTTATTACGTTATTAATAATTATTAATAAATTAAAGATTATAATCAAATCAAAATTACATCGTCAGTTTTCATCCAAGTAAAACAGTCCTGTCGTAGGTAAGTAAATGAAAGGATATCAATTTATGCTAAAAACAAGCTCTCTACATTCGAATGAATTAGAAATTAATTAATTTCTGGAAACTAAGAAGCTCATTATTATTTACTAATAGCTATTACGTATGATACCACACATTGAACATGGGGAAATGAAGTAAATGAAATGTGGTAGTCGGGAACTCATGTACCATCGGGACAAACATAATTCATTTTAAATAAATAACTTCCTTTTTGACCAAGAATTTTTCTAACCCCTTTTTAGCTCCTAAAAAACTAATACAAAACAGTCAATCGTCAGCATTTGCTTGTTTGATTTGAAGTATTCATGATGTAATAAAGCTTCGTCCAGTAAGAGGGAAGTTTCATTTTAATAGGGGTGCGTGTAGAATATTGATTCCCTGAATCATTTTGAGACTTCAAACTTCTTGAAATCCCTCTGGCGCTTTATAATGATGAAAGACATTCCGAGGAATAAGTGACGACACATTGCGATGGCTCGAGGATGTGCCGAGCGAAATGAACGCTATCTGTGAGATAAAGGCCAAGCCGTGCAGATAGTGAATTTCTGTAGCTTGTCTCAGATTCGATTCGCCTAGGAAACTGAGAGGAGCTCAGAAATGGTTTTCAGGGTCCCCAAAATCAAAACATTCTTCTTCTGTATGTCGCTGAAAACCGGTTCGTCGGTAATCGCCGGACTTCAATTGGTAAGATCAATAAAAACCAACATATTCCACTCGTATAATATTGGAACAATTATCTCAAGTCTACTACATTTACTAGCCTATGATAAATATGTGTAAAATGTTAATTCATTTACTTCAAATTTCATTCTTATTATCAGAATCTATCAGGATGAAAATATAATTTTCAGATAGCTCACACCTTAGCGTTGATCTCGGCTGCGACGCACGTTCCCAATCCTCCATGTAAGTGTCAAAAGATTTCTTTAATTTTTAAATATATTCTTTAAAACGAACAGGTGTAAGATTAAACTTGTTACCCCTTTGGAGGGCTGAGGTAATACGCCTGCGAAACCCAAACCCTGAAGGTAAAAAGCTCCATAATTCTGCTAAGATTTGGTAGTTCCAACAAACGAGACGAGGGAAGAACCTTCAAGTCAATCAATTTTGGGGGGTGAGTGGTTCTTAACCTCGTTCCGCTACCATATAACAAGGGGGTGACGAAATGAACTAGTTTTAACATACCCGACCACATGCCTGCAACACCCCTGAAGCTGGAAAAGCTAGTTTATTGGCACATTACGGATCTCTGGATGATTGCTCATTCAAATTCCGTAAACAACATTACGTTCAAAACCTACTTTTGGAGAAAATCTCAGACTACATATATTTTTTTCGACTTTTAAAATCACGGGACCCGAAATAAAAGGGAAAAAAAATATTGAGGTAGGATTGAAAAAATACATACATATTTTTGGAGATTAAGGAAGTTCATTATTGAATGTACTAATCCAAAAATAACCAACAAGCAAAGTACTTCATAGGTACTCTTCCTGTGTTTTCCCAACGATCGTAAGTGGGCGTTACGTTTTTCTAGGTCGATTCCACAATTTCAAAGATCATTATTAGAAATAGTGAACCAAATAAACCCGTAGATAACCAAGGTTATTCAGATCCTGTACCCATTTTAATTTTAATTAATTACCTGTCTAGGTTATTAATTAATGATATTCCGTTTTACAGCTTACAACCAAATATTGTACTACCATACGGTTTTTTTGAACGTCGGAGTATTTACACTCATACTGGTATACGGCTTGATCAAGGTAACCAATATAATTTGTTATTACAATCGTAATAAAAGTTCTTTCCACTGTTGACATATTGGTGTCCAAGCAGCCATTCATTATAACATTATTTTATTCGTTTCAAGCCCAACCATATTCAATTTTGAAATTTATAGCATCATTCACAACTGAACTGCAGCAAACAAGCGCAATCAACTTTGAAAAGTTCACTCAAGTTACAATCATTGGGTGGGCATTCTACGTAGCATAAACTCTACCTCAGTTGACGATCACTTACCCGAACGTCTTCAACCCTAATTGCTATTCGTTTATCTGAGAAATTCAAAATCTTCACATACAATAACTGAAGCAGGATTTATTTGGTAGCATAAGAATGGCGGATCAACAAAATTAAGAATGAGTGAATAAAAATAACAACCTTATGGTATAAATATATGTATTTCTTTTTCAACTCCGAATGTGCCAAATCCTAGTCATTCTCTAAACATTTTGAAATGTAGTTACGTTAGTAACTGTAACACAGATAAATACTATGGACAGGCAACATAGGTAGAAAATGATGTAATTGCATAGATTTCTGTTTACCTACGTTTTACTTCTAACTGGATGAAATTTGAAGGGATTGCATGGGTTGGCTCCTACATCTCCTTTCAAATTTCATTCCCTTCGGTACAATAGTAGCGTGTGTACATGTGCTCAACCGTTAATTTGGTGAGTGGGGGGGAGGGAGGGAGGCCATGTAATTTTTATTTATGTGTATGATTGTGCCAAATGAATGATATCTATTGAACTTACGGAAAACTAAAACTGGTTGACAATTTCAAAACTCTTGGACTAATTGACCAATTTTGCCCCGATTGGGTCAGATTCGGTTCCCAAAATAACTTAGGTACCTATTGATAGCCATAGAACTTTTGGTTAACTTGAGGACGAGCAATCATGAAGTATATCTCTATTTTGGATGTAAACCGATTGTTCCTGATTGGTCATACATGTTCCAATAAATGAGGAAGATACGCTGCCCACCCAACTAGGCAGACTTTTTCAAAAACCTCAACTCTGTAATTTACTATTTGTTAAACCTGCAGAAAACAACAAAAAAAAGTAAAAAGTTATACCTGGTTGGCTAAAAAAAGTAAACGTTTTCTTAGTATGGATGATAACCACCGATCACGAGATAACTCCTAAAAAATATATCTCATTAACATTCTAGCTGCTATATGTAAAATGTCTAGCTAATACTTTATAAGTCATATGTTAACTAACATTCCAGAATGTGCGAATTCTGATATCATAACTCACTGTTACTTTCCTGTTAATTTTTAGAAAAACCATGTACTCATCTTTCCCTGGATTCTTCAACAAGCTATTTTCCTTGTATTTCTATTGAACTACCTCTTTGGAAGTATGGTTTATCATGGAGTAATGGACGCGAGACCTGAAGAAATGGTTGCCGAGATATTGGGTGTCGGTGAGTAAATAGTACCGTCAGAAATATAGGTTCATTTATGTCAAAATCATTTAACAACTTCAATAATAATTCAAAGTATTAATTCAATTGCTTGCTGGAAAACAATAATATACAAGTGGTATTATTTGTCTCCCCGTCCCAAACCTCTGTAGCTAAACTTCAGCATTAATTACCGTAGTTTAATTAATTAACTTTTTTGGAATCATACCTGGTTTAATAAATAACGTTCATCATTTTTTAGATTAGATTGGCACCTCTACTATATTCATCACTGGCCAGTGAATGTTAGATGTAGCTTACGGTATATCATCTGAACTCGGATCCTCGAGCTTTCATAACTTGTAATTGCAGTCTAGATGCCTACAAAAGTAGGTAGTTAATTAGGAAAGAAATTACTTTCAAGATCCCTGCAAGTGTGTCCTTGTAATTGACTTTTATAGGTCTTAATTTTCCGCATGAAAAATGGTCGATTGAAAAAGGTTTCAAGCAACCGAAACGAATGGTAGGCCCCCACCAACTGGTAACGGAGTAATACATTAAAACGCCCACCTAGGCTTCACTATTCCTCGAATATGCGATGACCGGCTCTCAGAGGTTGAGGAGATTGTTACCTTGGGGTACTGCTTGATCAGCAGCATTCCCTCTCGCACCACATTATTGGTGCAGCTGGTAGAGCAATGAGGGCCCTGGGCTTTGTTAAGCAGAATATTCGGGAGTTCAACGACATTCAGGCCGTCACTGTTCTCTATAAGACGCTGGTCCTGCCTCTGTTGGAGTTTGCCACCCCCGTATGGTCACCATCGTACGCAGTCCGCAAACATATTCCGGCTCAGGTCCAGCATAAATTTCTTCGATTTATTGCTTTTGAGCTTGAAATACATCAGGATGAAGTCGACTATGCTGCCCCGATGGTGGTATGTCACCTTCTGCTCTTGGAGAGCCGACGTTCTGTGGCAGATATATGATTTTGCACACACTATTGACTGTCGCAATAGTCTCGCTGGCACTGCTCGGGAGATAGGCCTTCTTGTGCCCCGTCTTTCCGCTCGCTGCTTTCCTCCGTGAGTTTCGCCCGCACAAATTATCTTCAAGATCGCCCGTTGTGCCACATTCCTAGTTTAGCCTTCGTCCTGAGTTGGAGTTTTTCACCTGTTCCATGAGATCTATGAAGTCTTTAATTGTGTCCTTCCCAACATTTTAATTTTTATTTGTTTTTACAACCTTACCATATTTATGTTATTGTTATTACCACTGACTCTAAACTTATTTCATGTTTCTATTTTCTTGTGATTGGGTTCGCCCTTTCTTATAAATGAATATGTCATAAAAGTTATGAAAACTTGATAATTTAAAACGCCATTACTTTTCGATCTACTTATTCGATCCTAGCGGTTCACCAATCCATTTGATTAATTATTTTTCAAGTTATTGTAACGGATTTGAAAATTATGAACATGTGTCACATGGTTGATTACATTACGGACTTTAAAAATTAACCTAAACTTCGTTGTAACAATCAAAACACGTTGGCTAATTTCGACAAATGTTTGATGAAGTCAGCCGGCCGCCGGTAAGTTTCATCGTTTTTGAATATGAAATCCCAAAAAGGCCTTAGTTGAACTAAAGATTTGCTGGCCATTTTACCCGCTTTTGTAATTAGTTACGAAATACTTCGTTTCCCTGTTCTAGTACGTGAGAATGACAAACACGATTGGTGTCTTTGTGAGACTAATAAATACCTACTGTATTGTTTTTGTCTTTTTTTTTCAGTAATCGTCGGGTACACGCTTCTTGTGGTGTACAATTATTACACACAGTTGAAAGAACCACAAACGGAAGAAACCAACGCACACTGAACACCTTCGGTCACTTCAACAGATCCTTCTGATCTAGAAAACGTGAGGAGTACGGCCCTTCCTCTAACCACAATAATCGCTTGTTTGTCAATCTAAACATGATGTACGTGCTGAGTTTCAGTATTTCTGATGTTACGATGATGAAGTTAGGACAGGAAATGATGAGACTATTTCCAATGAGCACTGAATATGATTTGTGAATAAATAAAAATGAATAAAAATTGTGATATCTTTTCACAGAATCGTTCTTATTTAAAAAAAAAAAAAAAAAGAAAAAAAGAAAAAACTGGTATTTGGTTTTTTTTTTTTTTTTAAATATATTTTTCTTCATACTTGTTCTGCCTCTCAGGAAATTGCAGTACTTATCAAAAGATTTTCATTCGTTCAGTATGCCACAAACAGTGATTTCCGAATGCATACTCAGCAAATATATTGAAACTATTTAAAGCTGGTAAACCATTACAACAACTGAAAGATTTCATCATTAATACCGATCACTTAACATTTATCCACACCGAAGCTCATGGTATACCGATAATAGAATCGAACGATTGGCTAATATCCGTTATTCAG
The DNA here is from genome assembly GCA_031894815.1 of Creontiades dilutus. NCBI lineage: Eukaryota > Metazoa > Arthropoda > Insecta > Hemiptera > Miridae > Creontiades > Creontiades dilutus. The sequence goes on along the minus strand of JAVIWC010001866.1, from coordinate 1,976,177 downwards.
TTAGGTAGCTACTCTTTGTCCCCCCAAGGTTCTCGACACTCCTACTCCTGAGCATTAACTTCAAGCTTTTAGCATCAGGGTTATCGTCTATGTGTGGGACGCTTATCGCCTCAAGCCTTTGAAGCTAGTCCGCTCCATCATCACTTTGCTGTAAGCTATTGTCTTAATTTTTCTATTATCATTTAAATGATTAATAGGAGTACAATCCCGTTCTTAGCGACGGTACCGACCCGACAGTCCCCCCCCCCCCTCTCAACACTCCTTCAACTAACCTTCGGGTGGGTTCCTTCCGCCCTTTGTTATCCCTTCATCACCACTTTTCCGTCCGCCCGAGGGGGTCATTCGTGTACCTCCCCCACTCCCCACCCCTCCCAAGCCGTAGCTTTCATCTCTGTTTACCAGCTCCCCTCAACCCATATTTGTAGGTTGCATAGGCAATTTTTCATCTTCGGTACTTAAATGTGTAAAATTAATCATTTAAATGACCTGGCTGTAGAACCGTAGAGGTCTACTGTCCCGTTTTTTATCAACCAAAAAGTAGTCACACGAAAAGCACAATTAGTTTTGAAAACTAAGACCTAATTGCAGAAAACTACGTTATTAAGAGATATTATAAAAACATTTAACAAATTCAGAATTTTCCATTTCCAACATTTATACGTTGAAAAATGAGAACAAAAAGAAGTTTGCAAATGGGCCAAAACGTTTTTAGTAGTTTTTTTTTAGAATATCTTTTCTAAATTAACAATTTAACGACCACGAAAACTGGACCCCATCGAACTTCTCCTGTTTATTACGGTGCTTGATTTTTAGCCAAAAAAAGAGCTATTTATTCCACTTCTTTGGGAAGTTACGATCTGGAACGTCACATATTATTCGCGGACACACTAATTTGTGTTTTTTTACAAACAATAACATTTAAAATTGTTGTACTTGTAAACGACAATTCGTATTCAAAAGCTTTCGAACTCTTGACTTTAAAATGTTTCAGCTCTTCTGTTTTACGCTCGTTTTAATTTTTGGGAAGTGATGTCAAAAAGGTAGGACGTACTTGGTTTCTATTACAGAAATAACAACCATCTCTGCAATAATTTCTAATCTAAGTTTCATAAAATATGGTTCAGCAAATGGGAAATTAATTATTGAAAACTTCAAACCAGAAGCCGGTGAACATAAAAACTATATAAATAAGAATGACGGTAAATCCCAAAATAGATTTATTCCCACGCTGGAAATAATTGGAAATATTTCAGGAGCAGTTCAACTGTTATCTCGACGAGATAGGGAGTTCATGACTTCTTCAATGTGATAGTGAGGGAAGATCAACGGAGCAGACTCAGTTCATCCAGCTGTTAGCTATGGTTTTTAGGGTCCCCAAAATCAAAACATGTTGCTGTTGTATTTCACTGAGGACCGGCGGAGCTATAATTGCTGCACTCGAAACGGTACGTAAAACAATTATTTTTAACTTTAATAAAAATTGTAAGTCATTTAAATATTTATTAATTTTGGTTTATTATTCAATAATAAACCATTGTAATCGCTCTTGAAAAAAAAATTCTAACCCCCCCCCCCCCCTGAAAATATCATGTTTACCTTTCAAAGGGTGTAGAATCCGAATCTGCAATACAAATTTTTCCGTCCGTCCGCCGTACGCCGTACGCCGTGCGCACGATTTCTCCCAAACGGCTGGAGCAAAAGATCTGAAATTTACAGGAAAAATCCATGTTGGTCCGACAACGGCGTACGGTATTTAAAGTGCCGTTTAAGGGTTTAAAGGTCAAAGTTTTGTAAAATCCCTAAAAACCTCAAAAAAGTAAAGGCGGCCTAAATTTGAGGAATCGAATGAGCCTCTCCCCAGGTCTGTAGGTCAAACCATTCCCGATGTATGGCCAGATTTATGCTGCCAATATTTGCGTTTTTTTTTGGTCTATTATTGTTTTTCTTTTGATATCAGTAACCTAGTGATCTAGTCATTGTGGATACTGGAGTGAACTCCTAGAAGGATTTGTAGCCGATACACGGGTTGAAGCATTCTGATATGCATGAAACGCTGCAAATTTTTTCACTTGCAGTTTTATTTATTTGGCTTGCATTCATGATTTGAATTTCTACTGAGCTTTGGAGTGTGCTTGTTTCACAGGAGCGATTATCGAATTTCAGGAGATATGCATAGAGCACGTAAATCGGTTCTCAACCAAAATACCTATTTGGATTGATCAGTTGATCATATTTGTTGATCATATTTGGAGGCACAAAAATATGATCAACTGATCAATCCAAATCGGTATTTTGGTTAAGAACAGATTTACGTGCTCTATGCATGTCTCCTGAAATTCAATAATCGCTCTATCACCTGTGAAACACGCACTCTCCAAAGCTTAGTAGAAATTCAAATCATGAACGCAAGCCAATTGAATAATAAACCCCAGTGAAAGAATTTGCAGCGTTTTTAAATTTTGAGAAATACAATCGTATTTTTTGATTTGATCCAACTCATGTTGACTGTGGATGAGAAAGATGGACTGGATAGATAACTTTTGGCAAAGAATTACCTACTAACTATAATAGACTTTTCACTGCCGTTTAAGAAACCACCAGATAAAATGGGTGAGCCCAGGAAGAATGCTAGCTGCTAGAACAACAAAATTCCCCCATTTCGAGAAGGGTGCACTAATACCCGTCTACATTGCAGAGGAAATGCCTGTACTTTTCGAATGAAAAATTATTCAAAAGGTCCTGAACTGAAATACGGATATTGTCACCGTACATCCTATTGGACTCACTGATCAGGGTTCCTCCCAGTAGTTATCGTAAAAAAACCCTCCACTACCTACCTTATAATGTACAGCAAGGAGGTGATGCAACGAATTACCAGTAAGCCGGCAGTACCCTATAGCTAAAAAGTTCAGTTCTATCTTCAGCGTTAGCACTTTCAAGAATTGGGATGGGGAACGATCAGCATTCATCACAAATGAGATTCAGCAACTGTTCAGAAGCAGGAACTGTTGGGAGCTCAGACGCAAGTGCACCCCCAGCAGATGAGCAAAAGAACGGTACCAATTCTAACAAATAGGCTTTTGTTTTAAAAATGGATAACTGCTCGAGTCATTGTGAGGTGTGGGAGATCTCAAAATGACAGTAAAACTCTCAAAACACGTCAACTATTGACCAGTATTTCGTCCAAAACATCTATGCGTGTGATGCGATCAGGCATAAGGTCATTTTTGGCCCCTATAGAATACCGCGGGCCGTGTCATTGTAGATTTGGAATCTTCACACCTCGAAATGTAAAATGACACAACTTGATTGCTGTTATACAAAAATTTGCTATACAACAACAAAGGCTCATCATTGAAAATAAGAAACTATTAAATGAATAATGTTTCAAAATCCCTCCATCCTCATTTCAAAAGTAAGTTGGCTTGTGGCCGAAGACTGGGTTACACTAGTTGAATCATTAAAAACCTAAATAAACCTACCCAGGCTACGGTTTTGGAAGGGGTGAAGCTGAACTGGCCTGAACAATCAGAAACGACCATCAGCAACTATTTGTCATCAGAATTATTAATAGCGTGCTCTGGGCTGAGGATTCCCATTTTGCGTTGAATCATTCTTGTAGGATTGACCAATAATAGAGAGTGAGAAGTCAACAAAAACGCTGCAAATTCTTTCACTGGGGTTTATTATTCAATTGGCTTGCGTTCATGATTTGATATTCTACTAAGCTTTGGAGTGCGTGTTTCAGAGGATAGAGCGACTATTGAATTTCAGGAGATATGCATGGAGCACGTAAATCTGTTCTCAACCAAAATACCTATTTGGATTGATCAGTTGATCATATTTGTGTGCCTTATGAAATTCAATTATCGCTCTACCCTGTGAAACACGCACACTCCAAAGCTTAGTACGAGTAGAAGTTCAAATAATGAACGCAAGCCAATTGAATAATAAACCCCAGTGAAAGAATTTGCAGCGTTTTTTTATTGAACCTCAATACCCCCCCCCCCCCCACAATAAAAACATCTATAATTTATCAAGTCCTTTAGCACTCGTATTGCGTTTAAACTTCCCAAAATCCAAATTTAAACGATGTAGCCAAAGGTAGACTGATGTAGAGGAGGGACACAAATATCATCAACTGATCAAACGAAATAGGTATTTTGGTTGAGAACCGATTTACGTGGTCTTTGCATATCTCCTGAAATTCAATAATCGCTTTATCACCTGTGAAACACGCACACTCCGAAGCTTAGTGCAGATTCAAATCATGAACGCAAGCCAATTGAATAATAAACCCCAGAGAAAGAATACTTATTTACCCCACTAATAATATTGAATAACATTTACCTATATATCATCAGCGTTTCATGCATATGCAATTATTGCATATGGTTGAAATTTTTGCTTTTCTAAAAATTGCGCCTCGTCCGTTTCATTTTGATCTTTGAGCACCCCCTTAGTTTTAAGCCCCTTTTACAACTTTGTAAACAGCCGATAGCGGTTAGCGCCTTGTAATTCCTACCTTTGAAAACTGCCGCCATTATTACCGCAGTTTGTTTATTTTAAGTAGCTTTTACTTTCAATTAACGTCTAAGCCTTTGGTGTACAGAATCCTGAATCTGCGACATACTATTTCTGTGCGATTTTAGCACTTCAGGCTCTGGAACGCAGTACTTCCGGAGTCCTCACGATAAAATGAGCAACTAAGTGAACTTTGACATAAAATGGAAAGTTGATGAAACTTAACCTGTAAATTTCTGTGGGATCTAAGTACTACCTGCCATTAGATAGTTAATGAAAAATTCACTTTCGGCGTAGTATACCTACCACTTCTGTAATAAGCTTGAGTTGTCACTGTCAGGTATCAACCATGATTTATGTGGATTTCTACTTTTAAATTAGAACCATGATTTTTTTTTTAAATTTCAGTTGGCTTGCCTAATGATATTAGTAATGGTGATGTACTATAGCCCAAATGCAGCTAGTAAGTAGACGTTTTTTTGTTCCATTCATTCTATATACCTACTGCTATGTACTATTAAATGTGTTTGCAATTTATAAGTAAGACGGAGTAACAATATGAAGAATGTAAGGGGGAAAAACAAGGGCCTCACAATAAGGATAATAATATAATATAATAAGGATATAACAACGAGGCCAATTTCGCAAAATTTCTAGAAATTCCATGGGTGAAAATTAAAATTGATCTGTAAAAAGCATTTTTCAGGAATATTCATGAACATACTGATGTGAGTTCAAATGACCAGCGCCAATACGTTTAATGGAAAATGGTTTTCTATTTTTTAATTTTTATTTTTATGCAACTACAAGTTTCGACTGTAACACACAGTTATTTAATGCAATCACTTATGGATCCACTTGAGTAGGTACATACTTTTTTGTTTCTTTTCGTTAATTGAATACTTGAAATATTGATCAATTTTCAGATTACGGTCAAATGTTATTTTACGAAACGAGTTTTGCCAACTTGGGAACATTTTCATTCATATTTTTATACGCTGTTCTCCAGGTAATTCTCACATTCTGCCTACTATTAATTCAAATAGTACTATATCATGATACATATCACACTCATTGGGAACATGTTTTAACTGTAGGAACTACATTCTCTAATAATATTTACGTTTATTTCAAGAAAGATTATGCATTGATATTTCCATGGCTGCTGCATCAAACCGTGGGTTTCATAATGCTATTGAATCAATTCCTTATCAGTTTGGCGTATATGTCAACAATGGATATGAGGCCCAGAGAAATGGGCTTGGAGTTCTTAGGACTGAGTAAGTTGTTTTTGATTATGCAATATTACCGTCTTTATAATCGCTCTCAAGTGATAGGTAATTTTAACAAAGGGTTTCACTAATTTTTAGATCACCTATTAACCAGTGCGTTTTTCAATCCATTTTTCACATGAAGGAAGCAAATTGTCTTAGTACACAGGTAAAGAATGTTACTGCAATGGCTCCAAAAAATAAAAACTATAATTTCTCAAAATGTTCTTCATGAAAATTGATGTTATTAATAGGGAATCGTACTCTTGACTTTGTTGGTTCAGAAATCTGATATCTACACGAATATTTAATTCTTACAAGAACTGCATACTCGTAAATGCGATTACATTCAAATTTTTTATTAGTATTGTCACTATCCCATGATTACATAATGTTTTATTGTTTACAGTAATTACCGGATATTCACTTCTGGTGGTTTACAACCATTACAGAGACCTGAAAGAACTACAAACTGGAGAAACTTCCTGAGTATACTTCTGCCAAGTACATCCAAACTTTCAATTCTTGAAAAAAAACTATCAGGTAAGTATGGGTAATTGTTAACAAAAAGTTCAATTTTCAATGCTGAATTCGTATGACGGTAAAACATCTCCAAATTTCTTCCAAATTTGCATATGGCTTCCAGGGATCGGAAAGAGCAACAAAAAGAACAATATGAAGCTCAAACTACAATTTCAAATTTAATCAATTCAATCATAATCATAAATTCAGGATTGATGGGTGGTATTATCAATTCAAACACCATGATTTTCAAAAACCATTTTAAGGATAACCAAACACAAATTAGAAACATGCATACATTTCAATATCGAAATTTGCAAGAGTTGTGGTAATGAGAACTACAAATGGAGATGATAGACTCATGGGGCAAAAACCATTCGTAAGCGGTAATGATGATTCTTATAGTTACAAACTTTCAAGTGAGTTTCTATGCATTACATTCATTAGAAGACAAGTGATTTCATTTCTGTAAAGGTTGAACTACATATTTCAAGTTTTAAAAGATTTTTCAACAAAAAATTACTTAACGCCCCGAATTCTAAGTGATAATGCAATGAAAGGCAATGGGATCGTAATGATAAATTGGGCTTTTAATGTCGAATAAAAAATGGTTTATGAAAAGAAACATACATGCTTGACCATGAATTATTGTGCACATTGATACTTTAAATATTTAGAAAGAAGATATGCAACACAACATCTCATATATCTGAAGGAATCCAAACATAACATAGGATTTATGATTTTTTTGAGAATCAGCCGTATACTAATTTTAATAGAACCAAGAAAACGAGATATTCTCTGGGAGCAGATTCCGTTCAGGAATCCATGTGTGAATGGGAAATGAAAATACATTCAGAAATTAGGGAAAACCTATTTGGATTAAATCGAACAACTTATAACAAATTGTATGCAAAACTGTTCAACACATAGGAAACGTCTTTTATATGGATTAAATCGAACAACCTGTAATAAATTGTTTGAATGTCAAACTGTATATTGCGTGCACATAGTAATTGGATCACGTAAAAGCTTCTATACTTGGAAGTCAATTTGTCAAATAAACACTGGTCTCGTAGTGGCAAGTACGTCGTTTAGAAGATGTTTGGAAGACGTGTGCGGGTGAAAGTTCTGATGTACAGGATAAAAAGATCGATTTGCTTCATTTGTTGAACAGAAGATATAAGTTTCTAAACTGAATTGAAAAGCCCCCTAACTACTAATTTGGAAATTCACATTTCAATAAAAACGGCGAAATAAGTAGGTTTTCAATGTTTTTTAGATTTCATTCTGTAGTTCCAGAAAAAGTTACCATTACGTGGAAAAACCTAACTTACAGGGAAGAATTTCCAGGGAAGAAGTACGCGCCAGCTGGACTTGGTTACTAGGCTTCAAGGGATTTCACCACATAAGACAAGAAAGAAATAAAAGACGCTTGTCACACGTTTTTTTGCAAAAGTTTGTGTAATCTTCCAACATTCCAAATCCACTGTGATTGACTTCACAAAACCGTAACATATTCATCAATTTTACAATTTCTTCCATAAAATCCACATAAATCTTATATTTGCAAAATTATTTTTCTCTTTGTTCAAAAAACATCAAAAAGGGAAAAATTAAAATTTTCATAATTTTTAAGTTGCATTGCCCCTTTACTTTACGGCTCGAGTAAATCGCGTTGGTTCACCCTGTGGTTGCAGGAAGAGAATCTCACGAACAAAAACCACTACGGACTATTGCTGTTCCAAAAACTTCACATTCATCCAGCCCACAACCGAGCGGCCGCAAACTCTTTGATGTTCCAGATGTTTTCACGGCCTGTGAGCCGTGGTCCCGGAGGCCTTTGAGATGGAATGGAGCTTTGCGTCAAACCGGGCAGTACACAGCCTCCCACCCCTGGACTCTCCTATAACAATAATGAATCAACGCACCTGCTCATCTCACCGCAAACCCCTAAACCCCGACCGCCTATGGGATGCGCACATCGCACATCCACTACAAACTGTTTGTAGTCAGCGAATAGCTGTAATAACATGTCACGCTCCTTTGTGCCACCGTTTCTATTAGCTGGGGGCCTAAGGGCAGTATCGTGTCACGCCAAGTAATTAATTTAACCTTATACCTTTGGTTATTCAGCTAATTAATTACCCCTTCGGTAATCTTGCAAAGCCCTCTCCTACGCTCTTTGTTTCACGGGTCAGTCTCCTGTGTCGCATTTGGTAATTAACCGTCATATTTTCACCTTTGATCATCATTTTCTCTCTCGTTTTTCGCTTGTCATTGTTAAGTATTCCAATAGCTAGATATGTTTGATTTTTGATTCAATATATGCGAAAAGTTGCTGCTGGGGATTGAAGATTTTATGAATCTTTCAAACTTGTTTTAATGACCACTAATCCATCCCGTAACCTAAACTGAATTCTTGTGTATCAACAGCTTTACTTGAAATAGTACAGAGTAAATATTATTTGGAACATTAGGGATGCGCAAGAACATAGTTTGTTGAGCCATCTTGATGGTAATGCTGTTCATTTTCAAAATATTCGGTTCTTTGTGATTGGCAACTCCAAGGATTGGCTCTAAGGACTTGTTCTCTTACACAGCTTTTACAGCTCCATCCTTCCATACAGAAAATATTGGATGATCTCCAAACGCATTGTGGCACATTAAAATCAAAAACGATTTTGGGTGTATGGGAAAACTTTCAAAGCTTACTTGTTCCGATCAACAATCCTTTAATCATAGTTCTGAATACCATAGTGGTCGGTAAATGCGAAGCAGGGTGTCATTTATCTTGTCTTGGTCCACTTAATTTGTCTTCTGTGTAATGGTTGGATCAAGCACTAGATTTTCCTTTCTGTCAATGACTGTGTAATGTACCCTCCTAGGCTACACAATGAACTTCTTTAAATAGGTCGTACAACTTTGCCCTGAGTAAATGTAAACATTGTTCTACAAAACTCGGTTTTGGAACAAACGCGGGATAGCGTCTCCACGGTATTCGAGTCGCTACAGCTTGGAAAGCCGCACCGGCGACTTCCCTTACTCCAATCACCATTTGCCCAATCGACCATCGATTTCATTGGGGCCTTCAATCTGTTTGTCCATTCGCTGCTTAATAGTCCAACCTTTCTGTGGTCCCAACTATTAACCTGTTGACAGCCTCCGGAATTCTGTCTCTCGCAGCTTCGACCTTATTGCCTGCGATGTCCGGCCCTCTGAATCAGACAAATTGACTTCAGACAGACAGACTTCAGTGTTTGGAACTGCTGCTTTGGAGGCTTAGTGACGAATGAATTTATATAACGGAACCACTCGACACTTAATTTGGCATCTATTTTGGCGGGTTGAAAAGATAGTGCAGGAATTCATGCTGAAATCAAAATCAGTGGGTAAATGTTGACTTACAAAGCTAATGCCAAATACGATGTCTAAGAAAAGTCACGTATGCATGATATCTTGACTAATTGAAGAAGAAACAAAGAACAGAACTTCTGCTAGAGCGCGTACATTGGTATAGAGGGGACGCGGGACTTCGGCTAATCTGAGACTACAAAATAGAAAAACAAAAAAAAAGAAAACTGTTTTATGATGTGGATTTTTTTTAAGGTTGTAGAAGAGCATAACCGCTACATAAATGAGAGTGATGGGAACTAAGAAAGAGATTGGTTTTAATGAACACTTAACTCTGTACCACGCGAGTTTCACTCTCCGATCCCAGATATCCTTATATGCTTAACAAAAACTAGTGTGCTTCAGAGCGTACTGGACCGAATTTCAGCAGAATAGGTTGAAAAAGGAAGAAATCAACTTCAGAGTACACTAACGTGATCAAGGTAGTGACGCATAGTAACTGCATTCCTCTTGTCTTGCAGAAGCTTTGATTGGAAAGAAAACTAATCAACTTCGAAGCTCACTGAGCATATCAGCAGAAGGAAGATTGCTGCAGAAGGGAGGGAGTTTCCAAGAAGGCGAACTTTCGCCAAATCTTTTAATATTCAAAGATACAAATAATGCTTTTTTGAATTTCTATTCCCTAATAAACCATCTGCAGAATCAAGGGTAAAATACATCATTATTTATAAACCTCCACTGCCCATTAGGGCAACACCCGCTATCCGATCCTCCCTCTGATTTTATTACTCCGCAATACTATTAGTAGCAAGAAGTACGACGTGTTTTCGCTTTCAACCCCCGAAAACTTTAAAGGGCTCCTTTTCGAGTTGTGACCGAAACTTGAACATAAATATAAGTAACAAGATGAGAAAAGGGAAGCACTAAGGATTGGCGGCGGGCCAGCGAACCTTCTAATGACTCCCTTCAACACACACTTTATCATTTCGATTACCTTCCTTTCCTTTTCCTCTAAGGGCAAAAACAAATAAATTCGAGGCCCCCCAGATTTAATTAACAGGCTTATTCGCTCCTAACTCCGTTTTAGGTTTTCTGGAGTCATCTCGGTCCTACTGACTGTAGTGCATCATTTCAAAATGTGCCGTTTCTTTTGTCACCACATCAGTCATCTTTGGGTCACCTTAGGTTCTTACGTTTTGATTCCTAAGCCAATTACCCTTAAGGGTTAATCGGGAGAATAAAAGTCGTTAGTAGGAAAGTTTACTCTCCTTACTATGATGACATTAAAATTTCCATCATAATGTAAAGGTAAATTGCAATTTATAAATAGTAGAGAATTAAAATTAATTGATCAAGGTATATTTAGCAGGAAATTTAAGTTGGTTCCTTGTCCGTTTAATGTAAAATATCGCTATAAATTATGAGAACGAAGCAATCAACTTGGGTTGAGTCTCATTATAACATATTTGACCTAATTTTTGAGGCACGTAATCCACCATCACCAGTTCACCAACAATGTGGTTCCAGGCTTATGTATATATGCACCAAAGTTAACAAGGATATGTTTGAGGTTAGTCAAAAATTCACCAGTCCTAACAATGGAACGCATTACGGCTAAACAAAGGAATTAACTGCGTATATAATGTAACCCATCTTTTCGAAAGGAATGTTTGTTTTCTTCTTAATACTTTTGAACCTTGTAAATTGCTCAAAATTCAGGCAATTTCAGTTTTACGTTGGTCAACTTGTGAATGAAATGGTCTAGTGGAACGTTTTCGATCCTACAAACTCACCTGCGAAAAGGGTGTCGCATGTACTTCGCGTCTGAGTTGAAGATAATGAAAGACAATGAAGGACTTGAAATAGAAGCAGGACAGGTTTGAAACCCCCCTCGGTCACACCTTGAAAATGATTGGGCGGACCATAATTCAAGTTCGACTTGCCATTAGCGGCCTGACTCCACGAAGCCTTCTCCTAAGGGCTTAATAAACAGTTACTCGAGAAGAGGAAAGGATAATGCTTGGATCGCGTGATCCTAACATCTTTGCTAATAAAGAAATCAACATTAGTAATAAAGCTCTCAAGGCCCCCTCGAGGGCAGGAAGGTTTTGGGCTGAAGTGACGAGGGAAGGGAGGGGAGCGGGCGTGATATCAGAGAGTTGGCGTGCAACTCTGGTGGCATTTGTCTCTCAATCTTTTCTGCCCTCAGCCGCTCTCTCGACCATTAGCTGGGGCACCCAAGGAAATGAGAGCTCGTAATACAGCGAGAACTGGACGCTGAGCCGCTGCCCTTTTTTCCGAAGGACTTGGGGAGCTGGGCTTGCTGGGCTGGATGTCCGGCAAAAAAAGTTTGACAAGTTAAATGTACCAGTTAGTTTCATCGTATTTCTGATATGATTGTACAGATCATCAAACTGATTCAAATGATATCGAAGGATTCTTAATTCCGAAAGGTGTAGAAATTGAGATTGTCTAGAGCATTCACAGGAAAAGGATGTCACAAGACATAGACTTAGTCATAGTCACCCGTAGACATCAACTTCTTCAAGTCGGTAGGCTATCCGACACTAACAAATATTTGAATTAATTTGAATTATTCAATAGTACATACTCTACTGGTACGATTGTATTTGGGGCCGTCTACCTCATAAAGTTTATGACATAAACCAAACAACCTTGTTGAAAGGATTTGCAAACAAATAGTCAATTCATTTCGGTCGATTGTCCGGTTTGAATACGAATAACTATTTACAGTTTTTCTATTATACCATTCTATTTTTTCTACACAAGATAGATTTATTACGATTAGGCATTACAGTTAGAAAAATTGACCCGTGAAATTGAGTCCAACTGCAATGACTTTCTCCCACAACAAGCAATTGAATAGATCACTTTATATAGTATTGATTAATATAATTATACACGGACTACTTTCAGTTATTTCCGTTATTGATGAGCAGATCGGTGCGGTATTTGAGTTTTAGTCTGCGATTTGGGATGTAGAGTGGTACTGCATCGATAATAACAGATGCCAGAGGGTTGGGATGGCTTCGTAGTCTTTGGTGGAATTCCTTTACTGTTGAGATTTCCACTTCCTTGTGTAAGTTGGAGTTCCTAATATACCACGGTGCTTCAGTAACGACGAACACGATTTTATGAGACTTGTACTCGATTTACCTGTGTATCCGACGCACCTCACCAGACTTGATAGCCCAATTCCCAATTTTATTACCATAAGGTGTATTAATCACTTAGTATCAAGCGACATTGGGCATCTTTTGAGAACGGACGTGATAGTTGATATTGTCGGTAAGCAGTCCAATCTTGTTTCTTTTGCCTCGTAGGTGTCCAGAATTTTGCCCACCACGAAATAGTTGGTGTGGACAGGAATGGGAGTTCCGGAGAACGAATTGTGAGGCTGGAATGAGAGGTTCAAGATGGTGGATCAATTTTAGTAAGAGTAATTTCTCGGAGATATTGGAAATGAGTGGAAGAAATCTGATCCGGCAGTAGCTATGGAGGTTATTAAAGGGTTTATTCGGCTTGCGAACTATTATGGTTAGGGCCTGTTTCAAGTACTTCATCCTTTATTGGGCTCCGTTGTGAATTAGGAGTAAACTGATCTTCCAACATTGTCGAGAATAGTTCAACCGTTTTTGAGGTTTAGCTTATCAGTGTTAATTCAAGTTTACGAGGGGGGGGGGGGGGAGGATATCGGGGCACTTTTAGAGAGTGATTTAGTTTTTTTTTTTTTTTTTTTTTAGTACTAAAGTAGAATTGTTTTCAGATCAAAAATTCCGAATTGTGCTGTCTGTGTGTCTGTGTGTCTGGAATGAGAGGTTCATGGTCCCCTATAGGTTTCATGGTCCCCGGATCAATAGTAGCCTCTGTGCATGCTCAAACGTGAAATCCTTGTTACGCTCATAACTCCAGGAGTTCTTGAAAATTCGATGAAATTTTCAGTTTGATGTGTAGATGGTCCCCTATGAGATATGATCTCCGGATTAATAATAGCCTCTGCGCATGGAATAACTCCGAGAGTTCTCGACCAATTTTGATGATTTTCAGTGGAAGATGCGCAATTCCTGATCCGGCAGTAATTGGAGGTTATTAAAGGGTTTATTCGGCTTGCGAACTATTATGGTTAGGGCCTGTTTCAAGTACTTCATCCTTTATTGGGCTCCGTTGTGAATTAGGAGTAAACTGATCTTCCAACATTGTCGAGAATAATTCAACCGTTTCGTGAGGTGTAGCTTATCAGTGTTAATTCAAGTTTACGAGGGGGGGGGGATATCGGGGCACTTTTAGCGAGTGATTTGGCTTTTTTTTTCATAATGATCCGTCGGTGCTATCTACCTGAATTTTCGTTTATGTCTTTTGGAGCTGGGCATGGAGAGGGCAACCACGATAATTGGCTGTGTGTGTACCACAACAATTTGTGTAGATTGTAGTTGAATTCGCAGGCCTTGGACATGACTGCGTGGAATGAGGGCCGTCATATTTGACGCATCGTCCCTATTAATGGCAGTAATTTCTCGAGTGTCCAAACTCCTGAAGCTCAACGCACTGGATTATGCTCGTTTCGGACAAGGGGGCTCAACTTTGACCAGAGCGTGATACAACCTATTTATATTGTACATTTCGGAATTTTTCGGATCAAGTTTGAGATCCACAGGAAATATTGATAAGGTGGCATTATTAAGGGGATGAAGAACGGAAAGAGTAGTATTAGTTGATATAATGAATGTAATTAGAATCAAATAATATTAATTATTAATATTATTATTAATTACAACCGTTTTTGTTTAAATATTTTGAAGGTAAAACATTCTCCAAGTGAAGAAAATGTCAAGGTTTGTATGAACTTTTTTACATTTAGTCAATTATTAAATACTATTTTACATATTTAGGTGGAATAATAGTTTTTAATCATTTGAAATGATAGTTGTTTCTAATAGATACTTTAAATTGACCTCATTGAGTAGTTGAATGCACGAATTTCAACTGTTTAAATTGCCCATAGTCCTGTCAAAGCCGAATAAAGCAGCTAGTAAATGATCAATTTCACAAAAACAAAATTAAAAAAAGGTTTACTTACCGTACAAAGGGAAAACAGTCGAGCCTATTAGTTTGTCAGACATTTTATTTGTATAACATACACAGTTTATAGATTAGACGGTTCGGAATTTCATATAGTCATTCTGGCTAAGTCATTTCTCCTTTAGAATAATCATTATTCCAAATGCCTTATTCTAGAAGACAGTACGATTCATATCCGCGCACCATTACGCTCTTGTTAATACCATCAAAGTTCACTTCGTAACAACTTTGTAAAGGTCTCTCGTTGAGGGGAGCAGTACAAATACAGGACTCATGTCAACTGTCGTAAACGGTTAATGTAATTTCTTCTTGATTAGCCAATGGCTTTAATGTAATGGACGCGGAGCGTCATAAAGGCTGATTTTCTGCAGACAAGGTCTATCCCAGTAAATTGTAATTGGATTACTAGGTTTAATCGATTATCAAAAGTAAAAGTACAGGCTATTAGGTTTATTAGAAGAATCTAAAATTGTAATTAGTTGAAACACAACACAAATAAGAACTTTTGTCTTGACAGAATTAGCTTTCGACTTAATTCATAAGATTCTGTTTAGGAAAAGTTGAAGCCAATGGTATCAGTGATAAATAACCATATTTTTTCAAATAAAATGAATCATTTTTTGTTCCACTTGGCACAAGTAAACTACGTAAGTTTCGTTATTCTCTTCCAAATTATTCCTTGACAAAACATGTTCATGTTATAACCTTCGTTGTTTTGGAAATGCAACTCATTGCAAATATGCTATGTGTTGACTACCTGCTACCCACACTAGATACTCTCATCCTCATCAATTCTGTAAATTTAATTTACAGAATTTATTTACGGAATCGTTCTCATTTACGAAAAAAGTGATGTATTGTACTATTAACGTATTGCTAATTCGTAAATATCGATTCCTAATGAATTTCTTCAAAATAAAATCAAGCAATAACAAATAAAAGCAAAATCCTGGAATGAAAAAACTGGATTTCAAAGTTCCTATATGTGGTGATTGCAAATATTTACGGCTTACAATAATATTTCCTCGAATGTGATCATGCTTAATCAAAAGATAACCCTGTCCATGTTGCTCCTTACAATTAAACCTCATGCATAAGGAAGATACATGCAAGTATTCAACTACGACTATTATTCAAGATCAATAGAGCGTGTTTACACTGTGCGTTCATTTACAAGCTACAGCTACACATGTTACCGTGGGTGAGTTCCATTAATTCGTAATGGCAACCCCCTGACATGAGTCAGCCTTCAGCAGGGTGACAGGAGCAGCTCTTATCTTACAGGGTGGGGCCCGTCGATCGTCGTGTGATTGATCTTTCCCAAGCAATATGTAGTAAATTATGTCAGCAGCGGCTTGTCAGCAGTTGAATTTCCCGTTGCTGTCGAGGGACCGATTGATATAATTAGTGTGCACGGTAGGTACCCAGAACGGATTATCTAGCGCTGACAATATCGGGCAAAATCCGTTCAACAGTTGATTATGAAATTCTGATAACATCATTATTGAAAAAGTCCCCGTAAAACATTAGGACAATTTTTTTCCTGGCAGTAAGAAAAACGCAGCAAATGATTGTATACAAAATTTTATTTTTGTATGGCACGTACAGTATACGTAGCTCTTAAATGCAGAACACTACTCTATAGGTAATTATCCAACGGAGTCTATGAAACATTATCTAAATAAACCTTAAAAACGATGGAACCAACGGGAAAAAGGAATTGAATTAGATACGAGAAAATAATAATAATAAACTAAAAGCTATAATTTCTTGTTAGGGGAAGTAAAATAAAAAATAGGAGGGGAGGGGGTTCTGTAACTTCAATTCGACGTTTAAGCTTCTCCAGATGCTCCATGTTTTGCAATCGATTATTTCTCCAGGTGATCTTTAAGAATTTGCTATCTTCCCTTCCTGCTCTGGAAATCTTATGACCGCCTCGGAAGGAGGAGAAAACTTTCTAGTCGAAGTTATGCTGGTCGCCAATGATTGTATTTACGCTGTTCTCTCATCGCAGCAGGTGTTTTCAATGTCTTGTTTCATGTAGGCATGTTCTACATTTCTTGAATTATGCTCATGAATTAACGAAATGTTATTTACCTTGAGTAAAATTATAATCTGTTCAGGAGGAAGAAGGGAATGGTGATTATTACAAATGGTAATGACTAACAAATAACTAACTACCAATTTAATTTTAAAAATACATACTTTTTTATGATACGGGATCAACACGCATAATCCGAAAACTCGTCATGAAATAAGATAAGACTGACAGTGACTAGAGAGTTTTTTTATGTTAGTGCCTCAAACTGATCACTCATGGTTAGGTTACTCTGTTGTTTTGCCTGCACATTGTCTGTTAGTGGAAACTTAGTCAATGGGAAACTAATTCCACTGTTGGTTATATCTAGAAAAGTTACAGAACAGCAGCCCCCACCCCCGGACGGGGAATCGATCGCCAGTCTGCTCTATGGTACCGTTATCACTGTGTTATCCTAGGTCAACAGTTCCTGTTATTTTATTGTCAAGTTATATATTTGCATATCATTCAGGGTAACTAACGACCGTGAATCTCTTTCTTCATAGAGGCAATAAGAAGTAATGACTGAAAGAGTACAGTGAGCGATAACAAACGATGTCACCCAACGTTGTATTCAAAGACATAGTTATCTTGAATCTTTCACAACCCTTCAAATTTCAACATACATTCAGCCAAAAATGGATTTTTTGTTGGGAATATTTGCGAAAGTCCATAGCGAATACACTAGACCACCAATATAATACAATCATTTACTACTATATTTTAGCTTGAAACTCGCTTTTACCGGGACCTGACAGCCAGAAAACGACCACCAAACGGTTGATGGGCAACGGATATCCCATTCTCATAAAACAAGAGAGTCATCATCGCCTGAACCACGTTTGTCCACTTTTCGATACTTTTGCTCCTCACTTTTGATCCTCATTAGCATAATTTATTCAGTGTCATTTGACGTCTTCCGAATGACATTCGTTTGTTCGCATAGTGAATCCACCGAATCCAAACTTTTGAAAATAATCACCACTTAGAGGAGAAAATCAGAAAGTTGCTGTGAGAGGAAGAAGTGTGTTTCATTTTTCCTGTTTAGCTGAAGCTCAAAGTGACAGAAATTGCGTCCAGGAGTCCGAAAAGTTTTTGAAAATTAAAAATGAGTTATCTTTCACTTCAGATAACGAGGTTGCTAAATAATTACACCCAAAAATGTTGAAACAACCGCACCAATAACACTGTGCTTCAATACATTTTTATTAGTTAATATTTGGGGTTAGTTATTGGATATTTGAAAATTGTTGTTATGTATCCAACTCTTTCTTATCAGAGTCCGAAGCTGGCCAATGAAAAATTGTTACTTACCAGTGGGGCAAATAGGGGCAATAACTGTGATACCTCTTCCATTACTAGCTTGTTCAGCAGAAACCAAGAAAGCGAGTTGTTATGCTTAGAGCGTGAATTTGTGTGCTTAGGAGCAGGGTAGGATGTAGCTCTCTGGGACGTGTTCTCCGGCGATAAATGATTGCTTCCGACAAACTCCAGTGGTATGCGGAAGCAATATCTCCCTACTCCCTTCATGATGTGTTGTGTGGAAAACGGGCTGTTCCTTCCTCCAAGGAGAGATGGACTCCCGAAACCTTTTCATTTAGATAGCTAGGGGCTCCGGCGTCTGTTCGACAATGGGTTTGTGTTCATTTTTCGAATCTACGAATTGCCGAATGACGAATTTCCATGCTGAATTGAAATATGATGCAGGCATTAGATGTAATTATTGTCGGTATCACAAATCGATTGAAACCAATTGATTGAAAAGGTTGAAGATTAAATATTGAAACGTGAAACTATCAAAAACCAAAATAGCATCAGGTAAAACAGCACATAGAAAATACTAGGAGGATGCTATAGTGTGATTAACATACCACTTTGAGACCATTTATTCAAACAGTACCTCACGGGTTGCACCAGGTAGGTACTAAGAAAGCATTATATAAACTACCCTAGATCCAAGATTACTAATATTAACTAGGTACCAAAAATAGATTCATAAAAATGTATAACGAAACTAACTAACCAGCAAGTCAAATAAGGAATTAAAAGGCTATTCATAAAAGACATGGTGGGAATAAACACCTGCCATTTGCAGTATCCAAAAATAAAACTATAAAATCGGCACGATACAGACCAAACATTATCAGAACGCCAATGATAAAGAGTGATTAAACCTTTCTTCATATCCATCAACAATAAAAGTGAAAAAAGAGACAAAGGAACAGGATAACTCGTCGTCTGAAGTCCACATCATCAACAACATAAAATATAAATGAATAAACCTGAATCCTTGCTTTCAGAATGCTGATGCTTTTATTTTCATTCAGGCTTATTCATAAATTGCTCTCTCGAATTTGGCAAGAAGACGGAACTTTTATTAAAACTTGAACAACGGGGTACTTCATATTTATTGAGAAATGGAATAATACTTTGTAAACATTTAATTAGACATAGTAAACATAGCATGGCGACACGTTCTTAATTGCAACAGTTGACCTATTATTGGAAATGTTAAACCAAAATGAGAGTTTAACATAATCAAACCTGAGAATCACAATTAACATCAATCAATGCCACTCCATCAGCGTCTCATTCGTCTCGCCACGTCCTACTTTATCCATCAAGGGGTGATGCTGTAGTGTTCATTTTAGCAGGCTCATCAGCTTGCTCAAGTTCATCTTTCAAACGATGACCGACTGTCCCTTAGGTGAAGCATGATGAGGGTTCGTCCCGACTAATGCGATGCTCTCGTCTAGTCTGATAAATCGTTACAGCATCGCTGGTCGCATTTTAATGGCGTCTCCTTTCCAGAATGGCTCTACAAATCGCCATCGCAGCGTTCCCATTAAATCCAGTGGCCAGATGACTCAGCTAGAGGTCTTACGAATTTCGAGGGAGATATTTACGAAAACGTGAAACAGGTACCTGCCACCAGTGCTACTGGCAATATCGGCGATCAGATCACCAACCGAAGAGAGTCTCCATTGGAAATTCTTCTTCCAGGGTAGATTAGGAACGAAAATACAATCATTGACGTATTGCGTTCAATGTTTGCCAACAAACCCAGAAACGTTGAAGATCATTTAAAATCATTTAGAACTAAATTCTAAATAATTCAATGTCAATAATGTTACATTTCTGCCGCACTTTCCAAGAAACGGAATAGTTGTAACTAATCCACCATTTGATTTCGAATGAAAGCTGAATACTAACAAGTAAAATATTTTAATTAATCTGGGTTTATCGTCTTCTAAAATGAATCAGTTTAATATACTAAGATAAAAAAATTAACTCCACCTCACCATCACCGTGAAAGTCCATTGATAGGTTTAATATTTTCATCTGCGGGTTAACTGTCATCAAGTATTCTACCCGGTTATATATATCATCGGTTGCATCAATTTACACGACCTAATGTCATCCATTATCGTGTTTATTTTTCGTCAAACAAACTAGTGTAGAGCAAAGTTAACGTTTAAACGAGAAAACTAATGGGTTCGAAACGAATCAGCTGACATTCAGAATATGTGTTCCAAAATTTTTGTCGCAAACAAGATTATTAGTTATGAAGGTCCCTTATTGAAAACAGTACAGGTTCAACGCGTTACACGAAGATAAATTGTTTAATATATTTATTAGGTTTGAACGGTAAAATTGGCCGGAGATTGCTTTGCGAGTCGCAATCATGTTGACGTTTTCCTTCAAATCAATTATTTATTATGAAACATGAATCAATGAATTTTGAGAAGGGAACAATCACATTTCTTAACTTAGTTTTCTCATAAATATTCTGCGTTTTTCGCTTTACTTTCGGGAGATGAAAAAATGGATTTTCCCCAAAATAAAAAATTTCCTCGTGCATTTTTCATTTAGACTGTTACCAGACAACTTTCGGTTCGTTTCTACCAATGCGTATCCTTGTAACGAGTTTTACTCTTAGTTTTTGTCCGATTTTTTAGAGTCCGTATGAGTTTTGTCGGTAATAAATCAATAAAGTCCTAAAAGCCTGATTCCGCTCAAATTTGTTGTAGTGTTGACACAATTGTTAAGCCGATCTCAGTCGAAATAGAGGGTAGCAGGAAAGAAATGTTTTATCTTCTCATACACGATCATATAAAATAGCAGCTTCTGTGCATGAGCAAACAAAAAATCCATCAAACATCATTCTATCATTTCCTAATTCTTCGACATTTCTCTAAATAAGTTGGTGTTGGAGAAAGACAGTTTAATCATTTTAAATCAATTTCAAGTCGATAATATTGTCATTGTAATTGCTTCAGAATTAGCTATGCAACTTCTATGACGCACTCACTTGAAGGCATTGATGACTGCGTTAACATGTATTGTAACAAGCTTAATTTCTTTATCTTTGAATATATTTTCAAATTATTCAAAACAGTTTAATTAGCTATACATTCATGTTGCTGATTGCATATTTACTTTCATTATCTTGCAGATTACAATGGTTGATTATTTGAAATAATAAAACAAAATCAACATGATTCCGAGACTAGCTGCAGGCATTGTCGATACAGTGATGGATGAGAGGGTCCATATACCTAATGGATGATCCTCAACGTTGTTAGCTAACAAAACACAGTTTGATGAGAGAAGTGCCGCTCACGTCACAGCGGTTCGTGCTCAAGGTTCGCCTAGGTGCTATCAGCGTGAGGTGGCTGGGAACGCCATAAACTAATTTGAAACTTCTAAATCTATTACATTCCGCACTACAACCCCGACCACCACTCTGAACCCCTCGACTCCCCTCTTCTCCCATCCACTTTCCGAGGAAACTAAATCAATGCCATCTCCCTTTCCCTGTTCAATTATAGCGAATGAAACGAACGAGGTTGGTCACTGAAAGTCTTAGTTGATCCGATGTCGGAACGAACTTGAGTAAGGGATTGCTTCCACGTGAGCGTAAATGATGCTAGTTTCAAACTACTGGATTATAATTACTACTAAGAAAACGAAGTCGTAAGCACCTGCTCATCATTGGCTCTCGGAGCTAACATAGTTCTGTACTGGTAGCACTACAGACTTTCACGTCACAAACAGTTGATTCTATATTCTCTGTATCAAACCGCTTCAAGGTTAAGGATGCCTAGCATCTTCTTTGGTTCGCTTTCGTTATTTTAGATTTTCAATATTACTGCAAGCAATAAATCAAGGAGGGCCTGTCAACTAGTAGAATCTGAGCCAGCAGTTGGTTTAAACTCTGTTCAAACGGAGGTAGCATCGACGCGCGAGTGAACCTTCAAACCATATGAAAATGGTCCAGTATTGAAGTACACGTCCTCAGTAAGAGTATGATGGCCGAACCCGATATTAAACTTGAAGATGGTTTACTGTTATTACGAAAAGAATTACAATTCAATATTGTCACATTCAAAATAACTTCCTTCTGAAGCCACACAGCGCTGGAGACTTACAGCTTATAGCATTGAACCTTTTCGGTTACAGCCGTTTGCATTTGACTGTGTCCCAAAATGATTTCCTTTGAGGTAATTTTTCAACTTTGGGAGTTTACCTCTATGTAAAAGTATTGATTGACCGTATATAGAGGTTCTTGAAAGACTTCGAAAAAGGGTCATTCGTGTGAGACCAAACATCAAGAACAAGTGGGTGTTGCATCGCGATAATGCTCCTTGTCACACAGTAATTTCAATAAACGAGTTTTTGGCCAGTCAAAACATTCCTGTGGCTCCTCAGCCTCCTTATTCGCCCGACTTGGGTCCTTGTGACTTTTTTCTCTTCCCAAAGTTGAAAAATTCCTGCGTCAAGGGAAATCATTTTGGCGAAAAAAATTCAAACGTCTGTAACCGAGCAGCTGAAGGTTATTTCAGTAACGGAGTTCCAGCACTGCTATGCGGAGTGGAAGAAACGTCTCCAGCGCTGTTTGGCCTCAGATGGAAGTTATTTTGAAGGTGACGATATTGAATTGTAATTCTTTTTGTTTTAAACATTTTAAAAAAAAATCAGTCCCATTACTTAATTTACACACCTCGTAAGTAGAAACAATAGTTGGCGTCAGAACTTGTGACACAGAATTTCTTTTACATCGTACGGGGGTAACACACGACAGGCTCAAAGTCCCCAAACGAATGTGGGAAACCCGTTATCAATTGCACCCCGTCAGGAAAAATTAATTGTTCTGCAAAATCAAAAGAAAAGTGCGATACAAGCTGCTCCGTCCTTAGAACTTCTTGCAAAAAATCCATCGTTTCAATAATATATATTAAACTATGTTTAATTAATTTCCTAAATTATGTTCTCGGATTCGTAGTGTTTTCAGTAAGATAGGTTTAGTAGAGATATCAACAGGTTGGATATCGATTGATTGATTCGGAATTGACTGATTCGATATTGAATAGCTTTCAATCAATTCCAAGGTGGTCTATTCGCGTTTGTCACACTTGTACTTTATCTTAAACATGGTCCCGAAAAAAAAATCGCCATTGTAAAATATGAGTAGAAACGAGCATTCAGGATTATCAAAAGTCCACTTCCAGTAGTGACCCATATGAATATTTCCAATGTCATTTAGACTTAGTGGAATATGATGATTGATTTATGAATGCGTGATACACACAGCCGGAAAAGTGCATACTAGTACGACATACTACTTCGAAGTAGCAAAGTATGCTTACCTTGATCGTGATCTGGAGCGCTGGCCTATCATTCTGACACGGACGTTTTGATTTGATCTTCCTATTCAGCTGTAAGATCGGGTAGCCCTTAGGAACAGGCAACTAAACTTACCTACCTATTAGTCTCGTTAAATCTACAACTCAGTTCTAGTGACGTCGAAAACTGAATAACATTTTAAGCTGTGATGTAACTGTTGAGACAATTTCGTAACACAGGGTGGGTAAAGAATCAGAAGTTCAGCGACTGTAAACAACTATCGCTAACCGAAACGATCACGTTCGACAGCCAAGAGTTCCAGATAAAACCGAAGGACAGACGTCTGATAGCTTGCAGACATTACGGGCATCAATCTCGGCATTTCTGCGGAAGCGAACGGAGAAAAAATGGTAAGCGACGCAAAACCTACAAAGTTCACCAGGAAGCCACTGTATTTAGACGGAGACAGATTTTGTGGAGAACCGACAACAGATAAAGAAGAGGGGTAGACTCGCTAGCACTTGTATATTCTTATCAGGACCTCGAACCGTCGCTCCCGACTCCGCGGTCGAGATACCTCCTAGAGGGTATAAATCACCTAGGTATCTCTGCCCTCGCAACATCCCCCAGGATGTGGGGCAGGAGTGGAATTCTGATGCAATCTTCATTTTCTTACTAAAGGCGTAGGAAAAACGTTCTTTTGTTCGAAGACTGCCAGAAAGAGAGACTGCGAGAATCCGTTTAAGTTTAAGGACTCTTTTATAGTTGTTTGATAAAGCTTATTCTCCTATTTTAGCGAAGCTGCTGATAAAAACGGTACACGAAACTTAAACAACATAAAAAATTTAATGTACCTAAGTTTTAACCGCGCGATTTTGAGCATTTTGCCAAGCCTTCTTTAATTTACTAAATATGCACAACGTTTTATTAGATAGATAGATAGTTTATTTACGTCGTTTATTCGTTTTTATTTACTTTCTTAAATTGAATAATAACTGATGACCGAGCTGGATAGTGTAACACTGTGGCCCAGCCCGGAGTTGATTCTTTCATCCAATTTTAATGAAGTACGAACCTATAACATTATATTTACACCACATTAATTATTAAAATTTAGATTCCAATTTTATGAAATGATGTACTTGGAATACACGCCATTTCTATAGCTGCTAATTTTATATAATCATTCATTTTAGTTCATAAAGTACTCATATATGATGAAGTACTCTCTTGATAACCCATTGATTTGAATCCAGAATTGAACCCAGAATTGATTTGGAATATTTTTCATTTTCGACATGAATGCCGAGCGACCATCCACTTACCTTAGCACTAACCTACGTGTCGACCTAGTTCAACGGTCTGACCTGTACCACGTGGCTAGCGGCCGCTCAGGTATTTTCATTTTGAATGCAATAATTGCGTTCAACATACTTATTACACGGTGTGATGACGCATAATGCCGAGTTCAGGTAATATACCACAGACTACGTCTAATGCGTATAGATAAGATTTACTATTATTTAAGAGGGCTATCTAACACAGAAATAATAAACTTCTGTGTAATAATTTGTAGCGTTTTCCACAATGTTTCAGCTATTATTTCAGCTGTACTGGTAAGAGTTTCAATTGTCACTCACAATGTTGTAGTCATCTCTAATTTTTTACCAAGCTGAAATAAATTCTTTGTATTGTACCTACTTCTTTAGTAATATCAAACGAAACACATCTTGTTCTTGAATAATTAATCATTTCTGAAGAAATCGTTCACCGTTATTTGGAACTGTCCGGATTTATTAAACCTTTCATCACAGCTGGTGTTGCTAATTTTCCACTGAAAATAGAATCCTACGTTGGTTGGTACTTCTAATAACGTAGGAAGCAGGAATGAAAGATGTTTGTTTGAGATGTGTTAATTCAAGAATCACGGGGCTGGTTTTATGATTCACTCATTCTATTGAGTAATAATATAAACATTTTTAAACATGTGTTCATTGCAATAAATAATACACTAACCCAAGGAGGTGATTGAATTGACTTGTTGCTTCCAAGGGCTGAGACGAGGAACACCCAGAAAATACCCCTTAGGCTATGAAAGTACAGGTTTATGCTTAGGGCATCAGTTTCAAAACCGGGTAGTTAAACTACATATATTTCTCACACAACTTGATAGCAACATTAAATTTTGTTTGATGTGAAACTGTACCTAGAAATAGATTCTGTGACGCAATTCTGTCGCCGCATTGTTAACGGTGATGATGTGCTCAACAGGACTCAAATCACTCATTCGGTTATCAGTTGACTTCTAGTTTGGTCATATTGTTAATCATGATGTTGCAATATGAGTACCTATTCGTATAAACATCGGGACGACTAATCTCTTGATACCATCTCGAGGAAATCCGTGGTATGAATGCTGTACAAGGTTATTACATAGTGGGTTCGATCGTTCCTCCTAATTGTGAAGGCTTCAGAGGTCAGTGGAGTGAAGTCTCGTCATTAGCATCACAAGAGCTCCCCCAGCTGGCACCCATCTCGGGGTTTACTGGGTCAAACCGGCGGATGGCAAATCGCGGGAGGGCGTGTAACAGCAGGGGAACATCGTAATACGTGCGCGGGCCGTAAAACAACTCAAGACGGCCCATCGTAGTCAGCTCCTCAGTGGGAATATTAATTTTGGGCTGGAAAAGAGTTGGAAATTCCACGTTTTAGATGACATCCCGGCAGACGTACAAAATCTCCGAGGCACGCCTATCATGGCAAATAATGTAGTTCAGGAGCCATCCATGAATACATGCACAGTTCTTTAATCTAGGAACCATCCTCTTCGAGTTTTCATATGATGTCAAAGTAGCTGGCACACCTGTCATTGCTCGTGTTAGGGTAATCCAATAGATGAGGAGTCCACATTCATCATTATTACACGAAAGTGTGCCTGGAGTCCAATTATTAATTTTAGCTTTTTTCTGTAATATTTCCATTGTAAATTCAAAAAACAAAACAGCGACAATACAAGCCCCATTCTGAATTAAATTTTTGTATCTTCAGTGAACCGAAAGGCCAGACACACCAAATCAAGGATACATACTCCATAGGTCACAATTATCATAATTATTAACCCGACCCAAATAATTTAAAGTGGACTTTTGACCTGGTGTAGTGGATACACGGCTTAAAAGGCCTTAAATATTATTCAAAATTCTATTATCCCGATAATGGCCCATTTTAGATACCGAACGCCTTCTCTGCCCATTTTCAGAAAAATGAAAATTTTAAGGCTCTCCTGCACGATTGACGTCAATTGCATTTCTCAAATGCTGTAGGAATATGCTTTGTCACCGCCCGATCATCCACTCTATACGACACCGAAAAAATCCTCCGCAATATAATTTATATCTCTATCGAACTACATTAGCGCGATTGAATTATATACGTGAAGGTATAACCTGTTTCAATAAGTTAAATCTCGTAGAAAAGAAAAAACTATTGTTGAGCAAAAGATCAAGATGATTACTTTAAGAAATATCTACCTTAACAAACCATAGAGCAGTGTGTTTAATGTTAAATTATGTAATATAAGAGGTTTAGAGCTTGAACATACAGCATTAAAACAATTTTATTAACTGAATGAGCTTGCAACTTGTCAACCTAAGGAACCTGCCACAGCCTAGGAATAGATTCTACAACTCATTTCTGACAAAAAGTGCCTCCCAGAAATATTTTTTAGAGGCTTCGTTTACGAGTTATTTCAATTTTAAGATTCCTAGTTTAAGATTCCTAATTTCAGTTCCAGGAGTCATGTCATCGAGAAGGTAATAAACATGATTTCCTAACAACTGAAATGAAAATGGTACTTTTCATGATAATCATGACATCTTCATTGCTGAATTTATTGGGCATGACGTTCAGCATACGAACGAGGGAGGTAATGAGCACGTTGAGGATGCAATAAATCCTTGAACTCAGAGGATTCTGAGGTTTTTTTCCGAACCTGAGTTTATTTAGGTACTTTCTTCCCATCAAAGAGGTCAAGTGATTCAGAGTTCAACGGATTGATAGGGACACCATCTTGAATTGTAATTATAGCATAAAAAGTCCATTTTCCATTTTAAAAAAGTCCTTTTTTATAGGAAAAGCCACGTTTTCCCGCATTCAAAAGAAGTTGTCTCCACTAAATTCTACTTTACGAGCAGTTTTGAGTACACTGTTGAAAACACGAGGTTTTGGCGCAGATTTTAGAACTACAGGAAGAGTTTGATTTTATCACACCTACAGAGTATGAAATAAATGGCCATTCTGAAATTTGTGACAAAATTTACTTTTCCAATTTTTCACCAATTGAACTAACTTAAAATTTTTTTTTTTTTTATGGTCTTGGGTGAAAGAACTTTTAACGCTTTTCAAAACGGTATAATCAAAATTGAATTTTCTTAAGTACATAAGGGAGTTATAGCCGTTTCAGTGAATTAAAATCGAAAACACGAAAAAAATCTTTAAATTAGAATAACTAGAAAACGAAGAATTTTAAGAGACCCTTCATGTCAGAAACGAGTTGTAGAACGTATCCCTAGCCTGTGGAAGGTTCCTCAGGTTAACACCCTGTCTAAATAATAAATAAATGGAAAAAAAAAAAAAAGAATAAATGAAGTGTAATCATTTTCTGGGTTTTCTAAATGAGTATGATAATCATGATGCCATCAAGTCTACGACTTGGTTTCAAAATAAAGAAAACATGAGTGGCAATAGCCACAAACCGCTCGATGATTTATGTACGTCATACACACATATAAATACTCATTGAGTATTTGTATGTAATGGAACCTCAATTGTCTGAGAAGCTGTTGCGGAATTCTGCAAGACCGACGAGGTCTTAAACCTAAATTCTACTCGAGAAAATAAGGGAAAATTATCTTAGAACGACTTCGCCACAATAACGTTCCAACGTTAAAATGATGCGGAACACTACATTTTTATAGCGAAAACTCGAATTGTAACGATCAAAAAAGCAGACAGCCGATTGCTTCGCTTGAATAGATTTGTTATTATGAGGTCCCCGTAGGATGGAAATGCTATTCCACTATGCCCCAGAACGTTCAAATATTGAAGCTCCCTCCTTTAACGGTCTGCCGGCGAATATCATACAAATGGATTTGCAAAAACGGGTGACCCGTTATGAAATTGACTCTAAACAAATACGAAAAAAGCGGTTAGTGTCCCTCTCGTCAAATATCTCATAAAATAAACGTAAATACGGAGTCAGGTTTATGCTTAAAAACGCTCGAGCGCTGCGAACTTGACAGAGGAAAAAATGACAGATAGGGTGTATCAATAAAACGGCGATGCTCACGAGGGAATTCATTTCTTTTTTTATTTATTATTTTGCTCCGCTTTATACCGTTTTATTTCTCGAGATTCCCCCAAACTCACTGTCGTTTTTAATGTATTTACTGAGCAACTTTTCATAAGTACAGGAATTATCCGAAATTAATGTTTGTACATTAGATATGTGTCAGCCAGAGATTATATTATTACCGCGATGCACGCAATCACGTTACTCCATAACTACTGTTATCGACTTCGTTGAATGTAACATACTGTAACTACTGAATTGCCTTCACAGGGTAACAATAAGCTGAGTTTTATTTAATTTTTAAGTGAAATAATACAATCTAAAATTAGTATAGTATTAAACCAAACTGTGAGCTCGATATCAGACTGTGAAATGTCATCACATGATTGGGTTACTATTCCAAACACATAAAATATAAACGTGCAAAACATGTGAACATTGGTGTTGCGACTTGCTGTCTATTTTGTCCAAAAGCAGTGCGCCGCTGAACTACCCACAGTTCTGAAATTCGTGGCCAGCACAAATCTTATGAAACACAGGTGTGAGGAGTAATTCTCAACAAGTTGTGTGAAGGAAGGTAATCCTATTTTGTGTTATGTATCGTCTGGTTGGGGTGTAACCCTCCCTGAGAGAAAGAACCCAACTAGAGGCCGGGGTATTGGGGTTGAACTGGAGAAAACTGGGAATTCGAGCCGAAAGGGGATCCTGTGGGAAATTAAGAGTGCGGTCATAAAACTAGCCGAAGGCCTGATCACCTGCTGAGATATGCTCTCGCGGGACCTTTGCTTTTCCACCCCGTAGTTTTTCCTTTACCGATCGCATTCAGGGAAGAGAGGAATGGAGACTAAGGTTTTCCCAATCTGGAAGAAAGAATAAATCCTACTGGGGAAGTTCTTGGATACTTGCAAGGCAACAATTTTGGAATCTTATGAAAGAGCATAACGAATGATGTTATCCCGAAAAAACAAACCTTGTTGTTCTTACATAATCATAGAACGAATGAGGTGTAATAAAAAATACCAGAAATTTATCAATTTCCCCATTTTCAAGAGTTAAACTGTCAAATTTTACTTCGGAGTCTATCTATATTTTGCAAAATCTTTGTTTTCAATTTCGAAAGATGAAACAAATTTTCTTAAAAATCAAAATTTTAGCTTGATTTACATGTTAGGCTGTTTTGAACAACTTTTGTCTCTTGTCTCTCAGTGTTTCTGTGTCCGTCCAGTGTACGCAAATACTTGCTTACAACTAACTTTATTCCTACATTTTCATTGTATCCTAACGGAATTTTTAGTAGTTCGCGGGTTATCAAACAAAGTGAACATGTCACTCAAATCTCAAATCTGTTTTTTGTTATTACGTTGGCAAAGGTGCCCCGAAGTATAATAATATGATTAGCTACATTCACTGCTTACTTTGTGTGTTTTAATGCAAAGGTTCAACTTGATTTGATGAGCTCAAAAATTTGGATTTATTTAATGAAACGGACCAAAGGATTCGTATTCAATTTTGAATAGAAAAAAAACGAAGAGTAACAATGTGTATGAAATGTTCACAAAGGACTATGGTGAGTCCGCTTTTGGAAAAAACGATTGTTTCATCAAAAACCGATAAATTTTAACTCATTCACGTTTCAGAATTGGAAGTACCTGGTAAAAAGATACCTTGGAAGCGCTATACATTAAATCCTGGCAAACGCGGACTGTAATTATTCTTGGATACCTATTGTATTTTTTTAGTGAATAGCATTTTCAACTTGGCCAAAGTAACGTTCTGTGGGAGTCTATAGACTAATCACGGCCAATCCAACACAACTCTATGAAGTAATTTACCGAAAAGTTTTCTCGTTAAATGGAAAACTTTTCCAGCTCCTCTGATTTCACAACTAACTGACCCTTTGCCAATTCAAGCTCGTCCAGGTGAAAAACTGCTTTGAAGCATTAAGTACCAATTAATTTCCATTGGTCGGACTACGACTTGTATACTGTTTTAGATTTCGCAGTTAAGAGCCACCTAAATTACGAAGTTCAGCTTTCGGTGTATTATGTTCAATAATGCCTTTGTAGACCAGAAAACAATTTGTTCACGTTTCGAAACTTCTAGGTACCAAAAATTGATTATAAACAATCTGACCGTCTGCCATAAGCCAACAGAAATTAATATCGCAAAATCTTCCGAAATTAAAGGGTACGTTCCGTGTGTCCGGGGACTTTTCTGTTTAGAGGCTTCATCTCCGAGTTCTTTCACTTTTAAGATTTTTTCATGTTCCCGACCTAATACTACTAAAATGCTACCTTAAACTCCTATCTAAAACCTATTTTGAGGATATCGTTGGAAAGAGCGTTAAATTTGCTATAACCTAAAAGCAAAATAAGAAAATTTCTTTTCCCCTTAGTGCAAGACGAAATTTCATGCCTAACCAATGCAAGCCGATTTTGTGTGAAAAATGTCGATTTCAGGGGATAAATCCATGTTTTTCCGCCTGCAAACGTGATTCTCTTTGGAAAATGTCACGAAAGATCGAATTTCGAGAATTCATGGAGAAACAACTGTTCCTAATGTTTTCTCTTCTTCTTCCTTCTTCGTCTTCTTTCTCTGTTCCCTGGAAATAGTTCTCCAGCATCTCGGCTTTCCAATTTCATAAGAAAAACTACTTCTTACATGACAATTTCCCAAAGAAAATCACGTTTGAAGGCGGAAAAACATGGGTTTTATACCGTAAAAACCACGTTTTTCACACAAAATTGACTTTCACTGGTTGGGGCTTCAATTTTATGTATTTTTCACTGAATCGAATAGTGACTCTTTCTAGCCTCTTCAATAAAAAAATAAGGGATCAATCAACAGTTTAAAATGCCAATTGATAACATATTTCAATGAATAAGATTCGGTTTCCAATTCGAAGTTGTGATTCAGCCCTTCAGACCAGGGTGAAGGACATAAATATCCCTTATTTACAGATGAAGGAACCCAAGGAGTGTCAATTTGATTCAGCAATAAAAAATACATAAAACTAATTGACAAACTTTTTTTTCGCATAAACTGGATTTTGTTTGAAAAACGTCGATTTCACGGTTAAGTTCATATTTTTCCACCTTCAAACGTGATTTTTTTAAACAATTTCATGTAAAATTACGTTTTTCTTGTACAGTTGAAAACCTGGGATTCTGAGGAAGTTGTTCCTGAGAAATGGGAGTAACAAAACTTTTTATTATGGAATACATTTTACAATCTAATATATTGAATATAGTAATTTCAATAGTCTAACATTATTGAACGTAGTCCAGTGGCCCTCGAAAAGGGGATATTAACGGCAAACTTTAAACCAAAACCCGCACCATTCTTGAGAATTCAATTGATATGCTTACGTGAATGCAACTTGGTGTTTAGTATGGAGATTAGTTTTAATGTGACTGCGATGTACACCACCATAACAAAGAACCATCAGGATGAAGCTCGGATGGTGAGAACCTGAAGGTTGTTCTTATACACGAAGACTTACAGACTAAGTTCAAGACTTACAGATCGTTTCACTGTTATTTGAGGGATTGTGCCGTTCAGATTTTATGTAGGAATTAAATTAGTGATCGACCCAACAAAACTGATTCGTTGGCAAGGAAGCAGGATAGGGGTTAAAACAGGCCAGGAACTTCGGTGTTTTGGCCTAATATTTTTAAGTTCATGTTATGCTATTGTGATTAATTTCTGTGCTAAGGTACTGTATTCCTTCTTAATTGTTTGCAAGCTCCGATCAAGGTATTAAATACATCAAAAGCTCGGCGACAAAGAATTTCTGAACAGTGAATTTCTGACCCCTAACCTGCTTCCTTGACGTAGTCTGCTCTTACAGTTGGTCCTTTAAACCTTCGGCAGCTACTAATGTCAGATCATTGTGAGGCTGTGCGCAAACGTGGGTTATTTGGAACACACATTTTGGTTTATTATTCAATAATAAACCATTGTAATCGCGCTGGAAAAAAAAATTCGCACCCCCCCCCCCCCCCTGAAAATTTCATGGTTTACGTTTCAAAGGGTGTAGAATCCGAATCTGCAATAAAAAATTTTCCGTCCGTCCGCCGTACGCCGTACGCACGATTTCTCCCAAACGGCTGGAGCAAAAAATCTGAAATTTTCAGGAAAAATCCATCTTGGTCTGACGACGCCCCAATTCTTGAGCCAGCTCCCTCACTCAATTTAAAGTGCCCTTCAAGGGCTGTAAAAGTTTTGTAAAATCCCTGAAAACCTCAAAACTAGTCGAATCGGCCTAAATATTTACCTATTTGAAGAACATACCATGAGGAATCGAATGAGACCCTCCCCACGTCCGTAGGTCAAACCATTCCCGATGTATGGCCCGATTTATGGTGCCAACATTTGCGTTTTTTGGTTTATTATTGTTTGTTTGTAACCTAGTGATGCCGAAAGCGTCGGGTTGTAGTGAATGTGGATACTGGAGTTATAGCCGATGTTGATACTTGTAGTTTATAGCCGATACACGGGTTGAAGCATTCTGATATGCATGAAACGCTGATGATATATAGGTAAATATTATTCAATATTATTAGTGGGGTAAATAAGTATTCTTTCTCTGTGGTTTGTTATTCAATTGGCTTGCGTTCATGATTTGAATCTTGAGCGATTATTGAATTTCAGGGGATATGCATAGAGCACGTAAATCTGTTCTCAACCAAAGTACCTATTTGGATTGATCAGTTGATCACATTTGTGTGCCTCCTGAAATTCAATAATCGCTGTATCACCTGTGAAACACGCACACTGCAAATTCTTTCAGTGGGGTTTATTATTCAATTTCAGGAGGCACACAAATATGATCAACTGATCAATCCAAATAGGTATTTTGGTTGAAAACAGATTTACGTGCTCCATGCACATCTCCTGAAATTCAATAATCGCTGTCTTGTGAAACACGCACACTCCAAAGCTTAGTAGAAATTCAAATAATGAACGCAAGCCAATTGAATAATAAACCCCAGTGAAAGAATTTGCCGCGTTTTTCGATCGATATCACTCATATTTGGAGGGTCCCAGTTGATAAAAGTCCCAGAATTGTGATGTACCAGTACGTATAACTATTTCTATGACTATGGGACTGTGAGTGAAGTAACTTGAAGATGTTACTCATCACTGATGAGTCATCAGCATAAGTTCAAGAGTGAAGGACCGATTTCAATGAAATTTCTTGGATTTTTTCAGTAACTAGGAGTAGCTCAATCGTACGCTTACATTTCGATTCCTATAATTCTCATTTCCTGAGTACACATATAATTCTGTTTTGCTTTGCATCCATTGTTCGGCTGTTAGCAATTCATTAAGGAAAGTACGTAATTACTTTCATAGAGTGTGAAAACACGCCAGTGAATAATGTCTGCGGGCTGTAACACGCCCTATCGCTGCCAAAACTGGAAACAAACGATGTCCGAAAAAAAAACATTTTCGCATTAAAGGCAGAAAAAGGCTTCGACCCCATTTTTTAATGGCGATACCGCTAGGGGAGAAAGGGGTGGATCTATTTCTCTGCGAGCTGATTAGGACGGTCGGTCATAGCTCATTCTTATCACACACAGCCCACCCCCTCTGGTTCCCGCTATGATTACTCCCATCCCTCACCTGTTTTCGAGGCCTCTCGCCCGCCGCTGTCCCTGGAGAAATATTGGGGGCAAACACGTCTCGAATCCCCAAAGTTCTGACTCGAGAAGTTGCCGCCTTGATTGGATGATCGTCGGTTAGGTCGTAAGTAGAAAAAACCTTCCCATTCTTTGGTTGACAGAACCGTGTTTCATACAGTGTATTTGGGAAACCTTGAAAAGTAGATTGGAAATTTACCTCTACCGTTACTCCACCTAGTCTTCTATAGTTGTACCTACTGTGAGAGCACTACAGCTGTCTGCTTGGCAGGTGGGTGGTAGTCAGGGGCGGCTTCTGACAAAAGCACAGGCCCACGTGCACTCCCTGGCAATAATGAAAAAGCTACTTGATAATAATAATGTTACAAGTGTAATATTATAATATGAACAATATTATTGTTCTCCAACTTTTCCCCGTGAATCCTCATTGAAGAGCAGAAGAGTTTCAAATCTACTCGCCAAACAGAGCCTCAGGATGGGTGAGTGAATTCTATCTGCGTCCAAAGAATGAAACAATGAGAGCTCCCGAAGTTTCAGGGAGCACACCTAGTTGTCTCCTCAAAAGCTAAAGTGCGGTAGAATCACCAAACCACACTCTTATCCTATTATCAGTTGATTGTCCCCAACCCTTGTGACTGAACTGTCATAGCTGTAAACGCGATGAATACAGTAAGTGCTATAAAACGTGAGTTCCCAAAAATTGTTGGTGGAGCAAAAAGTGACTATTGACGATGCCAAATGCCAGTATTGACAGGACTGCTACAAACTTCAAAGGCAAGCATAAATTGTTAAACGATTTCCAAGTTGAACATTCAGTACTACAAAAAGGTAGATCAACTTTGGGAATGTGCGGTAAGTAATTATCTTTTCTGCTTCAATTGTTCTGTTCAATTGGGAATGAAGATAATGAAGGGGGGTGAGAAGATGAAATCTTTCACCGCTTTCACCTATACAATGATTCTAGGTGGGGAGATATATTTTTTTTTGTTAGGTAGGTATTTACGTACCTATTAGTGAAGTTCTTTTAAAGGTAGGATTAAATCGTTTGTTTCACGATTTGAAGCCGAAGAAGCGGACAAGATTGATCTCCTTTACATATTGGTAGTCGAAAATTGTATTTAGGTGAGAAAAGCTCATTTTAGTATCACGTTCCTTTCCTGGAACATTTAACCAACAAATAGCTTTTATAAAGCATATACGGTTCAGCTAATTGATCTGATTTATGATACACTTGTTAAATTTATGTCCGTCTAAGCTTATTTTCTGAAGTACCTTCCGTCAATTCACTGACTTGCGTGCAATATTGAGTCTTTTGGAATATTGAAGTATACATGTAGAATTCTAAACATTTATAGTTGGGGGAAAAGTAGGAGCAAAACGAGCAACGTATACTAAAATGTTACCATCTCGATTAGGTAAATTGAACATTAACATTTTCCGTAATTCGTTGTCTACTATTTTATCTAGTATCTGACCTTTCTTCTTAAAATATTGCTGGTAGAAGATGAAAATCTAAATAGAAACCAAGGTACCTACTAGAAACATAGGTAGGTACTCACAAAATCTCTTGCGAATCTCTCCACAATGAATTTAAAACATTAGCCTGAATAAAATGTCGAGTTAGAGCGCCCGCAGCATTTACTAAGTAACTTGAATACATTATGTTAAGGATCATTATGATACATTTCAACGTGGAAATTGAAAAAAAATTGGGAGGTTTCATCATATCAGCACGTATGGAATGTATGTACTTTGTGGACCACTGTTGTACCACTTGCTGTAGAAATGATAGGAGAACATATATACGACAAAATTTAAAAATCTCTCACTTACCCAAGCAGAGAGGTTTCATCATATCAGCACGTATGGAATGTATGTACTTTGTGGACCACTGTTGTGCCACTTGCTGTAGAAATGATACGAGAACATATATACGACAAAATTTAAAAATCTCTCACTTACACAAGCAGAGAGGTTTTATCATATCAGCACGTATGGAATGTATGTACTTTGTGGACCACTGTTGTGCCACTTGCTGTAGAAATGATACGAGAACATAAATATGACAAAATTAAAAATCTCTCACTTACACAAGCAGAGAGGTTTTATCATATCAGCACGTATGGAATGTATGTACTTTGTGGACCACTGTTGTGCCACTTGCTGTAGAAATGATACGAAAACATAAATGTGACAAAATTGAAAAATCTCTCACTTACGCAAGTAAAAAAACCTCTGCCAAGTGGGTGTGGCACATAGCTTCCTCGTACCCATAACATAACTGTATAGATCATTGAAATTTATTATTGACTAAAGAACTTCGTTCAATTAGGCGAAGTAAATGTTGAATTAGGGTAAATTTATTGTTATGCAGGAGCGTAACTTGAGAAAATAAAGGTAGGCATGTTCAACTATTGAACAAACTATAAAGTATACCTAATAAGTCCGAACAATCCCTGATAATTTCATCATATCAGGTCACGTATGGAATGTATGTACTTTGTGGACCACTGTTGTGAAAATGATACGAAAACATAAATATGACAAAATTGAAAAATCTCTCACTTACACAAGTAAAAATAGGAATCTTAACCTTAAAGCAGTTCTAACCCTACGACCGAAAATATGCCTGGTCCCGTACCTTCAATGATTATTTGGAGAAATTTAATTATATCAACATCGACGCTCATCTTCACTGATTTTCCAAACATAAGCACACAGTCCGTCAACGTCAGTGAGTCCCCGACTGAGGAATATCTCACGGATAGTGGGATCGAACATCAACAGATCCCGTTTGTAATTCCGCAATTATGTTTACCCAATTAAATTCGGTCCGGTTCCCAAGGGGATCGAGCAAACATTTGTGCAGCCCAATAAGGGAGAAATTGATAACTGGCGGGTTCCCTCGCTGCTTGATCCCCATCAACTACCAGAACTGAAGTGGCTTCGTTCTCATCTGTACATACTTTCTGTTGGATGTTAATATTTTACTTTCTTGGATTAGGCTAAGTTCAGTGAAAAGTTCATTCATTTCGATACTGCTCGTGCAGGAAAGCAGGTTGTTCAAATTAAGAATTTGTAATTTCTCAAGTGAAATAATAAATACTGCACAGGGTTCATTAAAAGGCCAACAAATGGAAAGTAGATACCTAGATACTCCCTGTACGTAAAATACTAATACAATAAAAAGGCAGGGGACTACTGGCTTTTTTAAAATTGGGAATCACTTTGCCCTTGAGATGTACCGGAACATGGTCAATTCTTTTGTTGGTTAAATCGACATGGACCGACGTGGTTTCGTTTACTTTTATTCTCCATTTCTCTGTTCACTGTTGTATGCAAGATAATGACTGATTCAATTCGGTAATGGATTAAGTGTTACTTTTGCAAACTACCAAAACTGCAATCTATTGGTAAAATTTCTTTTTCAAAATCTGTTCTGCAGACCCAGAGATTCACCCCCACAATATCATGAATGCACATACTTTACCACATTCTGTTCAATGACGATAACGACCAAGTGATAGATAACAGTGCAGAAATACCTAACACAGTTATTACCATGATGCAAACCTGTGTGGCATATTGATTCTCCAGTAAACAACAACGAATTGTCAAGGAGCACATGTGAATGTGGATGGTTGTTTTAAATTGTCATGTTTAATTTAGTCTTTGCGTATTCAAGAGGAATATGTCATTAGTTTGACTATGTTCAATAAAAATTGACGAATAAAGTAATTTTACTCCTTGTGATAACATTTACAATCTGTTACCATAATTTTCCGAATAGTGTTAGTAGGTACTTAATAATCTACGCCAAACGTGGACATCTCCTGGAAATGCCATCCGAACCGGATCAAAACTGTAAAAATTAGGCTAGGTACAAGGATTTTACGTTTACGTGTACGCAAGCTTAACTGATACTAAAGGTATAGTCGCTTTGAGTTTGCGTCTCCCACATTTTGCGTGCGATTTCAAATCTGAACCCCCCATTGGAAAGAGCGTTAAATTTCCTGTCACCCTAATGGAGAATCAATTTTTTTGAGCTGGCAAAACGGTTAAAAAAATCGCTTGAGTTTGGAAGAGATTATAAAATCGTGGAAATCACTTTTTTCAAACGCTTATGAGTCCCTGTAATAAGGCTGTGAATTTTAGCCTGTAGTCCTAAAAGATGAAAATGTAAGGCGATATAACCAGATTTGAAATTCCATGTAGTTTTCTGGGAGAAAATGTTTTCAAGACGTGGTTTTTCACTGGATGGTTTTTCATTATGATTCGTTACGTTTTTTTTAATAAACAAATACATGAACCGAAACATTGTGAGTAACAGAGAGATACACGACACAGCATTCACGAAAACATCATACTTCAGGTACCTGAGGAAATACGCTTTTATTTGTGAGCGAATCGCCGTTGATATTCCTTCACAGTTCACAGATTTTGATTTGTGTACCCATACACAAGCATCATGTCAGCGTATTCCACGTTGGTGAATGAAACAGGCATTGTACTGATGAGAACAACGAAAAGCAACTGATTATCACAGAGGTTTTTTCGTAAAAGCCCGGCGGACTCTTTTCGTGTACAAATCTGTGTCGCTCATTGATAGAAGGGGGTTAGATTGAATGGTGGACATTTTAAACAGTATTTACAGCAAGAATGTACAATTTATTAAAATGCTTCAATAATAATCTAATAATTTTTACCAGACGAATCAACACATAATGAAAAACCGGAGTATCGAAAAACCACGTTTTTCTTACTTGAAAAGTTTTCTCCCAGAAAACTTGTTTCAAATCTGGTTACATCGCTGGAAAGCTTACATTTTGGCGCATCTTTTAAGAACACCTAAAATTCACATGCCTTATTACAGGGACTCAAAGTTTGAAAAAAGTCGATATTTCTTAGATTTGACAATGTGTCCTTTTCAAGCTGATTTTTTTAAAACCAGCTCAAAAAATTTGATTCTCCATCGAAATTTAACGCTCTTTCCAATGGGGGGTTCAGATTTTAAGTCGCAAAAATGTGGGAGATACGGCCGTTTTAATGCGGTATAAAAATCTTAAAATTGAAAAAAAATTTCATTTCCAAGGGTTTAAAAAAAATTGCTAAAGGCATTTTTGATCAGAAACTTTCCGTAGAATCTTCTCCTGGCATTTGACCGTCACGACCTGAAACACCCTGTATATCTGCTCATGGGCAGCAAGCCCAAAGATACCCCTAAAGCTAACAATCTTCAAGTTTATGCTTAGGCTTAGCAGTTTCAGAAAACTATCGAAATCCACCAAAATTATTTTAGAAATAGTTTGTTTAATACAATATACATTTCGTTAAGTTTTTTCTTAGCGAAGTGGTATTTTGTGCAATACCAATGTTGATCTCTGGGCGTGGAAGCACCTACTGTCGCACCCCCAAATCTGTTAATCTAGTGAGGATTCTTCTTCGTTCAATTTCAAACTAGAAAATAAGAAGGCTATGGATTCTACTCGTTGTTTTTGAACATGCATATTAGATGTTATGAAATTTAACGGTGAAATAGCCAAACAACAATCATATAACTATTTAGAGACATTTCGTGGAAGTTTTCCAGTTGGTGCTTTAATGATTTCACATCATGTTGGTGTATCCAGGGAAAGAAGTGTTGGAGCCACCACGGGCAAATGTGTTAGCGATAAGTTTGTTATAGGAACCCGGAGAGTCGTTAGAAGCACCTGGTGCATCTTCATATCTCGGCCCCTCCCTCGGGTTCCGGCCCTATAAGTACTATATTTATCATTGTCTTGTTTCCCAACAGATGGCTACTGCTTTGGAAATGGAGTTTCCCGGTAAAGGGATTTTGGGTGTGAGCGGTTTCAAGGGTCTTTCGAGAGAGGGGCAACTCATCGTCAGAAATTAGTTTCGTATGGAGTTGGAAGGGGAAATTCAGTGAGCCGAACAAATTTTTAAATGGAACGCATTGTGAACTTGTTCTAAATAACATTTTTCTTCTCTTGAAAAGATTTTGAAATTTGTTTGCATTTTTATTGATTTTAAACACATTGTAATGAAAGTACAACGTTCACCATAAACTTGGGCCACAATCTTTAAATAACCTAGTTCATTGCTGATAAACTTTTTTCTTCGTAATATTCTCTTCGAAAATAAGAAGTCAACTTTTTTCTTTCATTTTTTAGTATAATTTTTGTAATTTGACCAATTTAGTGTGGTCAAAAATCGTTTTCCAACGAACTCATTATTTCTTTTGGAATGCTTGACTTTTGGGAGAAATAATGAAGTTTGTATCTCAATCCTACCCATATCTATACTCTTGAATGACGATTAAATAATTAGTATAAGAGCGGACACAATTATTGACGATGAACTTGAGTGCTGGACCGTGGAATGGTGAACTTCGAAATGGGATCGCAAGAAACGGTTTTCTGTTTAGACGGGTAAAGCTTGATACAGATTTCAACATGGAATCGTCTTGGACTACAGGTTCTTACCAAGCTCACAAATTTTCGGCGAGAATTGTTCCAATAATAACGAAATCCTCCCTAGGCAACAAAACAATGATGCCAGGTTCGGTTTTGTGACTTTAGTGAAGATAAGATGACAAAAACCATTTGTTTTACCTATAGGTAGCCCATGTGCAACGATCGAGATCCCAATAAAGTCACCTTTTTTGAAATACTGACATCCTATATTTTACTTTAATTACGCATTAAAGTTTGACTACTGCGATTTGAACGTACAAATCTATATCAAACTAGGCATTTCCGAAGACATTACAAGTCAGAATTTATAATGTAGATCAACGTAGCCAACTCCTAGTATCATCTTTTAAAAAACGTATCTATATCTTACATCAAAATTCAGGTATATTTCCTCGGTTCACTCGTGCACTTTTGTATTTCCCCCTCAGTTTACAATAATTGAGGGCTGTTGCACTTTTGACAGATGAAAAAAAAATTTGTTTGAAGAATTTTGAAATGGTGGAGTATAAACCAAACTATGCACCCGTACAGTTCTTGAGTAAGATCTCATGATTCCATGTTTCCTAAACGTATAGTGTCAGTCGAGGATGATGATACAACATAGTACAAAATGAAGCGCAACAACTTGGTGGTCAAGGTAAACAGTAGGTAGAATCTGCTAGGGAAGCCGTAATAGCGAAGGTTGTGGGAAGGCGCCCCGATCTCTGCAAGGATACTGGGAAGCACGACATTCCTGGCGTGCGGGTTCAATCGATGCGTCGCCTGGCGCGCTTGGAATTTCGTCCTACGGGTTCTCCATTGCACTAATTTGACCCCAAACTGCATTGTGTCCGTCATAGTGAGAACTTCCTACCGTACTGCGTTGATGTGGGTATGAATCATTTGGATTTATTACAAACATAGCTACACATTTGGTTCATTATTTTTAATATTAAGCATTTGTAATCGCACAACTAAAACATATTAATAGCTCCCCCTCAAACTTTGTTATTTTACGTTTCAAAGTGCTCCAAAATTGAATTAAAATTGTATTAAGTTGCCATTGGGCAACGATAAATACTTCAAGTGCCATGTGATAATTTTGTATAGATCATATTCATAGATGATATTTTGTATGATCATAGATCATATTATGTTCTTAATACAATATACTACACAATAAAGTTTCTAATGAAAAAAAAAGAAAAGTGCAATGGTTCCAAATCTGCAATGTTCTTCCACCGTCATTCGTACGCTATCTGGGACATAGGAATCCTTAAAATTGATGTAAAAATCTATTCTTTCGCCCAGGGACTCCATTTGGTGTCTAGTTGGTCCTTACTTCCAGTCAGCACGATTGCCTCATACGCGTAGATGTTATGAGCCGAAAACTGGTCAACAAAGTTATTTTTCGATGTATTTACTTGCTTAGGCAAGTGAGTGTCAATTTTTAGCTGCTTTATATGGAAAATCGACTGGAATAGGTTTCACATTCATATAAATTCACCCCCAAACCTTTTACTCCTACTTCACTCCGCGCCCAGCCCTCATAAACACACGAGCAATCATTTTAAGCAATTTTAATGTGGAAAACGGATACCCATTGCATTTTTTAAATCCCAATTTTAGACGACTTGACCGTTAAGAAAAATCAGGGGGAATGTCAAAAATAATAAACCTTTCCGAAATAATTTGCAGAGCTGTTTGCATAATGTTTGAACTTATTGGTTGAATGAACCAGCAAACAATATGTATAAATTTTCACTCATGATTGGGTCATTCCATACCCAGACAGACTCGAAATGTACCGACCCCCTTCGGATTTGTTCATACTTAGTGTAGTTGTTTCCATCAACGAATAAAAAAAGCCTGCCAGGTCAGCTTCTCCAAAAATGAACGGTTTTGAAAGCTATAGCAGTATGATATTTTGAAGATTTTTTCGATTTTTTTGTTGTAGCTAAACATGGTATTTTGACCATATATTCGGTTCTAATCGATCAAATTAAGCGTACGCGGTCTGATTTTCTTCGGAATAAAATAAAGAACGCAACGGATCCTGCAGAAAGTCGGTATGAGCGTCCGTTTTGTTTGTCTGGCGGATAACGTCCACAAATCTTAAAAACGCGATTTCTCCCGAGTCGCTCAGTAGAATTAGGCGTTCGAGGTCTTAAAATGTTTGCAATTACTTGTTTTACAATGCCCCCAACGGGTTTTGTGTGTTATTCCCATTTGACGGAGTTATAACGATTTTAAAGGCTATGCAACGGCATTATTTCACTTTATTTCCCCTTTTATCGATGTAAAGCTGAATTATCTCGAAAAACCGTTCGAGATAACGAAAACTGTCATGGAAGAGAAGTTGTAGCTCTTGAAATTTCCATTCGGGTGGACTTCTTCCACTTTTCCGTTGCTCCAACCGTTACGATCTATGACCAAAACAAAGTCTGCCCATTTACGGGTAAGAAGGTAGCAGTGGCAAAGGGAGTTTCATAGTCAGTACCACTCTAATTCTACCCTTTAGGACAACACCAGTTTGACCCGTAAAACTTGTACTTTTCATCTTTAAAACGAACAATAGTTCTCGGGTCCCCCTTCCCCTCTCCTGGAGCGGCGTGACCGGCCTCTTTCTTAAGATGCTAAATATTCTGTTTGACCCCCGCCCCGTGACCCCTAAGTGTTCCAATAAACCTTCGCGATTAGCAAAATTCAAGTTTCACGAGTCAAACCAGTGCTGCACCTCATGGGTAGAATTAGAGCAGTACCTACTGACGGTACCTACTGACGATCCGTTGCGTTCTTTACTTTATTACGAAGAAAATCAGACCGCGTACGCTTAATTTGATCGAATGGAACCGAATATGTAGTCAAAAAACCATGTTTAGGTTTAAAAAAATCGAAAAAATCGTCAAAATACCATACTGCTATAGTATCATACTGCTATAGCTTCCAAAACCGTTCATTGGCAGGGCTTTTTTATTCGTTAATGGAAGCAACTACACCAAGTATGAACAAATTCAGAGGGGGTCGGCACATATCGAGTCTGACTAGGTATTCTTCAAAATTATCGTTTCCACTTTTTTTTTTCGTTTTAGATTTTTTTGAGAACACCCTTTCATCTTAATTTCATCTGATTTTCATTCAATGTTCGGGAAATGTGCGGGTAAGGCTGTTGTAAATTGTCCTCTTTAAAATGCATTGTTCAAGAATCCACTTGATAAAGAATTCACTTTACCATCCGAGAACGTAAAATCCACCAAGCTACAAACAAGTTCTAGTGACCCGATCTCGGTCCTCTTTGGAAGATGTTTGGGAAAAATTTTGCGATGATCTCATTCGGGTAAATTTCAAAACGATCGTATCATCGGTAGCTGCTGCACATGAGCAAACTTGAAAAACCTTTCAACATTTATACAGTTTTCTGTCTTCAGATACTGTCCTGAAACCACTTCATAAGCCATTTCATAGTCTTCTTGGTCTATTATTACCAATAATAAACCTTTGTCATCGACCAACAAACATAATTTTTGGTTTATTATTCAATAATAAACCATTGTAATTGCTCTTGAAAAAAAAAATGTTAACCCCCCTGAAAATTTCATGATTTACGTTTCAAAGGGTGTAGAATTCAAATCTGCAATAAAAATTTTCCGTCCGCCGTACGTCGTACGCACGATTTCTCCCAAACGGCTGGAGCGAAAAAACTGAAATTATCAAGAAAAATCATTGGTCCGACAACGCCCCAATTCTTTAGCCAGCTCTC
Organism: Creontiades dilutus; assembly: GCA_031894815.1. NCBI lineage: Eukaryota > Metazoa > Arthropoda > Insecta > Hemiptera > Miridae > Creontiades > Creontiades dilutus. Next base: position 1,931,492 of record JAVIWC010001866.1, on the reverse strand, counting down.
TCACTTAATTTAAAGTGCCCTTTGAGGGTTGTCAAAGTTTTGTAAAATCCCTAAAAGCCTCCAAAAAACCAAGGCGGCCTAAATGTGGACTTTTTTTTAAGAACTTTCCATTAGGAATCGAATGAGCCCCTCCCCAGGTCTGTAACTCAAACCACTCCCGATGTATGGTCCGATTTATGGTGCCAACATTTGCGTAATTTTGGTTTATTATTGTTTTTGTTTTGATTGCAGTAAAATAGTGATGTAGTGAACGTGGATACTAAAAGGGTTTATAGCCGATACACGGGTTGAAAAAAAAAAACTCTGTTCTGTCAGAAAAAAAAATGCTCGTAGTTTACCTAACTTCGCAAATAACATGAGAAAATACTTATTGCAAGCATTTTGTTAATGACGTTTGCTAAAAAAGGAATGAGACCACTAGGGTTGATTAATCATTCGCTCCCTATAGATGAGTGTTGTAGTGTGACATCATAAAAACATCAGGATTAAAATGGTAAGTTTTGTGCTGATTTCAACTGGTGATATTTCATTGAACTTTCTGGTACCACCCTTATTGACGTAAGTTCATCCGTCTGCTCTCAAATCAACTGGACCTACCTAATCAATTGATAATGTGGAAAAATAATTATTGACATAATGAAGGGGCCTATTGTTTTTTTGTTGGAAACATGGGTTCCACCAATAGTTAGTGGAAACATTATTTCTGGGGTAGTCCAATGATCTACCTAAATTATCTAATTCCTGCATAAATCATGAACTTTTCTGAATAATTTACGCTATGCATTTGATTTTAATCTTAAAAATTAAAGTTTTCGTACTTTTCTGGGAAATTACTCATTAATTTGGACGAGTGAAGTAAAGTAAGTGCCATGCGTAAATACGTGTATGGATAAAATATTGCTTATCAAGCTGGATCGATTCGACACCACACTCACAGGTATTAAAGGACTGATAGTCCTACGCTAGAAACCTCCAGAAAAAACGCTGCAAATTCTTTCGCTGGGGTTTATGATTAAATTTCATTCATTTGGCTTGCATTCATGATTTTAATATCTGCTAATCTTTGGAGTGTGTCACAGGTGATAGAGCAATTATTGAATTTCAGGAGGCACACAAAATTTGTGTTTATCATATTTAATATGATCAACTGATCAATCCAAATAGGTATTTTGGTTGAGAACCGATTTATGTGCTCTATGCATATCTCCTGAAATTCAATAATCGCTCTATCACCTGTGAAACACGCACACTCTAAAGCCTTAGTAGATGTTCAAATCATGAATGCAAGCCAAATGAATGAAATTGAATAATAAACCCCAGTGAAAGAATTTGCAGCGTTTTTTTTATGGTTTTATGATTTTATGGCACTTGTGAAACGTACATACAGCGTTTTGTTTTGTCTTGGGTCTAGGTGTGTCTGCGGGGCAAAACGTTTCTCTTTGTCCAAGTGTGTATACCATATTCATATGGGGCAAAGATTTCCCTGCCGATCGCGGGAAACGAACCCGAGAACCCTGGGTTGTGAGTCCCGCACGAAACCCTTGCGCTACAGGTTTGTTTTACTTAGTTTATTTATAAAATTGAATAATGAACCCCAGTGAAAGAATTTGCAGCATAAGATCATCCCATACATCGGGAATGGTTTGAGCTACAGACCTGGGGAGGGGCTCGTTCAATTCCTCATGTTCTTAAAAAAAAGTCCATATTTAGGACGCCTTGATTTATTTTGAGGTTTTTAGGGATTTTACAAAACTTTAAATTAAGCGAGAGAGCTGGCTGAAGAATTGGGGCGTTTTTGGAACAATATGGATTTTTCCTGAAAATTTCAAATTTTTTGCTCCAGTCGTTTGTGAGAAAACCGACGGACGGACAGAAAAATTTTTATTGCAGACTTGGATTCTACGCCCTTCGTAACGCAAACCATGAAATTTTCAGGGGGGTTAGCATTCTTTTGTCAAGAGCGATTCCAATGGTTTAATATTGAATCATAAACCAAAACAACTGCAAAAACATGTCCGACAAAGAATCCATCCAAGAACGATGGTGAAGAAATGAAGAAACATCACAATGTCGGACATTGATGATCGGCTAATGCATGGATCAACCAACCTTACCACTTAACTGTTTCTTTTTTATGTGGATTCCCTTCCTTGACGTTGTCTCTTGATTTCCCCTGTTCGCTGCATGTAGTATACGTAGAAATTCCTTTTATTTAAAATGATCAGCAAGTTCATAATCTGGTCTTTGAACTAGATCCGGCTTGTATTTGCACTGTCCCCGTTGACATTTTCATGGTTGGTTATCCTCAGTACTGCCCGCTATGGAGATTAATCCGTCCCTTCCCCGGTTGTCCCGGTTTTTGAGGACTACGACAAGTCTTGAACCTAGGAAGCAGCTTTCGGACAACACTCTGACGAGAGGAAGTCATTATGAGATCAACAGGAACTCCCAGCAGCCATCGACAACTTCGTGAGTACAGTACATACCTACATTTCTAGTTAACCTATTTTCAAAAATTGATTGAAAGCTCATTAAACCGTATCATGATTCTGTGATGCACAGAAATATTTAGGTATTGATAAGCTTAAGTAACTACGTATCGGAGCAACGATAAATCAAGGAAAGGATCGGAATGTGCATGACCGACCCTCAGGAATGACATGTAGAATCATCTGGGTTGATTATGTGCTCCTAACTAGGTACTTACGCCATCCGAAAGAAAGGCTACGAACATGTCCGGCTTTCATTAGATTTAACGATAACAGCAACGATACCGTACGGGTGTGTTACACAATAGAGTGCAATATAGTAGGTAAATAGACTCTGCTTGTGACAATTGAAAGATGGATGTAAATATCAGTAGTCACGTCAAATTACTTTTCCTGGGGGAGATGGACAGGACTGAAAGTTCTGAATTCTTCAGGTCCACAGGATGGATCTATCAAGAATGAGCTCTTTAGCCTCACTGTGACATAAACATTACGGGTGTTGAAGTTGCCCTCACTCGAGATCCACTTGTTTCTAGGCTCATGATAAATTACTACTGTTGGCACAAAGTGTGTATCCTCATGAAGAGTGAGGACTGTGGACTGGTATTCCTTTCAGGTAATAGAAATCCCGAAAGAAGCAGCTTTCCTCGAGCTAACTTTTTTAAGTGTGTCAAAGCACCTGTGGATTTGCCAGATCAACGTATCCCCAATTCTGCTTCAGTTCAATATTCCATGCGTTCAAGGTGCCAACAAAATTTTAATTGTTCATTCTCTCCAGGAAAGTGGGCAGTTATTTTAGCCATTTATCAATGTTCTTCCGGGTTTCCTGTAATCTTGGATAGCTCTCTTAAGGATTACCTTTTCCTATATCACAGAGTGTGGTAATCGAGGCAGCAGCTGCTGAGAGCCTTTGGAGGGGACACAAAAAAGCCCACGTCCACATCCTCTCAGACAGTCAAGCGTCGAATATTAATGGCATCAACCATCTCAACACGAGTGGTTTGGTGCTGCATGCAAACCTCCTCAACCTAATCAAATATAACCAGGTTCGCCTTGAGTGGGTGTTGGGGCATAAAGGAATAGCTGGTAACGAGAAGGCTGACGAGCTTGCGAGAAGGGCAGTCGGTATACCAAAAACTGTCTTCAGAAGGATCCAGTCCACAGTAAACTCATGGTGGTTGAACACTACATAAAAATTACTGAATCGCTACTTGGCAAAAGCTGTAGGGAACTAAAAAGTATGGTTGGCCTCATAACAGGCTTTGCTTCCCTAAGGTCACACCTACACTACATTGGGGGTCACACAAAGTTCAACCCTGTGCGGGTTGTGTGAGGAGACTGACAAAACGACATCCCTCAAAATATCTGAGCGCTCCGCACTCACCTCTCGCAGATTTGAACTCTGCAGGGCACAAACCCCAATGAGGTATATTCAAAGTGAACAACTGATCAAGGGCCTTCAAGCCCTTACGAAGGGTCTGAATCTTCTTGACAAAATGCAAAACCCTCAGGAAGCACAATAAGTCAACAGGCTTCCGTGCTGGGGGACCAAAACCCCCGCTTTGAGATTTTTGGTCCACATCTTCATCTATATCTCAGGGTTCCACAACATTAATCCAGTGTTTGTTTACCCCCGGAAAACGATGGGGTCCACCCCGTTTGATTCACAGTAACTTTAGCGACATCTTCCCGTTTGTATACTGTTTTTTCTATTCATGTATTGATGTTTGATGGAGTTTGTTCGAAATGTCTTGCACTCGTGATAGAGCAAAGAGTATTATCATTACATTCGTTATGTGAAATGAATTTCAAGAGAAAGGAAAGACAGAAAGAATTTAAAGTCAAGGAAGTGAAGCAGTGTTGAGGATTGTTAATCAAATGGATGCTTACATACTGGTCCATGATTGAAGAACCGAATGGTTCTTCACTGGAAGGCTGTGTAGTTTAGAAGGAATAGACATGTGATTTTAAACAAAGAACATATCTGTAGAAAACAGTGGTTCTATAGATGTGGTAGATATGTTGGTATTACAATTTTTTTGTCTGTTTTAGGGCACCTAAATGGAATGACGTCCAGACCATCGTCCAACAATGTGGATGCTTCACTACCGAACTTAACCAAAAAATGGTACACTTCAAGAATTCGGTCAAGCGTATTTGTGGTAAGACTTATTTAATCAAACGGCATGTCTTATTAGGTAGGTGTTTACCGAGCTTTCTCAATTTCGAATCACTTTTTGGACGTCTCGTCTTGCTAGAACTATCTGTCTAGAGGTCCTGATGTCTGCACCTGCAGTTTTTGAAAACTGTTGGTAATGAATCTGGCAATTATACTGACTGATGCTGTGGATGCTTCATTCAGTCTTGTTAGAAATAGTAAACATTAACCGGAATGAAAAATAGATAAATTTAATCTCAAGTTGGACTCGAATCCACACCATTCAACTTACGCTAACGAGCTAAACTACAATACACTGTGTTTACTGTTACAATGACAATATCTGATGAAATCAAAGCGTTTATGCGATGTGAAAAAAAAAAAAAAACAAAAAAAAAAAAAAAAAAAAACAGGCTATGAGTATAAGGAGTTTTTGAACCATTTCCTAAATTTCTTCATGTTCAGTTTGTGCTTTCCTTTGTATTTCCTCTTGTTCGAATTTGAAAAGTCTTGTAAAGTTTTGTTTCAAATTCACATTTTCAGAAGCGTCTTTTGTTGGGGATGAGACAATTCTCTCTATCTTCAAAATGTTCTTGGATGTGCCCAAAGCACAGATGGCACACTGTAAAAAGTTGTCCCAGCTGTACGGAATACAGAACAACCAATCATATATGTTATGCAATGTAAGTTAGAGACACGTATTGAATGCATCAATCAACCTCTGTGATCAATTAAACTACTTTTACTTCAATTTACTACTTTTATAGGTTTGGGACAATTGAGCTATCTGAGTAAAATTCGATTCTCTGACCTGTAAAATTTATAACAATTCGATAGTTTGCTGAAAATGTTCAATAATTGAACAATCGTTGTTCTAGATGGTCAACGAAATCGTCAACGATTTGAATGACGATTGCGTCATGAAAATCCGAGACCACCTGGCGAATGATGAAAATGGACATGTAAACGGAAACCTGTGGGGTGGCAAAATACCATTGAGGCTCCCGAACCCTTGGATCCCGCCAGACACTAGTTTCCTCTCTGATTTGACCCAAAACAAAACCACCATTCTCGATACGTTTTCGATGGCGTATAATGGAGAACCAGAAGAAGAAGAGAGAAAACCCACTGAAAAGAAACCTGCTGTAAGTTATTTGAAGATGCTCTCAGCTTATAGTTTCATTACTGGAATGCAACATGTGTAGGTATTTTATGAGTACTACTTTTTCATGGTATATATCGTCCCTTGTACAATCACAAGTCTCCTGGTGTTCATTTATCTAGACTGTAATTGTAATGCTCCAGCTAAACAACATGGGTTAATCACACGAGTGATATATAATACATAATTTTTACTATCAAGGTTGTTAACTTTGGTTTTGAGCATGTTTAATTTAATGAGCTGCAGAAATCAACCTTCATGCTCACCCTGACCTCCAACAATAATCACAGTTGAGATGTAAGTGTTCACCTGTACTGTTCCTTCTGTATTTTCACCGAGGGTAGTGCTTCTTAAAATACGATTCAGTTCCTATTAAAACTAAAATGTTATGTTAGCGTTGTTAATAGAGAACCTTGTATTTTATGTCTGCGGTACCATGTCTGCTCTGTGATTGTGCAGAATGAGAAATTAATCTGAATATTTCTTGCGTCAATGTGATAAACAATCTTGGCAAGAAGCTTTTGCCCTCTATGCAAACAAAAGTTATCCCTTAGTGGATTGTAAAAAAAATTGACAGATTTGTTGACTTTGTTAAATGACTGAAGAATAAAGGGAGTATGAGTAGTTACGACAGAAATACAACTCCTGGTTCTTACTTATCTAGAAAATAAAAGAGCTAATATTTGGGAAGCTAAAAAGAGCTGATCGCCAAATTCTTCAATCAGTGCATCAGCCATAACATAGAGAGGACCGTTGGCTCCAGCTATAGCAGTCTTTAATGGTCTATTATGGATTTCACTGGCCGTCACACTTACCTGGGGGCCTCTATTAGAGAGCGTATCCTTGCCCAACTGCGAATGGCATCCATCAATTGCCATTACTACAAAGCTGTATTGTTTTATCACCAAAAGAATAGTTATGTGAGGGACAGCAGTGAGATGTTCACGGTATGTAACCAGAAGGTGCCAGAGTCTCTGGCCCAATTCCTGCTTAACATCCCCCTCCTCTACAAGTTGTACAGCGAGCACTACTTCAAGCCTCTCTTCCCCGGCCTACTTTCTTCCTCCAGGCGGAACGAAGATGCCTTGATGTTGGAACTGTTGGAATTTGGATCGAACTGCGACAAATTATAGGTGGTATACCAATACACCTGGCGCTCTCTCTTACTACAATCCTTTGAGAGAAACGAATGATATTCAATAAACCCACCATCTCTTAGTTCTGGACCACCTATCACCACACTACAATTTCTACACCGCATATTAGATGGACATGCTCTCTTTTTTTCACCTAAGGACTCTATTCTTTCCTATTTAATCTGAAAGCCTGTCTTGTATGACAATCTATAATGTTGTGACCCCACTAGTATCATTTTGATTCTCCTTACATTTTATAAGTTTCGATTCATTATTATTATTATTATTTTTTTTTTTTTAACATACAACGAACTCTTTGTAACAGTCAGTAGTGACCTACTACTAATGCTGATGGTGATTTAAGAGCAAAAAGTATTGAGCTTCCAAATCTATGTATGTAGATTCGAAAAAATGCGTTCCTTTACATTATAGGAGGTTATCCCACTTAATATGAAGTTAGATTTATATTGTTTTAGGGAATTAACTATTCATTTTCATGTTATTGATCATAATTTTATTATTCATTTTTCAGTATGGAAAATCTTGGTTGTTGAAGGAACTCCAAAAAAGTAATCTTAACAAAACTGGCATATCGGTAGAAGAAATGTGCGATTCGATTGTTCACCTACTAACGTCCAATAGATCTAGCGATGATCTTCAGAATGAGGTTATTGTCTATTATCTGCTCTGATTTAGTACTTGTTTATGCATTGATATTCTTAATAACACAAGTTCTTTTGTTAGCTTTTCGAGTTTTTGGGATTCGATTTCTTCGGGTTGATTCAATTGTTACTTGAACATCGCAAAGACATCATGATGAGTATGAAACTTGAAGCTGATAGAAAATTCAACAGAAATGGAGGTGAGCACGCTTTCAGCAAATTTGTTGATGTTGGAAAGTTTTCGTTACCCAACAGGATGATAAGAATTTGTCTCTCTCTTGGCTGACAGCAACTGAGAAATTTTTGTCTTATATTTGCTTCTCGTGTCTTTACAGTCATTTCGAAAAAACCTGACATCTATTCAACGATCACCCAAGTCACTGTCTGGTCTGCCGAAGAAAAAAATCAGGAGAAACTTGCCAGAAAAGAAGAGAAAAAAATGTCAAAATTTATGGCGAGAGAAGGGTCGCCTCCGCCTGAAAACGAAGTGCTTCCTGTTGGATTCTACACTAGAAGGTATAACATGAACAAATAATGACTGACGCTTCTTTCCTTGCTGATCCCCCGCTCAATCGATACAAATATTTGTGGCTTCAATACTTCTTGTTCTCATGATTTATTTACGAACTGTACAGGAATTTTTAGTGAATAAAAATGTTCGAATTATCGCTTAATGATTTTTATCGCTTCCTGAATAACAATTGAATCCTAATGCCCTGATTTAGGTTATTTATCGATCAACGTGATTGAAAATTATTTGTCTTTCAGAACCTCACCTACCAATCAGATCAAACAAATGCCCGATGATGTTATAACTGAAAAAAAGATCCCTGTTAAACGCGAAAAGTACCCCTTTGTCTTTGACTCTGTTCGGGAGAATCAAACCACAGCAGGTAACCGAATTATTTATAAATATTTTAATGAGTCTTAGCTCAGCTGTACATCTATAAAATGCTTCGCTGCATTCAATCGCTTCATTCATTGAGGGTCTGAGTAACAGCATGATTGCATGGTTTATATTTGCTTTTAAGTAGCTATACTTTTAAAATATGCTTTAAGGGATTACTAATCTAACTGGGACGCCAAAGAACAGAATGGGGAGCCATTCGAAATTCTCGTTTTTCAGTTTTGGTTTGAAGTCAAGGCTTTCATCTACCTAGGGTGGTTGGTGACAAATATTAATGAAGTACAGGATAAGATATCCTCTCGAATAAGGGCGAGCAACCGAGCATTTTATGCCAATATAAAACTCTTCAGGAGCCGTGTGATCTCCAGGACAATAAAGATGAGGCGTTACAGGTCCCTGGTGAGGCTTATGTTCTGTTGCGGGTCTGAGGCTGAGGATGAAAAACGACTGCGTATATTTGAGAGAAGGGTTGTAAGAAGAATCAATGGTGGAGTAAGAGAGGGTCAAGGTTGGAGATCTAGACAAAATGCTGAAATTGATGTATTGTTGAAGCATGAAGACATGGTCCGATTTATCAAGGCGTGCAATGGCTGGGGCATGTTGACCGCATGTGTGGGGAGGCCTTCTGGAAAATGGTGGAAACTGGAAGACGAAGAGGTCCTTCTCGGAATCGCTGGCTTGATGAGGTCTTGAGGGACCTCCAGGTGGTGGAGATGCGGAGGTCTCGGGGGGATGACCGCAGCTGCTGGTGGAGAGGTGTTTGGGAAGCCAAGGCCCACATTGGCCTGTTGTGCGTTGTAGTTAGTTACGTTTTGTTTTAGTAGTTTTGGTTTATCATTTTCAAAAACACGCCTTTGTACCGCTCCTCCCATAATACACAAAAACATCATTTTACTTTTCTAGGTGCATTGATTCAAAAGTTGTAATGTTGTTGCTGTTGTCCGTTCTTTCGCACGTGACTCCACTTGGGGCTATGGCTGGTCTTAATTGTATCCACCCCAATCACGCAAAGATCCTATGGGGCAAAATGTGTTTTCTGAGGTTATCACTGACATTGGAAAGGGAGCTGTAATTTCCTAGAAGTTCTGGACACAAAATCGACTGGAATACGTTTCAGATCCGCAGAAATTCACCCCGTTGAATTTCTGTATCCATGACTTCTGTAAAGTGACTCGCCCAACCTCACAATGACACAAGGAATTGCGCATTGACAAAAAAATTATTAACAGCTTGAATTAACAGCGTTTTTTAAAAACCGCCGTAGAGCCCTGGGGCAGTGTGATGGACCTTCACACTTTGTAAACCGATTAACGCTTTATTTTCGCATTAAGTTTAACTCAGTTTTATCTCTTTGTGGGTTGATAGTCATTGATCTCTTGTATACCAATGATTAAACAAATGTAAGACCTTGTTTGGAGGGAAACAAAGTCACTTGTCGCAAAAGTTGGGATAATCACTTTTTTCTCCTGAATTTTGATATGGGGTTCAGGAAAGTTATTGAAAGTCCAATACAGCGAAGAATTGGAAAGTGAAGATTCGAAGGAATTTTGATTGTTCGCTCAGAATTGGATCGTGGAGAAGAACCATCGATTACAACTATAACATTCAGGTACCTAATGAAAATCACAAATTGATTATCAATATAAATGTTGAAACTCGTCTTTGGAAAACCAAAACAAAATCTAAGCGTGTAGGTAAGTGTTATGAAAAGAAAGTTTTTGATGTTATGCAAACGGACAAAGTGTAATATTCGAATTGTGCATGGAAAAATCTTCTACTCAACAAACTTTAAGCATTATTATTATTACCATTATTATTCTACTGCTACGGTAATCGAACCTATTGTGTCTTCATTTTCCTTACTACTCAAATTATACATTTTTTTAGCACTGTCATTTTCCATTTTGCATGTTATTACCAGCATACGTTTGTTTTCCAATTTAAATTAATGATGCATATCTTTGCTATTGCACTACAGTTATTTACATAATCTATGATTTCATATTTCGTTGTCGCCATGTAACTTATATTATTGTACGGATCGTTTTAGGGTTCATATCCGGCGTGAAGATGTTACTCCCAGAAGACGTGAAAAGAAATGATAACAAACAGTACGAAGAAGTCCACATACCGATACCCGTTCCTACACCTCTCACTGTTGGAAACACACTAGTTCCCATAGCATCTCTTGACAAGGTACCCCTACAGGTTCTTTAGCCAGATTTAGTCATAACTTTTCAGGTTGCGATTTGTATCCTATAAAGTGAGGTACTATACAGGGTTCCCCAAAAGTTGCCCCCCCCCCTCCCCCCTCCTTAAATCGTCCAAAGGGGAATAAACAATTTTTTTTTTAAATCCTTAAATTGCAGATTCCGATTCTACCCAAAATTTCATAAAAATTTGATCAAGCAATTTTTTTGTATCGCGCGCAACCGGTTCGGGGTTCCCATCTAAAATAAGAAAGTTACTGTCACTTGCGAGGGGGTGCGCAAATATGATATTTGAGATCCTTGCAAAAAAAAGAAAATTAAAAAAACATTTCTCTTGTTTACTCCCATTTGGACAATTTAAGGAGGCAGGGGGGGCAACTTGTGGGACACCCTGCATAGAGGCAGATAGCCTAAAACGTCACCTTCGTTTCTTAAGGTAGAATCCATAATGGAGCTGGACTGGTCAGCTGGTAGTTTACTGCCTGGAAGCATGGATCCTTGCCGACGCGTACACAGTGGCAATAAGTTATGCTCTATCACTAAGCGTCATATGTTCCCACTTGGGAACTAGCTTGGCTAATAGAGAGTAAACGACCAGACTAGCTCCGTTTTGTTCTTTCCCTTACGAATTCTATAATGACACTTTGATAGGGTGTTTTAAAACATATTTCTTCTTTGGACATTTTTTCAAGTTTCAAATCAATCAATATTTTTTTCATAGCATAATTTGCTTTGTAAATTCGTCAAAACTTGAGGGAGATGTGAATATTTTCTCCATTCTGCAGTGATACTACAGGAAGAATTTTGATGGACCCTGCCAGTCTATTTACCTATCTGATTGGAGATTAGGATTCACCTTCATTCAACCTCACACTCCTGTAGTAGAGACATTCAGAATCCACCAGTGAAATGTTCAATTGGTCCTTTGAAATGTTTGATGATGTACAGGAAATCTTTTGAAAATGGCCACCTGGACTTGAGTTTTTCCAATTTTTTTCCAGTATGGACAACTAGCATTCAGCGGGGTTAAAAACCTAAACAGGATACAATCAGTTGTATTTGAAACGGCCTACAATACCAATGAAAATCTCCTGATTTGCGCTCCAACGGGTGCTGGCAAAACGAATGTAGCTCTACTCACTGTGATGCACACCATTAGGCAATATATTGAAAATGACATCATAAAAAAAGACCAATTCAAGGTAATTTTGATAGCTATTTAGTTCATTGGGTTATTTATTTAATACCTAATAGTATTACTAAACTAGATTACCTCTAACCTTCTTCTTTAGATAGTATACGTTGCACCAATGAAAGCTTTAGCTGCTGAAATGACGGCGAATTTCAGTAAAAAACTGAGTTGTCTGGACATAACTGTACGAGAACTAACTGGTGACATGCAGCTGACCAAGACTGAAATATTAAAAACGCAGATGTTGATTACCACACCAGAAAAGTGGGATGTGGTGACCAGAAAATCTACTGGTGAGCTTAATAAACGCATAGTTTTTATGTAGACAACTCCCTTAAAATTAATTAAGTGATTGGTTATAAGTTTTGCTAATTCATATTATTAAATTCGGATTATTGTGTTTTCAGGTGATGTTGCTCTCGCAAGATTAGTCAAACTGTTGATCATTGATGAAGTACATTTACTTCACGGAGATCGGGGTCCTGTTATAGAAGCTCTCGTCGCCAGAACATTGCGTCAGGTACCAGTAATGATGTGCAGTACACATTCATTTCTACCGGCAGCGGATGCATTTCTTTGCCGCTAGTCACCTTTCGATATCTACGTTTTAGTATTTCTTATTCAGGTGGAGTCTTCACAAAACATGATTCGAATAGTTGGCCTGTCTGCAACACTTCCCAACTACATCGATGTGGCCAGATTTCTGAGAGTGAACCCTCAAATCGGCTTGTTCTATTTTGACGGTAGATTTCGACCTGTGCCTCTAGAGCAGACATTTATTGGAGTTAAAGCAACCAAACCTCTTGCGCAAATGGCAGATATGGACAGCGTATGTTATGAAAAAGTCGTTGAACTCGTCCAGAAAGGACACCAGGTATGTTGTAAGACCGAAACTGATCACTAGATCCTCTTCTAAAACTAACACAATTATAAGTCACTTTGAAGTTGGAAAAAAAAATCAACATGACATTCCATTTCCTTATTATCTTTCCACATTCGAGAACCATGACCTCTGCTGTTTCATGAAGAAACTATTTCTGATTTTGTGGGAAAATCAGTATCCCAAAGTTGTTGGTTCGTGATAAAATCCAACGTGCCTGAACTTGAACCTTGATTGTGTTCTGCTTGAAAACTTCTGGCAGATTTTGACTGGAATGTTCGTGTACGTGATTTTAAGTTTGATTGGCCAGTTTATGAATATATTTGATGCTTAGGTAATGGTATTCGTCCATGCACGCAATGCGACTGTTCGAACTGCCAACGTTCTAATAGAAATGGCGCGAACCAAAGGAACTTTACGCATTTTCCAACCAGAAGACGGTCCTGCAGCTGGGACAGCAGCCAAAGCAATGAGTAAAGCCAGGTCACGGGAGTTGGGCGAGCTTTTCTCAAACGGATTTTCTGTTCACCATGCTGGACTACTAAGACAAGATCGGTAATACCATTAATAAAGATCATTAAACAGTTGTGTATCCATAAGCATCAACTTACAACTTGTCACTTCATTTTTTACGTTGTACCTGATTATTTTTTGTTTGTATTATGTGAATCACACTACAATATAATCAAATTACTGCAGGATAAAACTATTGACGTTTCAATTTTTGTTCCTTAGGAGCATGATCGAAAAAATTTTTGGTCAAGGTCTAATCAAGGTTTTAGTCTGCACATCTACACTAGCTTGGGGTGTGAACCTGCCAGCGCATGCTGTAGTGATCAGAGTTAGTATTCCTCCTTATCATAAACCATTTCCTCAGTTATCATACGACTCAATTGCTGAAATCATACAATTTATACAATACGATTTTCAGGGTACTGAGATCTATGATGCCAAGCACGGTGCGTTTGTGGATCTCGGAATACTAGACGTCCTTCAGATCTTTGGACGAGCTGGCAGACCGCAGTTTGATACTTCTGGCCACGGCATCATCATCACTTCCCACAACAAACTATCCCACTATTTATCCCTCCTTACCAACCAATTCCCAATTGAGAGTAGTTTTATCAACTTCCTGGCTGACAATCTGAACGCCGAGGTACGGCTTTGAACTAATAACTAAATTATTCTATCAATTTTTGAACAGATGCATTGCCTTTTCTGATATTGAAATCCCTTGCACCTGTGTATTTTCCAAGTCCCGATAGGATGGAAGTGATCTCAAATTTTCGAACCCAATTGCTAGCTCTGTGTTATTTTTGAGCTAAGTATTGTATTGTATCTGTATAATCTTAATTGATTGTACTCATATTTCCTCATTGTCTGTTCACAGATTTCGCTAGGAACAATCACTAACGTGTCTGAAGCTGTGGAATGGTTAAGCTACACTTATTTGTATGTTCGAATGAGAATCAATCCTCAAGTATACGGCCTCAACTATATGGATGTAGAGGTATGTAGAGGGATTTCAATCTTTGCACTTGGTTCTAGTTATAACGATGCAAATCAACCAATCAATAAATTTATTAATAATATAATGGAATAATAAATCATAAGTTATTACAAGTTCAAGTGCAAGTAAACATGAACCAGTATCTGTGTATCCGTATCTAGTGATTACTTATGATTATTGTTTTTCAAATGCAGGACGATCCACTGCTCGATATCCGGAGAAGAGAGTTGATTGTGATTGCTGCCAAGGCACTTGACAAAGCCAAGATGATCCGATACAACGAACGGACTGAAGATTTATCCATCACAGGTCCTCGAAATTCTTTATTATTGAAATAAATTGCATGTTATGTAAGTAATAATAATTCAGCCAACAACAGGGTGCTTAGTTCTTGGTAGCATGTCTGACCTTAATCTCTAGCCTACTTCAAGTTGGAAAACTCCATGTTAAAGCACCATTATATTTTTTTGCAGATTTGAATTTTGACGGCAAATGAAATATTTATGTGTCCAAAATTATTTCTACGGTTGCCCGTTATTTGTTTGTGGTGAAAATGGCGTTGATTTCATGGATAAATTAGCTTGGCTCGTTGGAGTAAACTTGGGTATCTCAAAAGCATGACAGTGCAGGGAGATTATTTGGTGGTTCAGCTATTAGAGACGTACTCTACCTTACCCCGTGTTTTACAATTCTAGCCTCAAACAAATTAAGGCATTTTTATTCAAGGTTCATAAAATTAGTGACATGCTATTAGGCAGTTGGCCTTCGATTTGCTACTTTTAGGGAATAATCTTTTAGAAATAAAAATGACATGAAAGTTCATCAAATTATTAATTTATATCATGTTGTCATCTTCAGTATGTTCTCGAAAAATGTTGAGGCGTAATCTCTTACAATTTGAAATTTGATTGTACCAAATTAAAATATATACCTATTTTGTGCCTTTTCGGAATTATATGTTCACATTGGGCTTATCGAATAAAGAAACTATTTCTCCCCACTTGGGTCATTATCTCCTGAATATACCATAAGTAATTCTGCTCTGCCACGCACGTCGTTGTGCTATGTGGTGATTACCTTTTAACGAGTTGAACTTTTACGAGTGGATAATATTAAATATTAGATTCTAAATTTTAGTATCTTACGTTTCAGATCTGGGAAGAACTGCTAGCCATTTCTATATTAAGTATGACACTGTAGAAGTTTTCAACGAGTTATTGGCTCCAGCCATGTCTGAATCTGAAATTTTCGCTATGGTCTCGAACGCCCAGGAATTCCAGCAGCTGAAGGTAAACCAATCAATTAATTACGAGTCTCTCGATTAACTCAGATGTAGATATAAATTTTTGATTTCATGGTCTGTAGTAGTGTACTCATTAAGAGGGTGCTCAGAACGGTCCATTTTCATTGGAATTCGGATGTTGTGATTCATAAGAAAGTGTCCCCAAGTGGACTCAGTGGACAAGACGAAATGGTGTTGTGTTATTTGCCTCCAAATAATTTCTATTCATGTCCGCGTTGGAGAAATAAGAAATTAGGCTTTGGTTCGAGTCACAATCATGGGAAGCGTTGCATGCTCGTACTGTTCCAACTTACAGCCAGACGAGGATGAGTCATTATCATAGTTTGCGTTCAAGGTACTAGTATTTGAAATAGGTTTTCGCACTTCACATCCTTCCCACCCTAGGGAACTGCAGCAAACTGGACTGGGCATCCTGAATTAGGGGATGCAGCATACTGAAGGCATGAAGGTATACTTCATGTGAAATAACGGGGCAAGGGTGTGTGTCATCGAGTGTCCTGAGCAATGTATTTTTGGTCATCACTGTCTCTTGAACGTGCGCCAAATTAATGCGAATTCAAGTCTTTCACGCTTGTTTCAGGTTCGAGACGATGAAATGGACGAGTTGGAAGAACATCTAAATAACCACTGTGAGTATGAAGTCAAAGGTGGGAAAGAGAATCTTCATGGCAAAGTAAACATATTGATGCAAGTGTACCTTTGTCGTCAGCGAGTAAACGCGTTTTCGCTCATGTCAGATCTCAGCTACATCACTCAGGTGAGATAATTAACTAGTAACTCATATTTGTGAACTAATCAACATTGAAAACATCATATTTTTATAGTACCCCAATGCTTCTGCTTTGATTCCTCAGTTTATTAAAAACATTGAACAACGTGAGGTACTCAGAGCACTGCATATACCCTGAAATGGCATTACAAACTTCAACTAATGATTGAAATCATATGTTGCAATTAGAGTTTAACCACTGTTTCTTATTATTCTGTAATCATTTCTGTAGGTGGCTTATAGGAAATTCAAACATATCCTGGTCTTTAATTGAGAACACCTATTTATGTTCGTCATGGATCAGGCGTTGTGAGCAGTGAAACTACAGCAGTCAAACTGATTTGATTGAACCAAAACTTTTATGCTTAATCTCTTCTGAGTTAGATTATGAAAATTACTTTCCCTGATGTAACATTGTCACTTCTTCATTCACTGAGTAAAAGCATACCGTGACAATGAGTTTGTAGTCCAGTGGTGTAGCATGTGGTATTTTTTTGAGCTCCTTCCTGGAAAAGCATTAACTTCGAATTCAGCTGTGTAATCAATTTTTGAGTCATAAAACATGGTAGTTCTACATACAGGATGTCCCAGGAGTTATGCACAATCCGACTCCTACGTATTCTAAAACTCATTTCCAAACAAAAATGCTCCTAGCAATTTTTTGCCAGAGGCCTCGTTCCCGAGTTATTCGCAATTTAAGATTTTTTTCGTGTTTTCGATTTTATGTCATTAAAACTGTTATAACTCCCTCAATTTTGGAGATAGCTCAATTTGATGACACCGTTGGAAAGAGCGTTAAATTTTCCATCTATTTGATGTCAGAAAACATTTTTTTGATTGCATTGAAGATGTGCAATTGCTGCGCGAAATGGCAGTTTTGTCAAAATCTTGAGCTCGCCTGTTTTTCATTTCGCCTAGAAACCCCATTAACGCTTGACGCAGAACTGTGCAGGGCTGGCAAAACGTGCGCCAAAATGTCAGCTTTCCAACGCTGTAATCGTTTTGGTTTTTAAAAATATGTTTAGTTAAGGAAATGGTGTTTATTGCACAAAAACATATGTTTTCTGTTAAAATTGAGGTATTCCCAAAAGTCTCGACGAAAAAAGGTTGGAGGCGGGATTTACGTAACTTTTCTCGCCGAATCGAATGGTGACAACGCCAGATCTCTCAAGTGACGATTTAAGTTAGTTTTGTCAGATGCATGAACCCGTTTGTTTGTGAACAGCGTCTACGGCATTCCTAAGCTGTCTGGGCCGAAGTCAGGATAATCTAAGAGCCGAGTTTTCTGACATCGAATAGATAGAAAATTGAACGCTCTTTTCAACGGTGTCATCAAAGTTGAGCTATTTCCAAAATTCAGGGAGTTTAATGACATAAAATCGAAAACACGAAAAACATTTTAAATCGCGAATAAGTCGGAAACGAGGCCTCTGGCAAAAAATTGCTAGGAGCATTTTTGTTCGGAAATGAGTTGTAGAACACGTAGGAGTCGGATTGTGCGTAACTCCTGGGACAGCCTGTAGAAACGTGGTTCCCCGAGCTGCAGTTCGTTCTCTAGGGCAGGTACATTCATTATTGATATTTAAATAATTAATTAGGTGTCTTACAGCGCGGCCTACCTTTGAAATACAATCCACATAGTGTAAAGATGACCAATGATTTTTGGCAGAACTCAATTTCAAGTTACAAGGACACCCTGTATAACTAAAAAAGACCTAGGTAATGTTTGAAAGTTGGGAAAGCTACGGAGGAGGCACTGTCTTGGTCAGGGGCGAGGATATGCAATGACCCGCCCGACCCCCCGGTCTTGAAGGAGGGGTTGCTTTGTGCGCCGTGTATTATCAACCCCGATCTGATTTGGCCGTAGCATTGGGGGTTGCAATGTTGATAATTTGTTGTTTCTGACCAAATTCAGTTTTAGTAAAATGTTTGTTGACTCAAACATGTTAACCAATTGTAGGACAATGGTAAGATATTGGGGTTTAAATCAAGTTCATATTAAGAGTTAGAGTTTATACAAGATGGTTAAGTTAACTCGGAAACGAGGCCTCTGGCAGAAAATTGCTAACAGGCATTTTTGTTCGGAAATGAGTTGTAGAACACGTAGGAGTCGGATTGTGCATAACTCCAGGGACAACCTGTATAAACCTTTCCTTGAAATGATTATAATCTGCTTATTTTATAGAACGCAGTCCGTATCATCAGGGCTCTTTTTGAAGTCACACTTCGAGGGAACAACGCGCTGTTAGCAGGCAGATTACAACAAATGGCCTTGATGATGGAACACCAACAATGGGGATGGGAGACTCCACTCCGCCAGTTTTCCAACATCTCGCACGAAATAATTGAAAAAATAGAACAACGCGATCTATCCATCTATAGTCTAAGAGACATGGATTCGAAAGAGATTGGTATGAATGCTTTCTGTTGGTTTTTGTAAAGTTATCCTATAATTTTTTGTTCTCTCCTTTCTTCTGGGCTTTAATTTTGGTATGCGTAACCTTTTAAAACTTGAATGTTAACTGTTGCAGGAACAATATTGAGACATGCCAAAATGGGACCAGTCGTTAAGAAATGTGCATATGAGTTCCCATTGGTCGAGCTTGAGGCAACAGTACATCCCATAACCCGTACAGTTCTTCGAGTGAAATTAACCATTACGCCAGATTTCAAGTATAACTTTCCACAAATAATCAGTTTTATTGTCGTTAAACAGCTTGATAAATGCAATATTTTCTATATTCGAAACACACTCGTACACTTTATACCATAAATTGCTATGAATGTACGAAAATCTTCTGAGGCTGAAAATATTAATATTATAATCGTAGTGTTTTTCTTCTGATGTTTTTGGAATTTAGTTCTCTCTGTTTTAAATTGTTTATACTGGATACTTGAATACAGTTCCCTCTTGTTTATAGTTGGAACGACAGAGTTCATGGAAAGTCATCTGAGCCGTATTGGGTTTGGATTGAAGATCCAGCAGATACAAACATATACCATTCGGAATATTTCTTGCTTACACGAAAGCAGGTAACAATATATACATTTTTATTTTTATTTACTTAACTTATAGTACAATTTAAGAGTTCTTCATTTCGTTTTACTCCTTTTACTGGTTACTTTCAGTGACTTGTTGAGGTTTTGCTGTATTAAAATTTTTTTTTTAAGGTTATATGCAAAGAGTCACAAGAACTTGTCATGACCATCCCTCTCATTGATCCTATCCCAGCACAATATTTAATCAAAGTGATCAGCGACCGGTGGCTTGGATGCTCCAATGTTCTTGCAGTATCTGTACAGAACTTGATCCTTCCTGAAAGCCATCCACCGCACACAGGTTAATATTTCTCATTTTACAACGTTATTTTTATAACCTTATTTTAACGCATAATAATCCGAAAAAATGATATAACTCTCATGACGTAATTAATATTTTTGACGATTTCTTTATTGTTTCCCCTAGCCAACTTTTGTAGAACGTTGTAGACCTCTAGCTAGTTTGTGTTCAATCCATTTTATGTTTATTGTTGTTAATTTTGAATTATTTGCCACTTGACAGAGCTTCTTGACCTGCAGCCTCTCTCAGTGAAAGCATTGAACAACGCAGCATTTGAGTCGCTGTACAAGTTCACGCATTACAATCCTATTCAAACTCAACTGTTCCACTGCTTGTACCATACGGATCATAACGCTCTGATAGGCGCTCCCACTGGTTCAGGAAAAACCATCATGGCTGAAATGGCCATGTTCCGCGTCTTCTCCAAGTACCCAGGAGCTAAGGTTTGATTATTTTTAGTCTAAAGACATGATTAATATATTAATAAAATGAACATGGCTAGTGTCATCGAACACTCATCTCAGTAAATTTATAGATTATACTATTCAACAGAAAATGTTACGTGCTGTTTCTTTGTGGGTTCGTTCGAGCTGTGCCCTTAAAAGGTCGAAATCAAAAGAGACCAGTCAATAAACCTTCTCCTACGCTTTCGTCATGTAGGACGTTAGGCTTGATGCTCTTTAGCTAAATGTTCTCTTTTTAGTTTTAGATACACAAATCAACCTGACATTTCTGAACAAAATTAGCATTGAAGCTTGTTCAGTATTTATACTGGCTCAGTACAGCCTGACTAGTAGTTTCACGAGCTGGCATGAGCTCTTATGAAGAAGCCTTGCTCTTTAAGGTGTATTTCGTTTGGTCTCTACATTTTAGGATTAGACAGAAACGACACACTTGCTTGATGGTGCAAGCAAATTCATTACATGACAGCTGACAAGTTGTTGCAGTGGTTCCAAAGTTATGCAGTGCTACCATTGGAGTTTTGGTCTAACAGAATTAGTATAGTAGCACATGTGTTAATCGGTTTGCCTGTTAACTTTACCCTCTCCAAGTTTGTGTATAGCTCATTTGACTTCTCCACCCATCTACTCGTAGTTCTGGAGCATCTCCAAATTCTCTTGATCGTGCTATAGAATTGTTGAACATGGTAATCAGCACATTTCACTAAGAATGAAACAATAATGTACAAACAATTGTTTAGCACAGGTCAAACAAATAACTGAGAGTTTTCGAATACTTCTTTTTACGATTCATTTCATTTTAAAAGCTCTGATTGCTTAACCTATGAAAATCGTTTTTGTGTCTCTGTAATTTACCGTAAATTCCTTTACGGCAAGCCAATCTTTCTACTGATTTCATGGGAACTCTAATACTTAAGATGAACTACTTTCCACCTGCAATTCACCTGCTGGCTCATGAGGAAAGCAGTTTCGAGAAAAAGGTGTGTTACGTTTATTAGTCCGCACTCTCTCAATTGGCCTTCCAGAATAAACTTACTAAGTTTGATGAACATCGGTTGGATCTTAGGACCATAATTGATTCCTTTCTGATAAAGGGATGCTATATTTCCATACATTAAAAATGTACTTAGTCCAGTTACAAGCAGTTTACAATTAGTTTGACGTTTCGAAATCTGTTAAGTGAAGTAATTAGTGATTTTTGTGTTTTAGATTGTGTATGTTGCACCTTTAAAGGCCTTGGTTCGTGAAAGAATAGAAGACTGGAAGGTTCGACTGGAACAACGATTAAATAAGTCGGTAGTCGAGCTGACAGGTATGTTCAGTCTGGTACACTTTCTCTCTAATTTTATCAACTACAAGCAATTTCATTTTTCAATTTCTAGTTATTTGAAATAGTGCGTACATCGCTCATTAGCGCACAGTTATAAATAAGTAGGGACTCAGAGGCTTCAATAGTTATTGTATTTAACTGTAAAGAGGTAACTTGGATGATCTGAACTCCTAAATAAACCCCGTCTGCCCATTAACGCTAAATATTTAAACAACAACTTTCTCAACATTAGTTACTCCAGGATTCAATGTAGATAACTTGAATCCAATTATAAACTGTAGATAGGGTGTAATCGTTGACAGAATATAGGTTGAGCTACAACTTGACTATCATGGTGTGATTTTGTATCATTACAGGTGACGTTAGCCCTGATGTTGCTGCAATAAATAACTCAGACGTAATAGTAACTACTCCAGAGAAATGGGACGGTATATCTCGTAGCTGGCAAACGAGAGGTTATGTCCAGAAAGTGGCGCTCATCATTCTTGATGAGGTCCATCTTTTAGGAGAAGACAGAGGCCCTGTCCTTGAAGTCATTGTGTCAAGAACCAATTTCATCTCAGCGCACACAGAGAAGACTTTGAGGATCGTTGCACTATCTACAGCATTAGCCAACGCAAGAGATCTGGCTAATTGGCTTGGAATCAAACACGTTAGTGCTTTAATTGCATCTATTGTTCACCAGCCAGAATCTTGTCCATCGTGTACATGTTCTCTTGTTGTCTATCTTTACGTTTAGCTTCCTTACCATATGATAGAGTGCTTTTTAATCAACCCTCTCAAGTATTTTTGTACTTCTACCCATCTCTATCACTGATTGAGAGGGAAGTTGCATAAAGTCTCAGAAATTTACAGACTTTACCTAATTAAAACCTGTTGCCTCCTTTCCCTGACTGAGAAAAATAGGACAAAATTACCTCCAGAGCAGTACTTAGGCACCAAGAATTTACATTTGTTTTAATGTGTGGCAGATGGGACTGTACAACTTCCGACCATCAGTACGGCCTGTTCCCTTGGAAGTGCACATTAATGGTTTTCCTGGGAAGCACTACTGCCCTAGAATGGCAACCATGAACAAACCAGTTTTCCAAGCGATTTCGCAACATTCTCCTTCGCAACCCGCTCTCGTGTTTGTTTCCTCGAGAAGGCAAACCCGACTCACAGCACTGGACCTCATCGCATACCTCGCTGCAGAGAACAATCCAAAGCAATGGATGCATTTACGTGAAGAGGTGGGTTCTCGCTCATCATACCGATTTGTCTTCCGATTTATTTCAAGTGAAGGACTGCTCAAAACTTTATAGTTGTCTAGATACAAGTGTGTTAGTCAAGTATTATTGAGAGCTCAAATAGTTCTATTTCAATTGGCAAGATGGTACATCACTTTATGTTCAAGATGATTCCTACATTTCTTTTCTAATACAATAATGATTTTGTGTGTTCACCCACAGGACATGGATCAAATAATAAATACTATTAAAGATACAAACCTCAGGTTAACACTTGCTTTTGGAATTGGCCTTCACCACGCAGGTCTACAAGAGCGTGATCGTAAAACCGTCGAAGAATTGTTCTTAAATCAGAAAATCCAGGTTTGTGAAGGACCTTAGATGTGAATTTTAGACTCATTACCTGGTAAGACTTTCATTAACTTACCTTGTTGAATTCCAGGTTCTAATTGCTACTGCTACATTAGCCTGGGGAGTCAACCTTCCTGCACATTTAGTCGTTGTCAAAGGGACCGAATACTATGACGGAAAAACAAAACGGTATAACGACATGCCTATAACTGACGTCCTCCAGATGATGGGACGTGCTGGTCGGCCACAGTTCGACAACCAGGGTGTTGCCGTTATCCTCGTCCATGACATAAAGAAAAATTTCTACCGCAAGTTCCTGTACGAGCCCTTCCCTGTCGAGTCCAGTTTACTCTCTGTTCTGCCTGATCATCTGAGCGCGGAAATCGTGGCTGGAACTATAAAAACAAAACAGGAAGCCTTGGATTACCTGACATGGACATACTTCTTCCGAAGGCTGCTCAAGAATCCTTCTTACTATGGCCTGGAGTCCAAAGATCCTTGTGATGTCAATGCATTCCTATCTCAACTCATCGAAAAATCCCTTCTGACATTATACTATGCCGGATGTATCTCCCTTGATGAGGTTAGTTTCAATAATTACAGCATTTTCACTTCGATGTAGAAAAACTGTTATTTTGGGGTATTGTCCATTAAAGTCTTTTCAGCTGTAGGAAAAATAGAGAGTTCCTAGGAGATTCGGACACTGTGGTATCGTATCTAGTCAGTGGTGGTATCTAGAGCGAGCACAGCTCTGGTTAGCAAAAATGGTGGCGTTACCACCAACTCAGCTGAACTAGTGGTATCTCTGATCCGTACCTAAGAGTCACGTACGTTTTGCTTTCACGTCACTATAAGAAAACGAGCATTCTTTTTGATGCTTTACAAGATCACTCGGATCACTGGTTCTTTCGTTTTTTTTTTTTTTTTTTTTTTTTAACCAAAAATGCCGGGGTGGAAGACTTTTTTGAATATCATGTTAACGGATTGACTTCAACTGAGGAGTTGCTGTTGATTTTTCGAACGTATTTGGAGCGGGAGAGTGTAAGGGAAGCACCTCGACGATTAAGCCTGCTCTATGGGAGATTTTCCCTGGATGACATGAGCGAGGATGATGTACTATTTTCGTTCCGATTTAATAGAGAACATGTACATTTACTACAGAGGCTCCTTCAAATTCCCACAGAAGTTACGACAGATAAGTACGCTTGGAATCAAAATTGATTTGTTTGTAACTTCTTACTTAGCGACTTGGGAAGTACATACTCCAGAAAAGGAATGTACAGCAGGGATTCTGGCGTTGCAGTTAGACAGTTTTTATAACAGTGAATTCCTAAATGAATGAATCGTTCGGATCGCGTGGCATCATAACTTCCGTAAAGATACCACCGTCGTGTTGCAATACGACCGATCGTATTGGCGGCGCATACGCAGTCGCTCGTTCGTATCGCGATGCGGATTCGTTGTGGTGTTAGCGGATCTCCTAGGAACTCTCTAATAATTAATGAACCCGTCAACAAAATTTCTCGTAAACTGTGAGTAAAATTGTCAATATAGATGTATTGTCTCCTTGAACTTACAACATTATTTCTTTCTAGGATGGTCGGAATGTCAGTACTACTTCCATGGGTAGAATAGCTGCCTACTACTATCTCTCGTACCAGACCATGCTTCAACTCAACGACAACTTAGAGGCGTCATTATCGTTAGAAAAGTCCTTGTTCACCATGTGCCACGTTTACGAGTACAGTCAGCTTCCCGTTCGGCATAATGAAGAAATACTTAACGGGTATGTTTATCTTTGTAACCTTATTTTTATATTAGAGAGGGATTGATGTAACAATTTTTTTTGTAATTTGAGAGATGATTACTTGACAAAATCTACTGCGATGGGATGAAGTCAATGGCTGAATAATCAGTTATGCTGAAAAAAAAAAGCAGAACCATTCTTACTCCCATATAGTTACAATTAGTTTTTATATCTCCTGCCATGACATTGAATTGTTTTCATATCTTAGTAAATTCAGGCATTTTTACTTGTCAACTTCCGCAGTGAACTGGCGAAAAAATGCCCATGGCCTGTAGATCCCCTTCAGCTGGATTCACCGCACATTAAAACTTACCTCCTGCTCCAAGCACATTTTTCTCGGATCGATCTGCCCTGTACGGACTACTACACAGATTTGAAATCTGTTCTCGACCAAGCCACCAGAATCCTTCAGGTTATTCACAAATACATCCAAGTGACATTTATTTGTTTCAAATTGTATTCTTTTTGATTTAGCGTGGTTTTCATTTGTCCATATTAACATGTACTGATGTATTCCCTTCTTCAATTTTAGGGCATGTTAGACGTTTGCGCTGAAAGTGGTTGGCTAGCCATTTCACTTAGGTTGATTCACCTCATGCAGATGGTGATGCAAGGGAGGTGGCTAAGTGATTCACCTTTAACGACCCTACCACATGTCGAACCTTACATGGCATCCTCGCTCCATTCTAAGAAAGGCCTCCATTCCCTCCCCAGCGCTGTCCACCTTGCTCAACAATCCTATTCGAAAGTTGCTCCTCTTTTTCTTCCTCAGTTGGATGAAGGACAAATTGAACAGGTATAAAGTCACTTTTTACCTCTATTGAGTTGCTATTGTGTATTTTGCTTATCCTTTTTTAGGTTAGTTAAGACTGTAAGGTACCTCAACGTAAAATACCCATAGAATTAAATAACTTGTGTATATATGTTATTTGATTACACATTAATACTTGCACCTTCTACCAACAGTGGTTCTACAACTTCTACCCCAGGGAAAATCTCAGTTACTTATGGAATAAATCAATTTAAGAAAATTATGTGCTGAAACCATTCGTAGTACTATACCATTGCCCATATAGGAGCGAATCCAGACTGCTGGGACAAAAACCCCTTCCCCGTCATCAGGTGGCAACACTGCAGCGGACCCTTTAACTCAGCCGACTATCCCTCATTAGCAGCAGTAAAGCCCCTTTCAATCTCCCCCTCTTAACGCAAGACGTTTTAGTTGCTTTTGTTGAAAAATGTAATTTTTTGTGAGATTCAAAATGTTCTCGTTGTCGTTCTGAGGAAAACAAGTCTAAATTGTATATCATTCGGTTCAGGAACACCTTATCAAACAAGTGTGTGGCCATATTGCAACAGTGTAATAAATTGCAAAAAACGCTGCAAATTTGATTACACATAGGTTTATTATTCTTGTGTCGAACTTTATTACACTTAAACTCATGTTTCTTTGATCCAACCCTGTCAGATGGGATGGGGCTCGAAAAAGTACGGAAATGATGTCATTTTGCCCCATGAAAATAGATTTCCTTGCTGTGGGTCAATCGCACAGGTTTGGGACCCACTATAATCGCTTCAGCGTCCAAAATTACATGGAACACGATACCCCACATGCCCACATGTTATGCCCAGGTATGTTTTTCCTGTTCAAATTTATACTCGTTGTGTCCCTTTCTTCATGTACATCACGATTCTGGTGATCACATGATCGAATTATCACATTTGAATTGCGTAAGACGTCAGTATTGCACCGTAATTAGCGTCCGATGCGAGCCGTCAGACCACTATCTGGAGGGTCGGATTTGAGCGGTGTTGCCAGGCCCAGAGGTCTTCAGAAAACCGCAGGGTCGCTCCTACGTGGGCAAGTATAACAGATATAGAGCCCTTCTTAACAAAGTCCTCCTGCACATCTTTCTAAACATTACAAAACACATCGGGAAACCAACCAATTCAAGCAGACTTTTGTTACTAAAAATATTGTATAAAAATACACCAAATCTCTATTCCAAGCGATAACTCTAATGCTGATGTGCACGACACCAGAATGGCGGCCAGTAAATAAATTTAAGAATACGTGTTTTGGACGGGGGACAGCTCAGCTGGTCTGGGTTGCCTGCAGGCCAATTCCACCCTAAATCTACATGTTGTGGGGCTTCTTGGGCATTAGATGAAAGTCAGTTAACGCAGGTTCCTCTCAAAAGCAACTTAAATAATCTTCCTCATGTCTTGAAACTAATGTACAAAATAAATTAGATTACTGGTTATGAATTTAGAGAAAACTGATTTGCAATTGCACCTATGAAAGTTGGGTAAATCTGAACACGAGTTGTTGATTGATGAACTCAGGTGTAATTAAACCTTCTAAATATGAGCTGTCTCGCACTTTAAAGTGGTGAGTTTACTAATATGTTCGATAACGAGATAAAGAGTAATACTGTTATATTAGTTTCTTCTTTTTCATTGAAGAAATGAAATGAATGTCAATATGTAAACTGTGGTGTACTTTCCTAAAATTATATAAAAATCTGTTGGTTTACTAAAAGCTTTCTTGGATTGTTCCGAATTGTAGGTGTACAACGTCTTGAGATCGTTACCAGTTCTGCGAGTGAATATGAGGTTATGCGGTTCGTGGCAGGACCAAACGGATAGTCAACTTGTTAGTCGAAACAGAATAGACGTTTTCTCTAGCGCCGAGTATACCCTGAGCGTTATCATGGAGCGGCTCAACCGACCGACTGAGCGCCGTGCGTATGCCCCGAGATTCCATAAACCGAAGTCGGAAGGTTGGATCCTCGTGATAGGAGATGTGGAAAGAACTGAACTGATGGCACTCAAGAGAGTGTCCTTTTCTCAACGGAAGACAACCGCTCAGCTCGTCTTTCAAACGCCTGAGAGGATTGGTAAGCCTAATAATGCAAATTGCAATAATACAAACTATACAATAATGCAAGGATACAAACTATCAATGATAGGTGTCCAAATGAAAAATGTAAGTTATTCAACTTAATAACTTAACCAATCTTTCTATCCGTGCTTAGTAGTGCTTTGCTCCTGTACCGCCGAAGGTGAGCAGGGTTGTTAGGCACAACGAAATATAAGTTACTATCAACGGGTCCTGCTGGAAATCTCGTAGGTCAGCTTGCATGAAGGCTGTGACTCAGCTGTGCCACCAAACCCAAGATTTAAACTATAACGGGAATTTCAAATATTGCTGGGCGATAATGCACGTTAAATAGTTTCAGCATTCGTCTTCGTTCAACTTGATGTTCACCCTATATAAATGATAGGTAGCGACTTATCGAAGTGTTGTTTTGTTCAAATATTGGAGTAGGAGAAATGTTGACGAATCCGTTATGCTTGAATTGTACCTTTCTTCCATTAAGTACGAGTGCATCTCTGAAAAATCTAGGAAAATGTTACTTTTACTCATTTTAACCCTGAAATTCTATCTTCACGCCTCCCAGGCGTGCTTCTGAAATGCGACTCTTCACTTCACTTCCCTACTCTGCTATTCCAGGAATGCTACCACGAAACCCTTTCCTACCTATCAGTAAGTGAATTGCGTCCGTTCGGTACAATTGAGTGCACTTGAGGGAACAATTGCTAGTTTTATGTATTCTAGCAAGCCTAGAAAGGTTGTTAGTATTTTGGGTTCTTTCAGTTACCAATAACAGGGTCTTCCAGGCTTGGCATTAGAAACGTCAGGGTACCTTTCATGACCCAAACAACTCAAGTCACAACACTACACACATCACATTCACGATCCAGTCAGTGATAATGATACAGTAACGATATAATGATGTTGCGCTGTCTTAACTCAAGATTTTTTGCTACGTACCTACCTATTCAGACCTAATGAAGAAGAACCTAGGTAATTGAAACGACATTTTACCGTTTTTTAATTATAAGTAAGGATTTACATTTGTGCTGCGGGGTCCAAATACTTTGTTTATTCTGGATTATATGAACTGAATAAAAATCAAAATGATAAAGATAACTATTTTTCGGCCAGTCCGCCTGTTTGCGGCGTTGTTAAAAAATTCAGCAAATATTGCTGGGTTGAAGGAAAGTAGACCTCATCGTAGGTAGTTTGACACCAATCCACCCTACACTCCTATCAAGAGTAATTTACCATTTTAATAGTTCAATTTAAAATTATTAAATAAATACTCATCGTAGGACTGTAACATTACCTAATTAGAATAATGATTCCAATTATTGAAACATTTTCTATCTAACAATCCTAATAGACGATTGATAATATTTCAAATATTCATGTGCTTATTTCTCCATTTTTTCAACCTGGAAGTTTCGTGTAAAGTTACGACGGGCATAAGTAGAAATATGGACAGTAGTCCTTGATAAAATTGTCTGGAAGAGGCGGAGTGGGATTTTAGCATTAACGTTTTCTCATCGATATTAATACAATATTACCCATGAAATATTATTAAATTATAATGTTACATATATAATAATATTTTTTTAATCTGTTTTACAGGACCTCACAACCTTACCCTGTACGTAATGTCCGATACATACCTCGGTCTCGATCAACAATACGAAATCGAAATCAACGTCACGGCTAATGATCTTCCTGTGACCGCAGATGTGGAAGACAGCGACCCCGGTACCTACAAGCTTTTTTAACGCCGTCTCCGCACGTAATTTCATATCGAACCTGAAGAATGCGATCTTGTAGAACTGTTATCGAATGTGAAGAAGTTCACCACTCCCAAATCGCATTTTGAAAAACTTGACTGTTGGTTTGGTTCTCGTGTCCATGAATTGTGGATTACACGCAACATCTTCGTTTACTATTTATTTATACCACCGCAACATTTTTTAATTTCCATTAGTTTGGAAAGTAATGAGCAACTGCAATTCCATTCCTTTTATTGAATGTGACTCTTTTAAATTTTACAAATGCGTATTTCGAGATACTATTCATTGTGTTACTATTATTTGCAACATAGCCGTTATTTTCGTAATAACTTATTTATATTTCGTAAGCATTCGTACCTAGTTCTATAGGTTTTCTGTTCACAATGACTCAACGAGTCCTCAACTATTTAATCCACTAAGAACTATTCTCATGAGATTACACCTTATATTGAGAAAAACTTAATTTAACTCACTCAAATTTGTTATGTAAACCTCAACGTTAAATTGAGAACCCTCCTCAATAAGCAAGATATATTTGACGTTGAAGTTCAACTTTCCATGTATGTGGATATGTTAACCAATGGAGTTCACAACATGAACATTGTCCAAAGTTTTTAGGTTAAAAAAGTTGTCAAGCCACGAATTTATCAAAAAATAGAAATGAATGCGAAAGTAACACGTACATGAGTCAGAGCAACTTCTATTGTTCAAACTGATATGTATTGGGTGCGGAATGTCTCTCCACCCATAACACAAATATTTTGAGTGCGTTTGATCACGATGAGGTTCCACGAGTTCGACATTTATAAAGTTGTGATGTGCATTGCTAAGCAAACCAATGTTCGAACATAAAATTCCTATTAATCTTTAAAAAAATTAAATCCAATAAAAACCCCATAATTCAACGAAGAAAATTAGAATGACGTCACAATGAGTATTGAGGTGTATCTATGTAGACGTTACAGAAAATATCTGCTGATTTTAGCAGCTACTGTTGTAAACCAGTGTTCACTACGTCAATGCCCAGTTATGGTTATTAATTTGATCCATTGTTATGAGGAAATGAGAGCGAAGATTTCTTATGAGCTTTAGTGTCGATTAGAGTTTGTCATGCGGTAAGTTTCTTACGTTCTACTGACATTTTCCCAATGAATTGTAGAAATTTTGAACCAAATAATGTTTACAGTAAATTGTATATTATACGATTTATATATTCTTTCCCTTGAAGAAAAACTTTCGAATTTCGTATCGGCATTAATATTTACCAATATTGTAGGAAGGTTGTTTTTTTTTAATAATTTTGTTTATATGGCTGTGATTTAAGAATCAGTATGGCTGAAGCTGTTTTGTTGAAACATTTAAGACAGTATATTATGTTAATAAAATTGAATACGAAACGAGTTTATCGAGTTGTGTTCCTACCATGAAGATCCTCTTGCATCTTTGATTTTTCGTGAAGGTGGGCTTAAACCTGCTAATAAAGTTTGAGCAATGCTTATAGCTAGAGCCTGGAATTTCGCAGTAATATCGTTCGAATTCGATGTTCTGGGTCACTGACAGCCAACTCCGATCCAAAATTTCAAATTTAAATTCGGATATTTTGAGAAATGCGTGCGTTGCAAGCATATTTAACGAAAATAGTTGAAGAAATTGAGGGAAAAAGAATGTTTTTCACATAAAGTTCCTTTTTTAAAATTTGTGCCTGTCAGTTGAGGAGCTTGTTTCCAAAAGGAGCTAAAGATAATTTTTTTTTCTTCAAAATCGAGGAATTACCTTTCCGGTGGTTTCGGGACCGAGTTCTTCATAACAATACAATCAGTTTGGAGCTGAAAGTACCAGCTCCCCATGAAATATTAGGTTGAGAATTCATTTTTAATTTCAAAAGGTGCTGTATTCATCATAAAAGAGCATTTCTATATTTTTGGGTTCAATAAGTACCATATCCATTAAAGAGTACAATATTTTGAGCATAAGTACTTTGTCAGTTTTCTTAGAGGATTTCTCATCTTTCAAGCCATTTTTTAAGGGTTTTCAATGGTGACAACCGTGGTGAAACTCCGAGGTGGCTTCCTTAACATTGCCACCATCAAAAACTGACACCCACTGCTTCGATAAATCTTGGTATTTGTTGCCTTGTTTTTCGATCATTTCGACTGAATATAAAGTGCGCAGTATTAAGGAATTCGTTTGAATTGAAAGGAAAACTGTTTTTCTGTAGAAAAAGTTAGGGATGGAGGAGGATGGCGGTAGCTCCGTACAACTACAACGGTTTTGGGAAGATCAATTAAGTCCTTGATAGGAGGAAAAGATTTGATTTCAAAACGTACAATATCCACTTAGTTTGGTATAAAAAAAGTAGTACTAAACGCCAGGTTTGACTCCAAAAATTACTATATCCAAAATTTTCAAATTTCAAAGAACCACCTAAATTAATCGACGTCTCAAAATAACTTGCTTCTTTTTGCGAAATTCGTAATATTAAATGTAGAAACAAAAAGCTTTTTGACATGGGACAATTTTTCGGCTTGTATTGGTTTTCCGTGAATTTCTCGCTTAAGACCGAAACGGATTTGGTACCTTCTGGAAACAAGCTCCTCATTGGGCTCATTCACGTGCTTTTGTTTGAAAGTGTTGGTTGAGATTCAGGAGGGCAAGTTTAGGTAAAGGGTTCTCTTAAGGATCTGTGAATTGCGAGTCCCTTGTCTTGAGACTAATTGGGATGGCAAGTGTTCGATTTAACAGAGTTGATTAGATTTATTTAGAAGGAAGGAGGACTAGAGTAGGTATTACCTATTTCGATTGGCTACATCTATCTAGCCCGTATAGGTACCACAAATTTTATGATTTTCTGAATAATTAAGGAGGAGTTTCATATTTTTCAATTCCAATTCTAGTTGGATATAATTCTGGGCTTTTATACCCGCTAGTAGAACCAAATAAAGCAGACAAATATATTTACACTAGTTGGTGTAATGTATCAATAAAACTTAAAAAAAAGGAAATAGTTAAGAGTAGAAGAAATGATGGAGAGCAAATACCAGGGCAACCTGTAGAATTTTAAAAATTGAAGTGTAAACAAATCAACTGTCTGAAACAATAACAATCTTGCATAACGATCACTCTTGAATGTCCATGAGATAGGAAAATCAAAATTCCAACCAAGTCATTATAATATATGCATTTAATTTCAAAAATAACAGCATCTCCGTTTACCTTTACAACAAAGCTCCCAAGTATGGAATGTTACAGCCGATTTTATTGTTACCTGATTGGTTAATTTTCTTTTTTGTGACCGAGCAATGAGTCCACTTCTGCACTCAGTTTTTGAGAGAAGGACTGGAATGAGAAATTCTCGTTGAAACGTTTTTGCCCAGCAGTGCCCATTGAAGACCTGAATAGAAGCAGTACATAACACTGATTACTGGACTTGAAGTTACATGAAGGAATTATGGCTGTTTGACGAAAGGGAACATATTAAGGCATTCCACAAATTTGTCTTTGAATGTTTGGAAGTAGAGCGTCTGAAATACAAGGGAAATTTCACAATAGTTTTCTGCGGAAGACAAATAAATGTTCACACAGCTACAATTTTATAATACTGATATGTTTTCACTCCGTACAATTTTCACCCAGGCATCAATATTTCCGTTGTCAAGTATGGAATCCAAAAAAAAAAAAAAAGCCATAAATTTCTAAAGAAAACAAATCAGGGGCGAAAATGAGAACACGCTGGTCTATCATCCATATTTTTCCTTTCATTTCCGACAGCCAAATACTGACTATTGGTATCGCAACCCTCTCAACATGATTATCATTAGGATAGCATGTTATTATGATAATTTTGTGAAAGTTAACTAAAGACCGTCGACGATACAAAAGGGCTCCAACAATTTAGTTGAGATTTAAGTCAGAAAAACGAGATAAGAGTGAATATTGTAATTGAGGGCTGAGCTCAAGGCATAGAGATGACAATTCGACCAGTTACACATTTATGGATGAGCGCAAAATGAATAACTGAGTAGTAATAAAACCACAATCAAACTTTAAATAGATAAATCTATAGTTTTGCGATCGCACTAAAGCATTCCATTTGATCCCAGGTTCAACTCCTGAGCTACTAATAATTCACGCAACGCATACTATATTCAAGAGCACATTTAATTTAAAAGTTAAGAATAAATACGATAGAGCGTTTAATATCAAGAACTATTACTTGGCAAAAAGGAATAAGAAAGGGCTGATTTAGTTGAGACCGATAGTTTAAGAACGAGCAGTGAAATACCGATACTTGAATTGGAATTGTGTTCAAAATTGAGAGGCATCAGTGTGAATTGAGCTTGACAAAAATATCAAGGTAGGTAATCTGGTAAGGACCAACAGACGTGTTTCCGACAGTAAAAGCCTGGAATAGGAATTTAAATGGTCAGCCTACACTTCGTATAGGTTTCAAAGATTCGTAATAGTACTGTTTTTAGTTTAGGTTTGGCACTATTTTCAGGGACCCTAAGAGTGCAATGTACTATGTACGAAGGTAGCAAGCGTGATGCTTCCAATTGCTCAGTATTCTCCAGCAACTGGGTACCTAATGAAGAATCACCATAGGCTATTGATGGCTGAACTTGGTGTAAGGCTCAGACGAGCCTTTTCATGGTGTGTTCCTCATATGCAATGAAATATAAAAATCATAGTTCATTTTTTTTAACACACGATAAAAATCCAGGAATTGGTACTATATAGAGTTTCATACCTGATGGAAGAATCATTGTAGATGCGCAGCATGGCTTTGGCAAAATCTTCTGGGTCGAATTCGCACAACAAACCAGTTTTTTCGTGGACAACAGTCTCAGTCGGTCCTCCGCTATTGCAGGCTATGACAGGTTTCTTCACGTACATGGCCTCGAGTGGTACGATACCGAAATGCTCGTTAGGCGGTGTGTACACCAGGCAGTCACATTCTCTCAAGAGATTGACTTTAGCAGCATCAGACGGTGACTTGAAAAAAAGCACTTTCCCTTGCAACCCCAAACTATCAACCAGCTGGTTCAGCTCGTTGAAGTATTCCACATTTTCATCAACCCTGGGGTCAAACCCTCCAACAATATGCAACTTTATTTTGCTGATTTCTTCTTTTTTCACGGAATTCATAACAGTTTTCATAGCTTTGACGGCTATTTCGACGTACTTCTTCCGCTCGTATCGATTTATTGATAAAAATACGAAATCGTCCGATTTTCTCGATTCAATGGGCACCTCATCGATATTTTTCGTGTTGATGGATGGATGCAGAACGTCAGGTTCGATTCTGAGAGAGGTGAACGTATTTTTGAATACGGATTTAGTGAACTCGCTATTAACGAAAACCTTGTCGGCCATCCCGGTAGTTTTTTCCTCCATCCAATTCAATGGAAAACGATATGCTGCTTTCAAAAACCCTTCTTTCTTCGACAGCAGTTGATCCGGGAAATGGCAATAAAACATTACTTTTTTAACTCTAAATTTGAGAACGGGTATACAAACTGAGACCAAATCACAGAAAACTATGTCTGGTTTTCTAAAAAACAATATGAATAATGAACAGTAGATCATTTTCAAGTAGGCGAACAGAGCGAAAAATCTGCCGAATAGATTTCTGGGGATCCAATCTCCCACGACGTCCACGTGTAACGTGCCATCCTTTGTTTCTTGGAAGCAATGGTTTTTGTTGTGGTAGGAAGTAACAAAACTCACTTTATACCCGTCGTTTTGAAGGGCGATCGCAGCGTCGACAGCTAAACGTTCTGCACCACCAACTCCTAAATCCGGATGTAGGAAAATTACTTCACCCTTCATAATTCACACTGTTTCTAAAAACTGAATCTATTCGCAGACTTGTGGAGATGAATAGCAAGGGTACAGGGCATGGATCATTATAAGAGTTGAGCAAGCGTAGCTAATTCCAAATTCTAAAGAACGTCAATGCAACGCGTTCAACTGATTACGCGATGCGATAAACATCCGTTATCAGACCGGAAAACACAGAAGATAAGATTCGCGTTACTTGTTCAGTGGAATGTTGAGTGGAGTGGAAGGGAAGATGCTGCAACGAGAAGGAATAGTAAACTCAGATTACAACTTGATTAGAAATCATACCTATATTAGGTATAATTTGAATTGGGATTTCTTCTATTTACGTTCTCAGTACGAATGGCCTAAAGTCTAGGGTGTAATAATTACCAGATTATTTAGGATTGAACATGTTATTAGATAAGGCTAGTATGTACTTTGCGTTACTGATTTAAAAACTGTAACCTTCCGAACCATCCAACCTGGTCATTCTTGCTGTGACGCTATTCTCCTAGTGTCACATTTTTGTTGACACTTCTGTCTATTGAGCTCATATGAAATCTTTGATTAAAACCAGCTAATTGTTATGCACTAAATTTGTGTAATATTGTGTGGACAATAGTGGTGAAGTGTTTGATTCTTTGTAAATTAGGGTCTTGGCGATGAAGTCGGGGAAAACCATTGACATCAGCAAATCTTCGGTAAGTCCTCATCTGTCACTTGTTAGTTGCTTAAATGTCCTCAAATCCTCCTTAAATGTCCTGTTGCTTAAATTAAATGTCCTCATTCAGTATTTCAGTGTTCTTGCCCCAAAATTCAATGAGCTGTCTTGACTGGGGAACTGCACGTTGTTAGTAATATGGGGGCTGAGAGAAGTGTGAGATCTAGAGGATGTGTTGTCTTAACTAATGCTTGTCCTAGCTAAATTAGTAGATTACCCTACCTGTATTGTACTGATCAACAGTCATATCCCTGATTTCAGTTGGTGAGCCTCAAAGCTGAGTTGATCAGGAAAAAAGAGGAAGCTGACAAACTTAGAGGAAGTGAGAGTTATGTGAAACTTCCCTCCAAACCCAAGCCGGAAGTAAAAGCTAATCCTGGCGTTTCTCAAAGAAATGAGAAAGATGTGGCTGAAATGACTTCGGAGGAAGTTGACTTGCTACAGAAATCCAGGTAACATCTGTGTTGCAAGTGCTGTGAACTTGCTTTAGCCATTCCCTTCAGGTTCCAAATGTATTTAATTTATTTTAATATTATGTATTTAGTACTCCTTGGGTACTTCATACAGGTACGCCGTTTTTCAATCGAAGTTCAGCATAGTTCATAGTTGTCCTATACTAATCAACTTATTAACTAACCTTGTGTAATTGTAGAGACATCCTCAAAATCAAGTCGTCGCTGTATGACCAGCTTCAAAGTGGGACACTTGTGTCAGAAGATGGAAAATCCAGATATCTTGTTGATTTTGAGAACAAAACCCTCGAAACGACTGGGGAAACTGATGTTATAGGTCCAGTTCCTCCTACTCAAGAAGATACAGCGGATGACTCAAACGATGAACTGGATGAAGACGATGATGGCTGGTATGTACGTTATGTATACCTTATTTTTGGTATTCTTCTACATACCGATTAGGCTTCTAGTTTAATTGATAATTCTTAGCTATTAGAAATAGAATCCGCCAAACTTACCTATGGGATATTCCTCGTGAAAAGTTGAACTCAAAAAATAAAAATCTACCAGTTTTGCATACTTTGCCCCTTTGGGTGAGGAAATTTTTTTCATATAAAAGCATACACCCGTTCAACATCCAGTTAAAAGAGCATCAAGGGGATACTCATTAAGTCTTAGCTTAATGTTTGTAACAAATCATGTTTTCCTTCAAATACATGTCTGGGTGAGGAAATTTTTTTCATATAAAAGCATACACCCGTTCAACATCCAGTTAAAAGAGCATCAAGAGATACTAAGTCATTACGTCTTAGCTTAGTGTCTGTATGATGGGAAATCCAATTCATCCTCCAAAAGATCAATTGAGTAACCTTCGAGCAGATTGTTTGGTTCCATTTTGAAAGAAAGACCATTGAGAAGATTAAGAGAACTACGTATAGATTTTTAGTTCCTCCATATTTTATCTAACTTGCGTTCACTTGAGGCTCCAAGTAAGAAATTATTAGAAAACTTGATTTTAAAATCCATATTAATTGTTAATATTCATTAACAAATACTGTGCTCCATACTAACAAAATACGCTGAGAAATCACTGTTCCTGAATTTTATTAGAATTTACCTCTAAGCAAAAGATCACACTGTTTTCATGTAACTTCACCCTCTCATATAGGCTCAAATGAATGCTATTTGATAGCCATTTTCCCTTTAGTCTGTCAATGTCAGCATAACTGGTAAGAGTTCTGCTGGCTCTAGGTTGTGATGGATCAAAAAGTGTTTTCACTACCACTTGCTGCTCTGAGCTTGAGGAAGCTGTTGGCTATTAATATTTTTAATGTTTCTGTATTCACTTTTGTGGGCAACAGAAGAGGAATATGTTTTGTATTGCGGAATTGTTGCTCAGGGGACGTAATGACACATCAATCGATTGTTTTCATCCACCATTCATATATTTACTACCTTTTTAATCCAAAACCAACTAACTGTTAACTAAATTATGATTTTGATGAAGACCAAAATTTTTATTGACAACCTATTGCTTTCTCACTCACCAGTCGTTGTGTCTTACAATGGCACAATCGCTGTGTCAAGTTCACCAGTTTATTTGAAGCTTAGCTGGAAAACTATTATAAGCTGGTAATCTTTCCTCTTCTTTGGAATTACAGGGTAGAGTACAAAGACTGCCTGGGAAGGTCCAGGAAATGTCTTCGTGAAGACTTACCTTCTATGCAGAAACGGGACCAAAGTCTATCTGAAATTTTATTAAAAGATGCGCCAAAAAATGAGGTAAATTCTGTCCAAGTACCTCTAGATGAGGATGAACAACTTCGAGAGCTCATACACAGTGACAGTCATCTTGAAGAACTCAGGAAGAAATGGGAACAGAAAGAGATGGAGCTCCTCTCTAAACAGAACGTGCATTATGAAGATTTGCTCTTTGACGGTGAGTCTCTTTTTCCTTCTGTGTCTTTCAACTATTCCCCATCACCACTTACCTATTCTTGTCTTCAGTTTACTTAGTTGCATCTATAAACGTCCATGTAATATTGACTGGGAATCGTACATTTACCATCTTCTACGATGAACTTTCGACTAAGAAGCGGCATGCTACTAAGCAGCGGGGGCTCCTGCCCTAAAACCACAGGGTCCATCGAGGCCGTAATGGACAACCACGAGGAAAACGTGAAACAAAAATGTGCAAAGGAGATCAATGTTGTCCGCTTTCTCGGCTTCAAATCTTGAAACAAACGACTCAATCCTACCTTTTAAACAACTTCTCTGGTAGGTATGTAAATACCTTAAAAGAGAAAAGAAATGTTGATTTGATTGTCGAAGTTCGGAAAAGATTGATTTGCAACAGTTGAAATTCATATCTGCCCAGCAGGAATCGTGAAAGGCCAATCCCATCTTTAACCCAAGCTTCATTCGTATTATTGCAGCAAAGAAGACAAAGGAAGCAGAAAAATTTATTACTTGCCTCACATCCGCGTAGCCAATCTACCTTTTCGTAGTAATGAGGGTTGTACTTGCGAATCGTGGAACGATTTCTGCTTGCCTTTGAGGTTTGTTGCAGTCCTGTCAATAGTGACATTAGGCCCTCTGCATTGCGAATAATCACTCTTTGCTCCACTGACAATTTCGCGAACTCACGTTTTATAGCACTTACTGTATTCATTGCGTATTTACAGCTAATACCTACATTTCAGTCACAAGGTTTGGGGACAATAAAATGACATAGGATAAGAGTGTGTTTTGGTGATTCTAGCACTCTCTAGCATTCTAAGCGGGTATGCGAAGATCTATGTGTGCACTCGGAAATTTGGCACGCTTTATTTCGGGGGCTCTCATTGGTTTATTCTTTGGAGCCAGATTGAATCAAACAGCGTGAACCGCTGTGTTTCACATCCAAGCTCCGCCCATCGCTGCTAAGCCCGATTGTTGCTCCGGAAGTGAACCCCTAGCCCCCCTTATCAAACTCACGACTCCATCATCCTCTCACCCATCCTGAAGCTCTTTTTGGCTCGTGAATTTGAAACGCTTCTGCTTTTGGAAAAATTGGAAAAAAGTATGATAATATTATACTTTTAATATTATGTATTATCAGGTATCTTTTCATTTGGCCAGGGGGTGCAGATATGCCTGTGCTCCTGTTAGCAGCCACCCCTGCTACTAAGTAACATCCCCTGATGATTCATTTTCTTAGCAACCTGAAGGTTAGATGAAAATAATGGAAATCGGTGGTTGTGTGTAATTTCTAGAACGTCATTATAAAATATCTTACACGAGGTACTTTCCTAATATGCAACAAATTGCAAACCAATGTTTCTCTGTTAAAAAAAAAAAAAAAAATTGTAATCTATGTTTTTGATGCTCTTGATTTTGGTGGTAGAGAGGGAATTAGGACTAATTTTTACTCTCTTGAAGAATAGTTACTCATATTATAAATTTGAAAGGGACAGACTCTAATTCATTAGAATTAACTTTGTTGATTTTGAGTATGGGATATGATTATTGGTAGTGATAGGCTGTTAGGATCGGGAACCTAATTCCTAGAAGTCAATATCAACTACACTGACACATCTGTTTGTACCTAATTTACCCATTAATACCGTTTAAATATATTTTGTTACAAGAAAATGATTTTTAGCAGATTTGTAGCACATTATATCAATTTTTGAGCTCATGTATTGCAGAAAGAATGGAAAGTGCGTTATAGTTCGTGCATAATGAATATTTTCCCAGTAACCACCATTCATTTATATAAAATGAAGTACCTATACGGTTGTGTAGCTCATTAGCTTTTACAGTTCAGAACATCCAATGACCTTCATTTTAATTATGCTTTCTTTGATCTTTAATAAATTCAAGATTCCCCCTAAGTTCCTCTTTTAGGTTGCTTAGTCTAAAGTTCCTATCATGTTTTTCTGTCGTCTTTCAAAGGTTTAATCATGAATAGTTAGTTGATATTTCAAATAACATGCTGTATATAAGCATGCCTTGAAGTTCATGTCCTTGTTACGTTTGCCGCCTTTGTGCTTAATCTGTTTTCTCTCCAACCAATGAGAGTGAAATATGAGTTTAGTGCAAAATATGCTTCTTAAAGCATACCTATAATAATGATAGTACGCATTTTTGCATACTATCATACAAATGTTGCATACAATTTTGCAATTGCAGGAAAAGTCCTGAATGGTGTCTTTGGAAAGATTTCCACATCCTTTAAAATGTAATTGGTTCAGTAAAACATTTTGGGTACAAAATTGAACAAGTATGTAGTTTTAATTTATTTATTTTTGTACAAAGATACTTTTTCATTTTCAATATTAGTACAGTATCATTAGGAAACAGTGAAGTTTTGACTAGGTATCTTATAAAAGTATTCTTACCCACTTATACCAATAAATTATTATTATCAATAATACAATAAAACGATTGGAATGATTTATACACTCACTTTTGAATAATCGAGGGCCTAGTTCCGCATGCAGTCATTTCTTGAAAATGCTTATATTTCACATTATTTTAGGTCGATTCATTAAATTTAATCAAATATGAGCTCACTGAATTATATATTTATATATATGTCGGATGTTTTCAAAAACGGTTTACAGTCCACAGTTTGACTTGATATGTTTCATGAACACGAGTTACTGAATATTAAAAGGGAGGGTCTGGTTTGATCTAAAGACAGTTTTGATTTTTGCTCTGGTCTATTTTACCTCTAGAGGTCGTTGTACTTGTCACAGAAGTTTTTGAAAATTTGGAAAGGTGGGCTAACATTGGTTCATAATAAATGTACATTTTCGAGGTTCAACTTGGTCTACTACTGGAGTCTAGTACAAAATTAAATGGGTAATTCCAGTCAGTCTGAAATTCAGATCAAATTGACTTTCCGGTTACAAGACAAGTGAAAAATAAAAAACAAGTTGTTGTTTTGCTACAAGTATTTTCATTTTGAAGATGTGCAGGGCTTTCCCCCTTGGAAAACGGAATAGCCAAATTATGTTTGGTTGGTCCAGTTGTTGAGACGCCATAGTTGAGAAGCTTGATGACTCTCTGACTGCGTGTGTCCAAGTCTCTTCCTTCTTTTCTGAAGAATTCATGGTTTTTCGAGATTTACTTTTGCATAACCCATAACCTATAATTTCTTCAGTTCTGAGTTCAGAAGTACTGAATCATTGAATGAAGCCAACGGAAGTTGGGGAGTGAGCACGTGTAAACGCTGGATTTTACTCTATATCTCTCTACCTCTTCCGATTT
This sequence comes from Creontiades dilutus, assembly GCA_031894815.1. Lineage (NCBI taxonomy): Eukaryota > Metazoa > Arthropoda > Insecta > Hemiptera > Miridae > Creontiades > Creontiades dilutus. The sequence goes on along the minus strand of JAVIWC010001866.1, from coordinate 1,889,682 downwards.
CCCTACAAATAGAGACAGTCTGAAGATATCCTAGACTGGACAGTGGTGGACTCACCGTGATATTTGTTTGAATACGAAATAAATTTGGAATATGGCATTGCAGTTGCGTTTGAGAAACAATGACTTTCACCATTGTCCATTTTTATCTAGACTTAGAATGCGTATCAAGATAGTATCAAAACGCGTTATGAGTCATTTCCCCCCTGAATTGTATGAATGGAAAAGCGATTTTATGAAGAGTGAACATGACAGATTTATTCCACACCATTTATGAAGTACTATTTCAAAAATTTTAATGCAGCATTGAAAATTCGAATTTCCTTTTGAGGGCGACAACGGCATCGTTAGATTCCAAATATGCATATTCGCATAGATGCTACTAATCGAATCCTAATTAAATTAGGGGCCGTCTTAAGGCCATTCTCCAGTACTATCCAAATTTGATTCTGACCGGAATATTACGGCATCGGAAGTCGTCAAAATCCAGAGTTAATTTAATACTGCTGTTTTTGAGGGATAAATTCCAATACACGTTTATTGATCTGTCGAAGCTGAATGATATTGTAGGGTTGTGTAACCATTCGGTTCGATACCATTTGATCGGAGCCAGTTGTAAATCGCGTAACATTTTTCCTGTTATATCCTGCAGAATGCCTTCCTATGTTCAAGCAACTTTTAAAAATGCCATGGAATGCTGCGCAGCTTCTGTTTGAAGTAATTAATTGATCTCACAAACTAGTACGTCAAGCCCAACTGAGTAATTACTAACGTCAGAGTTGATTTTGGGAACTACGTGAAATGCCCGAAAACTAATGGAGTTTCCAAACCGAAGATCGAGTAGAATGGCGTTAATAGCCGGAAGGGTTGGAACCATTTAGCAAATAATGCGGTGGGCGACGGATGGAGAATACCTGAAAATGGGATTTGAAATTAACGTTCCGATCGACGAAAGGATCATTGCACTAAAGGATCGTTCGGATGTGTACAAGTGGATTTGTAGGCTCTAAAATTATAGTTGCGACACGCAATAATTGTTTCCTTCTTTCAGTGATAAAAGACCATGATTAAGTTGTTCCAACCAAGTGTTCTATCCAGTACCTCTACATAACAGACTTAACTAATAATTATATCAGATCTACCGTTCATTCATCATCAACATTCCTCTGTGCAAAATGAATTGGATCCTTGAATCGAAATCTTACTGTTATGTGAATTGGTCATATTAATTATACGGTCTGGACAACTAAAGCTCACAGACTATACCTTCTTCTGTGGTAGATCCGCTTCTCCTGACTTGTCGAACAAGTTATTTCAGTTTACTTACAAATTAAACTTATAGACACACGGATAATATTGAAACGTAGCAACATCTCAGAGGTGTAATATAATATATTACAATAACCAATCAGTAATTACTACTTGGTAATTCCGTTTGGTCATATAGGATTTCTTGCATAAGAACAAGAATTCATATGATCAGTTTTTCTGCAGCCCCTATCATCTCAAGTTATTACCTCATAATTTCATAATCTTGAGTAACTCGAGACCCGTCATTTAGGGTAATGAACATGTGACCAGAAAAAAGAATTGACAAATAATTTCCTGCCCTACAATTGAATGATAAATTGATCAATTTCTTGATTTATTGATAGATCATCCCTCCAAAATCTTGGATGATGACGGGGTATGTCATCGAGCGAAAGAAACGGTTTTGTTTACCCTTTCTACCTAATTAGTTGTTAGGCAGACCTTAACAAAAATGCGAGCTATTTAGTGGTTTATAAGGTCTAAAAATACGTCAAAACATCTTACTTATGTGCCGTTGGACGAAACCATCCTCAAATCTTAGTTAGAGTTGAATTGGTACCTATGTCTCGACTCAATTAAGCAAGCTTGCTGGATGCGTTAAGTAGACAGGTACCTAACATAAAGGTAACCTACAGGTATTCTCCCATAGATAGGCACTTCCTTGAAGGTACTCACTTTATCTAGATGGTTGAAAATTTGCCAGCATCAAAACTACCTAGGTTTCAGTGCCGTTCAACTCATAATTTGCTTGGGTATATCTGATAGTGACCTGTATCTTCTAAGAATTGTTGAGAAACCCTGTTTCGTTCGTTTCCCACTTCCTATGTTTAAGGACTGAGCTGTTACTGAATGGATTCAATTCAATAAATTTAGACAGCAGGTCTAGGTTTTAGAACACCTCGTTGGAACAAGCTGCGGCGCAATATCACAAAGTTGGCACATTTAAAATAATTTTCCTTTCTTCACACATTCTTCAGTTGATTTGGAAACTTTGTTTCTGACTAGAACGCGAGACAGAACGCAAGTGGCGTCAATAGAGAGACGAGGAGATTCGGCGAGAGTCCGACGACAGACGACAAATTCCCCAACTTGTTGTCCCCGAGTGGCGTCACCGGGTGCGTTGGTTTCGGTGTTTTCAGAGGGGGTTCTGCTCTTCTAATTCCACCATCGAAATCGGTACCTTGCCCGCTACCTGAAAACAGAAAGTTCGCTCTTAAATCTTCTTTTTTTTTAGAATTTCTATTACAAACATAATATAAGGGGTTTGATGTTTCGTAATAGCTATGTATTTTTCAAGTTCCTACATCGATGGCTGGATTTTTTCTCTCTCTGTCAAAAACTGCTCTAAAAAACAAGTGGGTGTGGCACATAGCTTCCTCGTATCCATAACATGACTGTATAGATCATCGAAAATTATTATTGACTAAAGTCAACTCGCTTGATGATGGTTCAATATGGTTCGATCCAAGCTCGAGGCTAAACTTTATTTTCTCTTTATTACTCACGAGGTCCATCTTTACATCAGTCCAAACAATCCCTGAAAATTTCATCGAAATCGGTCAAGAACTCCCGAAGTTATGCGCGTAACAAGGATTTCACGTTTGCGCATGTGCAGAGGCTACTATTGATTCGGGGGTCATGAAACTCATAGGGGACCATCTACACCCCAACCCGCACAATCCCTGAAAATTTCATCGAAATCGGACTATAACTCCCGGAGTTATGCGCGTAACAAGGATTTCGTTTGCGCATGCCCAGAGGCTACTATTGATCCGGGGGTCACGAAATCCCCATCTACGCCCCAACCCGCACAATCCCTGAAAATTTCATCAAAATCGGACTATAACTTCGTGTAGTTTTGCCCGTAACAAGGATTTGCTGACAGACAGACAGACACACAGACAGACACGGAACCAAAATTGTTCAGAAAGGTCTAAAACGCAAAATGCGAGTGGAATTTTTGATTTTGGAGACAAAAAAATTTTCACATTCCGAAAGTGAAAACAATGCTTCCGCTACCTTGGTAGACTCGGAAGCAAAATTTAATAAGCCGATAGAAAGCTATTGAAATGTGGATGTATTACCGCAGAGCACATCCACTCTTCAGTAGATGATATGGAGGTAAACCAACAATGAAAATTGTTTAAAAAGCAGAAGGATGACGAAATTCAAGTTTAGGCTAGAAAAAACCATACGACGTAACTTGGGAGAAATTTTATGGAATGAAAGTTAAAGAAAATGTAACGCTCTTTTCAACGGTATTGTTTAACATTTGATTCATCTGGAAATGAAGGGATTATGGACATTTCAGTGAAGTAAGGTTGAAAATACGAAAAAAAAAACTTGCTAAGATATAAAAGTCGTTGCAAATAAGTTTTAGAATCGATCCCTGAAGTTTCGTCGGTCTTATACCGAACACCCTGTATATAGATACTCATAAAATACCTCCTTCGTCATCTTCGTCGTCCGAAGTGGGATCTGGCTCTTCCGTCGTAGTTTTCGGGAGTTCTCTCTCTTTCCCGTTGCAGAGAGTCCCTTCGCAGTAGCAGTAGTCGATGTTGTTCGCCTGCTGGCATATCGTAAGATTCAGCTCTCCGCACATCCTTTGCACTAATTCCCCTGCATAAAAACGGCAAACAGCTCAAATAAGAACTTCATGCTTTATGATATTGTGCATTCCAAATTAATTTGAAATAGGAAAACATTTCTAATAATGATAGCAGTACGTTCTGTGGCTGGGTTGCTGACAGTCCAGAAATAGAAGTAGTGTAATTTAGAAATGTTGTACATTCAGTGTATTTTGAGCATTTACAAATGTATGGAGTTGAAATACTGAGCTGCAGCTATCCGTCTAAGTTACTTCAATGTATTGGTGAAAATCATGATGTGCATAGATTATAACTGCAGCCTTAACAGTTTTACCACTTGCTTTATTAGAAAAAAAGCTTGGAAATGCATCTGAATCCTCTGGCTGCTGACCACAAAGATTCAATTGCTGCTTCTGATGCAACTCAAGTACGCAATTTCGGTGAATTATTTTCAATAATGAACCTTTGTAATCTATCAAGAAAAACAAATGTTTAACCCCCCTCTAAAGTCGTTGGTTCACGTTTCTAGATTTGTAGATTTCGAAAATCGAATAAAAGAATCAGTCAACTTTTTCTCCGAAAATACTGGATCAAAGTTGACGATTTTTTTATTTTTATTTTTTCAAAAATACAACATTGACCCGTGATGGGTAAGTAATTTCTGCTTCTCGATCAATCAACTCTACGGGATTATGTATTAGGATTGAAACTATCAAAAATCAGAATCTCACAAACTTTCGATGTAACATAGTCGTCTTTTGTTCAATTCAGATAGAGATCAATTCCGTGAATCGAATGAGATCATTCGGGTTACTGTACGGTCAAACGTTCGCTCACCATTTAAAAAGTGATCTAGTAGACGGTCGGGCTGCAGACATTCAGCCGGTGAGGCGCGTGGCTGACGACCAAATAGCACGGTTGATGCCATACGATTGTATTCCCCATAGCGCCATCCCCCGAGCTTCAATTGCAAGAAGAAGCGGAAGCGTTGTTTGTGTCTGTATTTTTATTTTATTTCGTTAAATTTCAATTGGATTTTCACGCTTGTTTCCGAATGTGCCTTGTCTCTATATATAGTCCAGTTCTGAAAATGATCTGCGTAGGAGGAATATCCAATATAGAAGTAATAAACCATTGTGTATTAATTATCCCTATGTTGTTGAACTATGAAGTTGAGGAAAACTTTTAGCGGCCATACTTTTCTATCTGCTTGGACCATTAGCATTAATTCATTATTTAAATTATACGTGTCATACTAATTTGAGCGTGTATCTACGATTCATATATGTCGTTTTTTAAATTGGGATTTGAGATCAATACATGAAGTCAACTCTGTTTATTCAGTAACTAGGTTCTTAATTACGTATCAACTCTCAATTCACTTTACACCTATTTCACCTACTTTAGCTGTAATTTTGGTAAACAATATCGTACCATCTTCTTGAAAGTGGTTCAGGACTCGCGTGTGACTGGTAATTCTCCTCTAAGCAATCACAGGCGGGTATAAATAGACGTTCCGTCTGCATGATACATGACTTGCGAAACCTGCTCGAAATTGATTTAGGACCTCGCATATATTGGCTGGATAGGGGCAGATCCCGTTCGAAATGGCAAATCGTGACAACCCAGGGAAACCACTCGGAGCGGTAATATTTATGAGGTTTTCCATCAAGGAAAATTAAGGCTGTATCAACAACATGGACGAGTACTGTGGATAGAATTTACGAACTTAAGCACCTACCAGTCGTTAACGGACCACTGACATTGACAGGGGTTGACAGACGTGCCTTCGTCTGCTGCAGCCCCAAAAACTAATTAGCATACCGATGAGATGGTCGAAAAAAAAGGCTTTTCCGCTTCATTTTACTGCGAAATAGAAGTGTTGTGGAAATTCAACGTTAATTACGTCATTGCCAATTATAAAGCTGTTGAGTAAAAGTAAATTCAACCCGCGGACGTTTTTATGGAGGAACGAGCTCAATAATTCGATTTAGCCAGTCAATCGGGATAATTCTTTGGTTCCCCTATTAATACATATATTCCGAAAACCCTAAATTCAAGCTTAACCAGTAGGTACCTAATATGGTACTGGGTTCGTTCCATACCACATTCTAATTTTCAGATGCCAAATTGGTACAGAAAAGTGATGTAATCGGATTTCTAGAATTTTTTTCCTAGAACTCCTCCACATATTCACGGGTCTGGGACTCATACAATAAACATCTATTTTCAAATTAGTGCCACTGAATATATTCTTTGAGCTGCTCTAGAAATTCGTAATTGCCAGAATAATGTATTGTGCATGAATTTATATTTTTACTCGTAGGTAGGAATCTTCAGACTTTAAATTCAGGTATAATCTTCATTCAAGATGTCATCTATCAATCTGGTTTTGACTTGGTTGAAGCCTAAAACTGTACTTGGAGACATAGTTCACATATACGTTATGCTGTTTTGTCTCCTAATAATTTTCTTATTTCCTATCAACTCCAACCTTTTGTTGTAGAAAACACATGCTTCTGAATATAAATTCAACGCAATAACTCAGAAAAATAAATATTATTATCACTGTAGTTATTTAACGGCACTAAGTTCCTCGAAGAGAAGGAGTTTTCTCACAGTCGAAGACCATTTCTTGCGGTCTTATTACCTACCTCTCTCTACCAGAATGACCTTCCTTCAGGCACCCGCTTTGATGTCCAAGCAAGATTTTATCGCAATTCCAGTGTTTGAGGCTGATCGTTCTCAACATACCATTTTTGCCGAATTCTCCATTCTTTTTGTGCACAAACAGGGCCAAAACAGTTTCAGAGAATTTTCCTCCTACTTATTCTTCAGCGCTCATTCCTTTCTAAGACCCTTCGACTCATTTGCATATGTCACTGGTCTAATGAGGGTTATGCAGACAATCAGCTCTGCATTCCGAGACAGTTCGACCACCATTGAGGGCCTTCTGAATAGGGAAGAAGCATCTGCTTCCATCAGCTTTGATTTACCTATTCGCTTTGATGTAAAGTGCTTCACGTCATGTAAAGTGTATACACGGTTGCTGCAAGGACACTAGATTGTTGAATGGCTCTTTAGAAGGAAAGTCTAGAATGCTGAATGTTTCTTGAGAAAGTATTGGATTTCTTGACATCTTCTGAAACAATTTCAATCATCTCCTCGTTAGGAAGAGAGATCATTACCTCATATTTGCAATCTTCCTTATGGCGGAGGTGGTATTTACCGCTAGAATCTAATTAATTTCCCTGTGATTTCCCAACTTGTGCAAACTTCTTCGTACGTGTACCACCTTTATTGCACTCCAATTCATTACATTTTCATGGCGTCGTGGATCTACTTCTCCCACAAGTATTTTGAAAGGTGTCTATCTACATGGAATCTTCAGTGCCGTTGACTCACTCCCCTCTGGAAATCCACGCCGCTAAGGAGCTTCGGTAATAATAAAAGACGATTTAATTAGCTGCCTACCTTCCTCCGCCCTACACCGTAGCTGACACAATATCAATACCCATCAGTCCCTAACTCAATCACGACCCTCAGCTTCATCTCACGTTCACATCAACATCCCATCGTCTTGATTAATTGCTTTGACTATAATCGCATGAGCAGATTTATCAAGTTCATCGTAGGCACTTCCTTCCTGTCATTTGGCTGGAAACTCGATCACTGAAATACTATAAAATATTACTTGTGTATATCAGTTAGATCAGATCACCCAAGGGTCAATTTAAGGGTATCGTCCATTTAGCACGAAGGTGGGGTTTTCGAGATTGAAGAGGCCACATAACGTTTATTATTGTGGTGTGTGCGGGGTGATTCTACCAATAAATGATAAAGGTGATAATTCGAAAAATAAGAAAATAGGAGCTCCTTTCCTAGAAATACCCTATTTAGATCTTGGGTATTTCTAGGTTTGTACTAATATTTAAATTTCTAATAATCACTTCGTGATTTAATTGTTTTAATTAGAAACAGAAAACTCAGACCGTTCCGATGGGATGATTCCCTAACGCGCGAGTCCGCCGATGAAGGGTTTCGCTGATATGTTGATTGCGAAGAGCCCAGCAGGCGTAATATGGTGGTGTTTAATTTCTGAATCCTGGAATGGAAAAAAGGATTGGTGTTCTATCAGTATGGGCGTTAGGCATGAACATGTGGTCGAATGTTGGTAGGTCTCTCAAGGCAGGTACTTATGTCGAAACAGAGATCTGTGTAGTACTGGTTTTCGGATTAGGTTTAGGTGTCGTCTTCGAGATGCTGAGGACCCTTGAGAACAGACAGAGCAATTATATTGGCGGCGTTCGTTAGAACATATCCAATAAATTTGAATTCTTTTAGAGAGAACGAAGCGTGCGATGAGAAGGCGAGAGGAGACATTGATATGCCAACAGCTTAGAGGCGGCGTGGCTTGTTGGCGGCGTCGTGGGAGACTACAAGCGTCCGAATATTCCTGATATCATTTAGCTAGAGGTATCAAGGAGGCATCATTCCATAGGATCATCAGCAGAGGAGAAGAAAGGAAATGGTACAAGAAAACATAAACAAATTAATCGACATACTGCTTCGCTAACACTCCCGTCTGTAAAACTCTCTGCTAAACGTATGATTGTAAATTTGTTATTCTCCAAATTTGTTGTCCATTCTTCCAATTTGTTGAAGTCAATATCTTAGATGGATTACAAATTCCACCGACATCGGCTTATACGGTTTTCCATAACCCACCCGTTACATTATTTTTCATTCATATAATTATTTATGAAATTCGATTGAATGTAGGATCAACCTAATACGTCACAACTTTTGATCCTTCTACAACTGTTATTATTAAGTGATGTTTTCGTCAAACCCCTCATCACAGTGTGCCTCATTAGGTTCCACCATCTGGATACAACAAATCCTCTTACTCTAGTTAAAAAGTTGGACCAAAGCTTATATTCCCAGCTGCCTTCATTCAAGAACAGTGTTTATCAAGAACTACTGTTTGAGGCTCATGTTTTATAGAAATAATAAACTTTTGTTTAATAATTTGCAGCGTTTTTTACTTCAAATCTCAAGACCTTTTATGTCCGTACGGCCGGCGGTCATTGCAGATTTAAAACCTTGAAACGGAAAATTACAAAATGTTTGCTATACGAGTTCAAAAGCTTATTATTGGAAATAATAAACCGGAATTCAAAAGTTCGTTCCACTAGCAGAATATTATTCGGAACAAATGTATTTGCTATAAAATTGAACGTTCAACTATTTCTTTGCGCATAAGGTTTAAACGATTCCCAATATACAGTAATACCCCGCTTAACGTATATTTGGACTACGTACATTTTTGGTTAACGTGCATTCGGACTGCGTACATTTTGGTTAACGAGCAGTCTTACTCTTGAAAATTTTGTCAGCATAATGAACATTTTTCATAAAGCTGAGAACGTTCGAAGTTAGGGCGAACCTTCCACATTGATCCCTCCTCCATCTTCTCCTCCTCCTCAGCCCTTTACCTTTGTCTACAAGTTCATTCTATGTCGGTAAGTGTTAATGCTATCTATTTGTTTATTATATCTTCAAATCTATCATTTCTTCAAATGTAAATTACTGTACTCTTGTCCTATCGGAGTTTTGACAATTTGACCTCCTCCGTCATTCTCAGCTATCATCTCAACCATTAATGTTGCTGCAGCTTCTGCAGTCATGGTTTATGCATTTATTTATTTGTTTATTTCCTTATTTTTTTTAATTTGTGTATATTTCTTCCAATAATGATGTATTTACACTTAAGTTGCCATTATTTAGCAATAATATTGTACAAACGAACATTGAAATGGGTGGATGTGGGGACGAGAGAACGAATTAATCGCTATTTCCATTATTTCTTATGGGATTATTAGGTCCGCAGTACGGACATTCTTCAGGAATAGATTATGTACGTTAATCGGATCACTACTGCAATTTAATGTATGAATGTAATTCGATAGTTTGGGGAAATTCGCTCATGCGATCAAACTGCAAGACTGAAACTTTTAGAAACTTGTTTGCACCGACCTAGTTACCTACATTCCGTGAGGCATGTAAAAAGACTGTATTATATCACGACACGTTTCCTTCTGATGGGAGGTCATCTTTTTTTCGGTAGCCGTGCTCCGCTCCTTCCTCCGTCCCAGTGTAAGTTGAACGAATAGTGAGATGGAGCCCATACATAAAATAAGCCTTTTACGAATGCCGCGAATATAGCCACTAGCTGGGGTCGCTATAGATATGCGAATATTGGGATTCGGGTTTTTTTTTAACTTCTCTCCGCTGTTTTGTATTGATTGTTCTTGGTTACACCACGGTAAGCTCCAAACCTTCATTGCTCTAACCGTCCTTCCATTCGTTTATTTTCCGAGCCGACCAAAGCTCGGCTGAGAGAGATTGCCTTTTAAAAAAATGTACCTACTTATGCATTTTACATGTTAGACATTTCTCAACGAAACTCCTTACTGAGCAGGCTCGATTGTACATGATTTGATTGGAAGCTCAGGATTTCTGCGGGTTAGGTCCCAGAAAACTCTCTGTAAGTTTAATCATCACTACATTTATTTGAATAGTTGAATGATACCGTATACGATCTGTTTTTAGAATACATGTTGAATATTTCACACGAGAATACGTTAAAGTCTCACTTTGCCTTTCTATGGTCAACGTGAGGAGTAGGTAGGCTATACATCGACTCGGAAACGAAACGGTTGAATGCATTTTTTATTGAAAACACAGATTAGCTTTTATAGGTTCATCGCAAGTGAGGGAGGTGGCACGTCCCCCGCTTACCGTCAAATACTGAGGCTCACCACACTTTCTGAATATTTTACTTGATTTTCGTCAAAATTTGGCGATTTCTCACGTTAAATGGCCCTTGATTCTACCAAATGAATAATTCGACAAATATAACGATTGCCTTTATGCGTGAATAGCACGTAACATTTTAGTAAGTTGCGTAACTTTCCATCCTTCTAATTTTGATCAAATTCGAAGTGTAGTAGACATGTATATGAAGCTGGTTTCAACTTGCACCTCCGCGGAAGTTGGGGGTTCGTTCAACAAGAGGCAGTAATAACGATCCCAACTGTTCATAGGAGAAATATATCATTAGTACTTGCCACCAATGATCAGAAGATAATCCTCTACAAAATGGTCGCTGCAGGTACTTGTGCTGCACACTTCTGTGAACTCTTTGAAGAAAGTTGGAACTAAGCAGTGAAATAAGCAGTTGAAGCATTGCCCTTGTCAGTGAAGTTTCTGTCATCATACTCAGCGACCTTGAATCCTGTGGAAAACGCGTTTTCTAAACTCAAATCTGTTGTTAAATGCTTGCTAGTTGCAAGGCAGGATCATGGCATTGAGTAGGTCTTTGTTCGTAGCGATGGAACATTCACCGTTACAATGGACTGTTACTGCATTATCATAAATACGATAATGCAACTGCTTGCTGTGGTTGCTCAGCATCAGCTTCATCAAATTAATTTGTAATGCTACGATGACTTGCTTGCCAAAAATCTACGCTATATATCACTGTGGTTGTATATAGCAATTGAATCTACAATCTCGTGACTTTTGCATTGTTATTAATCCAATCCAATGATCTATTTTGATTATTGCATACCGAAAATCCGGAAAAGCTAATAAGCCACAACTATTTAATAGTTCTCTTTTCAAATAAACTGTCGATATTCCCTCGATACGCTACAGCAAATCGTTTCAACTGCAAGCTGTTTATCAACCTGTCGTACTCCGTATAGCAAAATAAGACGAACATCTGCCAAAACTTTTTCTTGAGGATTCATGAGTTTTACACTAGTAACAAAATAATACAGAACACGACAGATTTCTATATTGACGCTCACATTGTACCCATGTTGTAGTTACATATAAGTCCTTCGTACAAAATATCCGTGAATTATTATTAACCTAAAGTCCCTCTCATGTGAGTACACTCATGCGTTGTCAAGAGTTCCAAATTATCTGATTTCGCGTTTGTAATTCATGTATGTGTAATGAATCCTTCTTTAATGTAAAGTTAGACTCTGCTTCATTCTATGTTAAGAAAAATATCCTATTTGTTCGGATTTGGACATAACTCGTTGATCATAGACTGCAAAATGTGTATGTTGGTCGTATTTTTTGTTGAGTGAAAGGGGGCATGGTCACCATGATACAGAGAGGAAATGTCTCTCCCGCCAAGAAAACAGGTCATGACATCACTCCCTTTTTCCATTCCGTTTCCACCTCCAGGGAGTCTCCCCTGCGTGTTCTGGAGCAATCTTAAAGCAAACTTGCAAGTCAGGACTAAGGAAAACATTCAGTTTATTTTCCTCTCCATCAACAAGGTATTCTTTTCCTTTCCCCTCATTTTTCTCCTTCCATGATTTTGACCCAGATAGCTGATCGAGTTTCTCGCGCGAGGTCTCTGAGGGGAATTATGGCTGCCGGTTAGGTATGGAGATAGAGGGAGAGCTACCTACATTCAACTACAAAGGGACCCATTGTTTCCAGGGCGGATGCTGGCGCCGACTGATGTGTAGATTTGTACTTTTACCTTCCTTATCGGAGTGCAATACCACTTTGGGTTCCTTTTGATGTCTGGTTACCGCCATTGGTGGCACGATTTGCATTCAGGAGTCGTGTGCTGATGGTTAATCTCTTCCTTGCAGAGTATGCATGCCTCTGTACTTTCAATACCCTACACCACTTATGTACCTATACAATATCACGTTTCGAGTTTCGCTTGCTCGGCAAATGACGAGTCCATAGACCGAAACAATGTAGAAATTATTGTTATATTAATTTTTTTTCCAGAAGTGGGGAGGGGGCGGTCAACATAATCTAAATCCCCCCCACCTTACGTTTTTGCGCCAAATCTGAGTAAAGTTTATTTGTGTATGTACATATTTTCAAACCCTTGGAACAAGCTCGATTTCCATCTGATTTTGATTTGATTTTTAAATAATGATCGAGGTACTTTGTATATGGACTGCTAGCAGTTTCAACGATTGGAAATCAATACTAAATTCCAAAGTGCATCTCTCTATTTCTCGCTCTCGAATTATATCGTCTGGTATCAATTTCGACATTAGCGCATCTGTAGAATTTTTATGCAATTTCCAAAGACTGTGCAGGTTAGGTTTTATAAGGTTACTTATCCGTTTCATCAGTCAAAAATATATTTTACGAAACATTTGCAACAATAAAATCCATTTTCTCAATTCCTGTTCTGCCTTTTTCGCCCAAATTGAAAACTTACTTAGGTAACATTTTTTATGAGATTCAACAGGTTAATCATTTTATTACTTCGTAATTAAACACAACCATACCAATAATCGCTACTCAAGTATTGGTTCTACTGCTTTTTTTTTTAATTACAGTATAAAATCTCGATGGAATTTTCAGTGATTTAAAAGAATGTTTGTTTACTTTTCAAAATACAACACTGTTAGAGTAATACATTATTTACCAGGAATTTGGCTTTCTTCATCAATTACCTTCTACTTCTAATTGTAATTTGGTAAAATGTCGGTTGAACGCCACCATATCCAATAATACATTATTCTAATCAGAATCACAACACAAATAGTTATTCTGATAGCCGATCCGGATAATACGATTATGAACTGTGCATACATCAAAATTTATGTTTCATGCATAGGATCGTACACCACACCACCTTGTAAACCAATTTCACATTGAAAGAGTCCACTCTTAGTTTAAATGGAGGGGTTAAATTAAACTTCTGTTTTCTTAACATTCTGTTTCAACGAGCCTAAGTGCTCACGCAATATGAAAGTTTAATTTTTAGAGGGCGGGTTTTTCTTCAGTGATTGAATCTGCTTGTGAGGCTGCTAACATCGTCCACTACATCAAAATACGAACGACCTACTCTAGAAAACATATACGAGTACACATTTCGAAGCTCTGCTAAGCGTGTACTTCACCAGTAATAAATGTTTCACAGCATGGTTTTCAATTAATTTTTTGATCCCGTTCAGTAGGTATTGAGGTCAGTGATATCAAGGGATGGTTTCCCTCAACCAAGGAATCCCTGTAATCGGGTGGATCTAGATTCATTTGCATTCCTGCAGGCCAACCCTAATCGGCGCTGGGGGACCCGATGTAAAGGGACTCCGGGCTATACGAGGAGGAGGACTAGCATTTTACATAATGACTTTTTTGCCACCGTCGGCTTCGTCAGTCTTGTTTGTTGGGAAGCCCTAAAAAATATAAAATAAAAAGAAACTCTGCCTATAAACGAAGGACATTTTTTTTCCTCTGACGACTGGTTCGTGTTGGCTGTCTTTGACAACAAGAGGATTCCTAAGCTCAGGTTTATGCTTCTTAAACCTCTGAAAGGGACCTCTTAACCTGATCTTTCTCGTTAGGCCCTTCAAATGCGCATATCAAAATCAACAAAGATACCCTTTTAATTTAGTTAAACTCCGTCCTCGTTTTCAAGAATGAATTTGTGATGGCTGATTGTGATTATGTCACAGAAGTGGAATGTTTTTCAAACGTATGAAGTTCTATGAATGGATATTGAAATTCCAAAACTTAGAAACGAGAAATATCTTCGAAAAGCTTGTCGAAAATCATTTATAAAAATTGTCTCCAGCCAGCATAACATATTGTAAAAAAATCCTTTCTCAGTAGCTCTCACAGCCCATCAAATCGGTGTTAATGTGAAAATAGTTTTAAGACAAGAAATTGACACAACCTGTCACAAAACCAAAATATGTCGGAAATTTCTAAAACTGAAACAGCAAGTGGGTAATTTTAATTTTGGGGAACACTTTTGTTTTCGAGTTCTTTTTTCGTCTTTCTATTTTTTGCGTGGGTGATCTCCCATGTCCCCAAGCGCACATTCTATCAAATAGACCATAAAATGTGTCATTTGAAATGTTACTAACAATACAATTTTACGTACCTAATACATTACAGTAAAAACAATGACAAATCGTCCCCTTTTGATGTTGAAATTGAAATCAAATGTCTTTTTCAGCACATTCCAAAGAGGTAATCAACATCATGTAGGTCGTTTCATCCTGCTTCTTCAACAAATATGTTGCAGGTGCTTCCGGACTTCTGATTTGATCGTATTTTCTACACTCCATCAAGATGTGCTCCACATCTTCCAAAATTTCGCATTCCTCACAGGGTTTGAGTTTGCAAATTGGTATAGGAATACAATCTTATTGAACAAACCATGTCCCGTTCTCAACCTAATAAGAGATGATAGTTTCTGTCTTCCACGTTCCCATTTTCTGAGCCATGGTTTGTGGTGTACTGTTGGCGTAATGGTGGAATGGAAGTAACCGTTTTCGAGCGAATTCAAGTCGTAGGCTATTCGCCATTCTTTAACCATAATCTTTTTACACTGGTTTTCGGTGTTTCCGAAAGGAATAAACGTTGGAGAGTCCGACGTTCTGTCAAAGTGACAAGCGTTTTTGCCACATTCATCGGCTTTGTCGTGGTTAGGAAGATCTATGTGTCCCGGAATCCATTGAACTATCATTTCTCTCTAGAATTTGATAGAGGATGAAATTTTTGGGAGTTTTGCATGGACTTTGTTTCAATAGTTGGCATGCACTGAAGGAATCTGAGTTCTTTTCGAGTTCTTGCACCAACAAAGTTTCCCTATCTTCGGTAGTCAGGGAGCAAGCACTGGAACGATCATACGATCATGGAACTTTCTTCCAGGGGCGTCGCAACTGTGTTTCGAGAAAACGAGCATTCTTCGTCGAAAGATCTAGATTATCTCGCTCATAATTCATAATCCAATTTGTTACAAAAAAACTTGTTTCCTCTTTGAAGTGATATCCGTGGTCCCTCCTCATCGGCGAACTCGGTTACCGTAGGTGATAAGCCCTCGCGGTGTGTAAGGTACTGACCGAGCCGGGCCGGCGCTTCATTATACATATTACCGGTGTCTGGGTATAATCTGTGAGAGGAAATTATAAAGTCATGATGAGACAAGTGGGTTAGAAGAGGCGGGTAGGTGGGAAGTTGTGGAGAATGAAAATCTCCTTTCGATTAATAAGTTACCACTCCATCATCTCGTAAAAGGCGCCATCCGGGGCCGGAAGGGTTAAATTAGATCGGGCGTCTCAATTTTCAACACCTGTTCGTCCCTTAGTTGCCATGTGTGCTGCTGAAACCGTATTTTTGTCATTTAACGCAACAAATTAGTAGGTGCTGACGCCTACCAAGATTTAGTAATTCTTTCCAAAACAAAAACAAAAAAATGTTATCAGGTTATCAGACTCCACCCTTGAATTAATCTCAACACACGATCAAATGGTTATTCTTTAAATTCAAATTTTTTTCAACAATTTAAAGGCAAAAATAATTTTACTAAAAAACATATAAAAAGTGGGGAGTCCCCGAAGTAGTCCGCTTAAACCGCATTAAGGAACCGCGGAAATTACTTTACATAATTGTACACCATACATTAGAAATCCGTCTACAAAGTTTCGTAGAAATTTTTCTTTGGGGGGAAAAACAATGGATCATGGATTTGTGCATTGTTGGAGGTGTAATTAGAAAATTAGAATGATGAAATGAATAAAATACCACAAAATATTTTATCGAAAATGTATTGTCATTAAAAATTAGTGAAATTGTGAAATATTAGCGGTATTGTTAGTAATGGTTCATGGTAAGAAATATATGAGATAAAATGTCTTGATTCCATATGATCTGTAAATTGAGTGAATACACCATTCATGACTGTATTGTTTCGGGTTGTAGAGATAGCTGGATTACTATTCAACTCTAGTTTGAATGTTTCACGCATAAAAATTGCGATTTCTGCACCTTTTGTGGTCTTAAAATTCACATTGAGATCACCACATAGAATCATTGGAATTGTGCTCAACTCAAGTTAATTAAGCACCTTTATGATCCCCACAAGTTCGGGACTGTAGGCCAATAAATGAAGTGCGAAAAATTGTTCCAATTTCTGCATGGAAATCCCTGGTGTGATGTGAATGGACACGAGTAGTGCTCTTCTACCATTGATTGTAGTTTGAATTTCACAAATGTCACCAACTCCGTTATGTGATGCACTTATTCTCTTCACTTGCGTAGCATCTCTATCAAATTTCTGGAGCTCACGGTTTTCAGATTGAAGAACGGATGAACACTCTTCTTTCTCGAAGATACAAACACCTCCAGCGTGTACAGTATTATGTTTGAATTGAGAAATTGGTTTATATCCAGGCAAATCCTCAACTCGTTCATCATTGAAGAAGAGAGGATACAAAACGACATTGAGAAGAAGAGAAAGTAATCGAACAAGCGGAACCAACAGTATAAAAATAAGAAATTGAAACCTGAAACAATCAAAAAAGTAATCTCTAATGCAGAGAAATGTTGACAATATCGTCAGAAGAAACGAGCACATAAAGCGGAGCCAGACGTTTCGAGTTGTAGGTTTTCAGAGTTAGCGTTTCAACCAACCAGATGAGTCGTTGGTATCCGTTCTTTTCCTTGTAATTGAACGCGGATCGCGCATTGTTGTACGTGACAATCAATAGAAACGTGCAAATCAATAGAAAAAGAACGGTTCATTTTATAGAAAAATGAACCTCTTTGATTTCTACCTAGCCTTCACTTTTCGAGTGATGTGCCGGAGCGTTGCATTTTGTGTGGAGAAAAAAAGTGTCGCGAAAAATTCATTGACTCCCAGGAAAAATACATATCCATGTCAAAAAAAAAGCGATTACAGAAGCGTTTTCAAGACATTGAAATATTTCTTCTGAAGATTACGGTATCTAATTGTCACCCATAAAAGAAGCAGAACATATTCCAACAGAAGCTTGGAATCATTAGGCACTGTAGAGTTTGATAAGTCTGTAAACAAGTTAACTTCAATTTTGATTGAATATACTGTCGTATATTCGAGTTAATGTAATGAACTTAATTTTTAGTATTTGATGTCATTACGTTATTTGACCTCAATTGCTGTGAGTATTCTCCTTCTATCTTGATGGACGTCAATGTGTTTGTATTGTTGTATTCAGAGGCGAGAAGTCATGGCGTGGGGTATTGGAAATTCTCAACGGACGAAGCAAAAAGGCTGGAGGAGCAAGACATGCTGCGTAAAGTCCGAGCCGAAACCGAGCAGAAGCAGAAGGAAGCCAAAGCGCTGAGGGATCGACGGGAACAGCAGAGGCAATCCAGACTCATCGCAGCCAGACAGAGGCAGAGGGCTAGGCTAGGTCTTCCACCGATCGATCCCAAAGGTATGTTTTCTAGATCTTTATTGTATCTTAGTTCCTTTCCCATAGAAGAGGGTGTGGAAGAGGAGCAACAAGAAGTTGATGGACTAGTCCTTTTCAAAGGCCTAAAAAGCAGGGTTAGCAGTTTCAAGAAACGGGAAGAGAAAATTATCCGTATCTCTACTGGATATCATACTACCAAGTTGTGAACCTGCCATTTTGGTTTTTGCAAATAGTTGTGAGCAGCAGCAGAGCAGATAATTTGTTGCTTAACGATGCGGTACTTTTGTCGTTTCAGAAATAGTGGGCCAAACTGAAGAAGGCAAGGATGATGACGCACCTGCGGAAGAGGTGAAAGAAGATTTGGAAATCAGGCTGAGGAAAGCAGCGCATGTGCGACCTTGGGATGTCGGAAAGGATGGCGCCCAACAACCAGGTACACACCTTCTAGAATTGCATTATCTTGATCTCAATGAACTTGTGAAGTAATTTGTACAATGATCAAGTGTTTATTATGTATATATTTTTATGAAAATGTGAAATTATTGATTTTTTTATAATTTGTGTTGTTCCAGTGATGTCGCAAGAGGAATGGGTGGAGAAGAAGAGAGAAGAGCGGATCGACGAGTTTGCGCCCGTTTATTCAAGCAGTGGGCCGACGGTTTCTACGTTAGATGGAAGTGTTCCAGCCCTGCCCTCTGATCCTGCTACAGCTCTAACTACTGTCAAAAAGAAGAAGAAAAAGAAAAAGAAGAAGAAGGCTCTTTTCCCTGCCAATCTCCCCGAACCACTGGACATCCCATTACCTGAAATGGAGACGCAAGAAGATACCAATCCGATGTTCAGCAGAACGAAGAACTTTTTGAAAAAGCGCAAAGCTGCTCAGACTGCGGATGATGACCTAAACGAGTCTGCAGACGTGGGAATTGGACTTGGCCACACTAGAGGGGCTGCTATTCCTCCTCCGATGGATTTTGACTACCACACTCCTGCTGTCCGGAGACGATACGTACCATCCGGACCCGCATCCCACCAAGAAACGGCGGACGCCATAGAAGCTGGACTAAGAATCCTGAGACAACAATTTGAAACGTCAACTCCTGCCTCAAACACTCGGTTGGATTCATAGTGCCAAAATTTCGACGAACCTGCTGTTATCTTTTATTGATGTATAAAACACTGTTCTCGTTATCTTACTTTGTTACGAATAAAGTAGTATTTGTTTGGAAACGCTACTGCGTATTTAATTTCTACCTAATACATTTATTATTCAACGTTTTACTTAAAACTGATGAGGTTGTGGCTTCTAAATAAGTTCAAATAGAAACTGGTAGATTCCCAAAAGTTACTCTTGCGATTGGTAATTTCCACGCTTTTTGGAAAAGGGTGATTCGTAAGTATTATGGATTCGCTACTCAACATACAAGTGGAAGGAGGGTTTCGAGCTTGTAAAGGTAGTGGGGCGCGAATATATTGATCTGGTGTTGAACTTTTAATCGTAGATGTCAGAGCCGGTTCCGATGATAGTGACGATGATTTGATTTCCAGTAATATTCAGACGAATGTTGAATAATAAAACATATTTTTTATCATCTTCTTTGTTTCGCATTTTTTAAATCAATTCCCCCACAATATTCATGAAATTTAGGTATATTTTTCACCATACATTTGTGCATAAATTTGTAATGTTCTAGTTGATTTCGATGAGCTTTTTCTGTCTAATATTGAGACATTTCTATGCAAGAGCTTCATTTTCTTGAATTTATGGTGGCTTACCATTCTCATCAAATTCAAATTTCAATGTAATTGGACGGAGAGGGAATCGATAAATCGTGGTGCTTTCAAGCTATTCCTATGAAATTTTCTCTGTTCGATTTTATACGTGAAAACATCTTATGAATATCCTGATAGAGGGAAGGGGGGTTCAATGGCATAATGAAGGGAAACAGTAAAATCAGGAACTGTTCGCATCTTGCAATGAAATGGTGAAACGCACACAGGGGATTCCTGTAATGAACGGATTACTTTCCAATATGGTTTATAAAACACGTTTATATTATCAAACTCTCCTATCACTCCAGCCTCAGGCTGTTCGAACCT
This sequence comes from Creontiades dilutus, assembly GCA_031894815.1. Taxonomy (NCBI): domain Eukaryota; kingdom Metazoa; phylum Arthropoda; class Insecta; order Hemiptera; family Miridae; genus Creontiades; species Creontiades dilutus. The sequence continues at coordinate 1,869,443 of JAVIWC010001866.1, read as the reverse complement.
TTTCATTTGGCAAATTGACAACGAGATAGACAACTCCCAAGACCTATTTGCGCGCAACTCTCTGAATTTGGCGGAAAAACACTTTTCCAACGACAAAGATCAATTTTCCGGGTCGCTGACGTTTCTCTTCGACTAAAACCTCGTGAACTCCCAGCGATAAAATCGCAATCACTCGACCCGCTGAATACTCGAAACCAACAGAATTTCCGTCAAGCTTTTCCGCTTCGGATGTTTCCCCCTCCCTCTCGTTCCAAGTAAATTCTTCCCCCCGGATTGGTCGGTAGAATGCTCCCGAGCTCATCTACGGAGCAAAAGGTGTTTTTATGTAGGAAAGAGAAAAGTCTGCTTCCCGTGATGGCTCGGCGGGGCCTAAATTATGATTAAGAATGTCTGCCACTGTACCGGAGAGACATATTAAAAAAGGAAATCTAGTTCATTAGCCCTCAACCAGGGAGAAACTCGGAGAAAAATTGTCTCTGTGACTCCAATCTTGTCGAGGTTCAGAGGTCGTAAATGAAACAGGTCACCATAATCATTTCAAAAAGAATTTCCTCGAGAATTTTAATTTCGCAATTAAGCTACCTCCCTTAACACCTAGTTATTTTGGTCAGGTTAGAATGAACTTACAAAAAGAATAAATTTGAACTTCAAAAGCACAGCCTTGCCCTCGACGGAATGGAATCCTCTTCATAAGATTGTTAGCAGTAAAGTTTGTTTAGTAATTCAAAAGTTCCAGTCATGCAGCTCAACCATATGAGCGAATTTTTCTTCAACCGAACTTCCTGAGCAGGGTAAATCAGGCCTAGGTTCTTGTTTATTATACACCTGCTAATCCTTTGCGGTTTTATAATGAAATAAATCTATCATCTGTTCCTAATTATTCGCTATCATTTATCGATGTCATATCTTCTGTGACGAAAGGCTTACCTCAAGGTTCATATTGTATATCCGTTTTTATTCTCTACTCCAAATGATTTTGAGTAATGATTGCCAGTGTCAAGCGTTCACAGATATTTTTTCCTTGATGGTGAGAGATGATGATTATACCAGTAAGCATACTGTTGGAAATAGTACACTAGGCGACATCATTTTTCGGAACTTGCTCATATTAAATGATGAGGAGCTTACTTTCAAACAGGCACATATCCATTCCGACAAAATGTGCAGGAAGTGAAAAAAACGATTTGCAGATTAGTGGAGATGTTTTTCTGCAGTTTCTCATCCTAGTAATGTGTGAGAAGAGACAGATAAAGATGCCTCAGAATATGAATCAATTTTCTCCAAAACACGAGGCTGTATATCCATTTTCACTTTGGAAATGTGCCCTTTTGATCAAAACTCATGGATTTGTGCCTTTTTGAAAAAGAAAGAATTCATTCTCCATTCTGTAGGTTTTATTGAAAACTTTACCTGACTCCATATTTCCATTTGTCATGCCTGCCATCTATCGAGTCTCGAGTAAATATTCAACGTCAAGACGAAGGCGCAATGCTTCTTTTTGGATATGTGCCTTTTTGAAAACCCACGACTTATCGCCTGACGAAATTCGGAGGATATGTGCCATTTCGATTGCAAGGCCCTGAAAATAATGTAGGGGACGGATTTGTTACCTTTTGATGCAAACACATAACTTTAGCCCCGGAAATGACGTGGATGTGTTCTGTTTTGTTCGGAAATGATAGGGGGATCTGATTCAGCTCATATTCAGAGATAGAAAATTGAGAAAAAAAAGTTTCTCCCAGATTTGGATGTGTGCCTCTTTGAAAGTTAGCTTCCCATTTAATTCATTAAGGTGAAATTTAAATGTTTAATATTTCCAAGAGACAGCGAACTGATCATGTGACGATAGTCCTGCATGGTACTGAACTAATGGAACCGGAACCTTGGCATGGTTGAAACTCAAAATTTACACGTATGGGTCGATTTAAAGTTTGACGCACGGGGAAATCAGCTAATTGGAACTCTCAATTAGTTCTTAGTTAAAATCGAGAGCCGTATAGTGCAGATGATTTTAAAATGAGAATCGGCAATAAAATTTCCTCGATTGAATTCCTTTCACGATACATAAACTGATGCGAACACGGCTCTTCCATATCTCGCGGGAGAAAATAAATTCGCATTCTCCCCATATCAAGTTGACCTGGAAATTAATAACTACCTACCTACAACAAAGGGCGACTGGTCACCTCGATGAGAGAGATTGTGTTGAATGATCCCACCGCTACATGAATGAAAGGGTATTTTGCAATAAGGTCAGCACGTTGGCCCCGAAGTAAGTTTTAATTACATGTCTCCGCATTTATATGAGTTACTTTATTGTGATTTAATATGAGGTTGTAGACGGTCGACCTAGCTTCCTTGGTATTATACGCGGTTGAAGCATTGATTCTCATGCGTATATCCCAAAGTAGCAACCAATAGTTCTCTCAAACAAAGATAGTAACATTTTCAGTTCAACTGATCCAGCAAATGAGCTACCCCAAAGTTACCCCAAATGGATGTGTTTATCACAAAACAGTGAAGTTCATCTTGGAACACTAGAAAACATAGTGTTCGAACGGAGAAAAATATGCATCTCTTTTTGTATACCTAACGTCAAATTTAATGATCATTCGATTATGAATTTTGATTGACTAAAGGAAGACAAGCAATTAGAACGCTTTCTACAAGTCTAAACAATTTATACCATAGCTTCTAGCTAGTTTTTAGTCCTAATTAGCTATGTTTTTGGTTGTAAGGCACTGTTGAGCGTTTTCAAGTTACTGTTTTTCTGTGATCATATAGCTTTTTTCTTCTAAACATTCATTAGTTTCAGTGGACAGAAACGTTATGTAGAGCTATTCGTGTACGGAGAATGGTGTTCTCCGGTATTGAAACTCTTCCCGCGTAACTAGATACTTATATGAATCACTGAAGAGAACGAAGTTTTTGATTTTCCTGTAATCTTTTGGATATGTTCCATTTTGACCGGGTTGAAAAAAGGTGGCGAGCTTTATCGGCTTATGGCGGACTTTATATCCTATTATTGAAATTTCTGAATTTCCGAAACGTGAACCAACGAATGCATTGAACAATTTTACAATATGAAAATAACAACGGTAACAGTCAACAGAGATGATAACAATGTGTGCGAGTCCAGGTCACAGATACTAAATAGTAGAAGAATGTATGGATAGTTCCAATCCCCCTTGGTTACTTAAGCCTGAAGTCTTCTAGCCTCCTGTTTATCTCTGCGTGTTGCAGAGTAATCGCCTCACCTAACTCCGGCCTGTAATATTGACTCACATACAGCTCTTTCACCTACAGCTTCCATAGGACAAAAATAATTACTTACAGAAGTCGAATTAGAACGATCAGCATTGTCTTGTCTATTATTAGCCTTTTCCTTCACTCAAACCGTACTTCCCTGCTTCTTGAAGCTCCGGAGTGTGATGAATATGGATAGTGTCCCATTCCTGTTTCCTGAAACTGCCGATCCTTACTTTGCCAGAAACCTTTTAGCTCCCAGGTGATCCCTGGGTGTTTTCTGGGAACTCGTGACGGTATCTACCTTCTCCATTCTATGGTCCCCTCTGTCTTAGTGGCTAGGAAGATTTTTTGGTGAATGACCACGAAACTTACCGCTGTATTGAGTGAGGCATCCTTTGTAGCGCGGTGGACACTGCTTTGGTGGCGGCAAAGTTCCCCGCTGGCAGATCGGAAGCCGCTCTTCTGGAAATTGATGGGCCAGCTCGCGAGTTGATGTGCCAGTTACAGCTCGCTGGTAAAGGCAGATGTAACACTCCTGAAGGCTCAGAACGACTGAAACAACAATGGTTTTGAATTAGATTTTTGTTGTAACTTCACATTTAAAGTGAACAGAATAAAAATGTAGTTTGCGAAATCGTGCTACGCTACTGCTCAGGTTCAATATGAAGTTTGAGAAAAAGTACGATCCATTTTTTCCACGATGTGAAAACCTAATAAGTGAATGCATGGTCTATATTTTGAGTAAGGATTGCGGTTTGGACCGAATGATTGAGGTGTTCAGTCTGAGGGCGGAACTCCTAATCAATCGCCTCGTTTACTGCCCTTTAATCTCGAGCCGTTAGTCCGAAGAAGTCGCTATGAAATATCCGTTATCGAATGCACACGTGCTACTATTACTCAGATGCTAACAGAATTATTTGGGGATAGTTTGCTTACTAACTCGCTTTGTAAATTCCATCAAAGATGCCATGTAATTAATTTTAAACAGTTTTCCCTAGAAAGTAATTAATTACCATAGAGCGACGGGCAAACTTGAAGGACGGCACCGCAGGTTTTTCAATAATTGAAAAATTGACAATTATGATTGACAATAATTGTCAAAGATAAGTCAGAACAGTAATTGAATTAGTTTTGAATGCAAGTAGTACTTGGCAACACACTCCTTTCACAAAACGTCCAAATTAGGTGTACGTTAATAAACCTCTGAAAAGTTGACCTGCAGTTGTCTCAAGGCTGAGGGTAAGGGCATAAAATAACATTTCTCTGAGTAACTGGTCATAAGGGAATGCGAATAAGTCAAGTTGTATGTAATAGTAGTAGTAGTAAATACCTTTATTAGAAAATTCACAAACTATGTTAAAGCTAAGTAAAGTTGTATGCGACTAAGAGGAAGATGATCACTTTGCTGAAGAGGGATCAGAGTTCCATCAAATTGAACCTGGAGGTCGCTACGAGTTATATAAATCAACAGGTCCAAGAATGGGAGAACAAGATCTGAAAAAAAAAAAAAAAAAATACTGGTGCAAACTCCTAAGCCAATACTGGCTAAGCTGTTCCTAGCCAACCCAAAGGTATTTACAAATGATCTATTTGAACTAAGGTGCAAAGACCTTTTCAAGCTTGTGTTTCGCCTCACTGGCCACTTTGTCTTAGGGTACCAGGACAAGAGAACGCCGGCGGAACTGCTCTGCTATGAAGAGGCAAAACATGAACAACAAGCAATATGATGTTGCTGCATCAACAAGATTCCTGCATTTTGGGAAAGGTGTCTGAACTCGCACCGATATTGTCAAGGAAACTTCTGAAAAGCTCCTTCATCTTTTCAATGAAAAGGTTATTAACAAGATTCTAAACTAAAATAGGGATAGCCTACCGATAAATCGAAGTAGTTTCAGTGACCAGGGGTCCCTCCCACCTCTTATCAGGTTGACGAAAAACCTCCATGATATTCCCCCAAGTCTACTTAGTATACTTCTGCTCTGGAATGCTTTTATTTCTATATTCTCCACTCTCTCCAAATCATAAACTCACTCTCAGAGTCATTTGTCCAACTTATATTTCGACAGGAACAGGATTTTCCAATTTTCTGTTTCGATGTGTAATTCTGTGTTCGATATTTGTACATCCATTGAGCCTACCTCAATATAGACAAGTAAGTTGTTTACGAGTATAACCTTTGGGAACTGGCATCTCCTGTTTCGGTAATAAATAAAATGAAAATGATAATTAGTGTATTATAGCTTTCAATTATCAGTTGACTTGGTCATAATCACAAAAAAGAATCGAATCAATGACAGAAAGTGAAGTCTGACGCCCTTAGTTGATCACGAAAGTTTCTCATCTGATAGTTGTAGACCTTTCCCACAATGAACCTTGCTAGAGAAAAGTTGAGCGAAAAAATATTAACCTACCGTAAATAATACGTTCCAAGCTTATAATCAGCTTCTCTGGTTTCAACACGGGGGGTGAGCTGCGATGAAAGGGCCTGAATTTATGATTTAGCCCTCCTAGGGACGTCTAGCCGCGGTAACTACCTGCCTGCACAACCTACACCAGGCTCGGTACCTATTGTAGGCCGGAGCTGGAATTAGGTAGGTAAATAAGACTTAATTTACACGTAGAGGCTCCTATTTCACTATGATGACGGGTCTGATTTATTACGGTTGGAATACTGTACGATGGGCTTAATTATGATGTAAAAGATGAATAACGTATTCATCAATGAATATGAAGTTTACCATCATATCTTTAATAGAAAGCTTTCTCCTACACCAACAATGCATATTGGACTTAATCTTTGACGAAAGGAATTTTCCTAAACTTAATAACAGTAAGTTTTATAAGCATAAGTCATAATTAGTAAGTTGTAGCGTTGTATTAATAGCTTATTGAATTTTAGCTACGTGATGATGTTTAAAATGAACCTGCCTCTAGCACCTTCTAACCTTTATTGATGAACGACCGTATTACATTAATTATATTAATTCAATTTACCTACCTAAAGTTTTGGCTAAGAGGTTTCTAATCCGAACCAATTATTTCGAGTTCATTGCATCGTCTCTCGTCTACACTTGAAGTTTCCTAATACATTTAATGTACGCTTCTCTAATTTTGAGAAAATTGACACACAACAATGTCTGCCAAGTTGGGGATGGCACTTAGCTTCCTCGAATGTTGTATCATCACTAAAATAGTCATAAATATGTAGATTATAAGGTTGTTATAACGCTTTTGAAGGATATTAATGCAGCAGCAACTAATGATACTATCGAGTTGAAATTAATATGCGATCAATAAACTTTTTTTCACCGACTACCCTCCGAGCGAGATCGGATCACTAGAACCTGAAAAAATTATGATTGGTGGATTTTATATTTGTGCGTGCGCAGAGTGAAGTACGGATTTTTGAGCGATATAATTCATTGGCGACCATCTTGCTGTAAGGATTTGCGGACAGACGGACAGACACGAAACTAAGTTGTTCAGAATGGTCTAGAAATATTTCGGCTGCAAAAGTCCAGGGTTTCGGAAACCGATGATGGGGCAAAAATACTTATATGAAACGTGTCGGTGCTTATCTCAAGAAACTTGTCTTTCAGGGTTGAATCACATCGAATTTCAATCACGTGTATTTATAAATGGGATGGCACTTTTTTTATGCCAGCGGATAGGACAATTGAAAAAGGGGCAACTCATAGCACATTTAACTTCTTCAAAATTTCTACCAAATTAATTTTTTTTAACATTTTATTGGTTTCGAGTATTTTTTTTTTTTTTTTTAAAGAAAACAGGAATGTCTGTCTCCTAATGAGCTTTGAACTCAGCACAGGTTGGAAATTGAGCTCTAAATGGAGGTCTTCTTTCTTCAGCTGCGTCTGTCAAAGCAGCTGCTTACATTTAAGTGCCTTCACATTGTCTACCAAGTTTTTGATTACACTATCTTTTTCTTTCAGATTTAGTTTAAAGTGTGACAAGTGTTCAGTAATTTGTAGATTATAACATTGTAGTTTGGTCAATTTTTTTTCTTGCAGTTCACAACTTTGGTTGGTGGTCCACATTGATATCACCGGGCCTCTTGACAGAGCGTCTTGCTTGTTTGGCGTTCCTAGTCAAAAACGCAAAATGGAAATTTTGATTTTGGAGAAATACATTTTTCCCTATTCTACTGTTGGTCCTAGACTGTGAACCAAATAGGCATTCCAAACTGTATAATGAATTTTGGTTCCGCAGGCTAACAACAGTTGGTTAACAACTTGAGAATATAGAAGCCAAATAGAGAACGTTCGCTGTTCCCATGAAATAAATTAGTTGTTATGTTTGATATTTTTTGGTAGTTAAATCATCATCAGTAACAAACAATAACTAAATGTATGTACAGTGGAGTCCCCAACTTATACAGGGTGTCCCAGGAGTTATGCACAATCCGACTCCTACGTGTTCTACAACTCATTTCCGAACAAAAATGCTTCTTAGCAATTTTTTGCCGGAGGCCTCGTTTCCGAGTTATTTGCGATTTAAGATTTTTTCGTGTTTTCGATCTTATGTCATTGAAACTGTCATAACTCCCTCAATTTTGGAGATAGCTCAAATTTGATGACACCGTTGGAAAGATCGTTAAATGTTCTATCTATTATATGTCAGGAAACATTTTTGTTGTTGCATTGAAGATGTGCGATTGCTGCACGAAATGGCGGTTTTGTCAAAATCTTGAAATCGCCTGTTTTTCATCTCGCCTAGAAACCCCATGAATGATTGACGCAGAACTGTGCAGGCCTGATAAAAAGGTGCGTCAAAATGTCAGGTTTCCAACGGTGTAGTCATTTTGGTTTTTAAAAATATTTCTAGTTACGGAAATGGTGTTTAACTGCAGAAAAACGTGTGTTTTCTGTTAAAATTGAGGTTTTTCCAAAAGTTTCGACGAAAAAAGTTTGAAGGCGGGATTACCTACGTAACTTTTCTCGCTGAATCGAATGGTGACGATTTAAGTTAGTTTTGTCGGATGCATAAACCCATTCGTTTGTGAACAGCGTCTACGGCATTTCTAAGCCGTCAAGTCAAGATAATCGAAGAGCAGATAGACGGCTATTGTTTGTTTCATTTACGATTGATTGCGATGAGTGGCATTCATGTTTTTGCTGACACTATGGGCCCTTATCAAGCCAGGCTTTCGTATCATTACCAACTCTTCCCTTTTGTCTCTTTCCTCGCTGCATTTCCTTCAGCGTGGTTTCCCTATTGGATATTCCCATTCATCATGGTGCGCTATAGGTACTGAACATAGCTGGTAGTAATAACCAAAACCTTTGTGACAAAAAAGGATTAATAGATTAAAAAAAATATAGTTTACTGGATAAAAACTGAATTTGGTCATAAACAATAAATTATCAACATTGCGACACCCAATGCTACGGTCAAATCAGATTGGGGTTGGTAATACACGGCGCACAAAGCAACCCCTCCTTCAAGACCTGGGGGTTGTGCGGGTCATAGCATATCCTCGCCCCTGACCAAGACAATGCCTCCTCCGTAGCTTTCCCAATTTTCAAACATTAGGTCTTTTTTTAGTTATACAGGGTGTCCCAGGTATTATGCACAATCCAACTCCTACGTGTTCTACAACTCATTTCCGAACAAAAATGTCTCTTAGTAGTTTTTTGCTCATCGCAATCAATCGTAAATGAACACAAACAACAGCCGTCTCTCGACTCTTCGATTATCTTGACTTTGGCCGGGCAGCTTAGAAATGCCGTAGACGCTGTTCACAAACGAATGAGTTTATGCATCCGACAAAACTAACCAAAATCGTCACTTGAGAGGTCTGGCGAGGCCTGGCGAATCGACGATTCAGCGAGAAAAGTTACGTACATCCCGCCTCCAACCTTTTTTCGTCGACACTTTTGGAAAAACCTCAATTCTAACAGGAAACACACGTTTTTCTGCAATTAAACACCATTTCCTTAACTAAAAATATTTTTAAAAACCATAACGACTACACTGTTGGAAACCTGACATTTTGACGCACCTTTTTATCAGGCCTGCCTGCACAGTTCTGCGTCAATCATTCACGGAGTTTCTAGGCGAGATGAAAAACAGGCGATTTCAAGATTTTGACAAAACCGCCATTTCGTGCAGCAATCGCACATCTTCAATGCAATTTAAAAAATGTTTTCTGGCATCAAATAGATAGAAAATTTAACGTTCTTTCCAACGGTGTCATCGAATTTGAGCTATCTTCAAAATTGAGGGAGTTATGATAGTTTTAATGACATAACATCGAAAATACGAAACAAATCTTAAATCGCGAATAACTCGGAAACGAGGTCTCTGGCAAAAAAATTACTAGAAGGGATTTTTGTTCGGAAATGAGTTGTAGGAGTCGGATTGCGTATAACGTCTGGGACACCCTGTATATGGGTGCTTGAATCGCATTGATCAAAAAGAAGAAGGAAAGTGTTGGGTGACACAACCAATCAAATGATAACAAAAGAAAAGGGGGATCGTTAGGACGGGTTAAGTAGAGCGAAGGTGTAACAACTAGTTTGAACTTTGTTAAGAGATAATTCCAATTAACGTGTCTTTATAAAGCCTGTCTGCTTTTTCCTGCGATGAAGCAAACGTTGTGCTGGTTAGATCCTTTCTGTAAAACCTTTCTTGCGTTTTGCTCAGAATCAAGTTAAGTTAGGACCAATACCCGAGGTGGGTTTAATAAAGAAGTTTTTTTGCCATCTTCAAGTCGAGGGATAACGAATTATTTAGCTGTCTTAGCCATTATAAATGGATCCGCCCATCCCCAGTAAAATGATAATGCATTCCTCATCTCCACCTTAGCTGACTCCATTAAGTGGAGCCATGAATCCTCAAGATCCTGGAAAGCTCGTAAGCGTATGTACCTGAATTTAGCTTAAAGGGTACGGGTGGGGCGGAAGGGCTGGTTCGACCTGTTTATTTGATGGATGCATCTGGAAGAACTCGACCTCATGACCTAAGACCTTCATGTGATACCGGTTAAAATACTCCACTGTTCACAGATCCAGCAACGTACTAAATATGGTCCATCAGCATTTCTCGATACGTTATTTCATTCAGTGACCCGTTTTGAAATATCAATCCGCCACCTTACGTTATTTTCTTTGTAAACTGGAGTGAATGTTAGAAAATTCGTTAAAAGGCTCCAAATTACTTGTACTACAAAAATTAACTATGAAAGATTGAACATACAATGTCATTACTTCAAGGTAGTATCCCTTGACATTGAAGACCAGGCTCAAACCCTCCATTGGTTTCAATTGTTATAATAATGTTCCAAATAAGATTTGCTACTACTACTTTATTTCAAAATATATTTGTGGATGATTAATCCATACAGAAATAACAGGGCCTCAACTACCCCGAACCATATTGTTAGTTGAAACATTGTCCACTGACAACAGATTGTTTTAAAACTAGAGGAAAATACTGCCAGTAGTTAAAACTTGGACGAGAGGTTTCCAAGGGAAAATAAGGAAGAGTTAGCGGAAGGTAGTTTTTTTACAGCTCTAGCGTTTTATGCTCCAGTGAAGGAAAAACTGGCTATGGTGGCCCCTGGGTAACGTCATCATGTTGAAAGCTGCAGTAACACTAAAGCCTTCCTGAATCCAGCCAATGTCGTCGAGCTCGGGGGATTGAAACTTAATCTCGCCTTAATCCGACTGACGGGTTTTGGATTACTGTTTCTAACCAAACGGAATTAAATACGGAAGGAAACCGGAATTGAAATCAAACAACGGGCTTGAGGGAGGATGATTATCTAGTCTGCCGGGAGTTATTTCAATTGGCTGCCCACTCTTAAAATTATAGTGGGTTCACCAGTGTTTACTTCTTGTATCATGACTATTGTAGATCACCAAGAATCCACAGTTCTATGGAATGAGCGAAATTGATAGAAAATCGACAAACCTGTGTTGTCATTCCCGCCGAATGCAAATGGGTAATAATATTATGTATCACCGTTTATAATAATCCAACGACTACCTTAACTATTAAATTTCTTAGAGATAACATCGAGATATTTGAACCAAACCATAAACTAGCCGGAACGCAAGACGGATTTTGATAAAAGATCGTTCGCCGAGGTTTTTTTTTGTGCCTAAATTCTCTCTGTTCGGCCAGTACTGAGAGAAAAATATGTGACACATTTTTGTTGAATCTCCCCTTTCAATTTTCTTGTCTTTATTTGTTCGATTCAATCCACAACATTTCCACTTTTAATCTAGTTATTCAGCGAACCTCGGAAATGCCGTATTTGCTTTGCGAATGGGAAATGAAGGGATTAGCACCTAAATGAGAATGTTTGACCGATTTCAGGTGATTATTATTTTTTCAATTAAGATCTGGTGTGGTTATGGAATACAACAATGCACATTATAGTTTCATAATTACAATTCATTATAGTTTCATGAAGTACAATTTGTCGTTTTTGATCTAGAAAAAGGTTTTTAATTTAAGGGTAAGGGACTCGTTACTCTTGGACTATCTAATAGATAAATAATGGGACTTTGAGTAATAGTTTTCATAGTTTTTCTGTAGTATACAATACGCTTTTCAACGTAGATTATTGGGAGATGTAAGAAAACATTAAATTATTTTAAACATACTTACTAAAAAAAGTTTTTAGAAGTTCATATTGCTATTTGCATCCCCCAGACTATTTAGGACGAATGACCTTGTGCTGTGTCGGTTCCCGGATTTTAATTAAAAGTAATCTAGACTCTAACCATCAATGATCGGTACTTAATTCAAATTAACCGTGAGGTTTTATAACCGTTACTTCATTAATTAGGCAGTTTTTTCTTAACGATGCCCAATAGAAAAGTGAATAAATAACCCTTATCCGAGTGAATGGGTTTTTAATAGTTCCCCTTCGCGGAAGAGCTCGCGCCTTCTCAAATTAGTTCTTCACTTCACGCCTTTCCATCCTGTTTATTTGAGGCGAGGAGATTGGTAGCCATCAACTCCCGCTTGTTGTTTTCACATTATTTGAAAGCAACCACTCGGAAATAGCCATAATATTAATATCCCACGCCATCTCTGGGTGTCTTATTAGGTTTTGCACGTTCGATTATATGAGGGTCAATCGAGGCTGACACCAACCCCTATTTACTACACAGCTACTACTGATAACACTAACTAGTAAAATTATCCAACAACTGATGCCAAAAAGACGCACAGACCAAATTTTGTTCATTAACGAGTGCAGAAACTTTTGATTCTTCTTCTCTTTTTTGAATTCCTAGTTCACTTTACTAAATTTTTGTTTACAATTCAAAGAAAAACTTTGTTTTTGATTACAGTAGTAGTCCGCTTAACGTACATAATCCGTTCCTGAAGAATGTTCGTACTACGGACCTAATAATCTCATAAGAAATAATGGAAAAAGCGATTAATCCGTTCTCTCGTCCCCTCAACTACCCATTTCAATGTTTGTTTGTAAAACACTATTGCTAAATAAAGACAACTAAAGTGTAAATACATTATTATTAGAAGGAATAAAAACAAATGAAGAAAAATTGAGGCAATAAATAAATGCACAAACCATGACTGCAGAAGCTTCAGCAACAGTTTTTCACAACTAAATGATAATAATAATAATAACATCACACAACACTGATAGTATTTATATAAAGAACTTTAATAACGAGTTTTAAGTGAGATAATAACAAAGACCACTTAAATATAAAGCGGTTTATATACGGGAGAGAATTTTTTCGGCAAAGGTACCAAACGATGGATTCACTGGAACTGAGACAAAGACTTATTGGCGTGGGTTTGCGGCAGTGTTGGTAGGCATTTGCCGAAATCGGCTCAAGAACCAATCTCTTGAACTCGCCAAATTAAAAATTCGGAAAAATATGTGCCAACTTGATTGTAATAAAACGTTCGTTGCTAGACATCACACTACTATTTACATTCATCCACTCCTATAAAATAGGTATCATGTGATTGTCACATTCTTCCTTTGTAATGTATGGGATCGAGGCTTCACACACATTTCTATACCAACCCACCATCACTCTGCTCAAAGAGGAGGGATATTCTTCCATGAGTTTTATTGCTCACAAATTATTACAGCATCGACTCACTCTGTCTAAAAGCACTGTTCAGGATTACGAACAGCTACGGTGCGAGACTCAATAAATTTCATCACTGATTTGTTCCGACCGGTTGAGCGACTTGTTCTTTATGGCTCAGTAAGTTTATTGTATCTCAAATTATTTTATTTTAGAGCTCAAAGAAGTGTGAAGAGGCCGATTATGTGAGGTTCATGTGTTCTGTGCCATGCGCTTGTTGATTTTACTTTCCTAACAACTTGAAGAGTCAAAGGAAAGGAGCACAATCAATCTTACCCTTTCTCCCTACTTCATAAATCCACGTTTTTGCCGAAGTAGCGTAGAATCATAAAGTAAAGTGGAAATTAAAGTATTTTGAAATTCATTTTTCAAGAAATTTCTTTCCCTTCAAACTGAACCTATCTGATTTTCAACAAATTTTAGTCGAGATTCGCAATTGTTTATTCTTGGTAGATTAAAAAGGTTAGTTATTGAAAATAAACTATAACCGTCAGCCAACTCGAATGAGATACAATCTTCCTTCAAAATGTATGAAAAGGATTTATAAGATAGCTTTTTGCAAGATTGCCGGAAAAGAGGTACTTTGTAAAGATATATGTGATCCAAATGAAAAATTATAAGATATAATAGTAGTAATAATGATAGTGAGCGGAGGAGGTTCTAATGTGAAACTCTTAAATAGGAGAAATTCGAGAACAAACATTAAAATACGTGTTTAGATCCATTACAATTAAAACTGAGATTGCTCAAATCTAGCACCTCTGGCATTAAATTGTTAATCGCTAGGCCCATTTCGTTTTCACAGGAATTTCCCGCTTTGCGGTCCTTCCCTCGGAATATATCTTCAGGATTCCAAGTCCCTCAGTGATCGCTGCTCCTTTGGGACAGCGGAGAGCGGGAGGCGAGCAGAAATTATTGCGACGGAGATGAACCAAAACAGACCGCACACCGTCGGGGGACCGACCATAAATATCAAACGGAAGCAAAGATTTTACCAGAGCTTTGGAAAATAAGAGAGGGGATGCGGGCAAGAAAATAATGTAGGAGGGAATAACCGAGTGTAGATGAAAAACTTTTGCGCAATAATGAAGTAGGTGATTTCGCACCATCATGTGGACCAGGGGTGCTCAAACGGTCGATCGCGATTGACCAGTCGTTCCCGATTGCTCTTTGAGTAGATCTTGAGAAGAAAACATTTTTTAATAAGTAGGTAACTAAACTACAAAAATTTATTACATTGAATTATGAAACGTATGAGGCTGAATTATCAAATGTTTTGGGACAATTAAAAATGCATTTTTATGATTGCAGTAAATTGGTAAATATAGCATGATTTATGAGTTATCCTTTTTCACGTAAAAACAGTGAGGAATTAGCCACTGAAGTAGCAAGTCAGTTTAACATGAATTCATATTCTGTTGAAAATAAGTAGGTGCAGATTATATCAGACATACATCTCAAAGCTACAGCATCTAATACAAATTTCGGGTGTTTTATATCTGAAGATCAGTATCCGAATCTAAGACAAATCGCCCTTCAACTGACGGCAATGTTTGGGTCAACTTATTTGTGCGAGTCTGCATTTTCTGAAATGAAGATAATTAAGTCAAAATATCGCAATCGACTAACTGACGATCATATGTCATCTTGCTTGAGATTAGCGCTCAGTGGTTATGCACCATCTTATGAAAAGTATGCTGAGGACATGCAGTGCCACGCTTCAACATCCAAAGTCACTCCTTAGTTAACACCATATGTAACTCTTTTGTTTTGTAACAACGAATAAGCTCGCAATCTTGAATTACTAGGAGTTTTTTCAGTGATATTGTAGAGAAGAACTTAAGTAAACCTAACCCAAACCTTGACTAAAATAATGTAAATTGTGCGGAAAGCTAATATCTATATATGCTACGGTACACTCTACCTAGGTAGGCAGGGTGTATCGTGTATGTACGACAACCCCGCATCACACATACTTGCAGCCTCTCAGAGTCGATCGTAAGTAGACAAAAAATATTGAGGTAGGTCGCCAACAGTTTAAGTTTGGGCACCCCTGATGTAGACGATTCCCCACCTAAGATGATCTTACATCTTCTTTATCGAAAGTAGGTAGGTAAGCTTTCTGTTCGTTAATGGAATCTAAATTTAGAAGAAAAGAGTATGTTCTAAAGAAATCTTTCCCTGCTTGGAGCTCCACTTATTCATTTATTTGTTGATATATCAATATCAGTCAATGGAGAGTGTTATCCATTTATCTTTGTCCAATTTGTAAATGCAGTTTAGAAATATTGTTAACACACATATCATATTTGCATTTAATGGCGCTAATTTAACAGTTCTGATTGGCATCCAGGCGTTTTAGTAGGAGTTTTTATGAGATAAGTTAACCGAGTAGTTGGCAGAGTAACTTTACCAGAGTTGTTATTTACTGTGGGGAACGGTCCTCGGTTCATCACAAACGTGGGAATAACAACAGTTGTACGTGCTGACGCTTTTGGTCCTTCGAGCCGGCCAACTTCCCCCTGGGGGGGCTCGGCTGGGTTTGCTATCTCTGCAAGCAACGAACCCGCGTGATGGCAGTGATTTGTCGTCGGTCCGCATCTAATCTACAGGTCCACTGGTAATGGAGTCGCTGGGGGGACATTCGGCCTCTCTGAAGCTGATCTTGGGAAACGCTCGGTCAAACAGCTCCATTCCGAAAGAATCAATTTGAGTCACGAACATGGTCATTACGAAGTCAAACGTGTCCGAACCTATTACTGGGGAAATGTAGATTACAAAAAAAAAAAAAACCAGTTACAAAACTGCCGGAAACTAGGAGCAAAGTTCAATTTCCAACTTTTGTGATTGAAGTTGAACTTCGTCACTGACATTAAAAATATTTAACCACAGTTGTTTCTGTATCAGGAATCTTAGAGCTCATTATTAATGTTTTTATGGATGTGGGGTTCCAAAAGTCAAGACAAATTTTTTTATGAATAACTTACGATTGATCATTTTCATTTTATGTCTGATCTTGCAGTTTACATTTTATAATAAAAATGTCAGAAATAATAACTATATTATACAAAGTAGTTCGCTTTCAATTGGAATTATAATCTTAAATTTTTAAGTCATTACTATACTGCTAAAGCAACTTGCCATGATGTAATGGTAATTGTTTTTGTACGGAAAAGTGAGCTTTTCGATACACCAGCACACCGTAGGAGTTACTGTTGAAATATTGTCAAACTTGGATATGAAATGATCGACCCATGATCGATCCATCCGAATGAATGTTTTATTTTTTCTTGTTATATGCATATACAATATTTATCTGTCGTTACATCGTAACTCCGTAACTCGGCAAAAAAAAAAAATAATAATAATAATAAATAAATAAAAATAAAATGAAAAAAAAAAATCTTATAAGGGAGATTAAAAATTGTATTTAACAAAGGTTTAGCATTTCTGATAACCCCCGTCAGCCTCTGCCAAATAGTCAAACAGTGAAAATAAAAAAAAGGATTCGTCAAATTGAAACGTACACACGTTTTCACATTTAAAATGAGTTTTTTAAAGTCAGAAGAGCTTGAACTGGCCCATCTGAATTGATTCGGCGTCCAAAATGATTAGAACACCGCATTCATCTTTGTCAGTAATAATCTCAAAAAACACGTTTTTGCCCCAAACGGAGTCTTATTGCAGAAAAAACGGATTTGATATATCGATTTTAAGGACTTTTATGGTTTTATGTAATTATTACCTTTCAAATTCAAGTGCATATCATTTTGACGAAATGTTACAATGTGTTCGAGATCGTAGTAATAAATCATTACTATTCTTTTTGAATGATTCTGGCAGTGGTCGTTGATCGGCTGAACTGTCTGAACTCAATCAGAGGACATTAATACGAATGCAAATTTATCGACTTCAGAGATATTTTGTACAGTACAATAGTCACGGTAATGCCATTAAGAACTTTATGCCTTGTTCTTCAGATATAAAACAAACATAAAATTAAATAATTTGACCTATTGTCTATTGACATACAGCCTACAAAATCGTAGGAAAAATCTACGTAAAATTTGATAGTTGTTTTTCCGTTTAGCGATGATTGGGGATAACTTTAACTCGTATATCCCTTGAATTCATTGCTGAATATAATGTTCTGTTAAGGGTGAACGAAGCTGCCACACATCCCCGCCGTTATCGACGTCGAAATTGACGATGTGAGCGCAGCCACGCTAGCAAATTATAACAATCATAATGATATCGTTTCACCTCCCGTGCTCCCAGATTTGTATTACTGCGAAGAATATTATCCAGTTCCGTGATCAGCCGCATATAGTAACTCAGTACGACGTATCACCTGGCGTTTGAATAGATTGAAGTTGAGATAGGGGCCCGCACAGCTTTGCCAAACGATTGCAATTTTTTAGCTCGGCAGTAAGTAAGAACGTTCTTTGCCATCACGCGAAGCTACCATCAGGTTTTTTTACTTTTCTTATTACAGTACATAGGACACCCTGCAGCTTGCACTTCCAATTGGTGATGATATCAAACACCATGACAGGAAAAGGCAATTTGTAACTTTATCGCGAAACGGTGGTGATATTGATTATAATGATATCGTAACGGTAAATGCATTGAAAAGATCAAATTGTTTTCCAGAATATCGGAGTTTATTAGATTAATAATGTTGATAAATATTTTTGGACTTTGCTTTTGTTCATTGTGCAGATCCCAAACCATATTTATATTCAGTCTTTTTTTTTCGATTCTATGATTGTATCGCGTTTTATCAATGCATTGCAGTGTACACTAAAATGATGGCTATGATGGTGGTGGCTTAGGTGATTAATGGGGTGAATCTGGTTGCATCGAGTAATTCCGAGATTCTTGTCTTCGCGGACGATCGTAAGGTATTTTCTGGAGTGTATATTTCTTCAGGCGGTCATCTAATCCAGTACATTGGTTCTAGGAGTAGTGCTCCTGAAACCATCTCGCTCTGAACACGGATAACTGCACTAACCTCTTATCATCGTTTTAATGATCCAATAGCGCTTCCTAAGAGATGAGTCTCTAGTATCACCAATTTGTACTCGGAATCTAGATGTGCTGCTGGATTTAAGAGCTTCCTACAGCTAACAAGTAGCTTTTATAGCTTCCAGGACTCTGAAGTCTTTGATGTTGTTCCAGAGACTCATGTGCCGCTTCATATCACCTGTGCCATAGTGGCGTTGCGACCAGTCATAGAATATGAAATCTGGTTTCGGTTCTATGAGGTGCACTAAAACCGCCCTGAGATAATGTGGTGAACATTTTTTTGGCAGTTTGCTTACAAGTTATGCGTCACCTGGTTTGGTCAACAGTTCAATGCTTGTTGAAACCTACAAAATTCCCAGATTGGATTGACCGATCGTTTTGGGGCCGAAATGGCTTTTTTCTTTCATAAATTGGTCAACAGTATTCCCTAATACCCCTCTTTGATGTCTAGAGTTAATTTGAACGTCACAAGCTACACCACTCGACACAACCCTTTGTCTCAGTTGCCCTTTGAGTCATTCAATTATCAAATGCATTACCCTCTCTACCATATGCCAGCAAGGAAAACGCACACTCCTGAGTCTCTTATCCTCAGGGTTTCCGAGATATCCTACCATGTCTTAAATCGACATTAAATTATTTCAATTAAACGCAATTAAATAATATTTTACTAGTTTTCTTCACTTGACAATTTTATAATTTTTCAACCTACCAGAGTGTACTCACTACTTTCTTTTCTTTTCGATTTTTACTAACTGCCCATTGCGGATTCACTGTCCAATGTATTTTTCGATCAAGAACCCCTACAAATAGTAAAAGCCATAAATAAAACGCAGCAAATTATACACGAAAGGTTTATAATTTCTGTGTTATATAGCCCTTCAAAGTTAATCACTGACCCATGTTTATCACACGTACTCAGTGGTACATTACCTGAACTCGGCGCCGCGAGCTCCCTTACTTAATAGTTGTTTTCTAAATGGCAAAAAGAGTCCCATGTACTTTTCGCCACGGTAGATCGATGAGGAATGAAATTATCTTCAAGTGTCTTCAGCTGATCAGTGTGTCGCCATTCCTTGTGGATAGATGGACCATTCTTATTCAGTTCTGTATGCCTCAAAAACAGCAGAATGACTTCCTCATACATGTTACGCCCTGATCACCAACCTTTACTGGTCTCACTGTACGAAACCAAAGCTGATATTAAAATACCTACAATGGTGCAGTAGATTGAAAATCGACATTGGCGTAGCAAACCAAGAATACAACAACTGATATTTAACGAGACTAAATAGCACCTTTTCATAAAAAAACTCAAGATTTAAAAAGTAGCTCTTGCAAAAATGGTGAAGTTTTATGCGCACCGGCTGATTAGCTCTCCCAATTTACTAAGCAGTTTTTATGATGTTCATGGACTTTCACTTCACATTCATGTTGAGATAAACCGGCCCTTGTGCGCTCATTCGATTAACTGAAGGAATGCCTGTCAACGACGTACATTAACACCTTAGTTTTATCTCGAAACATTTCAATATTCTATTTTTTTCAATGTTTCAGCCTTATAAGATTGATAGAATTTTCGAAATATTCACAATCTAACCACCTTTGGAAGTATTTGGATTTGGTATCTTCTACCAGAAATACGGACCCTACACTTTTGCAAATGACTATATTTTTACGTGGTAACATGGTGGTAATCATGAAAAACAACACCACTAACACATTTTCTTATGAAAAGTGGCAAATATAAATTATTTATAAGGAAAAAACTTCAATTTGCAGTTCCAAACGTTGTCCAAATTTATTTAGTAGATAGCTACATCTTAATCTATCTATTCGTAAATCGGTTCACACTCACGAAAACAGGAAAATTATGGGCGTTTTGCAATAGCGTTAATAATATGAATAACTTTCCATTCTGAATGAAACTAGAATAGATTACGTAATCATTTAAACTGTAACCATCCGCAGAATGCATCAAACCTTTGTTTTATCTGTCAAAGATGGAATAGCTATCACTGATATCGTAGTTTATCACATTGGAAAAAACATTTTGTTTAAAACAAATTATAAAATTAATTACTTTTTTTGCATAAAAAATGTCTATGCCGTTTCATTTAAAAAAAAAAATTTAATTTCGAAATTCCATTATGTTGACGAAAGTATGTGACAGCAAAATTGACTCTGTGATTAGATGCACCATGCCTTTGTGTTCGGGAGGATACCAAGGGAAGAAGAGTAGAAAAAGAGGTTTGTTTTTATTAAAAAGTTCCAACCACCTCAGAACTTTAATTGAGCATTCAACTCAAAATAGGTTCGAAAGCAGTAACTTTACTTAAACTTGACTTAGCTTAAGATCGTCACGTATACTATTTCTAGCTGAGTGCATTTTCACATCACTCAAATCCTTTAACAAGTAAGGGAGGTTGTCTGAGTCACTTTTCAGAGTGGTGGATTCCGTTTTCTGGTGGAACGATAGTTATCTCCTGAAGTTGAAATTACGTAGAGGAGTTGACGTTGTGCTAATATTGATGGACGACAAATTTTTTTTCTAACTATACGATACGATCTTGCACGAATGATGTTGCTGGTTTTTTAGACAACTCCGCTTTGAAAGAAACATTACGGTGACTTGGTACCTCGGGGTTTAACCGCTCGCGGCACAGCCAGCTTAGTCATTCCACAGTTAATATTAGAAGAGGATTCCCACTGCAGAGTATGGGTTTCCAATCAAATGTTGATTGCAGGGATTCATAAATCAGGAGCCGAGGTTTTCCTGCTGGCGGCTTGCAGTAAAGGTCATTTCGGGTTTCTATGTTTAACTCCCTTAACATTCAGATGAGTCAATGAAAAGTGATCGAATTGGATTGTGAACGATTTTCCGGAACCCACTATACGTTGATCCAAGAGCATCGTCATGAGAATCCTACTTCAAAGTTACTCATAAAAAATGAAATAATTCATTGAAAGAAAAAAAAAAAACAATTTAATGTCAAAAAGTAGGCTAAATTGGGTGGGTCCTCTTATCCAAAACATGTGTACATAGATCGTTATCATTTTAAAAATGATTATCGTTAAAAGAAAAACCATTTAATTTTAAAAACTTCATCACAATTTGTTAAATCTGTACAACCAAATGAACTTTGCGTTCAATAGCAAAAGATAGTAAAGTCGTGGGGAATATTTGGGGCAATTTACTCGATATTACCTATTACAATCTGAATTTGTGCAAGATCAGACGAACTGACCAAAAGCGATTATCGGTAGATTTTAAGTTGACCACGCCGAGTGAAATTTTCTAATTTTTCAGAGAGGCTTTTTAAGTAAAAGAAAAAATTTGGAATCTGCGCCATTCTAGAGTTTTTCATAGAAATTGAATTGAAAATGTAAAGCAACGTTTGATTTAAGGCTTTCTGATTCCTCTGCTAAGTACGTACCACTGTTACGATAGAGTTAAAATGAATATGGGGATTTCCTAACTACCCTTGGAATTTGAAATTAAAGTACTTAGTGTCGAGGAAATGAAGGTTAATAGAGTGAAGTACGGATTTCTGAGTTATGAAATTGGCAGGGAACCAAATAGTGCTTTGGAGACACAATGGCCATCCGAATGACCTTTGTGGCTGATTTCTTTCATTGATTTTTAATGCTGACATTTGATATGCAACTCCTTTGCAATATTTGTCACTAAATTGTGAGGGTATGCATACACAGTGATAAACTGAAGGCCCGTGTGGCTAATCAATTTCCTAATAAATTTACAGTACGGAAAATTTATGAAATGACGCAAAAGTGTTCATGTTAGTTATTGATAGACATCCCTTTTATAAATCGCCCGAGACACTCGGAGAACTTTCAGCTCTGAAAGCTTAGGGCTGGAACTTTGATCGATAAACTAGGAGAGAAACACGGATGCATTGGAATGCCGTTTTCAAGCGTTTCTTTTGAATCCGAGTTTCCCATAACTATTATTATATTGTAAAATAACCCGAAATCAAAGGTAATATTTTTGTATTAAGTTAACTCAACAAAGTCCAAAACACAACAACACTTTTTTCAATTTGTAAACAACTGTTAACACCTGCTAACAACCAGCATGTGGAGTAGCTATAATCAACCCCACAATATATTCATCGGCAATGAATTGATGAATCGTTCATTAGTTTTATTCAAGGGTGTCAATGTTTGCGTCGATGAACAGCGTGTTGCACCATTTCAGATTTTTAGGTATCACCTCCAGTTACATACTGAGGGAGTTGTAGAGTTGGTGTCTACAGAGTTAAATTTGTGACGAAGTCATCCTATCGTCTTTGGAACGTAGAAAAGTCAATTACGAAGTATGGAGACATACTGATCAGCCAAAGGACCCTTCTGGCTGATCTCGTCCTTAGGTAATCTTTCTAGAGTGATGAAATGTAAATGGAGCTCTAGAATAAAATTAAAGGTATGAAGGTGCGAGGTGCTGAGTTAAGAAGACGTATTCAACAGTATTACAGAAGTGAATTACGCAGAAGGCTACCTAACAAAATAATAAAGCTTTATAAAATAATTTGCAGCGTTTTGGGCCAGAACCTCAAGTATAACGTCAGGTGACCATTGCTATGTCCTATTAGCTTCACGATGATTGCTATCCAGACCGTTTGTTTGGCTTGAAAACCAAAGTTCTTTTATGGAAATAACTGACAGGTAGTGAGTGATAATTACGCGTGAGATTAAAATGCGCGGGGTCAGTTGCTAAGTAAACGAAGCGCGAAACTCGAGCCGGAGGGGAATTCCCATTGGGCCGACCGGAACCCGGCGTTTCAACCCGGATATGGAAGAGCCCAGGAGTGGGAGGACGAACAATGAGAGCGGGGAAAATGTTCAGCCGGACAACAAGAGATGGGGAATCACGAGGGAACTGGAGGGGGTTGGACGATTAATTCGCGAAGAATCCGAGTGGTCGTTACGTTAGGGATTTCGTCCCCGGGAGTCTTGCGATATTCAAATATTCGGCGGCAAAGGTCGATGAATAACGCAAACATTATCGCCCACGACGCGCCGCGGCGCGGCCTACTGTATTCAGCCCTGAGGGTGGTAGAAAAAGGCCCGAAACCACAAATGCCGATACCGATGTCAATCACATCCAATAGGTTTTAATCACACCATCCAATACTAGAAACCGTAGAGATAAGATTTCATGTAATCGAAACGAATAGCTCTTTAAATTAATTAAATAAAACAACATACCCATTCTCTCATTACCAGTCCGCAAAAACAGCCAAATTTACCACCGAATCTCTTAAAAATACGGCAAACAATTACCTACTTCAGGTGGTTCGATCATTTCGGTTTGTTAGGTGACTTCTACGAAATTCACCCTTGTTATCTTACGGCCCAATACATAGCAAAATAATGCTTATTGAAGTAGCCGTTATTTAGCATCAATGAGGTACCTACAAGCCCCAATTCGGTGAACAGGAAGGATATTTGCACATCTGGCTCACAAAGCCAACGATTTAATAGTTCTGGCAGCGCTCGCGAAATAACCACTTTTATGACCAAATGTTGATACCTTAGACTAGACAGACATTAGGCTGTTTCTTCTTAAGTGGGAATCTTCAGTTTTTTGAAAATATAATTCAAAGAAAATGGGAGTAGCTAGATAGTCCACTCGCTGGACACCCTGTGAAGGATATTTCCAACTTTTTACAAACCACCTCACACTTTCTCCTAAACACTTTTCTTGTAACTCTAAGCAGTCTTAACTGTATAACTCTTGCAACTCTATAACTCCAAGTTGGTTAAATAACTTTCTAAGGCCCATTTTCACGAGTACTGTAAACGGTAGAGTCTTTGTTACTCTACTGACCTACTCTACTCTACCGCGTTCTCAACGTTGGGTTGTTCACACCTGTAGATTGGTTATTACCTATTCTTGTGTCTGCGTTCAGCTTTTCCTAGTACACAATCAAGCCATTCTGGTCTGTGAATGGCGACCATCAACAAGAAAGAACCAGAGAGCAAGGAAAAGTTTATTGAATAAGCCGAGTTTTTCGTTGAGTGAATTGGAAGAGATGTGTAGGGAGGAAAAAAGTCGAGACTACTTCAGAACCCCGAAAATACGACTGAAACGCAAACAAAGAACTCCAAACACCAGACATAGGTACGAAAGTTACATCTAATCATGAGACATCCCTCTTCTCCCTCTTTTACATCTTCTTCCTGTGATTTCAATCTTCTCAAATCAAAACTGTTTACATTGCCAGAGTTGACTGTTCACTCAATAGAAGAGCCCTTTTTCTGGTGGAATAGTCACTTTAGCATTGTAATAAATTGTTGCACCAATAAGGTTTCACCTATGCCGCATTGTGTGCAGACAAAGTTCAACCCTATGCAGGTCATTTGATGAGACGATGAAACGGCATCCCACATAATATTTGAGTGCCCAGCACTCACCTTTTGCTGATTTGAACTCTTTTTGGCACAAAAGCCAACGAGGTCTATTCAAAACGAACAACTAATCAAGTGGTTCAAAAAGCCACTGTGCAAAAAAACTGTACGATTATCTGAACCGAAGGTGTGTCGGCAACCCTCAGTTTTCCCCCAGTTCTCTCAGTTTTCTATTCAGTTCTCTCAGTTTTTTTGAGTGAGTCGCACTTTAGTTGTGGACTTGTGAATTATAAATTTAATAATTTGTGAAGTAATGGACCAAAGTAGAAATGCAGCAACGTGCTGCACGCTTGCAACGAAAAAGAAGACGCCGAAGCAAGGACTGGTTGCTTCAAAGAAATGCACTGTCAATGATCTAGATTTGCTGAATGAATTGATAGAAGGAGGAGAAGTCACAGACTTCAAGTATTACCTACAAATGGACGACTACGTTTTTCAAATGCTGATGAACAAAGTTGATCCCGCGACAAGAACTGAGCAAACTGTGCGATTAACTGAAGAAACTGAACAGTTAATCGGTGAAAAGTAAAAACTTTTGCACAGGCCAACGGCCGGAGTAAAAAACTGCCTGATCTGAGAAGTTAATCGCTTAGACACGACGTCACACGTGATAAACTGCGCAAGTCCTTTACCAAGGGGATGAATCTCCTTGATTAAATGCAAAACTTTCAGGAAAGTACAATAAGCCAACAGGTTTCCGTGCTGGGGGTCCAAAACCCACTTCCTCATCGACATCTACATAGTAACATAGTACTTCACTCCGTAATTTACTAGTTTTTAAAGATTTCTGTACCCTACTGACAGTGTGTACAAGAACACAGTTTATTGCTAACTCCATACTCCACTGTTTACGCTCCTCGTGTAAATTGGGGTTTCCAACTGCCCAGAGAGCGACGGCGCAGGACGCTCTTTGAAGTATCCCCCTCCCCCACGCATCACCAAGTGAAATAGTAATAATTGTTGTATCGAGCGAATAATAATTGCTCCGCAGCCCGAAATAATTGAGTCGGGAGGGACAAGCAATGATTTCACGGTTAGAAGGATTTACAGCAAATTAGGAAGGAGAACTGAATTTATCATGACGTCAAACAAAGACACTTTAATTTACTGTGAAGCTAGGTTTACCACTCAGTCAAGAAGCACAAGTTAACCGCAAGAAATGATATCAACATTTCTTCTTCATATTAATGCATTTTCCTAAAGAATGAGAACATTTTAAAGTTTTTTATTTTAAGAAATCACTACCTTATCCCCTAAATCGTTACCTAATTCATTGGTAAAGGAAGAAACTTTGAGGTAGTTTGCTTTGTTGCCTAATTCAATGTAACTGCATGTAAAATGGAAGTTAGTGCGGAAAATAATCTACTACTTTTTCAAAATATAGAGGGTAACTTACAATGTTTTTTTAAAGTAAGATCCAACAGGTCGTGTCGTATTGTTTTTTAATGATAGCTTTTTGACTATTTTCCTAATACACATTAGAACTAAATATTTTTGAGCTGACAAAACGAAGAATTTGCTGAATTGCTTCAACAATATCGGTATACCAAATCTACAAAAGTTGGTAGCTAATTGCAGTATACGCAAACACTCTCAAAAAGAAATCAATCTACAGATCAATTTTCTTGACCCTGTTCCAAATCTTTTCTCTAAAATGCAGAAAACTATGGAACGTGCCACAATCAATTTCACAAGCTCAAAGGAACCAAAAAACTTTATTTATGCTCTGTTTTTTCTACGGTCGGTAGGTACTAAAGTTAGGAAACTGAATGCCTATTTGATAAATTTGCAGCACTTGTACTTGTATTTGCCTAAAATTCTGTAATAAACGCGACTTATAGCTTTCATCCGATTACAATGACATTTTCACTGATTGTACATCTTGGGATGGGAAGGTCCCCAATTATCTTTCTCAATGCATCACTCCTGGCAATCTTCTGCGCATGCGTGGACAAAACTACAACCAGCATCGAAATGCGCATGTACTTTTGTAGTTTATATTCACGCTTTATTTCAATTTACTATTTTTCCCAACCATAGGAAAATGCTATGGAACCTGTTTCAGCATTTTATCGATTTACGAAATGCGTGTTTTGATCATTCATACAATACGCACGTCATATTAATGACAGTAGTTACTTAATATTTATGTTTATTTTGAACCTAGTCTCGTATCAACGGTGCCTCATCACTTTTTGTGACGACCAGTCCCTCTTTTAGTAAACAGGGTATTCAAACTCTGCGTTTCCACAAACTCCATAATTACTCGTAAATTGGATCTGAAAACACTGCGCGAGGAAATATCAATATTTGCCAGAGCATGGGCTGAGATAATTACGATTCCGCTTCCGAAACTGAAGGTAATTGTGCAGGGAATTTAAAGTCCTTTCACGAGAGCACTTAACCTCTCAATTTCATTAGTCTTCGATGATTGGCTGGTACTTCCAACAAGTCCAATCGAATCGGAAGTCAGTTGCGTTTATTAATACCAAAATTTGGTATATGATTTAATCAAAAACGTTATTGGAAAATTCAAGAACTGTAGTCTTGATATGTATTTATCATTCTATAAGAACCTAATAATATTATTATATAATTGCCTGATTAAGCTATAATAGCTCAGATTCCAAGATGAACCAAAACAACATAACGTTCTTTAATGGAGTATGGACATTAAAACCTGTCAATGAACAAAACGTATACTTCATCAATTAATTGTACCACTAATTAAAAAAATGTGCCGAGTAAGCTACCTGCATTATACCCTAAACTGTTCATTACACTCATCTAAATAGTTCTAAAGCGACTTGGTTCACGAACCAATTTATTGGAAAAGGAAACAGAGACTATTAGGGATTTTTGCAAAAAAAGAACAGTGGTTCTAAGATACTTCTAAACTTCACGAAAAGTTCACTACCCATCTAAACATTCACCTAACTAATTGTAACATGTACATACAACTGTTTACATATAAACCAACTGTAAACATTTTTCTAGTGATTTGTTATTGCAAATGAAAAATTTATATACATTTTCATCTAGCAATATTTTTCGTTCCATAGTAGTAGTAGACATTCAGCAGTACAGTGGTTATAAGATACTTCTAAACTTCACGAAAAGTTACTACCCATCTAAACATTCACCTAACTAATTGTAACATTTACATTTTCCAATAAAAATTTTTCTAGTGATTTTTGTTGCAAACGAAAAATTTATATATTTTCATCTAGCAATATTTTTCATAGTGTAGTAGACACAGCAGTACGTTAGGTTTTCAATTAAAAGTTTCCTTTACATAGTATACATAATAATCAGTTTATTGAACTTTGCAGAACTAAGTCAAATGGTTTTTTTCTCTTGAGGCGCCGAAGTTCATCCGTGTCGACCAAAACGTCAAGCATCTCCGGGTTCTCGTGTTTGTGAAGCCGTTGTTCGTGCTTCCTCGCGTACTACGAAACTGTTTCGTGGACGGTCTCTATCCTCAGGTCCTACTGAATATCATCATTTCTCATGGACCAGGGGCCACCTACAATACTTCTCGGTATTTTATTTTGAAATGTTTGTATTTTTTTAGGTTTGTTTGTTTGGGACACCCCTACCGTTGAATCCCATAGGTCCAAATAGGGCGAAGAATCTGCTTATATAATAGTAGGTAGTTTGTTATGGAGTGTTAGGTGGGAATTCCTTCCCAACAGCCAGTACATCCTTTTATACCAGATCTTCAATTCTGCTTTGTTTTCTATGAGATTATTCCAATTTAATTTTGAATCAAGGTTAATTCCCAAATATTTTACTGAATCACTGTATGGTATTTATTTGAATTGATTGTAACATCTATGGTTGAACATTTACGGTTTGTGAAGTTTATGTGTGTCGATTTTGATTCATTAAGTTTCATTCTCCACACTTTGGTCCACTCTTCTATGTCGTTAGCTGACTTTTGTAATTTTTGCTTTGTACTACCGACGTCATCACCAAGTGAGAGGATGGCCGTGTCGTCTGCAAATGTGGCAACTAGTGTGTCATCATGCTCTGGTATGTCCCTTGTGAAAAGCAAATAGAGAACGGGACCAAGAACGCTGCCTTGCGGCACTCCTGCTTTTATAGGTTTCAAATCTGTGTCGGCACTCAAGGTAAGATTTCAAGAGGAGATAATACTGGTTAGGGAGGTCCCTATGCAGTTTAAACTGTAAAATGACTTAAAGAAATAATGATAATGACAATAAAACTTGAAGATAACATTGAATGTTCAGGACTCTTCCGTAAGTGGCCACTACAAGAAAGTGACCCGCTACAAACAACGATTTTGGAGCCCGTACAGTGGCGTAACGTACAACGGGCCAGCTCTAGCAAAATTAATTTTTTTTTTAATTTTAAAGAAAAAAGCGGAACTAACGATACACAGAAAAATTCCATTATGTAACATCAAGTTTATAAACATCAACGGTAATGTAATGACCGTTGAAAAAGTGCACGCTTCGCCAAAAAAAAAAAAATAAAACATTATGGGGAGGGGCCCCGAAAATATTTTGCGGGGGGGCCCGCTGAAAAACGTTACGCCGCTGAGCCCGTATTCATGTAATTGTTTACATTTTATTCGGAAGGTAGCACTTGCACATCTCAGCTCGACCGACTTAGTTTTAATGGAGTTTTACTTTTTAACAAGTTTTTTAAACAAGGTTTTAGAAGGAAAGTTTGATTATAACAAGTTCGGAGATTGCCAAGGAAGGGAGGAGATCGGGTTTGAAAATGGCCAAATAGTGTCTCACAATACGAATAATTGAAATTCCCCTTACAACTTCCAGCCCCTTGGTCAGCATCAGTAACCAAACACGTCACGTACCCTGTGGAGAATGGACGGGGACAAGATCGTCACCATGTTAAAATGTTCGCTGACATTCCAATACATTTAGTTCTTTCTGTCTTGAAGGATCATGAATCACTTGCTTCACGAATAGAGGCATCAAAAGCCCTTCCAAGGGTGACTGACGGACTGTCATTTTCTTTTATGGCACCGTTGAACGCCGGAGGGCGAATACGAACGGGAGTCATCCTCGTATTTGTTGGAAGGGAGGGAAGAAAGAAAAAACTTTACTGTGGGAGGCCTCTGGTGATAGAGATATGGGATGTTGATAGGGGAGAAGGTGCCGGGACGTCGCCAAACGTTTTCGGGAGGGAAAGTTTGCCTTTTAAAAAAATACGACTTATACAACGACGGAGACCACTCTGTGATATCACGAACGACTATCGATCCTTCCTTTCTGAGTTCTTTTGCATAGTATGGTGTCCAGTAGAACCCCAACCCAGCAATAGCTACGACTATGGGAGGAGGAAATGCAGAGCAGAGTGGATAACTAGTAAATGAAATTTCTCCTTATAATGAAAATGTTTAATGTCATGTAATAATTAAAACTTAAATTAGGTACAACTGAAAAAAGGGAATTAGCAATTGAACGATCAGTTTTTTTTAAAATTATTAATTATAATTATTTTGGTCTAGATAATTAAGTATAGTTGAATAAAGTTAAATGACAAAAAAGAAGATTCCATATCAAAAAAGTTTTATAATTAAATTCAAGGCTTCAATGCTTTATTTTCTGTTGTTTGTATCAACAAAAGATGCTACGACTTCAACAATTAACTAAACTTATGTCCGAAATGTTCAGAGTACGTTTAATAATATTGTAGAATACATTATTACCAGGAAGAGAGGTTATGTGCTGTTGGGTGATATTAAAAATGTTGAAACCGAAAAATCTCTTGGTACCTATTTTGACGTGGCATTCAATGAAGTGATTTTCACCTCTAAATATTGATCACTTCAGAAAATCATCCGAAAAAACCTCGTTATTGTACTAGTAAAAACGAATAGATAGTTACTTCGAGCGTATAAGTAATTCATGGTAACAAAAAAGTCTACCTACTTAGGTGTGCTGCATAGCTTTCTCTTTTAGGTAATTGAATATACCGATCATTTACCCTTCAATGCAACAAATTCAGAATCTAGGATATAAGTTTTCCTTGCGATTTTAGCGCTGGTGGTACCTAAATAAATTTCTTGTCTTTATGGCTAATAGAGCTTCTTAACTGTGTGATGAAATTCAAAAGTTGATTTAATACCACCGAAGAAACGGTGGTATTACCAAGACAAGGTTTTATTGCTTAGAAATTCCGGTCTGTGATGTCTTGCGAATACATGGAATTTCACGGTGCTGTGGCAATGTAGTGAAGATTGTCGACACGAGAAAAGTCATATGATATTTCGAAGGTGTGTCTTTCATGTGAAAATAGTGCAAACTGAAAAAGCTTGATTAGGTTTCCGTGGAAATTCATATTAGTGTCCAGTTCCGTATTGGGGATTCCCTGATAGAACTCATATTGGGATTTGGTATTATCTAGAACTTGTATTGGTCCCGAATTCGGTACTTCATGGTTATGAAGCTATAAAAAGTTGGGATACACAACTCTCGTTCTTCATGGGATTTGCGTTTTTCAATAATATTTTTTCCAAATTTTCATGGTCGATGACTTCACTAACTTTTCATTTCCTGATAAATGGAGAGTACCACAGAAGGTAGGTGCTTCGGAATTTCAAGGAGGACTTCAACTTCGAATGATGTTCAAAACAGTGTTTTCCATGGTACTGCTATTTGATTTTAATAAAAATATTTTTTACTAATAACAAATCTGAAAATGTCCTGGTATGAATTTTGGCATCATATACCGTGGTATTTTTGTAACAAACTTATATTCTACATCTTTCGACATTGTGTAATCATTGCTATGAACTGTAACGAAATCTTACCTGGACGAAGCGGCTATGTGCCACACCCAATCTAGCAGACAAATGTTCAAACGTTGATTATAATATCAACCCGTTCTCTGTAAAAATCGTTAAAACTGGATAAGACTGGAAGCATTTCATGCTTCTGAAGGAGATTCCACTATAAAAACGTGATTTTTTCAATACACCATTTCGTAATATTTTCATGTTGCTAGCTCAAGGCTTCACATTTGTTACATTGTGGCGGTTTCACAGTTTGTTATTATTTATTTTTCATGTTAATATGTTGTGTAATCCCAAATGTTCGGTTGTTTACGTTTGAAAGTTGATTTGTTAATTACAAGAGTTCGAGTTGAAAACACGGTCTACTAATTCATAGTAAATTAGTTAGGATGATCACAAGTAAATTACAACAACATGTCACCTTGGGATAAAAGCTCAATTCGGAGTATAAAGTGGACATTTCACCAAATAACTCTGCAGCTACCTGAACAACGTTTAGACAAGAGAGCGAAGCTACTAATAAATGGGTAGCAGTAAATAGGTAGGTACCTAGTTGTAAGTCAGCAACAATAAATGCAACAAAAGCTACAATCCATACTTTACACAAGTGTGATTATCTTTTGGAACCCAACTTCCAGCGGTTTTTCTAATGTTATGAAAAATCATATTTGCCTCTGTTTACTCACTCTCGCTTCAATATCGACTCGCCGGCCAACTTTCCCGCTGAATAGTCAGTTATATTATCTGAACGAGCGCTGAGTTGTGCTTCCGCCCGATTGTACGTTTTATCCCATCATTGCAGGTAGTAACTCATTATGAGAAGTTTTCGAGCAGAAGAACATTCTGATTGAATAGACCAGTGGTTGGTTGGTTCACATTCAACGTTCATATTTCATGTTACCGCTTTTGTAAGCTGAGGAAGTGAATTATTAAACAGAAATGAATAACTGCGCTGCGTTAATCCATAACTTTCGCCCTACTGCTCCTAGGATGCAATCACATCCTGATCACTAAATTTTAAAATATTTCCCAAGTTCTAAAGAAACTTTAGAACACAACGGAGAGTTCATTGTATGGTGTGGAAAAACCATTCTATCAGTTCCTCCATGTTCAATATTTTTGCGAAAAAAAAAACCATAATATTTCTGTAGGCAAACCTGTTTAATGCTATCGGCAATTGAGTTGATGGAGTATTTAAATAAATGTAAGGTCTCGAGAAGCTCGAACTGTTGGATAACTAGCAAGCCGAGTGATCTCATCACAAACGTGCAGAAACAAACTCGACTCTTCAACAAAATTGAGAACAAAGTTGTAACAGGAGGCAGTAAAAACGGAGTAAGGTAGGACGTTGTCTATATTTCCACGAAAATAATGAGTACACTGTTGGAACGATTTCAACGGTTCGGCCTTACTCCGTTTTTATTGAAATAGGTTTCCACAATTTCGTCGCGAGTGAGTTAGTCCGTACAGGAGGCAGAATTTCGGAGCTATCGCACCTAATTTGGTTTAGGTTATTATCTCCTTGGACACAATTATAACCAATCAATTAGATATGTATCAATCATTTATATATCAATTAGAAAGTGAAAAAATGAAAAATGAAGGATTTTAACTTATCAAAACTTCATCTATGATTTATTCAAATGAATGACCTTGAACATGCTGAAATACAAGGTTTGGATAAGAAGTGACTCGAGGACTGATAGATTGGAATCTCTCCATACGCTATCTTTAGTGGACCCTTCATCACTATATCATTGTGTAATTATTATTACTTATTTTTGTAGTTAGCACGGATCAAAAATTGACTAGTTACCCCTTCCAAGGGCTGATGCGATATACCAGCAACACTCACAGGATCCCCCTGAACCTAGAAAGCGTCAGGTTTATGATCAGCCTTAGTAGTTTCGAGAAACGGGAAAGGGACATTTTTCATATCTATAATATAACTCATTGGCATTTCACGTGACATATGATATCAAAGATTTCGAGCATGAGGTTATATGCAAGAAGGGCTACGAAATAATCACCGAGCTCACAAAAAAATTAACACCGTTTCAAAGGGTGACGATGACTTCATAAAGTCAGTTCATTGCCAAAAATGACACCAAAACTACTGTTGTCTTACATTTAGGCACCTTTCAACCAATTGTCCAGCTCGCAACAATCATAAACTCAAACCCAGTGAAATATGTACAACACTATTTAGATTAATTTGGATTGGAATCAATTTTGGTTGCGATATGCCTGAAGAATCTCTACATATTTCAAATACTGTTCTCTGTTTACACTATCTAGGCACGTAATACAGTTAATTAGTTTCATCCCTAATAATGTATTCCAAAAGAGCTTTCATCACGTTGCTTAACTGCTCAGGAAACATTAACTTGCCAATAACTTCATTTATGAATTATACGTGGGAACATTCTAAAAATACCAGCCCTTGACAAGAAGTGACATGAAGTGACTCTAGAACAAATAATTCGCAAATGAACTTACAGCCAGCTCTAAAACCGAGTGTTCTAATTGAAATAGATGCTTTCCTCGACGCAGTCGGATGAAGGGGACTCGACGAGTGTCAGTTTGAATTAATAATTCAAGAAAAAAAGGGGAACCAGGACGCGGGGCGGGGTGGACAAATTGCGATGAAAGAGGTGGAAGACGAAAAAAACATCATGGATTCCTTTCATTTTGAGAGTTGAGTAGTTTTCACCCTTACCATGACGCCCGTCGTGGCAAAAAGGGCCTACCTTCAATCTTTTGCTCTCTACAACCTTAGAGCTGGTGCTACGTTCGTAAGTGGGAATATTTTCATAAAATAAATTTCAGTGGATACATCGAAACATGTTGCATCCGGTCATAAGAATAACAAGAACCGGTTCATTTCAATTATTCCTTGTTTGTTTCCCTATTCCCAGAAGTACAGAATTGTGATCGATTTGAAGGTAGAATAAATTTCATTTCTCTACCTCTGAAAGGGAAATGGTTGTCGACTAATTTTGTAGCTGAATAAATTTCACACGTACACCAGAAATTGATTTTTTTGAAGTTTCATGATGGTGATATTCCCGAAACGCTTGATTTTACGATGAAATAATATTGGTTTCATTTCGTTTAACTTTTGAGGGGGGTAAAGGTTTGAAAGTCAGTTGATCTACTTGAAATTTCATCATTTCGCCATTTTTGACCTTAGCTCAACTTCCTGGATGTCCCAGAGGGTGGGTAAAATAACAATGGAAACTTCCCAAGGATTAGATTGTTGCGGGTATCAAGAAAACAGTATTTATGCTTTATAAAGCAGGCCAAGAGGTGGACAGGGAATGTACAGGAGGTAAACAGTTCAAGATATGCTAGTTGGGCGGATCGAACATTGTAATGTCTGCCAGGAAGTATGAGAAGGTTGTGATGGAGTCGACCAGTTGTACTTACCAAAGGATGAGGCGATGAGCCTGCAACATCCAAAAGATTTAAAAGCAACAGCTTCAAGCTTTTGATCAGGGGTTGCAGTTTTACAAAACGGGATAGGATAACTGCTATATCAGAACTGATCCGTTACACTTCGTGGGGTTTCAAAAAACCATGACGTGGGAGGATTATGGTGCTTGGGCAATTAAATATTTAATAGGTACTACCCCATATTATTTTTTCGGGGGGGGGGGGGGGGGGGTTAGGAGAGTGCCAGAGAAAGGGCCTTCAGGTAAGTCAATAGTAGAGATTGAGTGGTGGGCTCTGGGCTATGCTACCATACACAATGGGATGAAGAAGTGGATTAGTTACCAAGGGCTGAGGCGATGAAACTGCAACACCCAGAGAACACCCCAAAAGCTCAATAGCTTCAAGCTTACGCTCAAAGCAGCAGCGTCACGAAACGTTAAGGGGCAACCATTTACATGAATAACAGAAAATGGGATGAATTCAGACTACTAAGGATGTGGACAGAATAAAACTTGCCTGAAAGGGAGAGCAGTGCAAAGTCTGTCAATCAAGTGGATGTGTATGTTTCTGTCTCGACTCATGGTTGGTTATGGATAATCATCTAAATGAAGCTGTCTTGCATCATACGTAGTCCACGTTATATATACAACAATATCCACCTCAAAAGGGGGACGTTTTTCCTGGTGTAATACATTTCAAAAATATCCGTGGGCCGCATCGTTAGAGGAGAGTGTAGGTGGAATTTCATCCAACGATAATGTGCTGAATTATTGATGTCCCTTGGATGGCTACTGTCCAATAAGAGAGCTCAAACTCGACAAGTGTTAAAACATTCATGGCTGGTGAATAGTTGAAACAAGTCGATTCGCAGTATTTCCAGCGCCAAAGTTGTGAATTGCCTGATAATTTATTCGCAGGGCAAAATATAATATTTAACTCGAATAAAATAATGATAACATTTCTAATAATAAAAGTAATGGTTACGCTAATTTTCTCTTCGTATTTGGAAATAGCACTGCTCCTGTTGATATACGACCAGCTATTTATTTTCATCTTCCAACTCACTCTTGGTTTGTTTATTTTACGTAACTTACCCAAGAATGAGTTCGATTTGAAGATTCTGTGACCGATCTAAATGAATATTACATAAAAACGATACAGTGCAGCAAATCAAAGTCAAATGATTAGGAGAAATCCAGACTTTCTTCGTGATTCCTTAGTCAAAATAGAATGTATAATGGAGCATTGAAATTTCCAGTTGTTACTGTTGATGATTGATGGTCGTTGGACTGAAATCGGAATTGTATGATCGAGATTTACAAGACCCATGACATATGACTGTTTATATCTCAATCAAATTCAGGAAGAGCTCTAATCTTCAAGACTTATTGCTAGTTGTACGGCTGCCTTGATGTAATTATTATACCCTTGTTCACTATTATAGATTATACACTTGTTGATTATTATGTATAAGGTGTTCAGTGTCTCATCTCGCTCTTACTGTAAGAAAATGTATATTAATCCATCATTTATCATTTGATGGATTTTCAAGGGTAATACCCTCAAGGGCTTACCTAGTATTCTACTTAGTACGAATGAACTCTTGTAGGTAAACTTCAACTCTACAGGAACACTTGCCACACCCTCGTTAGTGAAGCTCTGATTCATAATCAGTCAGTGTTTAATTGTATTCCACTATACTGGGAAAGATGAAGTAAGAAGCTTCCAAACAATGCGAAATAACCGAGGCAGCGATAGAAAGGGCGTTGTGGACTTTTAAGAACAAATAGCGTCGGTAGCGGATTTCTACTCGTTTCAAGTTCAGTGGATCAAAACAATGCAGATGTTGTTGAATCAAATTCTGAAAGATTGGCATAAGATACTCAGAGACCTAGCCCACAAATTACTACGCTGAACTGACAGAGGGAAAATTGTCCTACATTTTCGCCGGCAAGACCATCTTCAGAAAGAAGCAGTATTTTTACATTCGTGAGTCAAAAAATAAAAAAAATTAAATAACATGATTTTAGCCAAAATTAAAAGTTTCCGTTTTGTTTGGTATCTCAGTTGCCTAGCAGATGTCTGTAAATCCTTAAACAGGTTTACAGGTTTTATAGAAATTGTGAGGGAATCCACAGGTTAGCTTAGCTTCTTAGTTCACAAATTGATCATTCATCTTGTGCAAGCAGAAACGTGGAACCCATTGATCATCATTTTCTCAATTATTTTCGATCTCGTTCAAAATCGGAGGGTACCCATGGAATAACGGATTGTGTATCTCATTTCTATTTAAACAAGATCCTATAATGCATGTAGCACATCGATTCTTTTTTCGAATTGTAGCTTATTTGACTGATTTAGCCCGAATCTGGAAGGTAGGCTAAATTCAAATTCGGATTTGGAAGGTAGGCCTAATTCAAAGAAGCTTTCTCGATTTCTCCGAAACATTGAAACAACCGTATAATAAGATTACATTTTGTTGCTTCTTAATCTAGTATTTTCCCCAACCACCTCCACGTCGCAAATTTATTATGATGATAGTTAGAATATTTAGATGTCGAGTATGCTGGATATTTATACGTATATGTCTGAAATTAAGAACAGCAATAAATTTGAACATTCATAGTCTTCTTAAGAATTATAATTACGTGTAATAACCGTTGCCAAAGGACACAGTTTGTTAATTACAAAAATCCTTAAGGTGCAATAAAGCCCGTTATGGAATTGTGTAATTTTATCGAAAAGATTTCAGTGATTTGTAGATG
This sequence comes from Creontiades dilutus, assembly GCA_031894815.1. NCBI lineage: Eukaryota > Metazoa > Arthropoda > Insecta > Hemiptera > Miridae > Creontiades > Creontiades dilutus. The sequence goes on along the minus strand of JAVIWC010001866.1, from coordinate 1,831,641 downwards.
TTAAGGACTTGGAGCAAATGCTCATTCGCTGTTTGGAGTTACGAATTTGGAAGTATTTTACTCTTTACTATTTCTAGGAGGCACCATAAGGCAGTATAGATTCCAAGAACGACTTTGTGAAGGAAAAAGTTTATTGCAGGGTTACCAGGTAAGTCCCTGTTCAAGGCGTGGGCCTTCACTCGCCCCCAAAACTGGTGCAGAATTTAATACGCAGAGGTTTGTCATTTCTGTAGTAGATGATTGCAGAAATCACTATCTTTGCGTCTGTTGTACACTATCTAAACTCGACAACTCGCACCTCCACTATTTGTAATTGCGTTCAAGATGAAAATACTTGAGCGGACAGCGCGGCACCACTGCTCGACCGTATCGACCAATTTTCATTACCCCAAGATGAGGTTTTCCAAATGGTGAGCGATCGGATAATTGTACAGCAACCCGAGTGGTCTCATTCGATTCAGGACACTAATCTATCTTAATCTAAAAAAAACTATCCTCTCACACAGAAAGTTTTTTAGATTTCGATTTTTTGATAGATTAATCATTAAATAAAATCCCTTAGGGTTGATTGATCAAGATGTCAAGATTACGTACATCTCGGATTGATGGTGAATTTTTTAGGCAAATTTCATAAACTTTGGTCCAGTGCTAAGGTATAGAGAAAAGCTTGGGACGGCGCAGGCTGGACGGAAGGATTTTTGGTTTCTATTTGATTTTTTTAAATCTACGTATCTTGACACGTAAGCGAACAATTTTTGAGGGGTCAAATTTTTTTTCATGGTCGAAAGGAGGGGTGGCGTATTTGGACACTCGCGTAGTTAATGCTGACGCACCTTTCTACCTCTCTCAAACATGGAAATCATTCTCACAAAACGCAGCCAATGCGTAACACGGAAAATATGACTGGTCAGCAGAGGACGTGAGAGGCTCGCTTACATTCTTGGTGATATCCTGTGATGGATCTTTTCATGAAGAATACGATTTATTCCTGAAAAACGTTACAACTATCTAGACCGGTAAATGGGCAACACCTCTTTGAAAACTGTGTGAAGACCCAGATGGCTGTGATCCGGACCGTTTCACTTCGGATTCGAGGCTCAAGAAGTAAATTCTTTTGTCGAGGACTTGAAGATAAGGCCTTGGTGCCTCTGAACTAAACAGAAGGGTTTCTTTTTACTATGTTTCTTTTAGCGCACTAGGGACATGAGAAACCCACACCAGCCAGAGTACCCCATTAGTGCTGCTCCTAATCAATGTATATAAATTCGTTTACGTTATCCACCCGAGGAACTGCGTGTCACATCCAACTTGACAAACTATTCTTGTTTGTAATTCATTTGTAACCATAAATATCATCATAATGATTTATACTTATATTTATTTTATAAATATTCATCTAGTAGGTACCTATAGTATTTCATCGGACAATCGCGTTTCATTATAATTTCGTGGTTTTATTGAAACTAGCTCCTAGTTAATTAGATGGATCAGTATCACCGAGTTTAATTTTCGCCGCTATTTACGCATTAAAATTAAATCCAGCGGTTTGCTGCACTAGTGAAGGCGAAGTTCCCCAACGTTGTTCAAAACTTGGAGGATCTTCAGGTTCTCTTGTTTGTGGAGGTCGCGGTTAGTTTGCGGTTCTCATGCTTCCTTGCGTATTTAACAATAGTCTCTCCCTGATGCTAGATGAATATCACCATTTCGTTTGTAGCTATTCAGGGGTAGCTCATGGGAGACGGAGGGAGGGAGACAAACCAATCATGGGACAAACCAATCTTGAGACGAAAAATAAGAAAACACACATTAAACAATTTCTATCCGTAAAAAAAAAACATACAAAATGTTCTTAAATATATTTGTATTCGGCTATTTTAGTTTATTATTCAATAATGAACCATTGTAATCGCTCTGGAAAAAATTCTAACCCCCCCTGAAAATTTCATGGTTTACGTTTCAAAGGGTGTAGAATCCGAATCTGCAATAAACAATTTTCCGTTCGTCCGCCGTACGCACGATTTCTCCCAAACGGCTGGAGCAAAAAATCTGAAATTTTCATAAAAAATCCATCTTGGTCCGACGACGCCCCAATTCTTGAGCCAGCTCTCTCACTCAATTTAAAGTGCCCTTTAAGGGCTGTCGAAGTTTTGTAAAATCCCTAAAAACCTCAAAACAAGTCAAGGCGGCCTAAATGTAAACTTATTTTTAAGAACATACAATGAGGAATCGTATGAGCCCCTCCCCAGGTCCGTAGGTCGAACCATTCCCGATGTATGGCCCGATTTATGGTGCCAAAATTTGAGTATTTTGGTTTATTATTGTTTGTTTGTAACCTAGTGATGTCCGGCCTATAGCGTCGAGTTGAAGTGAATGTGAATACTGGAGTGATAGCCTATGTGGATACTTGTAGTTTATAGCCGATACACGGGTTGAAGCATTCTGATATACATGAAACGCTGATAATATATAGGTAAATATTATTCAATATTATTACTGGGGTTTATTATTATTATAGCACGTAAATCGGTTCTTAACCAAAATACCTATTTGGATTGATCAGTTGGTCATATTTGTGTGCCTCCTGAAATTCAATAATTGGTCTATCACCTGTGAAACACGCACACTTCAAAGCTTAATAGAAATTCAATCATGAACACAAGCTTTAGCGTTAGGAATGTGCCTTAGTCATGACCCAACTGACCAAAAGTGTCATATTCATGTCACGAAAAACTGTCATCCGAATATATACCACTCATCCAGGTTTTTCTATCTATTCAGGATTAACCTATTATGCAGGTTATTCCGTTTACCCAGGGTATTTCTATTCCTATTCCTATTTCTCTAGTTATAAATGGTTACCGCTGCTAAAGCCCGATACATGTTTCCTGAATTTTAGCCCTCGCCTATGTGCAAAAGCTGTTGAGGGTCCAGAGAACATAAATCTGCACGAAGGTCTTTCTGCTCAGATAGTTGCTTCTAGGGTTTTAGGGAAGACAAGGCATTACCGTTTTGTGTACGAGACCCAACTTTCTGGCTGTGAGTACATGGTTAAACTCTGTTTCAAGCTATAAGGAAGATTGTAATGATCCGCATTCGGTTTAGTATGACAAAACGTAAGGTTGTACATTTTTGGTAGAAGTTGTACATAGATAGAATACGTCGTACCTGCACGCCTTTACCGATCAACCCAGTACATCAGAGAAGGCCATTTGCTATGGTAAAGTAATTCAGAGTCGGGATCGAGTTGTGGTTTCGGTGTCTGTGTTTCGAACACGACAGGCGGAAACACATTGTTATGGAAAAGTGACTGAACAAGCGCCCTTTGCAACTGTGATTTATCACATCCACGCACGCAAGTCAGGTAATTTCAATTAGGAATTGGGTCACTGGGTAGGTAGGTGGACGAATGATAGAATCAACTCATTTTATCGACAATACTTGAGTGGGTATGCCACTTCACAAAACAAACCAAGCAGTACATAAATCACCGTACAACATAATGAAGAAATCATTAAATCATTACTGGCCTAATGTCAGGTGTATCGCATTCACGAGGGGGTCGTTACAGCGGTCTGTAGTCCTGAATTATTTCAAGACATCTCGTAATTTTGCAACTTCGAAAAATCACACACTGATCACTCATTTCGTTTTGGTTTATCATTTTCAGTATTGTCGACCAAGAAGAAAAGTTAATCCCACACCAAAATGTGTAGTTGTACGTTTCAATATTTGCTAAATCAGAAAATCAAATTTTAAAAACTATCCACAGTTTGGAGTTCATTTCCGAAACAACTGAACCGAAGTAAATGGAACATGGGTCAAAAACCACATTTTGGGTCTAATTAGGACTGAATTCTTGGCATCGCCTCAGGCGATCCTACGGAATAAAATCAAAGGGCCGAAATATTAAAAAATCCTAGTATCGAAAAAGTTTGAAGTAACTTTTTGTTTTTACTGCTAGATATCCGGGCGCGACCCCTCAATGAATCGAATGAGCCAACCAGGTCCGCTTTACTTCATCCGTTCTCTATCTAGACCAGTCATTTAAAACATCAAACATTGCAAAAAGTACTGTAAACTTCCTTTTTGAATATGTTGTTAGGGTTCACCCAGATAGTACGAATCTAGATTTGCAGGCCTGAAAACTGCAAGCGACGGGAGTTACAGCCGAAAAACCACGAAATTTTCGCACTGTTTTCAGTTTTTTTGCAAAAAAGTCACCAAAGGAGCCTTCTCACGAGAAAATACTCTCATCTTTTGTTAAACTAGATAAAATTTGGTCGTAAAATTTGAGACGTAATTAAATGTCCCAGAACTTCATTAGTTCTCACAAGTTTACTGTAGAATGACTATTTACAAATATTCGGTCCAAAAACAGACCAAAAGTTAAAATTCTAGTCATTCTACAAAATTTGTCAAATTTGAGGAATGAAGTTGTGGACATTTAATTAAAGTCAACTTTCTCAAATTGACCAAATTTAATCTAGTTTCACAAAGAATGAGAGTCTTTTCTGTAGAATGACTATTTACACTTTATATCGAAAAAATGAAAACAGTTAAAATTTTCGTGGTTTTGGTAAAATTTGTCAATATTGTCTGAAAATGATAAATTCGTACGAAATGAGTGATCAGTGTGTGATTTTCAAAAAGGAAGTTGACAAAATTTTTGAATGTCTTGAAATAATTCAATATGAGGACTAATCCCTAGGAGCTGGAACTTAAAAAGGAGCTGATCAAAAAATTATGTCATCATGCTTGTGAAAGTGAAGATACTTGGACATAGAAAGAATCATATAATGCATGTTATAATTGTAGACAGATGTAGGTAGATGTTTCATTTTATATCTCGTCAAATTTCAGTTCGATCCTTGTTCACTACCTAATAGGTTTTAAGGTAATTAAGTTTTATGTTCACGGAATTATGTTTAGATGAGCTCAACCAACTATTGGAAGGTAAAGAGACACCGAGATCAGCTGAAGGATCCTTGTGGGTATTTCGTACCTAATCGATCTACTGCGATGAAATATGAATCTCTTTTTCTTATAGCAGTTACAAGATAAGGAGGAGCAAGGCGGTAAGTTTAGACAATGCATCATAGACTACTCTTAACGTACATAAATCATTGGTTTACTTTGAAGGGTTATTGTAATACAAAAATAATGAACCCCTCAACAATTTTTGTCTGTATTGGAATTTTCCTATGACCAGCTGCGAATATTTTTGGTAGAATGGTATCAGGCTGAATATTCGAATATATTTCAAACACTTGTGTCGAACGTAGCGTATTATACGATTCAAATGATGAGTGGAATGAATATTTCAGTAAAAATTTCAATGGAGAAAATGAAATGGCTCTATCAAATCCTACAAGTTTTGTAGTACATGGGTCTGCATTTTATCTGCAACCTTGAGTATGTGTGGTATTTGCAAAAGTTATTCTAATCCATTGAAATTGGTGAGAAGAACCGAGTGTCTGAATACCAATGTTTAGTGAGATTTCTTCGGTCTATGAATATTGGTTGGATGGAATATGCTTGAACGTACTAAATTGTATTAAATGACCTAATTGTGATTAATAATAATTTTCTATGATTGAACAGGTCTTCTCTTCTGTGCGATTCTCATGGAGATTTTGTGAACAATAATCTGTGTCTGGAAATGAACTTTCAATTGATATAACAAGAGAAAATCAATTTAATCGAACGACGAGACATGACAGTTGAGTGACTTGTGCTTTTATCGGAACCCTCTATTATTCCCGTTATTCAATATTTTACACGTTTGTCGCCGCAAATATAATGTAATATTTAGAGAAAATGAAGAGTACAATGTTATCGCTACTAGTTTTCAGACGCTACTAAAGGTCTAAGAAATAAAATGTATTATTCCTCTCTTTGACTGAACATTAATAGCCCTTGTCGACCGGGTTCTGGTATCAACAACCTACTAACCCGGCAACATTATGTCTACAACCTATAAATCCCTATTGATAATTGTACTTTACAGACTTCTTAAACTATTAAAAATTGTACCATTGGACGGCACACAGTCAACATTAAAATGACATGTAAAGTTAATGAAAATTAAATAGTTTCGAGTGATTTCATTAACCCTTGAGTGTTGCTGATATTAGGAATATTCCTTAGATACTTCATAACAGTTAAATCGGTGTTACCCACACTTTCGTCCTGAATATATTCTGTGACCTATTCATTAATACCAGAAAAGGTGCTCGATGAAAAAATTAAGTAACAATGTCGCTAGCTTGCCCTTGTAAAAGCTAACAACGTTGCCTTATTTTTGAAAAGTGTACAAAGAATTTAACCATTAAATTTAAGGAAAATTTACATGATCTAAATAATTTTCTGTTATACACACAACGATTCGGAAATACAAGAACTTTTCGCATTTTTGTTGATTTTCAATACATTTTGTATTTTGTGTATTGAATAAAAAATTCTATATACCTAGGTAAGTTTGTGCTTAAATTGCTTTATGTTCTAGTTTATGACTGATAAAAACTTAAAAAATCGCCTCCCTCCGTTGATTGTATGATTTTTTGATTTGAAGAAATATTATTTGTAAGGACTTTGTTCATATTACTCATGTTTATTGCAATTATCACTATTTATTGTTTTCTGGAAATGAATCGACTCTTTCATTTTCCAATCACCCGTAATCTTTTAATAGACCTATTATAAGTAATAATACCTGTATTGTTACTTTCATGAAATGATAGGTTGTGGAACACATTTTGGCGACTTAACATGGTTTCGCCACTGGCTCGCTGGTATTTCAACGCCATGTATTCCTGTTTGCAAATAATAATAAGCGAAATAGAAGAATGATGGTCGATCCAACCATGAATACAATTTATTGGATACATTTTTATGAGGAATCCTTCATTCAAATTTTGACAAACGGTGGACATTGGTTGGAAATGAAATCAGAACTCAGTCGACCAGTTTTAAGAACGGGGGCAGTTGAAGAGTGAGTTTGGTATTCCATATGATTGCCACAAGAAAGACATTAAAAGTTAAAAAAATACGTTTAATCAGTAAAACACACAACATCACAAAATTTGGACGCATCCACGTCGCCAATAGCGTGATTCCCGAAAAGATTTGCAAAGACTCTCTGTATTCTATTTCCTATGGGGTCGGAAAGACTATCGAAAAACGGAGGAAAATTCTGAACCGTAACTCGCTCCAGACTCTCAAGCTTTGCGTTGGGACGGCCCGAACGCTGACGGTGGCTGCTCCCTATTCGCATGGTAGTCTCCGAGTCTGACGCAAGGGAATCTCAATGTGTTGTTGATATGCCTAAAGGTAAACATGAGTTACAATGGCCTATAGCTTTAATTTCGCAGATACTGTTTTGCGTCAAGTAATTGTTACCAATATTTTGTTTTACAACCAATGCCTTACGACGACGTTAAAATGAGCCAGGACACTATCCTGCTCACCCTACTAGGCTGACGTTTTTTCTCTCAAGTTTTAAAATAGGTATGGAATAAAATATTTTTCCGGTTTCCGAAAAGAAGATTCATAGGGCGTTGGCATTCTTGACAAGAAGGGTTTTCTGGGCGGGGTTGGAGAACAAGGGAATATCCCGAACAATGGGGAAAAGGGCCTGATGGGACGCTGGGATGCAAATGAAATCCGATCTAATCGCATTCGCGCACAGATATCCCCGTATTTCGCCGCCCGCCTCCCTCGGGAAATGATATTGCGGATAGATGGAACCTTTATGTGGAATTTACGTTGCTGGCATGTTGGAGCACAAAATAATGGGCGATGTTTGCACACAATACGAATCACATTTAACGCATGAGCCGCAGTGTCTTCATAAAGAAACAAGTCATATTGGATATCATATTTCTTGGATTGCTCACGTCAGTTATGGTGAGGAATTTGAACACGAATACATTGACCTCCAGCAGTCACGCGCTTTCCATTTTCTTTTAGCTGGACCGATTGAATTGACTTCAAGGAATTCATGACCTCCATCCATTCGTAACAAAAAGGAAAAGAAGTACCCGAGAATTCTTTACAGCTTTCTGAATATTCATTTGAACAATTAAATTAAGGTCCGGAAGGAATTCATCAGTTACTTCGATCCAATACCTGAGAAAAAAAGTTGAGAAAATGAAAGCATTTAGAATTACAAATAAGCCGCATGGACCATGCATATAAATATGCTGCGACATTGAATCCGTCGCCTCAAGATCTAAGTGCATTTCATTTGCAACACTCAAATACTCTTCACTGAAGAAGAAGAAAACATATTTATTGATCGATACAAGTATACATACAAAATAGTTCAAAATATGTTACAGAAATGGATGTCCGTCTGCTGGAATTAGTTGAGCCACCGATCTTATTAATTAAACTTATTTTATTGAATTTATTTTAGGGGTTCACCAATTAAACTCTGTGAACAGTTAAGAGCGGCATCGCCAAGAGTGGAATGCAAAATACGCCACAGCCAACCATTCATCTTTTTTGTTCAGTAGTTGAACCATTCGCCCCACGTCCAATACCGTGTCCTTCAGAAAGCGCACCCTGAATTCCTGAAGCAAAGGGCAGATCCCGAAGAAGTGCAGGACATCCACATTCGCATTCAAACTCCACATTGACCATAGCCTCCTTGTGGTACTTGACCGCAAATAGATGCCACCATTCACCATAAGCAATGCACCCCTAAGCCTTAGAATCCACGGACGAACCCATAGCGGATGGCCCCCATCCACCAACAGGTTCGCGGGTCTGATCTCCAGGTGGAATACTCTTGACTGTTTGAACTCATTGAAGGCAATTCATTTCTGTTTAATGAGCTGTAGTTTTATATTCTTTCAAGTTCAACATTTAGTAATCAATCTGAAATTCAGACCAGATTTTTTATCTGGATCATTTAAATTAGAAATGCAACAAAAAGGAAGATGTTACCCATATTGGCTGAAGAGGAGTATTTTTCTAATATGTGAATCTTCTAATTATACAACGATATGATTAAAAACAGACACTGATTAGTATCGTATGAGCACGCAAGTTCTGAAAATGTAATGATTTTGAATAAGACGTGCAAGAAAAAGGAAGATTTTTTCCATGGTGAAAAGGAGTACTTCTCTAATTATGTGAATAAATTTTCTAATTAAATAACTATAAGATGTAACAACGTACAGCAATTAGTCACGTAGAATTGAAGACCCACGTTCTGAAAATGTAACGAAATGCCAACATAATGTTGACGACAGCAATGTATGACAAGTATACCTTTGGTTGGACGTTTGTCCAGCGATCAGCAACCTTACAAGAATACTTCTTCGTAGATTAATGATTAATCAACTACATTCTGTGATGGTTTTTGGTAGTCGCGTTTCTTGGATCATGCCACGCCTGAGTACAATCACATTTTCCTCAATAATATTGACTGTTTCGACGTTCCTTGCACTGCACCTGTCTTAGAACGTAGATGTCGACTAAAACTCTCAAGGCGGGGTTTTTAGACCTCCAGCAAGGAAGCATGTTGGCCTATTGTGCTTTCCTGAGAGTTTTGCAGTTAATCAAGGAAATTCAGCCCCTTGGTGAGGGGTTCGAGGCCCTTGATTAGTTGTACGCTTTGAAAAGACCTCATTAGGGTTTGTGGCCTCAACAGGTGAGTGCTGAGCACTCAAATATTATGTGAGATGCCGTTTTGTCAGTCTCCTCACGTAACCTGCATAGAGTTGAACTTTGTGTAACCCCAATGCGGTGTAGATGGAACCTTAGGGATGCAAAGCTGGTTATAAGGCCGACCATTGGTTTTAGTTTTTGCCAGGTAGCCATTCAGTAATTTTGGTGTTGGGTTCCGCCACTATGAGATGCAGTGGACATGTCCTTCAATATTGAGCCATCTATTTGTTGTTTGTTAGTCGACCCACGTGATGATGATCCTGAAGGCGGTTTTTTGTATACCGACTGCCGACTCAGGGCCTACAAATGGAGTTTGGGAGCCTCTTCTTGCAAGCTCGTCAGCCTTCTCGTTAGTAGATATTTCATATGCCCCGGCACACACTCCAGGCGAACCCGGTTATGTTTGGCTAGGTTATTGGGGGTTTGCATGCATCACCAAACCACTTGTGATAAGATGGTTGGTGCCATTAATGCTTTTATCGACGCTTGACTGTCTGAGAGGATGCGGAGGATTTTGTGTCCCCTCTTGGGGCTCTCAGCAGCTGCTGCCTCTATTGCCACGATTTCTGCTTGGAATACAGAGGTGTGTTCCCAAGTAGAATTGAGGCTTCTCATTAGGGTTTAGGCACTTGCACTCCTGCACCAGTTCCTACTTCCATTTTAGTCCGATCTGTGGACCAAATGATGTTATTGGAGCAGCATCTGTTCTCCCTCTGCCCATCTCTTCTTTCCTATCTTAGAACGGTCTAAAACGGATTGTATATTGTATAGAGTTATAATCATTTATTTTCTCATCTTTGGGTTGTCATCATTGTTGTCTCAATTGTAATAGGCGTCTGAAGCCTTGTTCCAGAGAAACGTGTAAAAAGGCAAAATAAATATAAATATGTAAGTATGTTAAAAAATTACTCTAATTAGAGGTCTTATTTTTTTTTTATTCTTTCGGTTCTTTCCTAGCAACTTCTGAATTTCTAAAAGGTCCAATTGATGAAAATTATCGTATTTTTTTCAGCCATAAAAGAGAATATGTACTCGGGCATGAAATTGCCTTTCCGAATTGCTATTGGAACTATCTGATCCTTCGAGAAACCCATTTCGGTTCTCAAAACCAAGTCCACTTCTTCTGTTGAGTGTTTCAGTTGACGATGGTGAAAGGAAAACCCGCAGTAAAACTTTGTGGACCAACTTGGAGTAAACAAGGAGTCACGGGCTGTTTAGCTCCCGAACAGAAATATTTATGCTTTGCGGACGTTCTATCTCGAAAGATGAACTTGAAAGAAAAAGGTTCTCTATATAAGTGATTCCCCCGGAAAAACTCTTTGAGAGCGGTCCCTTGTTGCCGTTTCATTTTCTTGGTGAAGTGACTTCGGGAAAATTATGTTTGGAGGCCCGCGGGAGGGTCTTGAAGTATTATTGATAAAAGATAATTTCGTGTTTTACAAACTTGGATGTTATTTGTACCACAAAGTTTGAAAAATAACTCAGCGGCTTTAACATCTATTTACCTCAAACCGTACTTACATTGATAACATATTTAGTAGGGAGTGGACGGTAAAGCCCCAATCACTTGCAAGTGATGGTAGCTTCGTAGAAATAATTTAGGAAGGTACTTGATATGTTTCATGCGAATCAATCAAATATTGATCGAATATGGATTAGTTTGTCGACAGTACCGATCAATTTCCATTCTTGTAGTAATGACCTTAATTGAATGGCCTATTCACCCACGAAGTAATCTTCCGTTCCTCTGACAGGGCTTCTTCGATTTCAACGATCTGATTTGTATCTCAGAGGTGAAGAGAGGAGGTTGAGCAGGGGACTCGATGTTTCCAGAATGTAACTTCTGCGGACATCACAGTTATTACTCGAGGGTGTGACAGAACGGAGTCCATTATAGATATCCCTTACAAGGGTGAGGCTAAAAGATTTAACTATTATAACCTACTTGAAAGAGGGGGATATTTGGGTTTTTTAGCAGTAACAAGACAAGGTTTTCAGCTTTGGAGAGAGCTCACTGACCAAGTGAAGTCCCGGCTCGGTGTCAAGGTATTTATACTTGGACGTATCCCATCTTCCTCCTTCCCCTTCCCGAGGAAGAAGGGCCCGGCCCTTGCGCCTTGTTTCCTGCTCTACTCCCGCTTGTTGGAATAATTTTGTGTCTTCCGGTAAGTTACAAGACATAGTTTAATAATCTTGTAGTCTAGATTAAAAGTCGAGACACGGCCATGTCACATACAGCATTACCAACTCTTCTAAATACCTTAAAAATTATACATAGACATCTTTCAGGTGTAAACATTTACTAATAGACATTTTCCCGTCATTTCGAACTTTTATGGAAGATTGTTAAAAACGTAATTTTCTGAAGTAATCGCTCGCTTTACAATTCATGTGCACCCCTTCATACGTTCTTCTGCTGAAAAGGTCAGTACACAGTTGTGACCAATATTGGTACTAGGGGTTGTAAGTTATGCGGTACGGGTTATGCCAGATAAAACCTCTCCCTGCGTGGCAATTTTTTCCATCTTTTTTCATTCGTGTGAGTTTATGAGGGTGCGCATATGCCTAAGGGGGTGGAAAAGTTATTCAAAAACTCTTGGCGTTGACGGAGTGGTCAACTTCAGAGCGGGTTTCTCCCCAAGAGTCTGCCTGTTCATTAAATGGATTTAATGACTCTGGGATTTTTGGAAAAATTAAGGCAAATGAAGTAATTTAAAAAGGGTTGCGGTCATTAAATCCGCTATGTATCATAGAAATCAATATTCATAGTATCATCTAGTGGAATTAGAAATAGCAATATGCATTTTTATTATGTCCCCTTCCGTTGGTATTCAGTCCTTGACCAACCCACTATCTATCTATCTATCATCCCTCATGAATCTTCTCAACCAAGTTTGATTGCAGGACTGATTGCAACGAGGAGACATCGGTGGACCTGTTAGCGTGCTTTTTACGTTTAGTACGAGTAAATGTTTGATCAGGACGTTAGAAATATCGAAAATACAGAATTCTGAGTTAACCGGTGATTTTACCAGCGGGAGAGGAAGACGAAGGACTATCCCCTTCAGCTGCGGTTCCGTTGGCTTGTCAGGGAACCTTTGACTCGACTGCCCTCCTTGCGGGCGAAATATAGCTGGTGTCGAGAACGGGTGAACTGCTGAGGCTTGAAAAACTAGTTCCTGGTCGTAGCTCACAGCTTTTAATGGGATGGAAACAACGAGTCTACATCCCAGAGCACAAACAAAACTTCCAATTGTCATGTCAACTGATGTGATTGTTAGCTTCGATTGTCTCTTCCGATGATGAAATATGTTCCCAGGGATTTGGAACAGCAGAAAATTGGATACTTTCCACATCTAACTGCAAAATGCAGACCGAAAGTTTCTTGAAAGTCATGTCACTTTATTCATACTGAAAACCGCAGATTTCCTTGAAGGGTTGTTGCCTTGAAAAAAATATGTTCAAACATATGTATGTAGTGCAAGAGCTGCATTGGGAAGCTGAAAAAAGTTCAAAACTCAGTGTTGGACTTACTAAACGTAATACCCACTTAGCCCCCCTATACATCCTTTCCAATTAACCACAAGAAGCTTGGACACCATCGCTTTTGGCAACTTTTGGTTGGGATTAGCATTGTATAGAACTACAACCATGAATACGAAGTTTTCTCCGTTTAATAACGGAATCGTGATTATTCGGCACTGTTATTTGTGGTGTCGTGACTGAAGGGTTTTTGTTATAATATGCGTAGCTGAAAATCCCTCTCAAATGAGTAATTCCATACAAATTGTTCGAGTTTTTTTTACTGTTTAGTTAGTAGACCCGTAGTAGGTAATAAATCATGATAGCTAGTAGTGGTGAAGTCATTTTTCGTGAAAATAATTTAGCTATGACTACTACCTACAGCTGTTTTTGCCAGAAACAAGGGGAAATAGAGCTTATTAATGCTGACCTTGCCTTCATATTGACGACTAAAACGGTTTGATGAGTCAGGCAGACGGCTCCCGGCCCATTCGTTGCACGAAAAAAGCTTCGTGACTCGTGGAGAGTAGATTATTACTCGAGTATCCACTAACCGCTTACTGACAATCAACGTGATGATTTCTCTTTGAAGACCGTATTTGGAAGATAACATGATGTGCTCTGATGCCAAATTTGTGCAGTAAGCCATTAATAAGATTAACACAGACAACTTATGTGCGCTTAAGGGCCAAAAAGAAGTAAGTACAAATGTAGAGCAACATCAATCACAGTTTGTTTGGAATTTAAATTAATGAACCTAATTATTTCAATATTGTACAATATTGTTATGGAAGATAGTTGAACTGCAGCGTTTGTCCCAGATTAACTTAAACCGGATTTCTACGAAGAAACTGTAGGAGTTTTAGAGGAGTTAGCTGAGAGTTATGGCTGGTGGTTGGTTGGTATATTGCAATGACTTCAGTTTTCTCAGAAATTCACAATGACACCTACCTAAATACTCGAAAGGCGCTCAAACTGAAAAGAACATCTTAGTCTACTTAGTACACTAACCATATCCATCACACTCTCAGGGCTCTGAGAAAAGCTGGAGGGAGGGCTGTGATTTGAAGAACGGCTCGCAATTATGCGGATGCTCACAATAATCAGGGTAGGGGTTATGATCGCAACTCAAGCGAACACATTTAAAGGCATTTGGCCTAACTGCTCTTTCACTCTCTTTAAATAATAAATGGCTCGTGGTCATAACCAGGCTTATGCTAACATAATATGTGGAGGTGATGAAATGGTTAATGGTTATGGTGGTGAATGTCATAGTTACCCCTTCCACGACCTGAAGGCGAATTGTGCCCGCAAAACTCAGAGGTTGACGAAGATGCCGAGGTGGCGAATTCAAGAATCGTGAAAAGCAAACTACTATACCCATCACAGGACTCAGGTTAATTTGGCCCAAAAATGGTACTCAGCTATCTGAATCCAGGTCCAAAAGGAAATAATTTATCACTACTATCCACCTAAGAACCACAGTCTAGAAGACTCCGCTTGTAAGAAGTTGAACGGAGAAATGTACACTGATGGAAGTTTGGAACATAGTGCAATTACAATCAAGATTGTAGAACTACAATGATTATTTGTCTCACGTCTCACTCGTGGAACAATGTGGCTCTTAGGTTTCGCGTTTTGATGCACTCCATGATCAGATGTTCTCCAGTTTCATCTGTTCGGCAGGATAAGCAGAGGCCACTCTCTTCACGACCAAACCTTTGTAGGTATGATTTCGTTACAGTTACTCAATTTCTTAACCTCGTCATTGCTTTATAAAAGTACTTCGGCATGCCAGTGAAAGACGAATAGAAGTACCAGGGTGTAGGCGATGTTGCTGAGAACTGAATGTCATGTTGTTTGTTTATAAGTCTTTGACAGTTTTTGAAATCAGATGAAGTTTGTCAGTTTACCGTGAAAATAATTTCTCCTCTTTTAAAAAATGAGGCTTGTACAGAACTTGGAAATTGACTCTGAAAAGTTACTTTTCGCCTTTCATTTGAGTGGATTCGGAACGTCGCGCGTCGGTTGGAACGGAACACACGGAGGGTATTGAAGGTATACTTCTATCCCTTATCCTTTTTCTCTGGTTGGTACCTTGAAAAAAATCCGCTAATGGAATACGTGAACGGGACCGGTTGCGTCTACGAATTTTTTTCTTTCCTCCTTCCTCCGCGCAACGACTGAGCGACTCACGTGGGACCCCCCGCTAAGTGACTGAACGGCAAAGTTTTTTCTGGAAGCCATACCCGCCTACCGAGCTGTGTCCGTGTGAGTTAGATTGGTTATAAGTGTGAGAGTGTCTGTTCGCCTTGGGGACTATCGGAAATGGAAAATACACTCCCCGCTCGGGTTCGCTCATCCATTTCAGTTTTATCAATCAACATTACTTCTGAAAGGTCGCATCTTGTAAAAATAACCATCTCGCTTCACGTTTTCTGATATAAAAAATTGTCAACGCGCCAATAAACATTAATTGATAGATGTAATCATCGAAAAAAGAAAAGATACTCTCCGCTCGTGTTCGCTCATCCATTCAATTTTCTCAATCAACATTACTTCTGAACGGTCGCACCTTGTGGAAATACTCGTGCCGATTCAAGTTTTCTTCGCTATGAAATTGTTAACGTTCCAATAAACTTTAATTGATAGGTCTGCTCACTACTGATTGTTTTTAAATAAAATTGCGGTTTGGTTCCTCTGAAAGTTGAAATTCATTAAGACCTTTTTAAAGTGCAAGTCTATCGGTGAAACATCCTGAAAATTAGGAACTAGATATTAAATTCTTGACAGCACTGAATACTTTGGACTTCTGTGAAACCGTTCCATGTAGAAAATTTTGGGATTTGAATGGGTGAACTAGAGGGTTTTTGATGAATGTATGTATCTTGGAACTTAAACAATAGAATTTCGAGGGGCTTGACAGTTTTCCCATCGCCTTGGTTTCTGTCGAATGTTTTCAAATGGGTATGTAAGTGTGGTAGAAAGTTCAAGTTTTTCCTCTGGAACCAATTTCAATAGCAAGAAATACCAGTTTAATTGAGTTAGAATACTTTGCAGAAAACAGGAGGGGGTTTGGGAGTTATCAACGTTTGACTATTTGGCGCTCAAACATAAATTTATAACAGTAGTGGAAGGGACTGCCGCCTTGTATGCTGGTGTTGAACGCTACCTCATTGGATATGCAGATGATACTGCGGCGGTGATTTTGGCTAGAACCACAAAACTGGCCTAGAGCAAACTGAACCATGTCATGACAGAGATCACCAGGTGGGTGGAAGATCATATGTTGAATTTAGCAACTGCCGAAACAGGAGTAGTTGTTTTTACCAGAAAGCGAATCCCCAATATTACTCCTGCGCAAATCGAGATCACAGAGGTTACTAGCAAACAAACTGTTACATATCTAGGAGTTACGTAAGATACCAAAATTAAACTCTGGGAACAAATTTAAAAATCTACGGACAAGGCAGCGCAGAAAACAACAGCTTTCAGCCACCTTGTGACAAGGTTGCAGGATTGTGGACCGACGAACTAAGAGGGAGGCGGATATCACGGTTGATACCTCATGTTCAAAAGTGGCTAAAGAAAGCATGGAGAGGTGAACTTTTTCTTAACACAGTTTCTCTCAGGACTCCTACCTTCACAGAATGGGGGAAGCAGACAATCCAACTTGTCCGAACTGTGAAGGAGGAGATGACGATGTGTTTCACACTTTCTGTGTGTATGCAGTGGGAAGCACATACCTAGATGATATCTGCAGGATGACCTGCAAATGCCATCTGAGGACCTGAGACCGGAGAATATAGTTGCCAAAAAGCTTGAAAGAGAGCAGTATTGGACCTCTGTAGTTGTCTATGTCGAAAGCATCCTGCGGAGAAAGATCGCCCAAGAACGGGAGAGACAGAGGGGGCTATTATTTGGACCGAAAGGACTAAATACATCCCAAGAACTTGGCCTGAAGTAATGTGTTGAACAGTTCCAGGCCGAGTTCCAACGTGCAAAAGGAATGTGAGGTTTTAAGGGGTTTGAATCCTATGTAACCCGAAGAGCGGTTCCTTCTGGGTATCTTACGAGATCCGATTTTCACCTAAGGATCTTAAAGATTTCCTCACCTGCCTACTGGGGGGATGTCGAAACTAGGGATTTTTATCGTCTAAATGAACAATTTATTTTCTTTCCCCAACCGTTATCTTCATATAAATAGAATCTTAATTTTCTACTTTACGAGACTGTTGACAGCTATTCCAACAGTCGAGACCGCAAAACATTCATACATTTCGTTGGGTTGCCTACAGATTTTAGAAATCCCTTCTAGAGTTCCCTTCGGCACACCGCCCAATGTTGGAAAGGGGAATGGTGTGAACATCAACTGGGAAGATTCGAATAAATGATTATTAATTTCAACCGAAGTGGACGCGAGCTAATACGGATGGCAAGCCCGGTCTCCAAAAATGAGCCGAAGCCCGCTCCTTTTCTCTGTACGGCAGAAATTATCGATTGCTAGGTTACGATTGGAAAATCGAATGTGAAACTGAAAACAAAAGTAGACAGGTGGATCGCACCGCTGCCTTCCCGTGTAGTAGTTACTCAAGGAGCAGTGACAGACCTTGGCTTCCAGCTTGAAACGAACAAGGCCATCCCCCTTATACTTTTCTCGAGGGTTAATCGAATTCTCGGTCCACTCTTTCGTCTCTTGAAGCTCCTACCGATGCCCTTAGGCCGATTGGATTGTCTTCCAATCTTTACGAAGAAATACGCTAGCGCACCCCCAACAGCTAGGCGTATCCAACTATGTAATGCGAATCACTAGAATCCTAAAAGTTGGCACCGTTTACAGTCACCGCTCCACTAAATCAATGTTAAAATGCATACCCACTCTTTTTGATTATTGTTCCAGAATCTGAGAAGTTAGCAGAGCCAACGTTTTCATTAATGGTGTAGTAGAGAAATGAGGATTTCATTACTTCGTATGACCATAATCGCATTATTGGTAGCTGCTACCCATCCGTAAACCTGAAGTGAATGACTTTGCAGTTTTCGATTGATTCAGATGTAATTCTTAGGAATTGAATATTAAATTCTTAGATGATCTTAGACTCTGATCAGTGAATTCCATCGCTTCTGAACTCACTGTTAACTTTATTGATAGCTCACACGCAATGTATGTATTCAGTTAATTTTCATCCATTTTCCAACAAATGGATTTGGACTAGCCGTTTTTCATTCATTTGGTTTATTATTCAATAATAAACCATTGTAATCGCTATTAAAAAAAAAATTCTAACCCCCCGAAAATTTCATGGTTTACGTTTCAAAGGGTGTAGAATCCGAATCTGCAATAAAAATTTCTCCGTCCGTCCGCCGTACGCCGTACGCACGATTTCTTTCACACAGCTGAAGCAAAAAAGCTGAGATTTTCAGGAAAAATCAATATTGGTCCGACAACGCCCCAATTCTTGAGCCAGCTCTCTCTTAATTTAAAGTGCCCTTTGAGGGGTGTCAAAGTTTTGTAAAATCCCTATAAATCTCAAAAAAAAGTCAAGGCGGCCTAAATTTGTACTCTTTTTGAAGAACACTATACGAGGAATCGAATGAGCCCTTCCCCAGGTCCGTAGGTCAAACCATTCTCGATCGATGGCCCGATTTATGGTGCTAACATTCGCGTTATTTTGGTTTATTATTGTTTTTGTGTTGATATCAGTAACCTAGTGACGTAGTGATGTAGTGATGTGGATACTGGTGTGAACTCCTAAAACGCTTTGTAGCCGATACACGGGTTGAAGCATTCTGATAACCATTTAAAAAAACCGCTGCAAATTCTTGCGCACTGGGGTTTATTATTCAATTGGCTTGCGTTCAGAAGCCACACAAATATGATCAACTGAACAATCCAAATAGGTATTTTGGTTGAGAACAGATTTAGGCCTACGTGCCCTATGCATATCTCCTGAAATTCAAAAATCGCTCTATCACCTGTGAAACACGCACACTCAAAAGCTTAGTAGAAATTCAGGTCATAAACGCAAGCCAATTGAATAATAAACCCCAGTGAAAGAATTTGCAGCGTTTTTTGAAGTCTAATCACATTGTTTGAAATTTTACCAGTTTAACAGTTTAGTTTACCAGCTCAAAAAGTAGTGCTTAACAAAATCATCCTACTTCTAAGACGCTTGATTTTTTTTAACCAAGGCACTGAGTTTTATCCACATTCTACGGAGAGTGATCAAAGACGGACTAAAATATATATAAATATGGAATACGTCTGAAAAACATTTCTGGGAGTCTCCTACTACCTCATCACATTATGCGAATCTTGGAGCCATCTACATTGTTTCATTTTCTGAGAAAAAAATTCTCTAAAACGGAACAAAACATATTGTTTAGTTATGTCCCTTTTATCGTAGAACAAATGGTAAATTTGTTCGGAAATAATCCTTGAAAGTGAAAACAATGCTTTTGAGAAAGAAGTTGGGCTAAAAGGATATAACGATGATGCATTATGATGACGATTCATTACCTATCTGCATTACGTACTGCTGTTTACCAGTCATCTACAATATTCATGTTTCATATATGTGTTGGTATTAAGTACGGACCCTGATTCAGCATATCATGATTGGAGTAATCCACTGCTCACCAACTACATGACATCAATTTTCGTTAACCCCGACCGGTCAGCCGAATGAAATAACAACCCCGAAGTGACAATG
Organism: Creontiades dilutus; assembly: GCA_031894815.1. NCBI lineage: Eukaryota > Metazoa > Arthropoda > Insecta > Hemiptera > Miridae > Creontiades > Creontiades dilutus. Next base: position 1,811,731 of record JAVIWC010001866.1, on the reverse strand, counting down.
GCACTTTGTAATCCGCCCACATCCGCAGTCCGCCCCCACACCCTAATTTTTCACGGAAATCCGTCCAGCCCACTCGACTCCCCTTTTCCACCCAATCAAACGAACTAATTTTCATGATGGTGGAGAGAGGGAGGAGGCGAAATGCTGAAGAGGTGGAACACGGGTGGAGATGAGCTCTGATTGAGCAGCTCTATTATATGCTTAACTGATTGGTTATTTAAGAGCGTTACACAAGAACATTGTGTACATTTTTTGGAGCTAATAGTTGGTTGATAGATGATGATTTTACGATACTTTCTGTGAGGATGTATGGTAAAGTAACATGTGTTTACGATTTAACGAGCAACTTGTTCAACGGAACAACTATCTGTTAATTTGCTAATATTGACAAGATTCTGCACAAACATCAGTGAACAGCACAAAATGGTTACGAGTAATTAAAATTAATATGGTAGGTAACATAAAATACCTCATAATTATTGCTAATGCATATCCGTACGATTCTTATGAACAGAAACTCTACCTAGCAAATAGCATCCTCGTATCTGAAACATGAATGTACGGATTTTTGAAAAATATGAAAGATTCCTTCAATCAATTTTGTAACAAGGATCCACGGGACATGATCCTCTATACAAGAACACGAGGCCAGTAATGCAGGTCAGTCTCATCCTTAATTCTGTGGTGGGTACAAAAACGGATAATCGTGTTGGAAATGGTATGAGATTATTAAACCGTAGTTAACCAACGCTGATAGATGAAACCTGTAGAAATTAGATCCATTACAATTTTTGAGGACCGACACATTACATAGACGTACTTGAAACGGAAGTTGTTTAGAATGACCTTACACCGTACATTTGATTGACATTTTTTCATCATTATGAAGAATTTCTCTTCCACTGAAAAAAATATAAGATCGAAAGTCCACTGTCTTCGTTTTTTTAATGATTTTGAGGGGAAACCCGCACAAGTTTTTCATTTAGTTTTCAATGTAGGTAAGCTTCAATATGCCTATACTGAGAGTTGTGGAAATGTACTGGCATAATTGAAAACTGACAGGGGCTTTTTTCAAAAAACAGCTCTGTTATGTTTTTAATGTCAATCCAGGGCCTACTGTCAAAACTTCGACAATAACAATTATTGTCTATGAACGCATGTGCACATGGAAGAAAAATGAGAAGAACGAACGATTGTTCTCAACGAAAACGTAGCGTAGATACTATTTCTGCCATTTCAATTTGCCTCAGATCCCGCAAGGTCGCGGCACACGGAGAGAAACTAACGTTGCTCTGGGTCATGAGGAAAAAGAGGGTAACGAAGAAGCTTCGTTACGAAGAAGATCGTCTTGCTGAACTAGGGGTTACTAAGAGATATATTACTTAACAGACAAGAAATGAGGGGACAAGAAGTGGATACACTGGCACAATTCTCCTAATCTGAGACAGACCAAACTGATCTTAACACCACAGGGAAACGCTCAAATGCTCTGTTGTGTTGGTGCACAGAAACCTTTACAAACTTGTGAGTTTCCTCATTGGTCTCTGTCCCTCAAGGGACTTAGCGGAATGAGCAAGGCAATAGAACGACGGGTCTACTGCGAAGAGCCAGAAACATAAAAACACTCGCTCTGTGATTGTCCTGTTCCTGCAACTACAAGATTCCAGTGTTTTCAAAAATGCGCCTTCTGATGCCAAAAAACTGTCTGAAAACCTCCTTCACCTTGTGAATGAAGAGGTTTTTAAAAAGGCTCCGAACTAAAATGGGGAAAGTGACGAATGAAATCCTAGTAGTCTCAGTGACCATGTCCCATCCCTCATCGTAGGCGGGTGGGGGTTAGTTTATTACTCTGAGCCGTATTGACGTTCACAAAAGTGCTTATTTTCTTGAAATGAATAAGTCCGAAAAAAAGTGTGTCTAGATTACCAGGATATGCAATATGCACAAATAATACTCTCAGCTCAAATTTATTGTTTCATGTACTGCAAAAGAATATTATCATTGATAGAAATGTATAACAAACTTATCAACTAATTCGACTTCAAAAAACGTGGAGACCCATCTCAATTGTTAACGTTTTATAACAAGATTCTCTGAAAAATTGAGTTATTCCAGTTACGAGCACATTACGAGACTTTTCAGTCGAAAAAGAAACTCATAAATCCTCGGAAGCTCCTCGACCTTAGCCAAACCTATTCAGGAACAACGATATTGCTCTGCGAGGAGGAAGTATTTGTGCACTTCTCTTTTTTTCCATATAAAAATACAAGGCATCCTTTTTTCCGCGGTGCAGTAAATCAAACTTGCAAATGGGCTCCCGCCACTAGCCAGGTCGATATCGTCTGAAAACAGTAATGGATAAACGGTGTTCATGTCGGCTTCTCATTGTCACCTAGAAAATCTCCTATCGAACAAAAATCCAGTCACTCTGGTCCCATGAACAAATTGGTTTATTCGACTGGAGTATTTTCTTTAAAAGCCTTTCTCCTTTCCGCTTTTCTCAGAAAGTGACATTTTTTAACTAGTGTTTTGGGTTAGATGCCCAAATATATAATTCATAACTTTATCAATGGAACAAGAACAAGAAGAACGAATCTTAATTAGGTATAAGAAACATATTTGTCCAATATACCAGAAAGCATGAATTTTATTACACCTATAAAGAAAATTCAGCATAATTGGTTGGGCAGTATAGCTTCTGGCTACAGTAAAATGGATGAGTAGATTTAGTTTACCTAAAAGTAAAATACAAGCCAACTGGTTGAATTCATTATCAAGCCTTATCCATGATTTGTAATTAAACCTGCCTATTCAGCCCTTCTTACCGGGGAAAATAGCTTCAAATTTCCGCATTTGTTGATCGAAGGTTAAGAAGGTACTTGTACTCATAGATGCAAGTACAAAAGTACTTTTACTCATAGATGCAAGTACAAAAGTACTTTTACTCATAGGTACAAGTACAAAAGTACTCGTACTCATAGGTACGAGTACAAAAGTACTCGTACTCATAGGTACGAGTACAAAAGTACTCGTACTCATAGGTACGAGTACAAAAGTACTCGTACTCATAGGTGCGAGTACAAAAGTACTTTTACTCATAGGTACGAGTACAAAAGTACTTGTACTCATAGGTACGAGTACAAAAGTACTCTTCATACTCATAGATGCAAGTACAAAAGTACTTGTACTCATAGATGCAAGTACAAAAGTATTTGTACTCATAGATGCAAAAGTACTTGTACTCATAGATGCAAGTACAAAAGTACTTGTACTCATAGATGCAAGTACAAAAGTATTTGTACTCATAGATGCAAGTACAAAAGTACTTGTACTCATAGATGCAAGTACAAAAGTACTTGTACTCATAGATGCAAGTACAAAAGTACTTGTACTCATAGATGCAAGTACAAAAGTACTTGTACTCATAGATGCAAGTACAAAAGTACTTGTACTCATAGATGCAAGTACAAAAGTACTTGTACTCATAGATGCAAGTACAAAAGTACTTGTACACATAGATGCAAGTACAAAAGTACTTGTACACATAGATGCAAGTACAAAAGTACTTGTACTCATAGATGCAAGTACAAAAGTACTTGTACTCGTAGATGCAAGTACAAAAGTACTTGTACTCGTAGATGCAAGTACAAAAGTACTTGTACTCGTAGATGCAAGTACAAAAGTACTTGTATCCATACGCACAAGTACAAAAGTACTTGTATCTATACTTGATACAAGTACAAAAGTACTTGTACTCATATGCACTTGTATCTATAGGTACAAGTACAAAAGTACTACTGTATCTATATGCACGAGTACAAAAGTACTTGTATCATATATACAAAAGTACTTGAGTACAAAAGTACTTGTACTATACACTTACAAAAGTACTTGTATCTATATGCACAAGTACACAAGTACAAAAGTACAAAAGTACTTGTATCTATATGCACGAGTACAAAAGTACTTGTATCTATATGCACGAGTACAAAAGTACTTGTATCTATATGCACGAGTACAAAAGTACTTGTATCTATATGCACGAGTACAAAAGTACTTGTATCTATATGCACAAGTACAAAAGTACTTGTATTTATATGCACAAGTACAAAAGTACTTGTATTTATATGCACAAGTACAAAAGTACTTGTATCTATATGCACAAGTTCAAAAGTACTTGTATCTATTTGCACAAGTACAAAAGTACTTGTACTCATAGGTACGAGTACAAAAGTACTTGTACTCATAGGTACGAGTACAAAAGTACTTGTACTCATAGGTACGAGTACAAAAGTACTTGTACTCATAGGTACAACAAAAGTACTTGTACTCATAGGTACAGTACAAAAGTACTTGTACTCATAGTACAAGTACAAAAGTACTTGTACTCATAGGTACGAGTACAAAAGTACTTGTACTTACAGTTCTATGTACAAGAACCACAAGTTCCAAGTACCTAGAACTGTAAGTACAAGTAGTTGTACTCGATTGGAGGAGAGAAAATCATCATAGATTCAGCAAAAAAAAAAAAAAAAAAAGATGCTGGACCTTTTTGTACGTGGTCTGTTGGTTAAAACGTGGATACACTTAAAAATCCACGTTTCCCTGCATTCAAACGTCAATTTCTCAACTGACTTTTAGCCTAAGCTATTTTTTAATTAGATCGCCGGAATGCTCCTGTAATTCTGAATTTTGTTCATTTCTGAAAAGATTAAAGATCTGGTGTGGGCAAATAGCACTTTGAAATAGTTCTCAAGTTCCACCAGAAAGTTATAACTGACAACACCTTCAGTTTGCCGGAATTTTTCAGCTACTCATTTTGTTTATATTATCATAAATATAAATTTAAATTTCGATTATGCTTTGAGAATAAGACAAATTCAAAGGTAAATGAAGATAAAAATCCAAAACTGAAATAACTCGGAAACGAGGTTTCTGCAACAACTTAAGGAGATACTTTTTGTTGCTAATTGGTTGTAAAATCGACTCCTGAAGTTTGTGTAGTCAATTATGGGACAACCCGTTTACGCTAATATCAGAAAAGCGCTCCAACAAAGTTTGCGAACTCGCAAACCCCACCAGCTATTTTTCTGTCTTCAATGCTTTAGGTGTACAGGGTACTGGTTAAGAACAAATAATTTTAATCAATTCATCAAAATCGATCAATGCATTTCCAATCAGTCAACCAACATTATTTTTGCGCATGCACAATAGCTATTACTCGGTCAGTTGCTGTAAAATTCATAGCTATCCATTCACAACCTTATAATAAAATCCCCCAACCCCCCACCCAAATAATCTGAGTTTCCATCACAAGCAATCGGACTGACAGATCATCAGACACCGACGTTACAAGAAAATCAAGTTTGGGTCAAAGCTACTAATGATCAAGCTACAGATGATTCAATGATCATGAATTCTATGGACGATAATCCAGGAGTTAACACACATAGTCCCTGAGAATTTAATCAAAATCGGCTGAAACTCAGTATAGTTTTGAGTGTCACAAGGATACATGGAACAAAAATTAATCAGCAAGGTCTGAATCGTATAAAGCAAAAGCCAGAGGAAACTTAGGTAGGTACTCGAGTACCACATTTTATCGACTTATTGCACGCAGATGGAGTTTGAAATGAAATGAAATTATTTATTTGTAGAAGCCTTCCGGCGTTACAAGGTACGCAGATGGAGTTTTTACCGTTGAATCAAAGATAAAGGAGCATTTCCACTTCGTCAAAGGAGGGTCCTGAACCAGGAAATCCACTTGGAATTCGTACCTAGAAGCCATCAATTGGCAGATATGCTGACAAAGAGCCTTCAAGCACCAGCGCTCACCATGAATATTATAGGTACGATCTTGTATATGAGGGGAGATGTTGAGCCTGCAAGTCGACAACACGATTTGGAAAATTTACAGACTGTAGGAAATTTATAGCTACGGATAGTACCCAGTGCCTTTCTTGAACCTTCTACTCTTGAGCTTTTCAGTATCTGAGGTATCTTTTGGGTGTTGCAGGCTAATCACCTCATCCCTTGAAAGGGGTAACTAAGCAGTTTCATCAGGTCTTCATTATACAAGAGACCGAAAATGGAAATCTATTAAGCAACTTCATGTTTCATTAGACGACAGAATTCAGTACAGTTTCGATAGACAGGAAATGGGTAAGATACGTTGACCCGCCTTCAATATGGTTTCAAACACCGTTAGCGATTACACTGGAGCCAGTAGGAGTACGTATCCCTCCATAGTTGATGCTATCGACGGAATTAGTTGACCTCCATATCCTAGAAAATGATTACGATCAAGGAATAATGACTTGCAGCGAGAAGGAATTTGAAGTTCAAACAAAAGCCTTGGGAAAAAACTTTAATTAAAACACGAGGCAGGCTGGCTCGGTGGGCGACGGCCTGACAGGTTTGAGGGCGGTGGGTTTATGGCGTTAGTGTGTCTCGCCAGACGGCTCGACGCTGAAGAAGGCCCGACAGTTGGCGTGTAAACAGCCAGCGGATGAAAACCCCGTACTTACTGACAGTCACTTTTCTGATGAAAATTGATCTGCAGGGAAATATCTCCGCCAGGCCCTCTTACGATTTAGTAATTGGGTGACAGTGACCTCCTTCTTCAAGCGGGAATCATATTTGGTCCTTTTTTCTTATATTATTTGTTATATAATGCACTCGATAAGTACATTCAAATATTACTGGAGTCGGGGATAATCTTTCCTTCATATCAGATTACAGAATAAAGATATAATGAACTAGTAGGTATGCCACAATTTACCAAAAATCAAAATTCCCATAAGAGCACAGTATTTTATTGTCACGTAGGAGAGCATTGTGTTAGTAAATTTTGCGATTTTCCAACTCGTTCATAACTGTTCTAGGACTACGTTTCAAGATACGTTGAATTTAATGACTCCAAAAATTACTCATTAAAAGACAGGTTTATTGATAGCCCTCATACTCAAACTTATACGTCAATATCTAGGTAAAAGAGTGTGGACGATGGCACCCACGAAAGGAATAGTATGGAACAAATCAACTTCTCCCTCTTTTCTTGCTTATAATCTAACACTTGGGGTGAGCATATGCACACTTGATATGTGTATTTCAACAATTCTGCACTCGAACAATAAAATGAACTGAAGAAAATAAAATGAAATAAAATAATCGGTTTGTTGTCGGGAAATTTTCCAAATGTATAAGACCTAGGTTTAGGAAACCCCGGTAAAATATCACACACAGAGTCTAGTTGATAGTGAATCCTCGGCGTCATTTGTGACCAGGAATGAACGGTAAATTTCAAGGGTGGCTTAAAAAAAATTAGATCCTCAAAATCTTTCACAATGAGAGAATTCATTCTTTGGAAGTCGAGAATTCAAGGAAATGTTATACATTTGCCACTGTTTTCGGACCAAAGAAGAGTATGTAGATGTTTAATTGTATTTCACAAATTTCAACTTGATAGATGCCAACGTCTGTGACCACTTAGTACGGGTGGCTTAGGTGTATTATTTAATTTAAGTTTTTTTTTAGGTAGATTTAAATCTATGAATACGGTTAACAGTTAGCTACAAACTTCCGTAAAGGGGCTACCTGTTAAGTGTTTAATACATAAATAATAAACCTTTGTATAATAATTTGCCAAATTTTTATTTCCTCTTTTTAAAGTGTCAGACGTAAGAGGAAAGGGTTATTCTCTTTGCCTTTTCACAAAGAATCAAATTTGTCTTTCAGTTCCTAGCATGCAAATCTTTTTGCTACTTCCGATTTCACGAGACATCACATTTTACGTTAGTAATGATCCTAATGCTTTAAACCTGTTAGCTCGATCGTGGAGTTGAATAGGTCGGATAAAGTTAATCAAATTTCATTCTGCAAAGTTTCCTCTTCATTTACATACCTTTTCTACCATCTCAAACGCAAGGTATTGAAGGAATGAGCTTCTGTTACAGTGAAAGTGAAAATTGTTGTCTCCACCACTTAGAATACAGATCACAATAAACACAGTGTAAAAAAAAAAAAAAAAAAAACACTTTTCGGGAACAATGAATTAAGAGAAAAATTCACAAATCTCAACTTCGACTAGCAAGTTGTCTATAGTAACGAAAGAGTTCCTAAAGATTAATTCAAATAACGACTGCCCAAGAGAAACGTTTGCAATGTCGAAAATGAGTTTTGGACAGGACAACATGATTTGTGGGACGGAAAATCATAGCGATCTTATCCTGTACCAAAACGGTACATTTTTTCAAAAATCGTCAAGCATCTTTATCTTCAAAAGTGTAAAAACCTTGCGTGGTGGTTTAAAATGTTATGCCGTGATTTACATTTTTTGCTGGTGGAGAGGGAGAAGTCGGTAGAAATTCATATGTACACATTGGAGACTTTCGTCCTGGTAAACATCGTTGCTAACTGTTCACGAATAGATGCCAAACACCACATTGAATGTGGAGCCTTAGGGAACGGAAGCGGATCGGTCATACTTTGTGGAAGTCTGCTTGAGCCAAAGCGAAAACCGCTCTTCAGTTGAATCCCCAGAGGAGAGAAAGATAGAGAGGATAACACTGAGCGACCCGGAAGAGATCAACTGAGAAAGGGTTTCACCGAGCTGATAAAACTTTGAGCTAAGCCAGAAGAATCCCTGCTTACAGATCCGAATAACAATCGCTTGTTTCAGACCCCCTCCTATGGAGTTTATGTACGAAGATAAAGTGAATGGGGATTGATCCCTGAAGAGTTACATCAGTTTTGCAGTACATATCAAACTCTTCAACGTCTCATTTCAAGAAAATGGAATTTACAAAAATACTGTTTAAAGAAATTCGTATTAGGTTATTCCAGAACGATTCTGGAATTTTGTCATTTTTAATGAAATTAAAGATTGTAGCAAAGAATGGTGCTTGATTCTCTATTCAATAAACCCTATCTATGTACTTTATAAATAAAGAAATAACTCAACAAGGACCAGATCTGCCACTAACATTATATGGAAACACTTCGAACTATCAAATACCAGTTTTTTGAATTAGATAGCATATCATCGGCTTCTAATAGTTGAACATAGTTTGTGGTACATTATGAAGCTATAACTGTGCATGGCGAGAAATCTAAACTTCATTAGTTCTTTAAAAGTAGAAAGAGCTTAAATCTACAAATAATGATTGAGAATTTAATCGCCTTATCGAAGGCACCCTCCTATTCCAAATGTTTTGAAATACCAAGTTTTTAAATTTAAATTTCCTAAAGATAGAAATTTGTTGTTAAATAATAACTGATGACCGAGCTGGATAGTGTAACAGCCCGGAGTTGGTTCTTACTTCCAATTCTTATTTATAATTTATAAATCTTATTTATAATTTATAAATTACCTACCTATAACCTCATTAATTATCCAAATTTAGATTCCACTTTCATGGAATGATGTACTTAGTAGATAAGCCATTTATATAGCTGCTAATTTTATATAATCATTAATTTTAGTTCATAAATTACTAATACGGGTTATTTCTTATTAGTTTGCAAGTTTCTTTTTTTGAATCTTCACTATTCATCTCCATTAGATTTCCAATTTTTTCAAAATCTTTATTGACTATTTGCATGCCTTTGTATTTTGTCGTCATTCGAGCAAATGTGTTTTTTACTCTCGGCAACATGAGTCTGTATGATTTTGATTGCCGCTGTCTCACATCAGCAAAAACTATAGTTTTGTGTTTACGGATTAGTTTTAGCATATTTAATGTGTTCAGTTGGTGGAAAAATAATATTTGTTAATTATTAACAAATTCAAATCATGAAATAATGAATGGATGGGATGGTGCCTGGGCTTATTGAACAAAGCCCTTAATGACATGTTTTGAATCTTGAAAATGATCAATTAGGTGGTACTTGAAGGTGCACCCCCCCCCCCCCCCATGTTACAATCGCACAAAGTAAGATTGACTCAGACAGCGCCTGATAAATATTGATTTTCAGTTCTTCTGATAGAGATTTGATTCTATACAGGGCACATTTCCTTAGCTTTTGACACAAACTTTGAATGTGGTGGGTCCATTTCATTCGAACGTCACACGGTAAGTCATTGCAGCTGTGTAATGTCAAAGGGTCACTCGATGTTGATTGTGGTTCTGTTTTTCTTGCTATGTCCATGAAAACCGATTTGGTAGCACTGATGGTAAGCTTGTTGGTGTTCATCCATTGTCCTATCGCCCTCAAATCTTTCTCGGCATTTCGATGGACCTTCTGCCATGTTTGCCCGGAGTTTACTTGAGCAACACAATCAGTAAGCATTTACATTTTCTCGGAATATTTTTGTGAAGCAAGTTCATTCACATATATGTGAATGAACTTGCTTTACAAAAATATTTTCCTCCCTATATAGGGAAAAAACAATCGGCCCAATTGAAGTGCCTTGGGAACAGGCGTGTTCGCACATTAAAGCAGTTTCGATTTTCCCTTTGCCAAAGTGGACTGTTTGTTCTCGGTCATTATTGTATGATTTGAATATTTCCAATGCTAGTCAACGAATTCGTGATGCTTCCAGTTTTTCAACAAAATGAAAGGGTAGTTAGGTATTTAATAAATAGCCCATTAATTTTCAGTTGGTGGGTCCCTGTGCCAGTGTCAATATGCTAAGATTATGCTACTATACAATCGTGCGTGAATGTCAGCTCTTTTTTGTTGCGGATTGCAATTCAATTATAGGCATTCTGTTTGATTTCTCTTCGCAGCTTATACCGTCTCAGTTGGACAATGTATCATAGACTACATTAAATAAATCAAAATCACTAGATAAACTACGTTGGACGTTCAAATATCAGAGATAACTTTCTTTATTCTTCACGAGGAGTCTGTTTCACAATGCAACACAAAATGACATTATTTAGAAAATTGTCCATTGGGGGGTTTAGAAGTTTGAGGTTCGACTCCATCATCGCTACAAATTATTTACTATCAATTCTTTTCTGAGAGAGATCATCTTCTTATCAATACCTGAATAGGTGAGGAGGTCTGGAGTTGTTTAGGGATCAATAGGGGCGTTCAGGCCATTGGTCTATAAATACAATTTTGCAATAATTTCCTTTCCTAAAAGCGCGAAAACGCGAAATTCACCAAATATTTCATTGTTATGAGCGTTTTTTGGAATTCGTCCTTGAAATCTTCTGTTGACACATCGCTCTGTGGCCTAATAGACACTTTTCTATCACTCAAAGTTTTTTGAGTCAGCTCTTCACTCGCACTCTGTTTCTTATTCAAGGAGCGCGGAATGAGAAAATCTCTTTTAGTCCGAAACTTCTTTTTCTTTTTACAATAGAAAATCCCATTTGATTTTCTCTCCAGACGCTTGTAGAAGTCAAGTCGTTCCCTTGACAGTTTGTCAGGACAGTGATTGACTTGGGCCTGAAAATTGGATTGCATTTTTTAAAGCATGCCCTTTAGGCGACGGAGGAGAAAAGATGAACCACTCAGTCAAGTTAAATACCCGATGAAGGAAATGTTATGGCTTCGCAAAAATGTGGACCCATTGATGAGCAGGACTATTCGATTGACGAATTCATAATCATACAAAATTGGTTCTAAATCAGTATTCACAATTTGTGATTATACGTACACCCAATTACGTTTATAGAAACATATAATATATTTTTTTAATAACGTAAGGTAAAATAATAATTAATAAGGTTAATAAGGTAAGAAATAAAGTTCAATTGCATTTACGTTGGCTCCATTTTTGAGGGATTATTGTAAAACCGACGGAATAACAACCAGATTTTAATGTTTCAGCCCCTAGGATTATTCCAAATAATGGTTCATAGAGCTCAGTCTGAACTATGCACCTTTACAATTTGATTTTTGACCGAATTTCGTTAAATTTAGCGTAGGACTTTCAGAAAAACGTAACTGTGTACGGTGCAACGGTCGGACGGATTTTGATCAATAATTATTTATTTTTATTCTACGAATCTTGAAATGTTGACATACAAATTTTCAGAAACTGGAAGTTGAACATTTTTGTTCCAGTATGCAGGTTAATAATTGAAAATTATAAACCAGAATGGAGTCACATGTGAGAAGACTGGAGATTTTAAAATACAATACGAACAGACTTCTTGAAATGAGCAAAAGTACGATGGTGTTTAATAAAATGAATCGAGTTGTATTGGTTTGCTCAACTGGAACGGAAATGAATAGACACCGACCGACGACTAATTTTGTTTATTTTCGACCGGCTTCAACAATCCAAGTCTGAGTTATACAGTGAGCAGTGAGATAGAGTGCATCCATGCAAAAGGGGTTTTACGAGTGTCAGCGTAATACCTCAACAGCACAATAGACGGGTAGCGTTTCTCGCCAGAGATATCCGCGCATCTCTGAGTTTATTGAACCATTGTTGCGCGTATGGGGATTGCCGAGCTCGCAGACTTCGTAAATTATTCCGAGCCTGCAGCCATCCGATCGCATATAGAGTCCCAAGTCCTCGTCATGTGCTAATCAACCAACTTTTATCCTGTGCTTTTGCTCATGTGCTCCCGCCCAGTAATCTCAATCCATACCTTCCCCGCTTATTCTGATTTGATCAACGTATTAGTGGGCTGTACATGTGCCTAATCATGTTTTGCTATTTAAATTGAAAAAGGTTGATTACTCGAACTGAAACCCAGATTTGGAATTCATTTGCAGGTCGTGGTAGAAATTGGGCTACTACAATGAATCTTTAATGATCGAGGGCTGGTTTGTCGAATCTCTCAAACACCGATGCGATAATCTACGTAATCAATGATCAGCAGCTCATTGAACAATAAAATTATGGTGGGTTTACCAATCTTCGATTGACGGCTCATTAGAAGATTGGAGTTTGGTAGAAAAAGAATGGAATTACCATCTCAACAATGTTAAATACCCATACATCAAGATAGAGGTAGATAGATAGAGGTGACCTCTCTTTTCGTCCACGTTCTTCCGATTGTGTAGAGGTAATCCTTCTAAGGTGGAGGAGCACCAACCGCCAGTTATACTATATAGGAATATTAGAACAGCTCTATCAGGAAATTCCAACAAATTTATTGTTGGAACCGAATGAAAAACCTTGATAGGTTTAAGCGGAAGGTACCAACGTACTTAGAATAGATCGCCTAGAAAAGACTCCCGTTCAGATCAAAAATAGAAAGGTCTCTTTTCTTCTATTTTTTTTTTAAATTTAAATTTAACTTTAAAATTTAATATAATATTACAGTTTGGTTAATTTTAATATAATATTACAGTTTGGTTAATTTAATATAATATTACAGTTTGGTAAATCATACTATTTACCAACATGTTGTATGGATTTTTAAAAACCGTTGCAGGTACATAACCTATTCAAATCGATACCTGAGTCGCCAAACATTCAAACTAATCACATTTGAAACAATGATTCAGGGATGATGGGTATGCCTGGGGCACTTAATGACAGTGGGCACCCTGCAGTGCAACCGGTTGGATATAACCGAGATTCACAACTAAGCATGCCTCTGATTGGCTGGTTGAATGATTGACAGCAGTGGCATATTGAATTTGAACGTGTTGAGACATTAGCTGTCATTGGATTAGTTACGAGCATCGTACCTAAATGCTCAGATTTAAATGGATAAAAGGAAAATCATCAGTCGGGCATTGATGTCGGGATAATATCCTATCATATTATGATGTGCCAGGAAAGTTGAATTATTCAGCATCGTGTATGAATTATATTAGGATGTTCAACATACTTGTATACGGGTTGCGTGACGGAGTTTAAGAAAGCGTTTTCATAATTTCCCTCTGTCCGTCACTAAACTTTCGTTCGAGGTAGCGCATGAATTGCTTAATGTTACCGATTAATTACTTGAAGCTAAACTAGTAGGTCGTGGTCTCAACTTGAGGACCGCTGCCCTTCAATTGCGCCTGAATTATCAAAGGCTCTGATGGTGGGTGTTAGCGAACGGTCGAGAGAGGAGTGTTAGCCACTTTGATGTCAATTGATTCACTTTATTGAAATGTTAGAATGACGAGGATGTGAGCGGGGTGGGAGCGTTCAATGCTTTCAGTGGCTGTGAGACTTCAAGTAATGGCTTTTCATTCCATTGATGAGACGAATGGGTGCAGAGGACTTCAGCAAGTGGGCAATTCCAAATTTTGTTTTCTATTCCACGTGAAGAAAGATCTTGACGGTAGCTTTCCAAAAAACAAAATAGAACGCAAATTGTTTTGTGTGCAATATACTTGAACAGCCGTGTAAATAATTATGTAAAAACCTATGGTACAGCCCCTAAGGCCTCGATGACCTGTCCAGGAATAGTTGTCAGCGAACTAATTAATTTTTCCTTTATTTACTGGCATTAACTTTTGTACTATGGAACAATAAAAACATCTTTTGAAAACCAATTGCTATTTAGTTGAAATCCAAAATTAAGAAAACTGACATTGTAATTGTAAATGTGCGAAAAATTACAGTAGATTTTGTGCAATTTTGCTTTGTCATATTGAATTACCCAGGCATGTGGATCTCTTACCTTGCTTCAAACTTAGAAATCGTCAGTGGATACAGCTCATCGAGGAACTAGAATATGTGTGTTCTGCAAGGGGACGATAGAAAAGTTTCCCCTTTCAAGGTTGAGGCGATATCCCGAGGATACCCATGAAGCTAAAAAATGTCATGTTTAATCGCAGGATAGTCAAGAAGCGAGATGAGGAACTATTCTTGTCGATCACATTATCCACAGATAGCTCGTGTGTTTCGTTGAACAATATATCAGGATAGATATTCTTTAATTGAAGTTCTATGGATATAGACGATCTTTCCATTCAAGGTGGTAGAATAGAAATTTAAAATAAAACATTTACTCTAGTGAGAGAGTATGATCGAGTGATGAAGTGCAGGAAAGAGGTACATTCACCGTGAAGGGACTCAAATTGCATGGAATATTCCAAAATCATGTTCCTGTATTGCGTAACTGTAAAATGCCAATATTCAGTTTTGAATTCGCGAATGAAAGCAAATGTGCGTAAAATCGGAATTATGAAAATCTTTAATTGCCCTATTTTTTAAACAATGTTGGTAACAGTTACATTATTTCAACTCGTTGTTGGAAACTGTAAGTAACTCACAAGCAAACGATTTCGATTTATTCGGGGACTTCATTATAAACCGTTTTACCGAAAATTTAACGTAGAGAAGTTCGCGTTGAATTAATGAGAGAGTCGCGATTCGCAATGTGATTCGACCGCTCGATCTCCGTACGTTTGTCTGGTTAATCCAATTGATTGGGACGTTTGTGTTGTTAAAGCTTGGTGTTATCTTTAATAACACGCAACGAAATAATAAACATAGCTAACTTAATTTGCACCGTTTTCACTCAATGAATCAATTTGTTTTCAAAGGGGTCGTGGGAGCTCGGAATTAATAAGGCAGACGTTGGCAGTCAGTTGGTCACTGCTACATTCGAGGCCTGAACACGATCGTCAACATCCGACAGAAATAGACTCGCGAAGCCGTGAGAAACAGACTTAATAATATTCGTAACGGGTGTTTTATTTCATTTTTATATTCATTCCGTTATAGAGTTGAGAATTTCGATGATCATTAAAATGTTCGTTGGCAGTCATTGATGGTACATGAAGAAGAGTCAATCATAAATGGTGGACTCCAAAAACATTATAGCGTTGGGGTAGTCCCCACCGCAGTCTTGCAATAGACAGTAAAAGAGGGACAAGAACAACCTACTGGAAACATTTTGGCTACCACAAACTCATACAAAAGTACACAGGACTATTTTTGCTGAGAATGACTTCAGACGACAGAATTTCGTACAGTATTTGTCGGATAACCTGGAAATATGAAGGACCACGTACAAAATTTGTTCAAATGAAGCACCAGTAAGGTTACCTGTCATTTAATGACAGTTTGTGTTCCTTCCGACAGACATCGTTGGGCCATGATGTCTAGAAGAGGGGTTATTAAACTTTGTGTAGGTTGCAGCAGATTGTTTCACAGGATTGCCTCGAGCAGTGGCAGTACTAGATCAAGAAGCAGAAACTATTGCTGTTGCCCTCTTCGAAAATCAGTACGTTTATTGACTAGGGTGAAATTTTGAAACTCGTTCCAAGAAAAAGATTCGAGATCAATGAGAGGTGTGGAGATCGAGAACTACGGCGCTTCACCCGCAATCAAACGGCCTTGTGGGCGACTGTACAGAACTGTTTCTTAGTTTTTTGGAATATTTATGAATTAAAATCAAGAAGATTGGGACTGATAGCTACCGTAGTTTCTTTAGATGTTCCTCCTAAACTTTGACAGGATTCACGTACAATACATATTTGTGCGATACCTTAGGCTTCCTTATTTGCTGCCTCATACACAGCCTATAGGACCAAAATTTCCCAAATCAACATTATACCCTTTACAACTATGGAAATCGGGAGAAACCCATGGATTTGCTCAAAACAATGGACAAAAATGAAGAAGGGTCAAAACGAGGCATATGACGTGAAATCTCGACTTCCACCTAGTTGAAGATTGGGTTCAAGCTCATGATCCCAAAAGTTTTGTTAGATAATTCCCCAAACTCCATCGTCAAAGAGCTGCCCTTTGAGTAGTAACTCCAAAAAAGAAATATGTCTTTTCAGTCTTTTCCATGCATACCGCCAAGCAAAAGGGAATGTGTCCCTGACCACAGGCCTGAGTAGGAGGGCCATGCTTAGGAACTTGAATCACCATGTCAGCACTAATGAATTAGATATTTTATGTTGGAAAAATCTGGTTGTTGCGGTTGAACTGTTGATGAATACAGTAATTGTTCAAAAGTGTATTAACTGTATTTACAATACCATAGCAATCACCACAGAAAAATGAAACAAGTCACTTACCAAAAAAAAAAGTAAATAAAAATAACAATACAAAAAAATACCAATGACAAATGATAATAAGAAGAAGAATAAATGAATAAATGAATTTGCAAAAAAACTAAATTGGGTTGGTAGTATAGCTCTCACATTTAACATAAGACAACAGCGAGTCAAAATGGTTGGCTGTCAAACAACAATAGTCCTTGCTTAAAGGTTTTAAATCGGGATTAGGGCTATAGAAAAGTCATGTTTGAGTACTCCCCTTTCACCTCACCCTTACTACACTACTCAAAGGGTACTTAGCGTAACTTTTAATCATATGCCTGAGCCAAATGTTTTACTCAACCAATCGAGTTAACATTTATAGCTCATCATCCTTCAACTTATACCCCACTCGAGGTAGAACGAAAAAGTGAGAAATCGACGTTACAAGAAATTCACGAATGCTGTTGCACATAGGCTTCCATTGATTCGAAGGTAATGAAATTCATACTGCTCCTTCTTGAAGTTGACCCACACGAACATTGAGAACTTTATCAGAATTGAACTAAAACTTTGTGCACAAAAGAAAGGCGTAACTAGGAGTTACCATAGAATGACAGACACGTGCGGAATGTTAATAGGGCTACATATGACTTCCTTTATTGCCCTTTGATGACTACTACCATGCTGCGGCTAAAGTACTTACACGTAAATACGTAAAATTTATGAATACAGTCGGAATCCATACGAAAACATTCATAATGGTTTCCGAGAAATTAATGGGCATAAATGGAGCAAGCTCTGTGATGGTAGAGTAGAACGGGAAATGGACATTGTTTCGGGTTTAGTGTCATTAGCAGCATTACATCCCGTGAGCCTGTCACCTACCAGGCAGATTAATGATGTCTCCCACAACCCCTCACATTGCGCAGCAGTATATGGTGTCACCGCCCCGTTTCTATATAAACTAACGATTATTTGCTTGGGGATAACAGTGTAACAGTTTTTAAATTTTTTTAAACGAATTGTGTATCTATCGTGAATGATGATGGATGATACACAACTCATTAAATCGGTATTGAGTGACCTGTTTTAGGTTATTCAGGGATACTTCATCAATACCGTGGTGATTGACTCTAAAATTTTATATTTAAAACAATCAAGTTTAGTGTACAGTATATCACCCCGATTTTTATAACATGAATGCATAGAACAGTTAATGATTTTAAATGAATATCATAAATTTTGAGTTATTCCGTAAAGCGTTAATTCATATATTTGGGTGAGAGCGTGAAACGTCAAACCGGTCCATGACAAAAATGATAAAATAATGATCAACAGCACATACGTAGGTACTTGTAATGTGGAGATCAAATAGGAGTGGTATGGAATATTGAAAGTTCAACAGACTTTTGGATAAGAACTACGAGCCACGAATGATCCCCGATCGACTTTGAGACCCCTGTGGTTAATGTCGTTGCAGTTTACTGAAGATACTTACATTTTATTTTGGAACTTTTATTATTTTCAGTCGAATTTTTTTTTTATTGCTGCTTTATCACTTGCATTTCATAGCCACGTACCCAATTGTTGAAATACTGAAGGAGAGAATAGAAAACGAATAACAGGACTTCAGCTGGATTTTTGTGTTATAGTACCTATTTATTGTGAACTTCTTACTTATCCTATAACCCTAACCCGGGTAACGACGGTTAAATCAGCTAGGGTTGGATAAAGTACCTTAAACTCCGTTAATAATAATTATTATTATTGTAGGTCACTAATCAGCCTAGAAAGGTTATCTAGTAATTGAAATAACAAATCTATATGTAATAATTTGCGGATTGTAGCTTTATTATTTCCAATAATGAACCATTGTAATCGACCTAAAAAAACTCAAAATCCCACTCAAAATTTGTTTGTTTACGTTTCAAGACGTAGATTTCAAAATCGAATAAGAAAACTATATGTCCATTCGCTGTCTGAACCTTTTTTCCGAAACTACTGGACCAAATGTCACGAAATTTGGATGAAAAATCCTCATGTAGACGTTAGGTTTGCAGGGCCTTAAAGTTCTTTTATGGGTGGCTTGTGAGACGATTCGCCGACGATTAAAAAAATCAAGGTTAATGCTATACTGTATATAACGCTATCTCCCAAGCTCCAATTCAGTTTTCGCCCGTATTTTCGTTTTATTTCGACAAATTTCAGTTGGATTTATTTGTTGGTGTGTTCCCGAGTGTACATTCTATAGTCCAGTTCTGGTAGTCCGGTGATCCGGGAAGGAGGGTTATCTAATTCGGAAATTATAAACATTTGTGTAATATCATGCAGGGTTTTATATCGAATTGATTTACTAAGATGGATTATTGATCGTTCCGTTGTAAGCGGCGCAAAAAATAGAGATTCATCTATCGTTTCACCATATAATCGGGGAACGATCGCCGGTAATCGGAGTTCAGATGGGCTTAAGAGGCCCATCATCTGGGAATCACACTGATTGTTACTCCCCGACCACACAGAAATCCGCTGGGAGTCGATTCCAGCTTCTCTCCGAGGGAACTGTGAAATAACCTTTTCACCTGTCCGTACTTATTCACGACCCACTCGAACTACGAATTCTTTTCCACGGCAAACCGACACGTGTTATACGATTTAACGGACGGTCTCAAACTCCCTGGTAAATCGCTGAGGATAAGGAGAGAGATGGATGAACGATAACATAGCTACACAGCTGTAGGACTCCTGTTGGCTCTAATGATGACGGTCTCAAAGGAATCTGATTTCACTTTCCCAGCAAACGGGCGGGATACGAAAAAGCTTCTAAATCATCCGGATAATGTTATCTGGAGAATCAGTTATCTGCCTACCCCAATAAACAGCTACTCAAATTGGTGCTATCAACGTTTACTCGCATAGACATAGAAACACCTATCTATGTTATCCAATGATTTATTTGGTTCTTGGATCTGCTTAAGAGCATTCCTCATTACCGTGCTAGGAATCTGATATATTATAGCGATGTAATGGTTTCATACAAGAGAATGGAAGGATCGCACACACGAAGAAACAACTATGTACTTCACTAACTCCAACAAACTTAGCTGCCACATATGGCTTGTGCGTATTTTTCGTCATTTCCCTAATCATGGTGAAAAGTTTGAATTGGATTTGAAAAAGGTTGAAATTCACTTGGGAAGTTATATATACTAATTTTTGAAATCGCTCGATTAGTTATGAGTTAAATCGTAACATACAAACAACCCAATGTTTCCCCTCTATAATATGATAGATACAGATAAATACAGAACCGCAATAGGCCACAGAGCTATATGCACCAGCTGAATTGAAATAAATGAAATTGAAACACCCAAATCCTGTTGTAGAAATGAAATGAATAGTACAACTATAAAAATAACAAACCAAAACGGGAAACATTGCTCCCACCACCTTTGCACATCCGGAAAGATCGACGATACATTATTTGAATAATAGTAAATAGACGAGCAAAAGATAACGGAAATTCAATAAACATTTTCCTACATACAATATATCACGACGGATAACTCAATCAACTGTAATCTTATTGTTCAATGGGGAATCGGCCTTGCTATCATTCTGTGAGCTCCCGCCAGGTAACCCCTGAGATGTAACGCAATCCGTTTGAAAACCTCTCCTCTTCGTTCAATTGATTACTTCCCGCCCGATTG
Source organism: Creontiades dilutus (assembly GCA_031894815.1). Classification (NCBI taxonomy): domain Eukaryota; kingdom Metazoa; phylum Arthropoda; class Insecta; order Hemiptera; family Miridae; genus Creontiades; species Creontiades dilutus. The sequence goes on along the minus strand of JAVIWC010001866.1, from coordinate 1,791,176 downwards.
AGCCTTTTATTTTTGCGTGGGTCTTGGGATTTTCACAACTTCCGTATAAATTTGGGTTCAATTTGTGTAGGCTGTTTGTTGTTGAAACTTTTGAAAACTTGGGCTTCACATTTCTCTTTCCCCAAACGAAGATCACTTAGCGGGGAGCGAACAAACGAATGCTCAACAACTCGAACGACCCTTACGATTCATTGAACTGATAAGTTAAACAACTACCCTTTTCAATTATAAAGTTTCCAAGAATTCGGTGTTTAAAAATTCTACCTCTTAGCTATTCACCGAGAGGCTGAGATTACAGGTGGCACATGCCATAAATTATGTTTGAGCCAAATTTAATCAGCATTGGTGTTGTACTTTTGGATTATGTCAAATGTTTATTTTTTCTTTCTTATTTTCCTAAATATTATTAGGATTCTCTTTTTTCAACTGTAATAATATTGGAAATTATTGTCAAGTACACGTACTGCACAATCCAATGCTTTCACAGTATTTTTCACATAACTTGAATAATCGGGACATTAGGACACGCTGGTAGGATGGGTAGTAGATACCAACTTATGAAAGGTAAATATTGGAATTATAAGTGTATCATGAGTTGTCTGACGACCATTCATCTTTCAGTAGAGGAACATGTACCACCAAAGCCGCTGGCTTCTTACAGAAGAAAGCGTTTGACAGGGTAATTTCAGAGAGCCGTAGACATGAACTGATCTCTCCACTAGACAGAATTTTAATTTTGGCAGTTCTTCATCCCTCCGGACTTGCGACCGGACATGAAGGTTTGAAGGCCTACTGCTCAGAACATAAAATCACTTTGCTTCCGAGTCTGCGAAGCAAAATTTCCACTCGCACTTAGCGTTCCATAGCCTACTGAACAAATTTGATTCCGTGTCTGTCGATCTGTCTGCATTTCCTTGTTACAGCCATAACTTCTACAATTTTGAATTAATTTAGCTCATATTTTGAGGGACTATGCGGATAAGGGATCTTGAGGTTGCATAGTAATTTCATCAACGCTCTGCGCATACGCTAACGTGAATTTCTGGAAACAGGTATAACTTTCACAATTTTGATTCAATTTAGCTCTTATGATAAAGGATGTAAGGAGGAAGCTGCTGTATCCTTGTCCTTGGCAGTGTATTTGGTCTATAACCTGAACGGATGTGATATAGACGAATAACCCCTGCAACGCTCCATGTCGAACTCAAGTTCAATGAAGGTAGAATGATGTATTTGAATTTCACTGAAGTTTACTGTGGGATTGAACTTCTTTAACTCAACGATCTACAGCAATTTTATCATGAGAAATAGGTACCTAATTCAGTCAATCCACCTTTTTCCATAAGTGCATGTTCCTATCTATGAGGGTTCATCAAAGAGAATGGCAAAACCCTTTTTATAAATCTAATTAAAATTGGGCTGTAATTTGATTCAGTTCTTGCTACTTCATTGTTACTTTCTCATACTTTAGCATTACCCTCTCTAGAGGTTTTATTTATATAGGCATTAAGCTGTCATATACTGCCAATCAAACAAGAGTATACTGTTTTGTACAGGGGTGTCCAACTTGTGGGGCCAAGACCAAAATCTTTGGAGAGATGATACTATTTTTTAAGTAACAGTGAGAAATTAGAGGTGTTGCATTGATTGAAACCAAGAATACTATTATTTAATTTATTGCTCAATTAGTTTTGTAGTATGAATGAACTAGATACACCTAAGCCCTAAAGATTTCATCAAGAACTAAAACAGTCATTACACGAATACTGAACAATCTTATCTAATGTGAGGACTGTGGTTGATCGGCTTCGTCCACCAATAACGAAATGTCAACAGCCAGTCCAGTTGTAGAGATTCTCATGAGATGACGCAAGGAAGAATCTGTAAGGTTGCACCTGTTGTGGTTTTTTATGTGTTTCATGGAGGAAAAGGCGCTTTCACACATATCGGTTTGGATATTTCTCATTAGATAGCAATTTGAAAAATTCAGGTCTCTTTTCCTGTCTGGTGATTAGGGACATGTCTGCTTGAAGGTCACATAACTCAAGTTGTAATTCTGCTGGTTGATTTTCAACGGATGCTCCAAGACGATTATTGCAAAGCAGTCCACTGCTTTTCAAAGTTTTAATATCTTCGAATCTACGGTTGAATTCATCAATAATTCCCAAGTATCAGTGGTCGTTCAGTGCGTGGTGAAGAAAGAAACTTTTACAAGTCCGCGGTGCGTTACACTGCACTTGTAATGTAAAAACGATGATATAACAAAAATAATAAAATATTTGTTTATCATAGCATTATTTTAAGAAAATGTATGATTTTGGTAAAACCAACGCGAGCCACATATAATAGCACCGCAGGCCGCATGCCAGAAGGACAACCCTGCTATAGAAGACACCTAGTTGACGTCAAGGGTTAATGATATTCAAATTTTTTAATTACAACATTATACGGAGTGTAGGACAATAAAATACTTTTTAAGCGTTATGGTTAGATAGTGGTTGCTCTACCTCCCACAAAAGAATTATTTTATTTTATCTCATTTTTTAAACTAATTCTTCCCAAAAAAATTGATGAATTGATCAGATAATTCAGGTAGTTATAGGCAAGATTCCATTCAAAAAGCAAATCTGGAAACGGTAAAAAACTGAATGGTGTTAGGCTTTGCCCTTAAATATCCTATATTTCTATTTCTGTTTCCGGTTCCAAAACATTGGCGGCTATTTAACAAATCACTATAACTGAATAATATCAAAGTTTGAAATATAATTTTTGTCCCCTCGTAATACGATTATTTAATGTCACACGAGCTTTTTGCTGTACATCCCTGTGAAAGGTGAAGCTTTGAGTCCGTTTGAAGTTCTTCAAAATGAAACTACGCTCATCCTTTGAGGGAAGGTACTTACCCAGGGAGCAAATGACATTTGATATTCCCACAACGTTCTCTTGAATCAGAAACTTGACAACCCAAATTATCGCCGCGACTTCATCGCGATAACATAATATCAAAGAAGGTAGCTTGAATGGCTCTTTGAGGAATTCCGATGAGTCCCAATACCACTTCAGCGCTTCCATAGACTTGTAACAACATAGTGATGTATTGAATAACGACCTTGGTGAAATCTGTTAGATACTACCTCGTTAATCTTACTTGGATGAAACATTGATTAGATCATGAATTTAATATCCAATACCAATTCAACTAATTTCACAGCAAAATGTGAGTTGCCTGCAAAATTCTAAGAGTAAAAGTCCACATTGTATATATGCAGGGTAAACACAAAATAGGGCTCATTCCTTCAAGGATTCGATTCCACAACAAATTAGCCACGAAAATGCCTCTACTTTTTTTTTTTTTTTTTATTCTTGTATTATGTGTTATTTATGATTTGAGATTTTTTTCATGTTATCGGCCTCACTTCATTAAAACGGGCATAGTTCCTTCATTTCCAGAGTAATCTCAAATTTGAAGAGACCGTTGGAAAGACCATGGAATTGCCTATCTTCCTAATAGCAAATACAATTTTTTTTTCACACTAGAATTCTAGAGGGAATAAAGCAACCTCACAAGTGAACTTTTTCGCTACTAAGTTCACTTTTCAGGTTACTTCATTCCACGAAAAATTCAGCTGACAAATTTTCATTTGTAACTAGAAACATAAGAAATTTTACGGGTTTCCAATGGTCCCATCGAATTTGCGATTACTGTGGAAATGAGGGAACTATGTCCTTTTTAATGGAGTAAGTCGATAACTAAGACGGGTCGGTTATTTCGGGAAGCAACTTGGAGAGCTCAGTTAGCTTGGGGTTTTAGAAACATTACAGTAACAGTTCCAACGACTACTCCACATGATCGGTTTAGGACTGTTACGACGAAGAAAAGAATAATCATTGAAGACGTTTTCATACAATTAAATAAGCTACAAAACATTAATATGAAAAACTAACGAGCTTGATAACGGACACCTGTTACAAGTATGTTATTAACTTAGCGCTATAAGCAGTGATGTCTCATCAAGGTGTCTGATTCGTTTGATTGATCAACAATGTCCTGTAGTTTGTTCGGTAGTTGTAATGTAAGCGATGAACACTGCGGAAGTTCCATTTCCCCACCCACGCTTTAGTTGAATTGTAAGTGACCGTCCCCAAAAAATTCATATGCCAGTTTTTTGAGACATAAAAACGGGACATTTTTGGTTACTTAGGTCGTGGAACTAATATTAACGACACAAATAATGGACGTTAATATGCAATGTAAACAAAGCAGGTACTAGAAGACTTTTTTATAAACTCGACCACATCGCGGCTTGAGTTTTGAAAAGAAAGAAGAACGACCGCGCGAAAAAGCCGAACGTCAAAGTCAAAACACTGTAATTGAAAAAATAAATGAACACAACCTCACAACAGTGAAAGTAACGAAAAACAAGCAGTAAACCTGTAACTGCATTTTCTTTTTCATGCGTTCATGTAAGGAACAATGGACAGCACTCACGTAGTAACAGATATATCGAGAGTGCGCTCTTCGTTCATTGATAATCTTATAAGGAAATAGCGTTTTTCTCGAAGCAACCTTTTTTTTACCCTTTCGGTACGTGATCCTCGGCAACTATCTCGAAAATGACGTGATTTTTTCAATTACTCACGGAGATAGTTGCTCTTTGCTCTGACACATGTATATGATAAAAAACTTGAAGTTGCGAAACAGGGTGGCTCAAGCACAAAACGAAGTTTTGGGAATTTTTAGCTAGTTACTTTTTAGCTAGTGTGCTAGCAAAAAAGAAGATTACGTAAATAATGTTGAAAAAATTAACTAGTATACATTTGGGTAAATCGATTGAGTGAGAGCTCAGATTCATGTATATTAAACTCAAGCATGTCTATGTTTTGATAGACGGCTAAACTGCCCAACCGATTTTGACTGGTCTTGTAATTATCAGCAGGTTCCGGTGTGCAGGCTAGGCAAGAACCTCCAAAACACTCTTCTACTTCATGAACGGCGCTACTTTTCCAACCGATTGGTTTAGTTCTCGAACTTGTGTTATTATGGTTGCAAGCAGACAGTTTATTAGCGGCGGAAAGTTGTGCCAATTGGAGTAGGAATGACGAAAATTTCATATTTCGTGGGAAGCATGGGGCGGAAAACCGATACTTAACCTAATTTCTGCCACAGGTATTAATCGTATTGAACTGAAATTCTATTTATAGAAGGTTCAGGTCTTTTACTTGAAGAATGCGTAGCTCCGGGATCAGCTGAGTGGGTCCTAAACCTAATTTCTATCATAGTAATAGTATGAGGCTTGAATATGGAACGTAGCCTCCAGAAGACTGATACTTGACGATGCTTCGGTCCGGGATCAGCTGTGTTACTCTTGAAGCAAATATCTGCCTCATTTATCGTATAAAGCTGAAATTGTATGAGTAACGTCCCATGAGTAAGTTGGTTCTTAGACCCGGCATCACCTGAGTTTCCGGAAGAAATTTACCTTGTTAGTCGTAAGAAGCTGAAATTTGGTTTGTAGGTTCGTTAGATTTTATACTTGAAGATTCCCACATCATGGATCTGTTGAGTCGGTCATAAACTCAATATCTACCATGTAAATCGTATGAGGCTGATATTATTATTACTGACAGTTGAAGATGCATAGTTCCGGGATCCGATGTGTGGCACCAAGAGCAAATTTCTGTCATATTAACAGTATGAAGCTGAAATGTATATGACGTTTTTGTATTTTTACGTATCTAACTATGAATGTTCGTAACGGGCTGCCAAACTGCAGTACTGATTTTGATCGGAGCGGCCTCAAAATGATCAGCAAATTCCGGAGCAGGCAAGATCAGAACCTCCAAAACATCGTTCTACTTCATCAACTACTTGTTTGGTTCCCGAAATTTTGTTACGAGTATTATGGTTACTAAGAGCCAGTTTATTAGCGGCGGGATATTGTGGAAATTGTAGAAGTGTTCGACAGGAACTTTATACTTCGTGCGAAGACATGCTTTTTTTCCCAATTCCTTTGTACGTGATACCGTAAAATGTTTCCTATATCAAGGCTTGTTGTATATACAAGTTAAGTACCCAAACCCTCCATATCTGCTGACCTCAGCTAACGAGGGTATTTAAGGAACGCAGCGAGCTCGAGTCGGCCACCGCAACAATGTTTCCAGTGATATTCAATATAACTAAGGCTTGCTGTAAACAATAAACGTTTTTTTTAAAAGCTTGATGTACATACATATGTTCCCAATAGATGGCTAATTAGCAGAGCACTGGTTACCGTATAACTAGTGAACCCCGTTTGAAAGTTCAAATAGCTCGGTGTTTAGTAACGGACATCTGGTACGTGTATGTTACAAACTGTTTACAATAGTTGTGATGTCGTACCAAGATACCAAATTTATTCATGACAATTCGAAGTCAACTACCAATTTATTGCAACAACTGTTGGTTGCCTGGCAAGGGATTTTTTATCGGAAAATCGCTGCTTGCCCTGAAAATACTAATGTCCATTGAATTTAGACTGGCAGTGATCCCATGTGACTCTCAAACTGTAATTGTGAGCCTATGCACTAACAGTCACACAAATTCACTTGATGTTTTAGTGACAAGAAGGATCCTTGAGCAGTTGCTGAACAGAGGAGCGTTGGTCGTTCTGCAGTGGATTCCTTCACAAGCAAGCATTTGATGAAATGAAAGGGATGATGAGCCTAATTGCCTATCGAGACGCACCATTCAATTATATTACTGCAAGAGCATCCATCTGATCAGCAGTAAATTACAGGATCCACAAAGGTGCATTTCGCTGAAGGCAGGCAGTGGGCCGCATCAACCCGCCAAAAGTCAGTTGCTGCAGATACACCACTGGCCATGACTACCTGAATGCACACCTAACCAGAATAAAACAAGTTCTACCCTGTTCATTTTGTAGGGCCTTATCTCTCATCACTGGTAGCCGTCTTTTTGACTGTCCTCAACTTGAAAGCATAAAATGTAATTTTACAATTGGGGGCACCAAAATATCGAAGCCACATTGAGCTACTTGGGATCTCACGCCTGATATGAAGGGCCCCAATAAATATAAATGACCAATGTCGGGTAAAAAAGGCTAAGGAAGCCACTTTCATAAAACTGGCTGCTCAAGAAATCGTTGGTATGCAAAACTAATGACCTAATAACTAACTTTCTTAGTGACTAATGACTAATGGCTTAACAACCAACACGTAATACGGGTATGAACAAGGTTGTTTAGACGTAACAACAATGTCCGGCCATGTGTTCCCTAATTGAGTTATCTTTGTTGGGAAAAAGTACTATGCCAATGTCTATTTAATGACCTTGGATGAGTCCTGGTCTGCCTGCAAAATACAACAGCGAAGCCGAATAAAGAGAGGGAAAAAAATATTGTGGTGGACAAAGACGGAAGAAATAGCGGAGAAGAACTCGGAACTCATTAGTTATTTCTTACGGGGTATCTCTTGGATCATTAATCAGAGCCTTAGTTGGTTTGTTTATTTATGTGCCCTCGTTAAGCCGCTTATGTATTCACAAATGGAGGTCGATTTCTCGATTGCTGACTGAAGTAAATAAGAGGAATAACTTTTTTCGAGCCGTCCACTCTGCTTTGAAATGTGTGGATGGAAAATGCAGAACTGTCAAATTAAGTTGTACTCCTCAGTCGAAGAAAATTTCTTTGTTACTCTCTATGATTTTGTAAAAGTTTGAGTGTGAATGGGTTCGGCACCCAGAGACACCTGGTTCATAAAATAATTTCCACTAGTATGGGTAACTTTTTTAAATTATAGGATAATACTTACGTAAGCACTTTGCAGGAAAATAGGTTTATTACTATCATTTCTATGGCAAAAAAATGAGTGTTTAAAATCATCTGTTATTAATAAAAATTTTGGATTTTTAGACTTTGTTTACGTTTTTAGGCAATTAGAATACAATTAATTCTAATAATTTGGAACAATCTAGCTCTTCAATACGAAACCATCTAATGTTTTTACCCTACTTAAGGCCACGTATGCTTGAGCAACAGCAAAGAGCCTCGGACCTAAGTAAACAACGGCGTGGTCGACAGTACTACCCTGCATTTTGTGTACTGTGCAAGCCCAACATAAAACAATTGGCAGCATTCTTCCTCTCAACAAACCCTTTCATTTGAAACCAATGTTCAACAAGCCCATTCATTTGATACTCATATTTAGAAATGCATTAAAAATAACTGTTCCGCCATCTTGGATCGTCCGCCATATTGAATTTAGAATGACGTCACGAGAATCCAATCTAAACGTGCATAAAAAATTTCAGCAATCGGTGAGAGTATTTGCTTCCAAATCGGGTCGCAAGATTCCACCCGAACATACATACATCCATCGCAAGTTAAATAAAAGCTTTTAAAAAGTATCGCGGTGACATACATTTTGAACGTAATTTAAAACTTTCAAATGGCCACTAGATGTAGATGCCTTTAGACGAGTGGAAATGAGCATGTCCGACTCATTTTTTTCCTCCGAAAAGAGAAGAGAGAAATATTCAAGATGCGCTGTATTTTGTAGTAACAACCGGCCCGTTTGTTGAAGGGACAATTTACGAGAATTCTCGGCATAGCCGCGGAGCGTTTCCTCTCTCGTATATGTATATCAGGTAGCGTTCATATTTCTGGGAGATGTTCTTTACCAGTTTTATTCACTCTGTTTGAAAATAACTTTTCACAATACTATTTCTATCGGGACTGTATAAACGGGAAGGTGGCGGGTCTATTTTGAAAGTGCCCGTAAAGTTCTGTTACGACTGTTTGGGAGGCGCCTACGATGTTCATTCACGTGGGATTCAACGCCCACCTATCGCCAAGTCCATTCTTCTTGTTCATCTTTATCTTTAGTCCGAATCGTTGGCATCTACGGAACTTTGATGGGTGTTTTCTGTGAAATCTCGAAGAAACTAGCATGCATTGCATTCACGTGCCATAAAAAAAGTCCATTTGTGATGATGATTCGAGGGACAAATTGTTTTCTTGATGAATAACTTTTATTGCAGTTAAATTTATCAGGGATTTTACTTGAAGGGAAAAAGAAACAGTGGGGAATGGTGATCTGTTGGTCAGAATGATAATGTCTTACTCTGCACCCTCAGTCTTGAGGTCTCCGAAAATTTCAGGGGCCTTCAACAAATATGGGTTGATTTACTGAGAATTGGAGGAACAACGATGGATAGTTACAGAAAGTTCTTTAGCATTTTTATGATTACAAATTAAATAACCTACAAATAAGATCACGCTAGAAGGGGTATATGTAAACTTAACCCTTAAACAGATCCCATTGGAAAAACTTGAATTTCCAATGGGATCTGTTTAAGAAGCCAAAAATGCCAGTTTTTATCCAGTTTGAATGATGTTCATTCCTCTACAGAAAACAAGAGAAAGCTTAAAAATAATCAAAGTTTGAAGATTGGGGATCGTAAACCATGTTTCTGGTGTTCAACTTGATTCCAGAATTTTCGGATCCCAGATGGCCGATTCCATTACTTCTGCTAACCATTATCTTCAAGTAGTATTCCAACGCTTTTTTAGTTGTAATGATTATTGACAGTCATTCGCACAGTCGAGACAACAAACTGTAACTTTATACATTCGTAACAGTAATATAGGTACCAACAATTTGTAGGATAGCCCACGGATTTCAGAAATACGTAGACGTAGTGGCCATTGCGGCTAAAACGTCATGAGAATCAGGCTACAATTCGAACCTCCGAATTTCGTTTGTTCCTGAGAGATAAAACGGGACTTCCCTCTCTAAAGATGACGTCATTAGTGTTAATAAAAAAAGCATGTCTACTTCGGACTTTGAGTGTTTGAGCTTGACCTTCTGTACCGCCAAACAATAAAGAACCAGCAGTATGAAAATGAGAGTTCGAATGCCAACAGTTGCGGGGATCAAAAAGTGCATAAATTCAAATCAACGAAAAGCGATAACAAATTTAAAAACAGTATCGGAATCAAAAATCGCAATATTTATCCGTATAAAAACAACATGGTAAGTGAATCACTAAATCAGAAAGTTTTTCAAATTTCACAATTCTAGCAAATGGTCTTCTCTTCCGAAAACCATAATTTGCAATGAACAAACCGAACATCAGTTTACCGTTAAAGAAAAACTTATTGAGAAATCGTTAAAAATTTTAACTTTACCATGTTGAGTAAAAATCACTATCCAAGGAAAACATGAGGAAAACGTTCTCGAAGGTGGAAAGGTAGCATGAAACGTTACGTACGACTGGGAGCGTATGAGATTAATGTAGATATAATCATAACTGTACCGTGAAATAATTGCTTAATAATTATATATACCTATAATAATATAATTTATGCATGTAGAAGCTCACAATATAAATGTGATTCATGCATTTTACGCACATTATTTTTCCCCGCTTGAACCTCAAGAGTTGTAGGCTTTAAATCGATACTATCCAAAGTCGGGCGTAGTTCGCAATATTATAGATCGAGTCATTCATAAAATATTTCTAGAGCCAATTTTTCCTACACGCAACTTCGATTGAGTTCGGAGCTGTCCATCGAATAATGCTCGATACGCAGGCCTAGGATCAAACATTCAAACTGAGGGTGGGTCAGGTTTAGAGGTATTTTTCAGTAAGCCATCGAGGTGTTTAAACTTTCTAACAGAATCTCATAAGCCAAAGTAATTTATCCCATATATATATCACCTCTGAATTATTATAAACAGTGATTAATTAGTCGGAGTTATGACGGAGCATTGCCCATAAGTTCAATGAGTTCTTGACAATGTGTTTAGGAGATCGGCAAAGGTTTACTTGGTCATAATTTTATCGGCCTAGTAAATAAGATTGGTAACCATCGATAAATCTCGTGTAAATGACACTAAAACTAATCAATTACGTTACCGGGTACGGAACCTTGAATCTCATACTTGATTGGATTGAACCAGGGTACAGCTTAAACCTGTCGACTACTGTGGAACTTTATGTTAAACATCAAAAAGTGCCCTTATGACCAAGAAAAACATTTGAAGTTGCTAGTTATTAAAGACGAAAATCATATTTTTAGAATAATTTATTAAAATTTAACTGAGCCTCATCTAGTTCTTTCAGTTTGTTCAAGAAGGTTGACGCTAATCAATATCAAATGTGAGCAATTTTGTATGAAGCTTCGTATCAGATTGTCTATTTCGTACTTTGTCGACGTTCGCTCTGTCTACATTGTCTTCTCAAACCCATAATCTAAAAATCAGGAAACGACAATAATAACTGGAAAATTTTGAAGCAGAAAATATTGAGTTGGTTAATTATTACGGCACGGTTGATTTTTGGGTTATTCTTAAAAAATAAACCATTGTAATCGCTCTTAAAAAAAAAAAAAAAAAAAAAATTCTAACCCCCCCCCCCCCCCCCCGCTGAAAATTTCATGGTTTACGTTTCAAAGGGTGTAGCCCTCAAAACCTCAAAAAAAGTCGAAGCGGCCTAAATTTGGACTCGTTTTGAAGAACACTCCACGAGGAATCGAATGAGCCCCTCCCCAGGTCCGTAGGTCAAACCATTCCCGATCTATGGCCCGATTTATGCTGCCAACATTTGCGTTATTTTGGTTTATTATTGTATTTACTTTGATATCAGTAACCTAGTGACGTAGTGATGTAGTGATGTAGCAATGTGGATACTGGAGTGAACTCCTAAAAGGGTTTATAGCCGATACACGGGTTGAAGCATTCCCGTAAATGTAGGTAAAACGCTACAAATTCTTTCACTGGGGTTTATTATTAAATTTTATTCATTTGGCTTGCATTCATGATTTGAATTTCTATTAAGCTTTGGAGTGTGCGTGTTTAACAGGTGATAGAGCGATTATTGATTTTCAGGAGATATGCATAGAGCACGTAAAGCTGTTCTCAACCAAAATACCTATTTGGATTGTTCAGTTGATCATATTTGTGTGCCTCCTGAAATTCAATAATCGCTCTATCACCTGTGAAACACGCACACTCCAAAGCTTAGCAGAAATTCAAATCATGAACGCAAGCCAATTGAATAACAAACCCCAGTGAAAGAATTTCAGCGTTTTTTGAATAACAATGATGACATCTAAGTACTTATTGGTTATTAAATAATGAAATTCATTAGTGAACGTTTGAAATCGAACATGAAAAAAATAACGTTTAACATTCTAAAAATTATTTGATTCATGTTGAATAAATGAATCCGTTACTGATTGATATAATTTGTGTGGGAAGTACTCGGACATTCTTGAGGCTCTCAGTTAAAAATCATCGTGTAAACTAATCTCATATTCAATTCTGTCTCCAAATACATTTATAGTTTGCTGCCAAGTGAGGGTGACGGAATCAATTCCAAACAAACCGCAACTGCTGGGACTCTACTGAACAAACGAAGATATCAGATACGTACGTCCAAGAACGACGATCATTGCCTACCTCAATAAAACCAGTTTACGTCTTTATCAATGTCTTTCTCATCTTTCCCAACTCCCTGTGAACTTCAGTAAATATTTCTTTAAAACAATAAGAATCTTCTTGCCAAGAGTTAAGCTGTTCTCCGCCGTTCCCTCTGGTCGCCATACAGGTCGGACCTCTGATATTAATTTTCTGCTCGGCCCTTTATTATGAGCCCCCTCTCTGTTATCCGAACCGCTCTTTTGTCGGAGGGAGTGCGATAGCGAGAGGTTACAACGGCGGGTATCGCTCGGGTACTGAGGGTAACCGCCTTTTCATTTTCTAGGCCTCTTAAAAGCGTAGGCGCAAAAATAAATGAATACAAATTACGAGAAAGAGCTTTCTCTCCACACTTACCCTCAAAGGGAACGCCGACCGTATTTTTCACGTTTCCTCCCTTATAATGTGGATTCAACGCTGAGCTCGGAGCTATTTAAATGTAATTCTTGTTTTTCTGCCGTTTCGCGTGTTTTCACTGGTGAAAAGTAATGAATTTATAATTCAAACAAAGGGAATTGGATCATTGATGAGGGGAGTATTTACCTTCATATGCATACATGGTGCCTCACAATCAATTTCATAAAACTCAAGGGTTGATTTAACTACTAATTTGCAGTAAAAAGTTCCTCCGAGAGATTTTTTATCAACGCTTTGTTGAAATACTTAAATATTTATGATTTTTTCGTGGTATAAAATATACGAGTTTGAAACTACCATAACTCCCTCCTGGTTGACGGTAAAATTTAAAAGTTTCAACACATAGCACGAAGGTTCATTATTTCTATGGAAATCACTGGTCGTCGAATATATCCAGTTATTGAACTGAGTCTTTACTACATTATCTGAAAATCTATACATTGAATAATAAAGGGACTTACCAGAAGAAAATCAATGTTATTACAGGTAACGATAACAAACAGAAACCGAGGAGTTGGGAAAACAAATGTAACCCTTCTGAGACGCGAACAAAGAACCTGAAAGGTGCGGGACTAACCCGCTGAACCAACGCTTGTCACTTACAGGCCCGGATGTCAAAACTTTTATCGACTCAAGCGGATATCTGTAGAAAAGAAAAAAAATATATTGAAATTTGCCGAAAAATCAAACCGTTTTTCTCAAAGTTTCTGAGTATTGGTTAAAAAAAAGTTACTCCCTCTTCTTGAATGTACCGTTGTAGTTGATCAATAACGATGTCAAGGCTACAGCACATCCAACCAACATGTGGTTATTTGCGATTTGTTATCCAAACTTCGCAAACCTTGATTTAACAGACTCTGAGTCCTTAATATCATAAACAACGTTCTAGTTATCTCATTATGGTAAATTTTGTTTAATCAACATGATACAAATCATGATGTTGCGTCGTTTTTCCGATACCACTTAAACGCTCTTTTAGACTGGAAGCTTTTGATGAAATTTTAAAATAATTTCTGAGTTCAGTTAAACGAATTGCCTCGAACGAATTGTATTATCTTTTGTCACTTAGTCTCATCTCACTGTCAAACTTAGAGTAATTTGTTAGGTATATTATTACAATCACATTTTTTGTAACAATCAAAATTCTAAAACGATAGCCTACCCCTGAAACTGATTAACACCTGATGATTATTATTTCCTGTAGATCACGCACTTACTAACATGAGACGTTCTTTCCTCAGATGGTTCTATTTACATAGAATTTTCCATTCGGTACGGAATTTCTTGTCAAAAAACAGGTCTCTTTGACTTCCTCTTTGAAGTGAAACTATCATTAAATACCATATTTAGTTCTTATTCAAATGAAATTATTGCAGTCGACAATTGAGTTTTTAAAATAAATATATTTCCCTTTATTGAAGAAGCACAAGCACAGAGTAATTTCAAGTGCATAAATGAGTAGCAGTCGGTTAGGTACAGTTTACGTATTTCGTCATTCTTTGGTTTAACGGGAACTTCGAGGGGATGACGTTGGAAGTTATTTGATTCAGCAATGCGGACTGATATAGCGTGAGAGTACAGAGAGGTCACCGGAAAACATAGCAAAGGTGGTGTTTTTAAAAAATGGAACCTAGCTTACGTACATTAAGTATCTGCGTACATGTCCGGACCTAAAACGGTTCCTTGTAACAACGACACGCACATCTCATGTTTGGAGATCGTGATGTTTCGCGCTTTAAATAAAACGTGCGATTCGAAATGAATGACTGTATCAGTCTGCAATAAGTGTCTCGTTGTAATGGTTTTTCCCTGTAGTAGCACTAGAAGCCGAACCTTGTCGTAATGTTTCTAGCATCACGGCACACGCCTTGCCCACTTCTGGGGTTTTAAATGCCACAAACCTTCCTTACACATCCCTGTGAATCCCAATTAAAGGATACTGAATATGATTAGGTACGGCTGAAGTGAGTATGGCAGCAGTTTTGGTAGCATTAGTTTCACAAATATTTTTGAAAAAGATAAATTATATCATGTGGTTGTTTGCAGGTTTTTGAAGTTTAGGACACATCGTTATTTCAGCCTGCTCCCAAGGAAGGAAGGCATTTAGGCTATTCAAAGCATTACGTCATAAATTTGCATCTGATTAACCAATTAAAGCTGTAAATATTTTTGAGGACCAGCTGAGTAACTTGTTGTTGATCCGACTATCACTTTCTTCACAAGAGTGGGCTTGAAGTATTCATTGAGAATTTTGAAGGATGAGTTTCCATACATCGTTATGGAATCCCTGCATTTTTTTTTTTTTTTTTTTTTGAAGTGGGGGAAACTTTTATGAGCACTGAGCTGGTACAGCCCAGCATCAGTACTGTTGGACTCCAAAGCTCTACCAACTAAAACCGCCACTCAGCGTCTTCTCTTGGAGAACTGTCCCGAAAAAACTGTTCTAGCATTACCTCCGTACAGTTCCCTCGCTTGCATATTGTTGGTTTTCCTCCTATATTGTGCTTCTAGCTATAGATACACCTTTTTTTCTAGTCTTCCCTATCTCTATTTATCTCCTTGGCTTTACCAGGTATTAAGAATACGATAGTTCGGATAAAGCTTTATCTGAATGTCCTCTGATACACCCTGGCTCACGGTTCCAGTGGTTGAAGATTTCTTCCTCTTCACAATGGTTGCTAAAGATATACCCAAATGTTTACATGGAACTTTGGAAGACGTGAATTTCACGCAATAAGCCAGCTAACCTGCTTGAGCAGTGCCATTCGAAAGGCATGTAGGGCCTTCGTGAGAAGAAGGGTATTTTGGAAGTCACGGCTTTTCATGATCATGGCGCTCATAGACGCTCTTTTGGACTTGAAGTTAAGCTTTAAATTCAAGTTCAAACAATATTTCAATGCCTAAGCATTTTGAGGCTTCGTAATTACATTGAAACGTTTCATCTTCATTTCTGCATCAAGTTTCTGGAACTCACCTTTTCATGGTCTTCCTGCGCATGGGAATCCATGTACATCCATCCACGCTCCGTGTTCCAATGTAATGGGATTTAAGCGCAATAATCATATGGATATTTTTTCAGTGGTTTCTACTGAACATGAGCAAACCACAACCACGCTTTGATATAACGGAAGATACCAACACTGGTACAATATGTCTTACTGACTTCTTTCTCTCCAGGAAAACTTTCGAGAAATCGTTTTCCTGGAGAACTATGCCATTGCAAAGAGCTTATTAGTGTCTCGAAACCTGAGATTCATCACTGTAGGTTACATCAATCATCAATACCTGGTGATTACGTTACTACTGGTTTGTAAGGTTACGCTTTCTATCTATTAAGTACATTTTCTTATTTCACCCCCGTGAGGACGGAGTACCTACAATAATTTAACTTGCCCTGAACGACTGCTCTCTAATGTGAAGTAGGGTACTTCTATTGCTGTACTTGCTTCAACTTGGGTTTTGCAATTATTGTGTATAAGAGATTATGGAATCAATGGACAAAAGGAAGGATCTCATTCTACCACATAAATTGGAACAAAGTTGAAGTTCCGCATTCAGATATGTATTTATGATTTACGTAGTTTGGAGGAAGGGCGGGCGAATGTAGTCTTGTCTTTGAACCGAACAGCTGTGAAAGCTGATGAACCATAATGATGAAACTAATCACGAACTAATATTGCTTTTCGATGTTGTGGGTTTACGAGTGGTGAGGTGAGGGGTTGACTGGAGGAGTGTGGGAGGGGGTAATTAATGAGATTGTCCTACCACGCGATATCTCCGCGTCCTACGGCGTTTCGTGCATACTATCTCTGATCCTTAGGAATCGGTTTGCACTTGTAATTGTGTTCAGGCCAACCTATTTTCACAAGTCTAATAGAGATCAGAGAATACAAAGAGGATTGACTTGCATCAAGATGGATCGTTATAAATTATTATTATCAATTTAAGAGGGAAATACACAGGATTTTAGTGTTACAAAAAGAGTGCCATTTTTTGTGAAGGGCAAATCATTCATGAAAGCTTGGAATTGTCTCAGCAAGATGATATCAAAACTACAAAAAGATGCTTTTGATTTATTATTTCCAACACTAAACCATTATAATCGAAGAAAGAAAAATTCTTGATTTACTTTTGAAGATAATTATGTAAATTTAAAACCGAATTGGAAAAAAAGTTCATCCTTCTACCGTATAAATTGTTTTTCTGAAACAACTGAAGCGACGTTTACGAAATTCGGCGCAAAAATCAAAATGATGACGTAAGTGGGAATAGACTCGGAGCCCTTACGTACGGTATTCAAGAGTTGAAATATTAAAGAATCGTAATACAAAAAACGGTTGGAAGACCGTAGTTTCTTGTATGATTCAAATAGAAATTAGTTCCGTTAGCTTGGTTGCTGACTGTGGGAAAGGTGGATACTGGACGAATATACGAGTACTATCCTAATGCTGTATCCTAAGCTTCAATTTGATTCAGCAGCAGGTCGAGAACAAACATTCTTTCTGCCTGTACAGTCATACGATCCGAATTTTAAATGTGAAAGGAACAGCGTGGTGCATCCCTGATGCAATGAAAGACTGGGCAATCTGAAAAAGAGAGGGATTTTGGGTTTTTTTCATGGATTATCTTCGCCCTCTAGATTTGCTGAGCATGACTGCATTGAGTAAATGAGACCTGAACACACTAGATCAAGCTTGCGTAGGAGAACCATCTCAGAGTTTTTGGGAACGGAATAGCAATAAGGGTATCTTGTCAATTGATCCACGTCCGCTTCCGAGGAAATTGCTAAGTGTGGTGCATAATTGACTTTTTATGTAACAAATCGGAAGTAAGTAATCTTTTCTCTCAGTTCTTCCGTGCTAAGCGGAGGTATCACGTGATGCCGTTGTTAAGAACAATACATTATCTCGTTACAAAGTAGGCTATTCAGTTTTGTAGTTTTAACATGCAGTTAGTTTATACCTACTTAACCACAGCTCTAGCTGTAGCACGTCGATAGGCCCAACTTATCCTTTGTACTCAAAGAAGTAGCTACCTGTTTTTAAATATTAGAAGCTTTTTTTACGAGTTGTTGTCAAGATTTCGACTTGGGTCATCTCAAGAACATTTACCTGAAATATTTCCGTGCAAAAGAGGGATTTTCTCAAATACATTAGTCTTATAGAGAATATTCTCCAAAAATTGAAGAACATTTCTATTGTAGATGAGGATGCATATGAAGAAATCCACTTTGTATGGATAAGGGGTCACATTGGGATCGAGGAAAATTTGGCCAGTTATAAGTTAATGCCGGTAAAAAGTACAAAACATGTTTCCGAATCCGCCTAGAAGCCGTGGTTCTCCAGTGAAAGTCCAGAGAATTTTACAAAGGCCAGAATCGGGAACGAGCATAACAAAATCGTATTTGTTAAAATTAGTAGAAACCTCATCGGACTGCCGTTTTTTGCTCCGATTCTGAAGAAATATGCAACTCACTTTGAACGTCTCTCCTAGGAAAATCGTATTTTAATTTGAGAAAGCGAAGTATTATGCCTAATCAGAAATACAAAGGAATTTTATTTGAAACGCATTTGCTTATTGAGTCTCACCATGAATTTGAATGTTTTAAATATTTTGAATATTAAATATTTACTAAAATAGTTAGTGGTGGGTTAGTAGAAAAATAACATTAATGAAACCGGAAATTCGTTCATAAAGTGGTGCACCAGATGACTAGAAATTTCAAAATTAAATCTGGGTACGGACGGTCCAGAGCTATGATTTGGAGCTGGTGGTAAAGCGGGTTTGCAAAAACACAAACACTGATCTGCTAACAAAAAATCGCTACCTAATTTAAAAAAATAAAAAATAAAAAATGAGAGTTTAATACGGATGAACCAACGGTTATAATAATAAGCTAAAATTTCAGTTGCAAAAGCTTATTTTTGGTTCAGAATCACGATTAATGGGCCCTTGGGTGGCTTCGTATCCGATGTTGTTACTGCATCGAGATAAGATACCACTGCCCAGTTTTATCAGTGTTTACTCTTTATGGATCTCGTTCAAATTTACAAGTATCGACAACACCACGTTCGCAGCTTATGATGAAGTTAGTGAAGCGCAATATCTTTATATTTTGCGCTATAATCTCAGAACATCGTTTTGCCAAAACTTACACCATGGACAATGGATCACAATGGCTGTTTATATTAACGTTCGTGAATTGCTGCAAGAATTTTACCAAAAACGTCAATTTTTACTTTAATCTTACTTTACTGACGTTTGGTCCTGAGCTCTGAAGGTTCGCTAGGTTATGTACCTACCAATAGATCCAAATTTGCAGAAATAAAAACTGAATACAAAGCGTTTGTTAAACCTACTTGACCGTTTTTTTGTTCACTTTGAACCTTAAAATTCAAAACACTATAACAACGGTTATTGTTGTTATTTGAAACCCTTTCAAATCCTTCGTTCTAGCTTTAAAAGTATAATAAAACAGACAAAACAAGAATAACTGAAAGCGTTGAGGTATCTTTATTCGAAAATGGTGCTTAGACCCAGTCTATCGCAGCTTGTAGGTATTACACGCTCACATGCTTTGTCAGATGTCACCATATTGCAAACGCGTGTTCAGTTATTGCAACAAGCGATGCAAACACGACAACGCTACGAGCAAACACAAGAGCTTCATCTCCATTGTTGTACAGTAATAAGCCCTTCACATAATTCAATTAAACGTTTTCATTCGATCTAGTTGGGATTACGTAACTATCACTGTAGATAAAAACTGAAAAAAAAAAAAAAAAAAAATGAAATGTAATGGATATTTTAAAAAATGTATGAGACATCTTCATCTAACTGTTATAACTAAGCAGCTGTGTAAATGTCGGTAGATTACATTACCCTAAGATGAGATTTTTCCTATGGTGAGCGAACTTTTTGAATTTTCATATTTTGAAACGTAAACCAACAGTTATTGAGGCTTTTTTCGGTCGATTGCAGAGGTTTATTATTCAAAATTGTAAACCGAAGGAGTGATTTGGGTTGAGCTCCATTTCACAGGTAGGACACATTGTTGTTTCTAAACCGTTCGTTCCATCTCACAAAGGTATTTATCGGACATCGATTCCAGCTCGAACCAACTTACCTGCCTGCCTCAGTTCTTAAATCAGTAACCAGATACACAAACAGTACAAACGTCTACCCACGCTCCTGTAAGCCTTTGAAGGGCATTAACTATCTAAACTCGAGGCGGTAAGTCTGTCGCGTGGGACTTGAAAAGGTTTTAATGCCGCGCTTATTCTTTCGTTGTACTGCCGACTAACGCGGGATCGGAGGCGCACGAACAAAAAGCTGAAATCCTGGAATGCGAGTGTGAAACATCATACCCATCTCTTCTCTGTAGGGATTTCCACTAAGCTCGTCTCTCGAGGTTACATCCTCCACCCTGTTTTCATAATAACATCGAACAGAGGTTCGGCAGATACAACAAAAAAGTTTGTGTGTAAATATTCTCTAGGTTTTTTTTTTATACTGAATAAGAACAGTTCTGTTTTTTGGAACCAACTATAACCGGAACACTCGAAGCAGTTTTCTATTCCAGATCACTCCAATGTTGAATATTGATAAGGAAAATCATTCATTCTCACGTAGTAATTTGAATAGAACGATCGATTTGATCAGTGCAATAAATACATTTAAATTGACAATGTTAAGTTGAACTTTCGAAAAAGAATCAAGGATAAATAAACACCGGCAGGTTGTTGAGTTAGTAAAGCTAAGTTACATGGTATTATATTTATTATATATCATATAAGATGTATCATAACTGATAGGTAAAGACAATATTGAGAATTCGGATTAGAATAACCTAAATAAATAGACCTTAATCCGACTGACCGCTACTCATGAAAGGAAGTCGTAAAAAATGATGAAATTGCAATTATATCAGGTGTATCAATCGTCGCAATTTACTATGCGATTTTTACTATGTTGAATCCGATTCACGTGCGTGTTGACGTTCTTTTACTTAAGGGGAGCCAATGGAAGGATGTGAATCAATTTGAGCGGGCTCAGTCATTATCAATAACGATCATAAAAACATTGGTGCTTTTTAAAAAGTTTTCGATATCATGATTTTTTATGTATGACCCTTTAAGATTAACAGAAAGTGTTGTGTAGAACACGGTTCCACTGTTCGCTTTATATTCATCAATAATCATCAGATTTGATCCCCGGGAATGGCCACGGACATTTAAAGAGAAACGTCCATTTTAATTAAGAAAGGTTTAGCCAACCTATATTCAACTCGTAGTATATGAAGAGCCGGCGACCAGACAGAAATAGGTTTTTATCGCTAAAGATAAACCTAAACTGTCTCCGTCCGTTTTTAACTTTCTCCTAAATGAAATATTTAAAGACTCCCAAAATATTTCGTGGTTCGCTTACCTGTTTAATTCGAGAGACGTTTAGTTCTTGACTCAAAAAAGATCGGAAACGGGATTTTATCTCATTTGAATACAATAAAGTCCCATGATACCGATAATGATTATAATTATCAACCAAATATATAAACATTGACGTACATATTCGGTTTAGTGAGCACAGTTTATCAAAAAGGAGAAAAATACACATTCGCACAAAAAATAGAGCAACTCGGTAACTTTTCGAATGCCTCGCCTTTACTTGAAATGAGCCAACTTCCTGGATTCAATCGAACCCTGATGCTCGATATTTCGGTATGGATGTAGACCTGAATCAGAGATGCTGCGTTCATATGGCTAACCCAGTTAAAAGACTGAGGAAGCTGGTATACGTATGGAGGCAAATGAGGGGGTTCTGCAGCTCGAATGTCGCCAATTATTCCAACATGCGAATGCCCAGTCGATCATCATGTATGGGATTGAGTGACGCGGAGGCGGTTCGAATCAGCTGTATAACTTCGTATATCGAAAACTTCGTGAGAAGAAAAATATTTGATATCCATTTCACCCAGTTTTCCGAAACTTTCAAGTTTGGTCAATCAAGAAAATCAGAGATGATTCGTCAATGATAAAAATCTTTCCAGAGAAAAGCGACCAACATTACCTATATTACACTGAGCAAAGCAGTATGAAAGCCACTGGGCCTTTGAGACCTAACTCAGAAAAATTGCAGCTATACATTCAGTAAGTTTTTTAATCAGTTACCGATTTAATTAAGAGATGGAAGAAAATAATGAAATTGAATCAGAAATTTATTTAATCAGAATTACTGGCCCTTTCGATTTTTTGCTAAGTTTAGTGTGAGTAACAATTGATTTCACTCCTTGAAACCGTCCTTTCCTTCGACTTTCCTTTTGTATTCGCAACTCAGAGCGTCGGCATCCAATGTTTACAGAATGTATTATTCAGTATTCTGTATTATGTATTTATTGTTCACTAATGTTACGCTATGCATATTTAAACACAACTTCTCCTCTCGGCGCGAGTTTTTACCTAAAAAGGGGAGTAACATTTGAGTTACATTTACCTTTGGGTTTTATAGGATAATTTGCTGATCGGTACACTAAACCGCACTCCCACCGTTCAATGCATACGATTTGCAAAGGAAAATCGTGCAACCGAGACAAATGGAAAAGGTGATTTTTCGAAAGCTGCAATGATGATGAAATATGAAGCATTTAGATTATCCGAAGCCCCCAAAGTTTGCTTTATGTCGAATTTTCGAGGTGGGGAGTGTGACAGGGCTACTAATGGAAGCCCAAATGGGAATGAATGGTTCGATATTCCAGAGCTCAAACGAGAAGGCGAAAAAAAGGAAACAAAAACCGCTGAAAACGAGGAGGGTTGCAGTTAATGACTTTAGAAGCGCCTACAGATAAAATACTTAGTTTAGACGGATCATATTTTCAGAATGCGAATTAGGGTTTTAGGCTTGTAATTAGAGCTAACGTACCTAATTATCCCTCCCAAAGGGATGAACCTTGTAAGTATTTTGGATAACGAAGAATATGCTAACCCAGGGGATGTGATGGTCAAAGTAATTTTCCACTCACCCACCTGCTTGATGGCTATCATTAAATGCCTTTCATGGGAATTGAAGGTACATATTTTCAATAGTGCGAATATGAACTTGAGTTTTCGTAAAAATGCCGCGGGTTATGTTCCCTTCGACAAAACTTTCAGAGGTGATTCAACAATATAGTGCGGGTCTCTTGTTCTATTCCTGCGTAGGATAGAATAATGATACATCCTGTCGGGATCGATAAAAAGTTATCTGACCGTTCTTCCCCGACTAAAATAAGCTCAATCAGACCACTACAACCAGAGAAAGTTATGCTTGGCGGATTTTCCGTTTGTGGCAGCCCAAAGTAATATATTGATTTGTGAGCAACGAAACTCATAGAAGGTCATTCACATTTCAACCTGGAAAATCCTAGAAAACGTCATCGAAGTCTGATGGAAACTGTACGAATAAGCTTGTTACAGCAGTGAGGGCATACGATAAGACACAGAAACAAACACACACGAAACAATACTTAGTTATTCAGTATGGTTTAAAAATCGTAATGTGAGTGAAAATGCTGATTTTAGAGAGGGAAAAGACTATTCATCTCTCGAAAGTGAAAACAAAGCTTCCATAGGTAGACTTGGAAGCAAAATGTTACCTTCGGGAGAATGACAGCCCAGCGGTGGCGAGCATAGCTGAGACAGCAGACAATCGGCTTGGAAAGTGACTAACAATCGATGAAAGGGTAGTAGTATGGTCAGCTCTTCTGTTTTCCACCAGCTTCTATTCCACGCGGAACCCTCTTGGGAGTCCTACAAATAGCCAGTGAATACGAACCTCAATCTCATTGATCCCCCAGCATTCAGTCTTGGTAAGTAAGGTCAGTGTTCGAGAGCAGCAGTAGAATGAAAGGTCCCCTCGATTTCGTGTTTCACTATATGTTTTTCTTAGTTATCTCAACTTTACCTTTACCATATTGTTTGGCAGTACACATTTACCTTATATCTCTTGTTTTTAGGACGTATCTCTGAAAGAACGCTTCATCAATTGAGGGACGTCTATTAGGATTGATACAACGAGCCTCTTCAAGTAGCCAGTAACAATTACTCTAACATTCAGAGAGAAATCCAATAAAATGATATTGTAGACTCCTTGCTCTTGTTAAACTAAACTTCCTTCCTTAGAAAGTCGCCACGGGAAGAGATTTTCAAAGTCAGTAACGATTGTGAAGGGAAGTGAAGGAAGAGTAAACCCTAGAACTAGAGAGGCTTGTAAGGAATGTAGAGGTAGGTAGCTGAGGAGTTCATTTGCAAACTTTGCCTGAGGGCAGACCACGAGGAAAGTTCCCATCCAAGCATCTCTACTTTGTGTTCCGGCCAGTTTCTAAAATGTATTCATTGCTCGACGCCTTAAAAGAGGATGAGCTAACAAAATTCGCTATGTTCAATATAAAAATGATTCATAAAAAAGGTAGGCAATGCATACAAAAGTGGTTTAGCTAGGCACATTTTCTGGGCTCCGTGTTCTCTTCTTAAACTTGAAAAACTGTATCGATATTTATTAGATATACAACGTATTCACCAGATATATTTTTCTCTCATTTTTCGATACCTTACAGAGACAGCGAAGTGAATATGGATGTTGTTCATCCAACATAGATGAGAAACCTTATTTAAATTCAATTAAAATGAAATAACAGGTGAAAACTTCATGAAATATATCTCTAACCAATATAGATCGTTTTGTCGAAAATTCGTAGTAAAAATAAGCCAAATTGTTGTCCGTATGGGGTCAAAAGGAACACGCTTCACATGGGTTTTAACGAGCACTAGGTCATGCCTTGCCAAGTTTTCATTGATCAACCTTCCCTCAGAAATATAAATGGCCCGGGTATAGAAACTCACTGGGTTTACACCCAACACGAAGTAACTGCCTGAATTATTAGACCAGGAAGTTGTGCTTTAAGAGGAACGTATTTAGTTTAGTGTTTCATCGTCAATAATTTCGTAATATTGAAAAATTAAAAATATAATATATATTACATATTAAATTATATATTATATAAGTTAACAACTCCTGAAAAATCATTGTCTACCGTAGTTTTGAAAAAGGTAGTAGCCGAAATATAAAAAATAGTTGTGTGGTGTTAATTATAGTGATGTCTTTTCTTTTTTTGATTGTATGATTATTCCAGTCAATAGGATAGACAATATATTTCGATAGGAGTGAGATAAATATTTCGTTCTTTTGGCAAAAAATCATGGATTCTAAACGAAAAGATGAGTTTGTTGGACAACAGTTCTTTGTCTCATTACATTGGTCCAATTTCAGAAATCGTACCGAACAAAAAACGCCTAAAAATTGTCCAATTTATATTCTTAGCAAAATATAACTCAAACAAATTTTATCAATAATAAAACAGGTCATTTGAAAACTTAAGCTCTAATTTGTGCTAAAACCGTGTTTAATTCCCTTGAATGTGCAAAAAAAGGGATAAAAATGCATCAAATTCAAAATTTGTTTAGAATAGACAAATATTACTTAGAACAAGTTTTTTTCGAAATAAAATTGATAGTTAGAATTGTTTTTACTCTAAAGTTCTCAAATTTCTGCTATGTTAATTTTGGGATATTCACTCATACGAGCATTCTGCTTTTTCTTCTGCAGTTCTCCAATTTTACTACAGAGTTGTCCACAACAGCAGCGTACTGAAGTTTGTAACACGTCATGTTGTATCCCTACTGACCACAGGTATGAGGGCCAATCGGCGCAATTTAATTCAAATAACACGAAGCAACTGTTTTTATCATGGAAATCAATCCGAAATTCTGAGCTAGCATCAGTCATATTGTGTTTTTTAATAGAAGCCTAACGTTTTGATAATTTTTCTTAACAGGTGCTACAACGGAAAATTTATGAACTGAAATATCAGTACAAGGTGCTGAAATGCTTCATTTTTATGGTGTGGCATGAGTTTTTGGCTTTCTTAAATTGTGGGAAAATACTTATTAAGACCAAAGCTAGCGTCGAAATAAAGTTTCACAGAACTAATTAAAACAAATCTGCTCATTCTGACAATCGAATCAATTTGCTGGAATTTTGAGTAGTCATTCCAAAAAATAGGTAGACTTCTACTCCTACTAATGGTAGAGATATACTAAGTATATCTCTATATACAAGTCTTAAAGAACCGCTAAATTTGTAACTGTTGATCTCGGTTTGCGGTACAGATAATGATATCATGTCATAATTTATTGGAGAACTGAAACTTTAAAATTTATCGGAAACCTACTATCCGATAAGATATTAGTTAGTTACAAAGACATTGACCAGTCAAAATGCCGGTAATGTGAGAGACCAGAAAAATAAACAACCAATGTGTAAACATTTCTTGAGTTTCTAATACATTCATTTTGTCACAATAAATCAATGTGAATCCGATATCGGAAAAAAATAAGTTCATTTCTGAATGTCAGAAATATGAACCTCTTGAGTCTTCGAATTCAAAAATTCAAATTAGTGTTTTAATTTCAATATAATTCCGGAATTCAATAAAAGGGTATTTCTCGTACAGTTTATAGTCAGAACACTCCTACATTTATCAAAGATTTGCTGATGAACAAAACAAAAACAAATAATCTCGGTCGAAAAACATTCAAACCGCGTCCCGCTGCCCGTGCAAACTGGTCACATAAATCATTTTGAATCGAAGGCAGGAACCCGATCGAAAATAAGGACTTACAGCTAGTCAAAGCTACGAGATGAAGGTAGTTGATTGATGTACGCTTGGTTCTCTCAGCCGCGGATATTCCTGTAGGAGTCAATCCGTTGATTGCGCTCCCAACGCTGTACAAGGGTCTTTATCGTCAGATCTCCAAACAACCACGACGCCGTTTAATTGGACGATTGACGGCCATCGGTCTCTACACCGACTACACTGCTATGTTTTTTCCTCTTCTTTTTTTTTCTTTTAATAATTTAATAACTCACGTTTTGTGGGTAACAAATGGGTTGGTCTGAACTTTCACCAGGGCAGAGGTAATCGGGTTCTCAGTAATTCCTCTTGTAAACAGGCATATCTGAGTGGTAAACTTTATATTTTACCCTGTGAGGTCTACAGAGTAGATTGAATCCACTTTCCTAAAATGACGGTGAACAAATATTAAAGGCTCAACCGATCAGTGACTTTAGGGGTGGAACAAATCCATTAGTTGTTCAAACCCTAAAAACTTTATGTTTTTCAAAACGGAAGAATTTGGTGTCAAAATAGAAGGAAAGACCGACAAACGACTCTAAATTCTCCTATTAATGGTTGCTCTGTGGGAGTGGTAGAATCATGATTAAGAACCGAAGTTAGAGGGAGGAAGTACTTATAATGAGTACAATGAATTACAATGGTACGTACAATTGTTCAAGAAATAATACCTTGACTAACGTCCACAAAAGATGAACTCAGCTGTAGTTGGTTGGATGAGAAGAGTATAAGCCGCGGGGAGAGGGAGGTTCGCAGGGTTTCCATCTCGCTTCCAGGATTGACTTAATCTCTTGATTGTCAGCTCTGCCATTCAAGTTCTGCTTCACCATCAATCCTCGCGGTTACCTGTTCCACATCGACATCGACTTTCGTTTTTTGCAGCCTTCGTTAAAATTATGTACCGAACCTAATGAGGGACCGACATATACTTATTGAACTGAATTGCCAGACTATATTGTTCGGTTGGCGATTAAATACAACTACAATATAAATCCACTTTCATTCGAAATCTGATACTTCTTCGTCAACAATGGTTATTTCAAAACCTTTCGAACCATTTCCTACCAAATATAATGGGAAACGATCTCCATCGATTCAACACAAAGAAAACTCTTGGTATGAATTAGAGGTGGGTAGTGAGTGAGTGACCTTGTCTCAAAGACCTTTTCTTTCAAGTGAACTTGTCCCAAATGACCTGTGGAAGGAAGACCTGCAGTTCATCACAAGACGTTTGTGACAGAATGGCTCTCCGTGGCCGACATTCTAACTACTCAGACAGTTGCGAACTTTTCGTGGCAAGCGAAATTCGAGACTTGCAGGTCGCAAACGTCTCTTCCTGACCGTCTCTTCCAAGGAGTCTTGGCTCAAGATAACCGTTCACTCTCCCCACCTAACAACCTGGGCAGATCGCCGTTCCTTTACAGCAGATTCTACTTTTCAAATAAAATTTATTCATGAGGACTCGGAAAATGACCTCGTTTCGGTACCTATCATTGTTTTACACAAAAGTACTCACCTAAGGAGTTCAATAAGCGTCTGTCATCTACCGAACCCTGACTGTACACGAAGGTGATAGAGGGTAATTCATTCACAAAGTGAATAGCGGCGTAAATTGCAGGTCGCATCCATCCATGGAGTGAACTGGTGAACTTCTCCCACTGACCTTGTCTTTGTACTGAGTGACCTGCAGGGAGTCAATTCCCTCAGGTGAACTGGGTTTACACATCTCTAGTATGAATGACTACCAGTGATTCTAAGGGTGATTCTCAAACTACGGGAAAATTCGTCTAATACTGTCTAAGACTTTCAACTTTTTCTCTTTTTCTGCAAACATTTATTGTGCGAGGGTGATGGAATGGTATAGTTGTCCCTTCCGAACAGGTGGATGCATAATTATGCTTATTATGCTCCGCCACGCTCAGAGGATGATACAGACGCTTGCAGGCTTCCGGTTCATCTCACAAGGCGACAGATTCTAAAATCGGGAAGGGGCCAACTAACCATAACCATCACAATTGAGTACTGCATTGACCAATAGAAAAAACTCGGAAGCTAATTTAAATTCCATGTTTTTTAGGGTTGATAAGAATTTTGAGTTGGTTTTTTGAATATTCTACCTGAGATTTAAAATTACTTGAACATTCTCTCGTCTTTAAGTCTGAAGAGCAGCTGTCAATGGTTTTTCAACACCTGCTTCAAGTTTTTAGTGTTCTAACACTGCACTTTATTCTGGTCACATAAGTCTAGGGTCATTGTCATGGCCCAAAAAAATGTGTTCCGGAAGAAACAAAACGGGGATTTTTGAGGATGTTCTTGATTTGGTGGTAGCAAAGACGCAATCAAGCGAGCACACCTTTGAGTCGCCTGATAGAGCGAGAACATCTGAGAACAGGTTAGTATGTTTATTCAATGTCATTTTAATGCCCCTAGTTTTAGTTGCTCACCTATTATCTTTGATCCCGAAATGTTCTTTCTACCCACTTATTCTTTTGGAAGGCCGTATCACGATGCATTTTCAAAAACCCAAAAAAATTCCAGTAGTATTGGAAGAATTTCTGTTGAAAGTCCGAATCGTCATTGTCATGTAGGTGAAAACATACCAAAATTGTCGTTGTCGTGACCGAAACCGCCACGCCATTGTTATGACTTCTATCAAATTTGAATTTTGCGGCAGATAAGGATATCTTGAATGACTGGGCATCAGAATGACATCGAAGATATTAATGATAATATCTGCTAGCGAATTAAAACAAATAAAAAACTGTACCACAACAAAAAATGTTTGGGACACGCTAAAGCAAATATACCAAAGTGAAGGACCAGCTAGGAAAGCAACGCTATTGAAAAGATTAGTAGTTCAGAAAATGAAAGAAGGAGATTCAGTTCGAGAACACCTTAAAAGATTTTTAGACGCCGTAGATAAATTAAAAGATATGGACATTAACATTAATAATGATCTATTAAGTATAATGATGCTATACAGCTTATCACCGTCATACGAAAATTTCAGAGTTGCTATTGAAAGTAGAGACAATCTACCAACTCCGACGGAACTCAAAGTTAAAATTCTTGAGGAAGCTGACGCGAGAGGAAACGATGAATCGCGATGGTATAATGAGGAAACTTTTTACAGCAAAAAACAAGGTAAAAAACCGTATTTCCATAATAAATATAAGCCAAAACCGAATAAAGAAACTAATATAGAATGTGAATATTGCGGAAGAAAAAATCATAAAACTGAAAACTGTAGGAACAAACAGAAACATCCAACATTCAAAATCGAAGAATTTTGCTCAAAAATACAACCATCCGAATCCAAAAATTGGTGCTTAGACAGCGGAACTACTTCTCACATGTGTTTCGAAGAAGCTAAATTCAACTCATTAAAATCTACGAACTTAGGAGGAGTGGTACTAGCCAATGGACAAACTGCAGAAATTTCAGGCAGAGGATCTGTACAGTTAAAATTATCTGAGCAAAATGGAGTTAACTTATCAGAAACTCTCCTCGTACCAAAAATAAAATCCAATTTAATGTCAGTTGGAAAAATAACTGATAAGGGATTTACTGTAGTATTTGAAAAACAAAAGGCCGAAATTTTGGATAAACAGAAAAACGTAGTAGCAAGAGCCATAAGAGAAAAGGAATTGTACTACATAAAAGAAGGAACTTCCGAAAAATCAAATTTAGTAACGAGATTGGATAATAAAAACTTGAGGCTATGGCACAAAAAATTAGCTCACCTAAATATAGCGGATATGAAATATGCTAAGGATAAACAAAAACTTAAAGGACTAGAATTCAACTCCAATGCCGAACTAGATAATTGTGAAACTTGCATAAGAGGAAAATTAACTAGGAAACCATTTCCAAAATGTTCTAAAGAAGGACCAAAAGAAAAATTACAAATAATTCACTCCGATGTAGTTGGACCAATGAAACACAACACACCAGGAGGACGTAAATATTTCGTAACATTCATTGACGAATACACGAGATACACACAAATTTTCTTTATGAAACATAAAAATGAAGTTTTAGAACACTTCAAGACCTACAAAAACGAAGTTGAAAATTTTACACGCAACAAAATAAAATTTCTTCAAACTGATAACGGTACAGAATACGTAAACAAAGAATTCGATAAATATCTTAAACAACATGGTATACAAAGACGTTTATCTGCACCGTACACGCCACAACAAAACGGTCTGGCCGAACGAAAAAACAGAACAATTCTCGACAGAGCAAGATGTTTAATGCTCGAGGCAAACGCACCAAATTTCATGTGGGCAGAAGCCGTATATTGTGCAAACTATATAACGAATCGCAGTCCATCAAAATCCATTGGTGGAGATTCGCCATTTGAAAGATGGGTTGGTAGACTACCATCGGTTAGGCACTTTCAAATTTTCGGTGCAAAAGCATTTGTTTTAAATAAAGGACAAAAAGGAAAATTTGAAACCAGAGCCACCAAGGGTGTATTCGTAGGTTATTCAGAAGTATCAAAAGCCTACAGAATATGGATACCTGAGAAAAGAAATACAATTATATCTCGTGATGTGAAAATCATTAACGAACCCTACTACTCAAAAATTCAAACACCAGATTTCGATGAAAATGTACAAGAAAAAACCCCGTTACCACCTTTGATCGAAATTCCAGCATTTATTGAAAGGAAAATCGAAACAGCTAATAGCAAAAACAGTCTACATGAAGAAAATGAAGAAATTGGAGAAAATGAAGAAATCGAAGAAAACGAAGAAATTGAAGAAGAACAAAAACGGAGAAGAAATATATTCGAAAACTTTTAGAAATTGAAAAAAATAAAAATCCTTGAAGAAAACCAACAGAGGGGGAGTGGCCAGATATCACTAATCAAAATTCAATCGGTTCTCTAATGTGTCCAGCCACAATGACCCGGCATCATGTGTGTGACATCTTCACCTTCAGGAGACGACTAGGTCTGGACGCAATGGCTCGTGAGGGGGAGTATTGGAATTCACTCGCCTCCACAATTAGTGGAACACCACAACAGAGGTCAATGAAGTGATAAACATCCAAAAACCTAGCAAAAGAAACACTTCAATTTTTAAAACGACAGAACCTGAAAATTGCCCGTAGTTTGAGAACACCCCTAAACATAAAACACAAAAAATAAGAAAAACCTCATGCTTCTTCAGAGAACGAAAACGCTATATCAAGGCTCGGTGAAAATTATGGCCTTGCATGCATATTGTTGTACTTTCCTTTCATTATTATTAAATGGTTTCTCCTTCCACAAGCCATACTTCCTGCGATGCTTAAGAATACAGCTGTGAAGATTTTGAAATCATCCATCTTTATAGCGTTGTATGATTTCAAAATCTTCAATCTTTCAATCTTGAAAATTTTGTCTTTAAATTTACGGAAGCGAAACGGTCTCACGTTCCATCACAGCAGTGTGTTGTGAACCAACCAAATTGTCAACATATCAGGTATCTGTTATTCGTGGCGTCAGAAGCAAATTTCCATATTATTGGGAGAGGATAATGCTGAATCAACACATACTCGAAGATGATCTCTTTGCCCTGTAATTGAGCCTTAGTTCAGTTTGTCAATGATGGTTCTTCTTTTTTTTTTTTTTAATTAGTCTCTGCTATTTTATTTTAATTTAGTTTCTCTGTTGTTAGTTGTACTACGTACTCAGCTACTGACAACGGGCGGTTGTTCGCGTGAACTAGAAGTTCCAGCAAATTCCGTTACGTTGTAGGCACGTCTTATCCATTCAAAAAAGTCACCAGTTCCACCCTACACAAATCAATTATACAGTTGGAGTTGCTATTCCACCTTCAGTACAACCAGGAACGATTTGGACCCGACAAGGAGTGGTAAAATTTACCAAGTTTTCCAGAGGGTATACGCAAGCAAGCTTCTTTCAGTTACCAGATGTCCTACTACTGAAAAATTAAAGGAACAAAACCTTTATTGAACACAAATTTCTCCAGCCTTGTGAATGATTAATGAACTGAGACTCGACACACGTAGAGCAGAAAGGAGCAGAAATGCTCCTAATTTGGAATTCCTTTGTGCTTTCCAGGCAGAGATATGGAACAATGTGCTCATTCGTTTAGGAGGAGGAGGCCGTCGGCCGATCCAATGCTATGCTCACACAGAGCATATCTCTGGCCTGACCTCAAAGGGAATGCGGTATCGGGGGCTGCGGTTGGCAAACACATCCCGTGATTGAGTAGCTCACACGGAGCGGAACAGCGATTTTCCAAGTGTACCCACCACTCTGCAGAGTTCACTTCTTCATATCCTCCTAGTCAAATCAGGACATATTGGTAAAATGAAACAGGTTTTCGGAATTTTAGTATGAAACCTCCACGCTATCCCACGCATACCGTCTAACCCCTCAGGAAAATTAATTAATCAATAGTTATTTCTTGTTTTATAATAAATCATCTGTATATGGAAGCAATTTATTGGAAATATACTGATGAAATTGGTTTGCCTTTAATTAAAATCACCATCAAGAGCGTTTTTCAAGACTTCGTTCACATTTTATTTCTATTTTAGTACCAAATTCTATCTCTTCAATCATATAAATGCAAAAAAAAAAAAAAAAAAAGTTTGAGGACCCAAGGTATGCGTAGAAAAAAATGTACACTTTATTTGCGTAGATTTACTTTTAAACACACCACAGATAAGTTCAAACTTGGACTTCAAGCTTGAATTTCAGTGGAAAGGTACTCTAACCGTACACTCAACAGAAGAGTCCCAACATTTTCAGTTGTAAATGGTAAATATAATAAATGATGGTTGAGCACAAGGTTAGATCCTTTCAATATTTTTGAAAATTCAAAGTTGACCAATATAGTTTAATAATAATATACTTGATTGCCATTAACTGTCATACAAAGTAAAATAGGGTAAACTTCAACGGATTATGATGAAAGTTATTTATTATAGAGAAAGACGGAAACATGATAAAGTTTACGTTCGATAAGAAAAGATTGAGTAACCTCTGTAGTATCCTCAAATCATGGAAATTGGTCAACATCAACCCTTGGAGGTCAGACATTTCAAGAAACATTTTGGTTCATCATAATCATTGATAAACCTTGGTATTTAACCGTAAATCTAACATTCTCAAAATGAGAAACTCATATTCCCACTCAGATAAATGAAAATCAGCTTATATGATTATAGAATGAATTATCATTGTCACTTATCAACAGTGTTGAACTAGTTGTTCGGTTAAGGGAACTCCTATCAATCAGTTTATCAAGAGTATTGTTGTACAAACACGACAGCACAAACACTGTTATTATTTTAATATTCAGCTTTAAATATTTAGTTAATACAGGTATCAGCACAAACAACAATAACAGTTTGTTTCCAAGCTTTTTTAGGCAATAACTTCAAATGGTTTATCAGACGAAAACAAAGCGACAACGCAGTTTGTCCTATCCTCAAAATAATAAAAATGTATGTAGATTTATACTGGCAAATAGGGAATATACCAATCCCTCAATTTGTAGGGGATAGGTTTCCAGTTTAACGCGTCTATATCTTCATTAGTCCAACAAATCTTTTCTCAACCAAGAAATAGCGTCGAAATTCACAATGAATCTCCATAATTTTTGTTGATTTTCCCGTTGAAAGTATGAATCAAATAAAAGTAGTAGTAGTAGTACCTATATGGCAAATAGTTAAACGAGGGAATCGCCAGCGCCCATTCCCGTTGAAACGCGTTTGTGTGTATGTTTAGTTTGTACTTCGATATGAGATTGAAATTACACCCGGGAATATGCAAAGCTCCTGTTCCCACATGACACCTGGTCAAATACAAAGTGAATAGCGAGAGAAGCAATGGAGGAGCAAGCTCAATTTAGTAAATAGTAAGAGTATTGAAAACATACGTTTGAACGTTATTTGGATCAAAATAAATTACGAGCGAACACGGAACAGAGAATGATGGAGAAATAACTGACTACAAACAATAAAAACGTTATGTTTACCTCCGTCAAAATTCTTCGCCTGATCCAACAATTCATTCCGTCTAGTCACAGAAAATGGGCTCAATTCTCTAACTCACGCCTATCAGGTGTCTTAGGTAAGACCGAACTATCTGTTCAACTGAGATTTCTGTATCTTGTTTCGCTTGAACAAGGTTTCAGGTCAAGCAGGCTACGAATCTTCCCGTGAACTACCAGACCAAAATAACAGAACTTATTGGAAGGCTGAGATTTTTTTCTTTTTTGGAAAGTCAATTTTATTGTTTGAGACCATTACATAAGCGATTTTGTTATCTACAAACATGGTCGCAGATAATTATAGGCGATCCTATCACAAATATAATTGATCTGGTTTGAATGAAACTTTTTTCACTGTACAACGTCTGCAACGCGTCGTGGGCGGGTGAGTCGTCTTTCCGAAGTTTGAAATCCTTCATTAACCAGGGGGTTGTAATGGTCAGAATTACGTTGAACGAAGGAGCTGCAACATTTATTGAGGACCTCAATTAGCGGTTCGAACTGGAGGTCTCGGTACAATGTTGCATTCCTTACGAGAGGAGGAGCCTGCACGATTTGTCTTTGCAGGATTGAATTTTCTGACTTGGAGCAGGTACCTTGGAACAGCTAAAGGCATATGTCCAGATAGGACAAGGTTATAAGGATAAGGCTGAGATACGGGAAGAATTGATATGCGTGGCAGCGTTACGTTGTGGTTTTATATTTCCTGCCGTTTTGCGGTTACGACTCCGTTTCGAGTCAATATAAATCGCATGAGTATGTCCTAGTTGGAACGGACTCCAGATCAAACTACATACAAGAGTGTGTTTATATTGTAAATGTGGTTACAACTCTCTATATGAAGTCTAATAGAATTTTAAATGACCATTTCAATTTTGAACGTATAAATATTGGACGTAGCTACTGACAGCTTGAATTATGTGATGATGAGTTTAAATATGAAGCATAGTTCAATTTTCAGAACAGAGTTGCTCAAGCGTCACAACCATATTTAACCATTTGAATATCTCCAAAGACCTAACTAAACCAAACTCCTACAAACAACAGGTGTGGTAGAAGGAGTAAACGAGAATGTGTACGCATCACAGTTCACAGCCCGCGTAGCCGTATTTGTTATTCCTGGAACAAAAGACATCGCAGTCGGTGGGTTCAGAGGCGCAGATCGTTTTCCGTTTATTTGCTTCCATCGCCCGACACAGTTGAGACAGCCCCTACAAATAAGGGTGAAGAGCCGTATACCACATGGGATCTTGTCAAACTCGTACTGCCTAACGCCTCTCTCTATGTTCACATCGGGCCTATAGTTTCCTGCGTTTCCGCTCTTGAATATGAAAGATGAATATTTCACCAATGCAGTCTTCCTCGGAGCTACTTCACTCTTGGTTTCGTGATACATTTCCCAGCCAGGAAATCAGTTAGTTGAGAATTACAACAGGTTTGTGAAGTTCGGTTTGCAACTGCGAATTCCTGAAATCTCTATCAGTTTGTGGTAAATTCAAGCTCTCGAATGCATCTGTATTCAAAATTTGTGTTGCTCATGGTGGGGCTGTTCAGAGACAACTTGGGGGTCAACTTTGAGCATTTCAGGGGCGAATCACTATGTAGTAGCGGCATTTGAACTCAGTAAGGAGTGCCAGTTCAGCTGAAAAGTTGCCAAGAAATATACTATTGATTGATGTGCTTCATAATTAAATTTGGGCCGACGATGGGACCATTTCCAGAAATTGTGCAGCTTCCCAAATACGATTTCTGGTACATTCACTAACTGTGTAGTTGACTTCTCATTCAAACTAAAATACTGAGACCGATCTGAAATTTTACGTCAAGATGGTTTCTGTTAAAGCACCAAATTGGTATTTAAACATCAGAACAATGAAAAATTGTTGAATTTGAAAAAAAAAAGAAGAATTGAAATCTGGAAAATCAGAAATGGTACTTCAGGTAGGAAAAATCAGGGCATATTCTCTGTTCCATTTTCGGGAGTCGTGCTTCAAACAGCTGAGTAACTTGAAGTTGGTTATAAAATTTCTGTTTCTCTGCAGTGTTTCCCCACATCTGCAGGGTCTGCACATTTGCACTCAACAACACTACTATATAGATTCTAAAACAGAACCGATTGGGATAATTGTAGGACATGTTGAAAGACCAACTCAAGAAGTCCTCTCAAAACTTTTTTTGAACTAGTCGTACGTCTGGTCATATTTTAGATACTCCAAAATATGACCTTAACTTCAATTCAATAGTTGCATTATTACTTATTTTATGAGAATAAGGATGTAAGAAGCAGACGAGTTTTTTCGACAGACCTACATCCTGTTCGATTGTTGATGATAAAAATAATATTGAGCGTCCCGTGGGTTTGAAGACAAAATCCATGGCTTGTTAGAAGACGTAAAAGTTGGCCAATAAGAGGGCAACATTCCTAATAAGAGGGGGTCGTAACAAAAAATATACTTGTTGTTGCTCCTTCAACTTCAGATATAGCCGAACATTTCTGAGAAAGATGAAGACTTATTTTCGGTCCGATATAGCTAGCAAAGAATATAGATTATTCTCATTTTTTCAAGAGTGGCATTAAACAACGATTAAGCTACTTTACGGCTGAAAAATTGGAGAGGTAAGGTTTCGAAGAATTTTGATTATCAAAACCTGCTGATGAACATTTTTCAAGAATTTCATAATTTTAATATTTTCACGTGGCTCGGTTATAAAACACTTTTCTTTCAAAAGAGTTGGTTTGTTTGCAAAGCAATTTCTAAAACTGGAAAACAAAAAAAAGTTTAAAAAATCCCTGGCCCCTCGGATGCTTTTTGTTTAGAGCTTACGGCTAGCCATTCAAGAAACCTGGGACATTCTTCAGCCGTGTTTTCTTATTCTGTCTAATTTCATTTTTTTATGCGAAACCATCACTTCGTGTTAATAAGTGAGGTATTCTTTTGTATTAGTAAATTGATCGCTTGCTTGATTTATTGATTGCTTGCAAGCATGGCAAAGCTTGAAATTCGTTTCATCTTCTTTGGAAAATTCATCTCTAGTCATCATTGTCATTGTCATCATTACAATCAATCGTAAATTAACACAACCAATAGCTGTCTCTCGCAAATTTTCCGTTTTTTTTGGAAACGGATGTCAAACTCGTGATCGGCTAACGCGTGATTTGTTTTCAGTTACTTGTCAGGTAAATCGTTATCATTTTTAAATATTTATTTTTTAATTTAAATCTTAACAATCTTGTTTAAACTCTAACTCTTTGTATGAACTCGATTTAAACCCCAACATCTTACCATTGTCCAACAGCTAGATAACATGTTCGAGTCAATAAACATTTTACTAAAACTGAATTTGATCAGAAGCAACCATCCACATCAACATTGCAACACCCAATGTTACGGCCAACTCAGAATGGGGTTGGTAATACACGGCGCACAAAGCAACCCCTCCTTCAAGACCGGAGGGTCGTGCGGGTCATTGCATATCCTCGCCCCTGACCAAGACAATGCCTCCTCCGTAGCTTTCCCGATTTTCAAGCATTAGGTCTTTTTAGTGATACAGGGTGTGCCACGACTTATGCACAATCCGACTTCTACGTGTTCTACAACTCATTTCCGACTGCGATGAGTTGCTTTCATCTTCGAGACTTTTGGAAAAACCTCAATTTTAACAGAAAACACACGTTTTTCTGCATTTAAACACCATTTCCTTAGCTAAACATATTTTCAAAAATTAAAACGACTACACCGTTGGAAAGCTGACATTTTGGCGTACGTTTTACCAAGTTCTGCGTCAAGCATTCATGGGGTTTCTAGGCGAGATGAAAGACAGGCGATTTCAAGATTTTTACAGAACTGCCATTTCGCGCAGCAATTGCACATCTTCAATGCAATTTAAAAAAAAAGTTTTCTGACGTCAAATAGATAGAAAATTTAACGCTCTTTCCAACGGTGCCATCAAATTTGAGCTATCTTCAAAATTGAGGGGGTTATGACAGTTTTAATGGCTTAAGATCGGAAACACGAAAAACATCTTAAATCGCGAATAGCTCGGAAACGAGGCCTCTGGCAAGAATTGCTAAGAAACATTTTTGGTTGGAAATGAGTTGTAGAACTCGTAGGAGTCGGATTGTGCATAACTCCTGGGACAACCTGTACATCCTGTCCAGGATATTGTTCAGGATTTTGTAAAGGAGCACGAGGTCCACGGAGCTCGTATTCGCTAGAGGATTTCCAGATTTGGAGAGATGTCTCCAAATCAAATGTAATTAATCTAATCTGAGGGGATCCCCATTTTGAACGCAACATATCGCAAGAAATTCCTTTGGACTCGCTCCAGACGATATTTTTGGACAGTGTATGAAGGTGACCAAACAGTGAAAATTCCCTCGAGCTTCTCTTGATGAAACCGAGGGCCCACATTGCCCTAACAGTCAGTCCCTCTATATGACTAGAACAATGCAAGCGTTCATCACATAGGATTCCCACGTCAACGATTTCAGCCACTTTCCGAAGAGGTCCGTCACCGAGAACATAGTCATACGTGATTGGTTGTTACAGATGGTGATAAGAAACCACCGAGCATTTAGATGGATTGAGATAGAGGTGGTTTAATTCACACCAATCTTCCAAACGTGCAACCGCTCTCTGCAACAACATGAAGTCCTCGAAAGACCGAGAGTGATGGAAGAGCTTGAGATCATCAGCAAAGCGTGAGATATGGACACCATCAGTCCCCACGTAATCCACCACTCTATTTATCATTATGACAAAGCATGAAGGGCCCAGCATAAACGGCTCCCCTGTGAAATACCGGAGGTGGCAGCAAAGGAGGAAGAAAGTGCACCTTTCACCCGAACAACAAGTTCTCGCCCAATGAGGTAAGTGTGCATCCATTCCAAGAAAGGTCCACATGGTGGTGTGGTGGAGACAGGAGGCGGAGGAGTGACAGTTCCTTCACACCGTGTTCAGTTCATTTCCTTGTTACATCCATAACTTCCACAATTTTCAATTAATTTAGCTCGTATTTTGAGGGACTATGCGGGTAAGGCTTCTTGAGTTCCCATACAAATTTCACCTCAATATAATCAGCGGTACGCTCCGCGCATGCGCTAACGTGAACTTCTTGATACAGTCGTCATTCCAACATTTTTCAATGAGTTTGGCTCATATTTTGAGGGACTATGCGGATAAGGCCTCTTGGGGTCCTATACGAATTGTATCTCAATATAATCAGCGGTACGCTCTGTGCATGCGTATTTTTTATTTTGATTCAATTTAGCTTCATATGATAAAGGATTATATTTTCTATTTTATAATGGTGTCTCTTTGATTGTAACGAGGAAGCTACTGTGCCATCTCGTTGGCAGTGTATTTCAATTTTTTGTAGGTAATGCCCTCTCGCATTTCATCTCGCCTAGATCGTATTTATGCTTGGAATTACCCTGACAAGTATTTCAGTTTCTATTGTTAAGGCGCAAGCACGAGATGTGAAAACTTTTGCAGCGAAAGGGACGACATTTTCGCTCCCGTAGCCTCCAGTCTGGGAGGTTTGCAAAGGGCTTGCAATCCGTCTAGGTCCCTTGACAGCCGAAGAGAGGGCCCGATAAACTGAGAACTCGGTAACAGGTCTGAGATGGGACCGTCAGTCGAATAACACGGGTTCAAGCTACCGAGGTAAGAGAGATTTACATTCCTGTTCTTTTTTCTTGCCTTACCTAACGGAGATGGATCGTTTTTACAAGATTAATGAAGATTTTAATGTGCAGTGAATGTAGCTAAATATCGATTATTACTGAATAAGAGGTACTCAAGTATTTTCTTAACCAGCTCTGACGACGAAGAAGGTCTTCTATTTCTCCCTTTCAAGGACGAAATTTCAGTTGGATTTGTGGGTGGGAAAAGCAAACGAAGTACAAAGGCCGTTTAGCTTCATTTCTTATTGTTATTTGACATGCAGAATTCATTTAAATACCATGTGCATTTCAAAATGATTAAATGCAAAAA
Organism: Creontiades dilutus; assembly: GCA_031894815.1. Taxonomy (NCBI): domain Eukaryota; kingdom Metazoa; phylum Arthropoda; class Insecta; order Hemiptera; family Miridae; genus Creontiades; species Creontiades dilutus. Next base: position 1,750,539 of record JAVIWC010001866.1, on the reverse strand, counting down.
AAAGGACAGCAATATATCCATATAAGTCTGATATCGAGTGTACTTCAATACCCAAGAAACAGTAACCAGTGCAAAGCCTGATCATTTCATGAAAATCGGAGTATTTAGAGAGTTTCACCTTGTCAAGACATTGCAGTAAAATTCATACCATCCCTAAAACCAATGCAGAACTGCCGGAACGCAAATAACGAGAGGGCATTTTGGGTTCTTTGAGTTGGTGAGGCATGGATTGACCATTTTTCTTATCGAACGGGTTGTTGGAGCTCTTCAAAAACTCTTCACTGTCATGGAAATCTATATTTAGACGTTTCGCCCAGACAACGTGGGCTTCTTCAGTTTAGTTTTGTCATTCCTCGAATTCATTAGAATCGTCGTCTACATCATCGAGAATCTTTTACTGATAAGGCTTTATATCCTATTGACAGCTTATGATGCTTGGAATGCGAAAAAAAAAGAAATCAAAGAGCTTTTTGGGTTCGGAAGATAATTTATCCGACTTCTTGGACGAACGCAAAGCTTCTATACCTTCAGTAGGGAGGAAGCAAAAATGTCAGGTTTGACAATCATGTCACGTTTTTTTCTAATGATTCCCGCTTCTAAGGGAGCCGTTCCTAGGGCAATGTAACTCGGTAAGTTTTTATCGACGGAAATGGTTCATCACTCGTTGGGAAGATTGCACTTTATGCTAAAATCTTACTCTGACTAAACCACTCCGGAAATAGAAGCAGATTAGCTACGCGAAAAGTTATTAGTGTACTAAGTACGAACAATCCTCGACGAATAACGATATGATTTGGTAATAACCAGGCTTCCCACTTGTTTCTTTAACCAACAGATGAATGAATGCAAAATTGGTACCTTAATTGTTTAATCTTGTGGTACTTCGAGGTGTTCTTCTAGTTAGAATCGACATTTCTTTGATCTAAACATTTTCCCAGTAAGAGGAAAGTTTAATTATAACTAGAGTTTCTAACCCTTAATTTTTACCCTTCAGAGTTGAAAGAAAATGGCATTTACCGAGGTTTCAGCCTCCGACTGACCCGTATCCGATTTTTGATTTGAGATGTAATGTTTGTGAATTGATTATTAAAAATGATACATAAGTGTGCTTAATATATGCTACGCATTAACAAAATGAGCTTGCACTTTCAGAAATGGATTCGGAATATTATGAAGTTTAGCCTAAGGAATAATACTAGACTAGGGATTTACATAAAAGGGATACCTACCAAAGGAATAAAAAACAATTTATAAAACCTAGACTATTTTGAAATTTTGCCTGTCTTCCAGAAATAGTTGCAATACACAACGGTAGCCTCATAAAGATTTCTGAAATTCGTTTTAGCAAGTTACTACACAATCCCTGTCACACTGCTTCCAACATAATGAGGATTGAAAAATTACTGTGTGGCATTGTAAATTATTCTCAACTTGAATAAATTAGATGATTTTGAAACATTGATGTCACTCCGTCAACTCACCGATGTTAGAACAACTATGAAACAGCATAATCAAATCTAAATAAAATTTTCTGGCAATAATGTTGTTTATTCTAAAGACCATCGAACATTTGTTTGATTATATTTGTTTTCGTTTAGAAGACATTTGGACAGTTATTTGTAAAGCTAATCATAAAAACGTTGAACTGATGAATAACCTTGACAACGAAACTAGTTGATAGTAGTCAAAGAGTTGATATTAACTTGTAAGCGTGGAAGAAGAAAAATCAGTCATATATCTTATTAATTGAATAGTAAATAGGTAGGCATAAGCTCAGAACTAATAAACTGACAATGAGTAAGTGAAGCAAATGAACACGAAAACCAACGCAAGAAGAATACTGAAAACCATGAGAATATAGTGAAATAATCTATGAGGCTTGTGGAGTTCACACGATTAGCGTGAATACAATTTTAGCAGGTCATTACTTCATTACCTTAAGGATCGTTATTCATTAAGTTATTTAAACTTTTATTTAGGTATACAATGTTGTAGGAGCTATTACGGTACACGTTTCCGTAATTTTTTTTTCTTTAGAGAGATGCTTTTATGCTTCATATGCGAGATTTCGTACGATTCATTTGGGTGTGCTACTAGGGGATTTAGCAGGGTAGGTACGTTTCAGCATCAAAGAAAATCCTTGAGGATAAAAGCATAAAAAACATGAATGATCCACATTTCATCAGAGACAAGAGGCGCGGAAAAATGAATAGGCCACCTCTTCCAGGAGGAAGGAAATAACGACACGTAACGAACCATGAAATGAGAGCAAACGAACAAAAAAGATTTACCGCCGGTTTTTGTTCGGGGGTGGAAAAATGGCTAGGGATGCTCCGAAAAAAATTGATCGGGCCGAGTCTAAAAGAGGGATCCTTCAGGTGCGGTAGAAAGGGTGATAAAAAAAGGAAAGAAGAGGGTGGAGAGAGTGGAGAAGCGGTGGTTGGGATATGGAGATATTTGCGGGGCCGAGGGTTTGTATTGAAGGGGAGGGTACGTGGGATCAAGGGATCCTCAGGTGTTCAGGTGAGATGATAGAGAGACGGGGTGCAGGATCAAGGGAAGCTCAAATGCGTGGGTGGAGCCGGGCGGACGATGAGGAGGAAGAGAACCGAACGGCAAGGACTTGGATACTCGACCAACTTTGAGGAGAGGTCCACTTCTGAAGCACATATCCTATACAAAAAGGTCTGAAACCTACAGGAGCTCCCACACCTACCTAATTATACACTATTAGCACATCAAATATTACATTAAAAGGCAAATAACAAACGTTTCGGCGAGTTTGCGAATAATTCAAATGTTTGAAAAGAACAATACGGCTTTCGTGGTAGCCGCAGTTTTCAGGATCCTGTATCCAAACTCAGTTTTCGGACTATTAACGCCCTTAATTCGAGTTATAATGCATTGAGTACATCACTTGATATACAATTTGACTTAACTAAAGCCTTCGCTGCAATAAATCATGGCCGATTGCTGACGAAACTATCACAATGCGAACTAATCTCGAAAGTATACCGATGGTTCTCATCATATGTAAAGAATATATTGCGGATGTTGATGGAAATTCAAGTGAGCGCGCTCGAATTTCAATGGGATATTCTCCTGAACTCGGTATTGGAAACAGTTTTGTTTTTACTCTGCATCATCGACATTTTTGAATTATACACAGGAAAACATCTGATTGGATTCGCTGAAGACTTGGTACTTATAAATTTTGGAAATTCTTGGCGTGAGACTCTCTATCTTGCTGGCAATGCAGATTCAATAATGTCAAACTGTTTTGTGAAAAATGCATTCACTGCAAACAGGCTAAAAACTTCGTACATAATCCACTACATGAATGAAGTAAGACAACCGAACTCGATTGCGATTCCTCTTCTAGACCCTTCAAGCTCTTGCGTCTGTAATCTCCATACATGTCATCAAATTGAACTAGTTGATAGTCAACAACGGGCATAACGGTCAACAAATATCTGCAATGGAAATTCCACATACCGCAAGTATGCAGTTCAATTAGAAGAACTGGTTTCATATTTTCTTTTTTTAATAAGTTTCTTTCTTTATCATCATTAAAAATCACTTTTCTGTTTTATTGCATTCCAGTGCGGGAAGGGACTTACAGAACAACTTTTGGTGCAGTAGAAATGGCTACAAAATCATTAAACGGCTTGTTTTTCAAACTGGTTACCAAAGCCCCAGCAAACCTTTATTATTAAAACTGAAAATTCTTCCAGCTTGATTTATATATTTATTCCGTTTGTTAAGTAAAGCAATTTTATAAATTTGATTTATAATTTTTTTTTTTGCTGAGCCGCAAACCGAGTTTTCCCTAGTCTTTTTTACTGGATCAGTAACTACCTAGTACACTTAATTCCGTTTATTACATGATGTGTTTTTTTCATGTTGTGTATGTAAAAAAAAAATACTTCAATTGTATCGAAGTAATCATATCAATAAAACTTTCCTTTTTTTTGACAATTTGACAGCTGGACACTTAAATGCTGTACACAATGCTGTCTTTTCTGTTCTGAGCGCACAATTGTCGATAGAGATTTACAGGCAGAAAATTTCTAACACCCAAAAGAGAACATGAGTTGCTATTACATTTAAACCTGTGAAATGAGCAATGATATAGGGAAACTTAGAGCAGGAACCCACTTCTGAAGATGAACAGGAAGTTAGCTCAACCCTACACAAAAATGGCAATGCAAGAGCACCTAACGACTTAAATTTACAACATTCTCATATTAAGTAAAGAGGTTTGGAAAATGAAACCAACATTTTGGGGAATTGTGATGCATTTCTATGTCGATTCCGACAATTAGACACCCCCGATGGCGTACATTCAGACGGGAGGTTGAAGCTCACAATTATCTATTGTTACGAACAAGACAACCGATCTTCTACTCCGTCAAGTGATTGTTTTGCTCTTAGGTTGGTAAAAATGTGATGTCCTATTGAATGCCCCATTCTGAACAAATCAGCTGATTACAAAGTAGAGTTGATATTCTTCATGAAGGCCAATTGCTCTTTTATCACTCACAAACGGATCAAATTTCATGTGGAGCTTTGGGGGAATTTCTCAGTAAGAATCGCAAGCTGTGGAAAATTCAAGCTTGGGATTGCTTCTAGACTGATTTTGTCTCTGCATTTGCCCAGGTGAACTGCATGTTACATGACTGATGAAAACTCCCGCTCCCAAACATCCCAATCAGACTCTCCACTCACAATATCACTTAGGACGTGGAACAAACAAAAGCACATTTTCGCTTTTTAAGCGGACATAATCCATTACATTTGAAAACTAAGATTTTTTCTCAGCAGAACCTGGGCTTGAATTGAGTGCAAATATGTTAGAGTTTGTTGGTTGGTATCGGATATTTCTTACCCTCTTTCTTCTCGCTTCCCAGTTACCAAACACTATAAAGCTACAGGGCTGACAAGCACAGTTGATCAGAATTATTGAACACCTTCAAGCCTCTTGGAGAAAAACTGATGGTTTCCATCCCCACATACCACCAACCTTTACTTACCCTTTTCTTTCTCAGCCACTCCCATCTGCAGTCATCGCTCATCTCCTTCAACGTTCTCTCTTGCTTTTCGTTTCCACTTTCGCTCCAGCAGATTATAAGTTATCTATTCCACTGTATTATACGTCATTAGAATCGCAATATGAAGATAAATTGATAGACATTTAGAAGAAGTTCGTTCTATAATTCTGAGTCGTTCGGTCAATACATTTGGTCGCTGAGGTTCTTTGCATTTATAAGTCATTATTATAACTTACATATAAATGAAGATTAAATACGAGTACAATCTTATTGACTCAATGAGACGTGAACAGAACACAGCTTTATGGCTATGTAATTTGTCAAGCTTACACTTGGGTGTGGTATTTAAATAATAACAAACCAAAATGCGAAATAGCATCTGCTTATACGATCTTGCACTTTATATGACCTCTGACATTCTCAAGTTTGTCAATGTCACCATAGCTTCCTCATTTGGAGTAAGTGCCTACCTGTTTGCTCTCTCAAAGGTAGAGCGAATAATAATGAACAGATAGTATCTCGAGGGTATGGGAGCTGAACCCCAACGAGCTAAGCGAGTCAATAATATTGAACGCGTTTCAACTACAAGTTGCGGAAATTAACGGATGGACTTGCTATTCAGCAAACATTGAACATATTTTTAAGGGTTTTCCTGTAAAAAACATGCTTAAAAAAATAAAATTAAAAAAATATATATATGTTGCTTCACCTTACACGATTCAGTCTTAGGATATATTACAAAAGTAACATTGTTAAAGAATGTTATGTGGCATTCAGTATTGAAACTGCTGTGAAACTGAAGAGATACGTGGTAGGTGTATTTCTGGAAAACATTATGCGTCCCTATATACCATTTGGGCTTCCTCTCTGACAGGGTTACCGCCGGTCATATCAATATTTTTCGAATGGGACGGATCCACGGAGAATGGCGAAAATATAAAGGTGAGGAAAGACCCACCACCATATCCTACTCGTCCTCCCGTAAACAGGGGCACGCGTTGGAAGCGCATTCTTTCTTTATATTTTATATCGACCGCAACTCCCGCAGTAGGCTTTTTCACCGAGAATTGATGTTGCAATAGCGAGAAGGAAAGATGAATGTTGAATTGTATGTGATATGAATCCTACCTACAAGGCCTATACAGCCGTCCAAAGGAGAAAAGCAGTTTCCCGGAAAACAGGTTTAGGGAAAATCAAGGTTTCGTATTTTGTTCCGTAAAATCGTCAATTTGGATCGAAAATTTGATTCATCCCCCAAAAATAACTATCTAACTTTTCCTTTTTATATTCCATTGATTAATCAAAACATTCACTAAATCAAAATCATTTTGAAGCTGCTCAGGCTCCAATTCTCACCCGATTCTCATGATTCTTACCCCAACTGAAGTATAGTCGTGTCAAAAACCTTGAAAATATCGACTTTCACAAAGAAAAATAGAGATTTTAGAAAGAAAGAAGAAAAAAAAGTTTTTTACGGATTGATTTTGTGGAGGGCTCATCACTTGTCAACATCGAACCATCCCCAAAGGTAAAGCTCCGTTGAACGCAAATCCTCTCGCTTTGACGAGCACTGTTTTCGTCAATTTTAGTTGTTCTGCACGCTGCAATCATTTTTGCACCTCTATGCATGGTTTACAAATTGACCGAATCCGGAATCAATGCAACGGTAAGAGGCCGCCGTTTAATTCATTAGTTTAACCCCCAAGAGGCAGCCTGTCACGCCGGAGTGCAACTGTACAAGACAGCCTTCCCTCCAAACTGTTGTAGTTCTCCTGTAATGGTCCGGCCCAAGCCAACGGAAGATTACAGCTTCTCCTATTAACTGTTTTTTTTACAATCGTACGACGCCTAACTGCGTTTTACTTACCCTTGATTACTGAAAAGAATTTTATGCGGTATATATATACTGATGGGTCGAGAATTGGTTCCAAGGTGGGTTGTGCATCCTATGACTCAACATCGAACTTTCAGAAGGGCTTCCGACTCCGGGATAACAGCTCAGTCTACTCTGCGGAATTGTATGCTATGCTACAAGGCCTGAGATATGGAAATGAGCATACCGTTGATACACATCTGATCATAATATCTGATTCGCAAAGTGCCTTATTAAAACTTGAAAACCTCAGCGCGCTGAGTAAATTAAATAAACTGGAAGCGGAAATTCTTCGTCAAATTAATGAATTAAGTTCCAGGGGAACTCAGGTACATTTCATATGGATAAAGGCCCACAACGGAATACCGGGCAACAAGATGGTGGGTCTCCCTCACGATGATCAGATTCAAATATTTCACCATTCCGACCTACATTGGAGCATTTGAGAGCACTACCAGAATGTACTACGTCACGTACCCGAAGGGAAGAAAGTACCTATGCTTTCATGTTTATTAAAGTAAGAAGGAACGCATGGTTCTCGAAACTAAATGGTACTCCGGCACAGAAAAAATTTATCAAAACCATCTCGCGTATTAGAACCGGACACTGCCTTACTCGAAAATACCTACACATGATCGGAAGAGCCCAAAGTACTGAATGCAGATCATGATTCGAAGAGTCCGAAACATTAGAGCACATTCTTTTCAACTGTCCAGAATATGGCACAGCAAGAACCATCCTATTTTCCAAGATTTCATCCGAAGACACAGTTCTACAACCGTTTGACATGTGCCATGTAATTAGTTTGGAAAATGTGAACATTTACAATGCAATTTACGAATTCATTACATCAATCAATATTAATTTATAAGATTAATTAAAATTGTAAAATTTACCAAATGTATGGTTGAATGGCTCTATGCCTATACCAAATAAATTTAAAAAAAAAAATAAAAGAATTTTATCTATTTTTGTCAATAACTCCTTCATTTTTCGTAGAAAACTGTTTTCCGCAATTGCAAAATATAGGGATTTAGCTAATGAATGAACGATACCAAAAAGTCAATATGTGAAAAAACTGAGTTACTGCTTTTCTCCTTAGGATGGCAGTAAAAAAAGCAGCTAGTGCTACCCAGCAAATCGGTTTAACTAAACTTCCAACATTGAATTGAGAAGAATCAAAACCAAAATTATTATCAACTCACATACACCAAATAAAAACGGAGTAAGATAGAACGTTGTCTATTTTTCCACGAAAGTAAAGAGTTACACAGTTGAATCGATTTCGACGGTTAGGCCATCATCAGTAACAAAACATGAACTGAAAGTACATCACGGAAAGCATATCTTATATAGGATCAAGTGAGAGGAGATTGAATCCTATTGGCTCAAGGAAATGAAAGGGGCGGGGAGGACCAACCAATGCCACTCAAGGCTTACAAAGTGAAAGGGGCACAAACAGTATCATTATGGAGAGGCGGAGCCAAACTTATTGCAAGAAAGAACAAAATAATGGTGAAATATTTTGAGGAATGACATCATTTAAAAATTTTCCTGACCTATCACTCTTAACAATTTCGAATTTTTCTAGCACATCCAACGATATTACTGATGATCGTCGAAATCGATTTAACAGTGTAACCCTTTACTTTCGTGGAAATATAGACAAAGTTCTATCTTACTCCGTTTTTATTTGAAATGGGTTTCCACAACTTCGTCAGCGAGTGACATAGTCCGTATCACATACACCATTTCATTCGCTTTATCATTTTCAATAATGAACCTTTGTAATCGAGCCCCAACGTGTTAACTTGAAGTATTCCTGGTGTGATGCCGAACTGGTTTAAATCTGATGCAATTTTCGTGCACCATATCATATGACTGATGATGATATTCATCGTTAGTTATAGGCCGATTGCGTGACTTTTCTGGCCCAATAATCTAAATGAATATTTCGTACAACATCGTAAGATTTATCGAACAATCAATATGCCTACATAATGGATCTCCTATTTCCCTACAACCCGCTCACCAGCCCCTTAACCAATGACCTTTACTGTGTGTTCTGCGACATGTGTCAGTTTTCAGTTTTAAAAATTGAATCTAAGAGTTCGGTTGGTACAGTATATCACTGCTCAGCGTGCCAACAAGCTCTAGTGACATATGTTGGAGCCAAATAGTATATTCGATGGAGTAGATCTCTGCATCTGCGTGATAGGGTGAGTAAAACACGTTTTTCTAGTTTCGAGACGTGTATAACATGAAGAGAAGAACATTATTCGCTTTTTTAAACTGAATGTGCTGGACTCTTATTATGTATGAGTGCATTGTTTCCATTATGATTGCAGAACTTGTACATCTTGGAGACCTATAAAGTAGCTGGAATGAACGAATTCGAATTCCTCAAAGTTAAAACTATGCTCACGAGCAACAAGTATTTAAGCAAGTATGTTTATATCCTCGTCTTCCTTATTACCACATCAAGATGTCTAAAATAAACATAATTAAAGTAACAGAATGAGTGGTGGGGTACATGAGAGAAAGAATTTTCATTAATTGAACCTATGTACTGATTAATGTGCACATTGTTCAGATGCGTTTAGGAAATTAGAGTATTTCGTATTCACGGTTTTCCTGCGGAGGTTTCCATATTCGTGAAGAAGATTAGAACTATGTTGAGTGGTATGGTGCACGTGAAGCAGGAGCGACGCTTCCCCCAAAGGGCCATACTTCAAGGGCCTGATGAGAAAATATTAATTCCGTGTAAAAGGTGGAAAAGGGGGAAGGTAACTTAAATGTTTCACCGGGCAGAAACCCGGCTTGAAACTGACGTTGACTCACGCACTGAGGAGAAATACCGTGCGAGTGGAAAATACACTAGGAGGGTATACAGCCGAGACAGTTTCGGTGGAAAGGGAGGGTGGTTAGTACCCATTCCGTTCCACTTCCCTGTCACCTGAGGGTGGAAATGATTAACTCAAGGCGAAAAGTTCGCTTGGTTGAAAACCCGACGGATTCTCGTATTTCTCCAAGCGAGGATTGACTCGTACGTGGGTCGAATTTTCCTTTTCATGGGGTTTTTCTTCCCTTGTGGTTTGTTGTTTTTCAATTCATCTCCCACGCTGCGACAACGTTTCAAGCCGAAAGCTGGGATGACGCTCAAGTTGGGTTCAACTTTAGAGGATGTAATCCGGCGGAGATGTTTCAAGACATTTCTAAAGTATTGACAAAACCGAACATTACAGACTCTTGCTTGGTCCAAAAGAGAAATCTCAATGCTGTGCTCGTTGTACACTGAATGGAAAATGATGAAGTTCCTGTTGTACAGCGAGACCTTAAGAAACAATTTCTAATTAGTTTACTATTCCTACAAAAAATCTTGATAATTCCCCATCGTTTTTTCTCGCAATTTTCAATAATGCAGTAATCTATTATGTTACGATACGTACTGAACAGGGGATGTAAATAATCTGTTTGATCGTGTTTTATGAACGGCTATACCATTCATCGTATAGGTTTGACTGGAAGCTGTTACCTCATTGGATATGCAGATGATATTGCGGCGGTGATTTTGGCTATAATCACAGAACTGGCCTAGAACAAACTGAACCAAGTCATGACAAAAATCACCTGGTGGATGGTCATATGTTCACTTTAGCTGCTAAAACGGAAGTAGTTGTTTTTACCAGAAAGCGAATCCCCACTATTATAATAGTGCAAATCGAGGGCACAGAGGTCACTAGCGAACAAACAGTTACATGTCTAGGAGTGACATTAGATACCAACGTTACATTCTGGGAACAAATTAAAAAAGCAATGGACAAGGCAGAGGTGAAGCAATGAAGGAGGTGGACAGCACGCTTGATACCACATGTTCAAAAGTATGGAGCGGAGAACTTTTTCTTAATTCAGTTCCTCTCCGGACACGGACTGTTTTACTCCTACCTTCACAGAAACGGGAAAGTAGAAAATCCAAATTATCCGAACTGTGATGCGTTTCACACAATCTTCGAGCGTAAGCAGTGGGAAACACAAAGAATATATCTGCGGAATGACCTGGAAATGCCATCTAAAGACATGACACCGGAGAATATAGTTGCCAATATGCTTGAAAGAGCATTGGACCTCTGTAGTTGTCTATTTTCAAGGGCCCCTGCAGAGAAAGATTGCCCAAGAAGTGGATAGACTGAGGAGGCTACCAATGGACCGAAAAGACTAAAAACGTCCCAAGTTAAACAGTTCCAGGCGGAGTTCCAACGTGGGATAGGAAGTTGAGGAATTAGTGGGTTTAAATCCTACATAACCCGAAGAGCGGTCCGTTCTGGGTATCTTACGAGAATTCCACCGTAGGATCTTAAAGATTTCCTCATCTGCCTACTGAAAAAAAATCGTCAACGTTTGAAATTAAGGATGTAGGGACCTTGTAAACATGTAGTCTAAGCTAAGGACAATTTATTCCCTAATCGACGAACGTTACTTAAATTTGGTAGAAAGACCTGAATCCGATCATTTTTCATGAACAACTCTTCTAGAAAATGGGTGGGGAAAATGTCTCACAAAAGAAGTGTAATGTGCGTGACTCGGGTTGAGAGACCGCTACGTTGATCAACTCGAGCAGTGGAGGAGAGTCAACCACACCCAAGACCAGCTTTTGAAATCGTGCTTCTTTCAACAAATATCGTAAAGTTTCAAGCCTCTGCGTACCACTTCTGGTTCGGAGACCAAATAATACAGGATATCCAATTACATGCCTGTTGGAGCAAGAACTTCAAGAACAGTAAGGTTCACACAACGCTATTGGCTCAAAACAATCGAGCATACAGTTTTTCATCATATTCAATACGATCTGCGGCTGACCTGGCTTGGCACAAGTTTCTGTTCTGCTATCTGAGAGTTCGGATTTTACAAAGCCAGGGAGGATTCATCGAACGTACTCAGAACAAGCCCAAACGAAAAAGAACTTATAAAATCGTCATCGTAAATAGTTTAAAGGTTCCATTGAAAGGTGGTTCGATGAAAGTTATCAAGTGCGAGGTAGAGTAAACTGATGGAACTATAAAATCACTCAAAAGGAATCGGGTTGGAAATAACCACAGAACGTAAACAACTAGCTGAATGTTGGTCCGCTCTATATAAAACAGCTGGGGCGGATGTTTGACTTCTCCAAAGATGCATTGATCGAAACAGAGTTTAACTTGTTGTGCGGTACATGTTACTGGGTCTACCGTTCAATATTAAGTCACTGAACATTATAATATATCATACCATATTGCTGTGAATGAACAATTACAGTTCTTTCTTTAAATTGTCATATTGCATCAAGATTTGAAGACATTTGATTGTGTCATGACAAATACTTCAGTTGACCGAGTTTTGATTAAAAATCATCAATCATATACTCCCCAAAATCATTATTGGATTATATTTACCACTCTGTAAGCGTAAAGTACTCTCGAGCAAATGGTTGATACCACTAAATTCTTTCGTGCACTGTCCGAGGAAAACTGGTTGGACCTCCTGAAAAACTCCTGTCCTTTCCAAACGTTTCAGAATCCGGGTGAAAAGCTTAAAAAGTTTCACCTCTGCAGAACCCGCAGAAAAACTTAATTGAAAAACTAAGGGAGAGGGGGAAAGGAAACTTTAGAGATGGGCTCCCGAGTCGTTTTCAGCGGTTGGAAATTGGCTACTTAACCCCAGGGCTTGGTGAATTTCATCTAGATTGAATGAATAGCACATGCAATATGCGATTCACAAAGAAGGTACAGTTTTAAAACTCAAGCCGAGCAGCAGTATTGCAGATTTAATCTTGTACTACAAAAACCTCCAAAACATGAACTAATTTATGATTCGACGTACCGCGAGTTCTTTTGAAAAAGGATATTCAGTCTCCGTTCTTAAAACATACAATGTTGTGATGTTAAGTAATCATTCTTGAGAAGTGTTTGAAGCATTACTCAAATGATACGTATCCAACCTGAAAAAAATTAAATTCATGTTTCAAGGTCGGCTGATTTATTTATTTATTTACAAACGGCACATAGTGTCAATGTTACAATTTAAATTAAATTTTATCCGTTATCATTGGCAAAGTAATATTTAAAAAAAAAATAGTCAAGCTGCATTGAAAGTCCAATATTGCTGGCAATATAGATGCAGGTGAATGAGTGGTGAAAGATGCGGCGAGACGTACGGCGAAGATTGTGCAAAATAGCAGTTGATAGAGAAGTGAAGATGATGGGTGGCGATGTTGATGTAGTGAGGTGTTGAGAAAGTATAAGATGAAAAGAGGTGGAGAGTTACCCCCTAGTTGGGTAATGAGGTGCCGAAAACCCAACAAGAGAAAGGGGATAGGTACACGAAATTTCACCTCTGACCAATTTAAAAGAGAATATCAAGTCCGGTTTTTATCTGAAATGAAAATACCTAGTTTTTATGTCCATAGGAGAAAAACCTTTTTTAAACGGAATGTTTCAGCAACAAGGAGGTACTCAGATACCCAAAATAAATCTGCCAAACGCTTCTATTCCGAGTTTTAGCAACGAGTTTTAGCAACCCAACCTGATTGAAATATTTTGATGGTAGTAAAATTGATTTTTTTTTTTTTTTTTTTTTTTTAAACAAGAAAACATGCCTAATGAAGTTCGACAATTTTCTTGACGAAATTTATGTTTTGCAAAGTTTTATATGTACATGTTTGACGTAATTCCCTCCCAAGAATTTCACGCTGCTCATGCACTCGAAAGACAAACCACCAAGCGTTATAGAGTTTGATATTGGGAGTCGTCTTTTGCGAGAAAATGGATAGACGACTGGCTTGGATGGATATATACTGAGACCTATACTCCTGAAGAGATCATTAGACAGCTTCACCAAGAAGTTCGATACTTGCCATTGGGTCACCGTTTGAGTCCGTACAGTCAGTAAAGAATGTCTCTGTACACCTGAGAAATGTTTAATTTTTTCAATTATCCAAGTGGGCTAATTCGAACATCTAGGTTCCAGCTGATATAAACATTGTTTTTCTGAATGGAAATCCCGAACACAAGAGCCATTTGCTTCAGAAAAGGAAAGGAAAAAAGTATCCACAAACAAACTGGAGTTCATGTGAATTAGTACAGGATCAATCAAGACTCTCTCACCCAATTGCAAATACCAGAGGTTTAGAATCATAAAAATTCATGGATTAGCATTTTTTCCGGCCTACATCATGGACGTCTCACAATGCAGGGAAGCGTGATAGAATTGATCCAGGTTAGTGAGGGTCAATTCAACCATGAGAAAAAACTATAACCGAATACAAATTCGTTCCAAATCATTCTATGACTGGAGATGAAAAAAAAAAAAAAAAAAAAAAAAACTGCAAATTCTTTCACTGGGGTTTATTATTCAATTGGCTTGCTTTCATGATTTGAATTTATACTAAGCTATGGATTGTGCATGTTTCACAGGTGATAGAGCGATTATTGAATTTCAGGAGGCACACAAATGTGAACAACTGATCAATCCAAATTGGTATTTTGGTTGAGAACAGATTTACGTGCTCTATGCATATCTCCTGAAATTCAATAATCGCTCTATCACCTGTGACGCACGCACACTCCAAAGCTTAGCAGAAATTCAAATCATGAACGCAAGGCAATTGAATAATAAATCTCAGTGAAAGAATTTGCAGCGTTTTCTGGTTGAGAACCGATTTACGTGCTCTATGGGTATCTCCTGAAATTCAATAATCGCTCTATGACCTGTGAAACACGCACACCCCAAAGCTTAGTAGAAATTCAAATCATGAATGCAAGCCAAATGAATAAAATTTAATAATAAACCCCAGCTTTTTACCTACATTTACTGGAATGCCTCAAACCGTGTATCGGCTATAACCCTTTTAGGAGTTCACTCCAGTATCTACATTACTACGTCACTACATCAGTACGTCACTAGGTTACTGATATCAAAACAAAAACAATAATAAATCAAAATAACGCAAATGTTGGCAGCATAAATCGGGAAATAGATCGGGAATGGTTTGACCTACGGAGGAGCTCATTCGATTCCTCGTAGAGTGTTCTTCAAAAAGAGTACACATTTAGGCCACTTCAACTGTTTTTGAGGTTTTTAGGGATTTTACAAAACTTTGACAGCCCTTAAAGGGCACTTTAAATTAACTGAGAGAGCCGGAAAAACGGACGGAAAAATTTGTATTGCAGATTCGGATTCTACACTCTTTGAAACGTAGACCATGAAATTTTCGAGGGGGGGGGGGGGGGTTTAGAATTGGTTTTTTTTTCAAGAGCGATTACAATGGTTTATTATTGAATACCTAATAAACCTAAACTACAAGTGTTCTTAAACAACTTCCGAAAACTGAATTCTTAAAACAATATTCATGATTTGTTATCGCTATTGTTCGTGTATTGTATTGTTTTGTCAGATACCTGCGTGGCACAAGTGCTCCCAGATACAAACCAGTAAGGCTCAGAAACTCGTGGATTTGATGAAGTCCTATTTGTTGGAAGTTATCTAGCAAAAAAGAGGGCCCACTAGCTATTAATCCATTTTTTGAGATCCGTCTTCTAGTGTCTTTGGACTGTACGACTACTTTTTTGCCTTTATAAAACTGAATTTGACGTAAGTGGACTTGATGTACGTTTGATGACAATTTGGCATAGTTTGTTTAATTGGAAAATTGTTTGACTTGAAATACGTTATAAAACACCTCTGTAAACACGTTCTTAAAATTACTATCCGATTATTCTTGGGTCGTGAGGTTACATTATTCGAGAAAAGCCAAGTGGGTGTACGGATACATTTTTTACTGTGTGTAGTTCTCTAACTCCATCACATAACTAACTAACTAACTCCACTCTTAATCTAGAAACAACATATTTCAAGATTAAAGAGTAAGAAAAATAGCAATGAATATATATTCTATTTAATAAGCTCGTAAAAACTTATTGGTCACAGACTTGAAGATCTTCAGTTGAGTTGTGAATGAATAGCAGTGCTTCTCCTACATCCCCTAATCGATCCTCTCTGCTCTCTACCTGCCTGCTAAGTGCTTAGCACATCCCCCTCGAGTCCCTCGGAACCTGTTATTGTACCTACGGTGCAAATTGAAACATGTTTTCTTTCCGCTAATAGTCGCGTTCATCAGCGCTATGCATATTAATGCGAGTACGGGAGCACTCTACGCATACGTAAAGGCCGATTTCCACAGTTCCGTGTATTAATTTATTATTCCAGCTAGGATGGGGCGACGGAACGGTAAAAATTATTTATCCCATGTACTCCCCAATTTCAGGCGATTTTTTCTGGGATTTGTCTTGTTTGCTTTTATCATAAGCAAGTGACTTGTTTGCAGTAGACTCCTAAGGTATTATACCGGACGACGCATTTACCTACGCCTAAGTGCCATAAGTTACACCTTATTATTTCAATAATTTGTATAATTTCATAAACCCTAGGCCAAAGGTGCCCCCCCTCCCTTACAACCAGCCCCCCCCCCCCCCATGTAAGTTGGTACCCCTCCCCAAATCAAAAATATAAAAAAATACTGGTAAGCACCCCATTTAGTATCTAAAACTAAAAGATTTATATAGGTATTGGAAAAATTCAAACCCAGTCGGCCATAGACAAAACGGGTATTTTCCTTGATATTCTTTACGTAGATGACATCGTATTCTCAATGGTTACAATCAAAAAGAACAAATGTTGATAATATCGTAAAATACATAAAAACATTAACAGTTTGAAGTCAAAAATTTTAAATTTGTAGTCTAAGACCATCTACAAGTTATCTAGGCACTTCCTAAGGTTGTTGCTTGTTAAATATATGTTTTTAAACCTTACGCAGCAGTTTTTGCCTCTGGGACGAGGGAACAGAAAATCTTTAGATCATTTCTTCATTAGAAATTAATTCAAGTACAAGTTTTTCTGCAGCTAGAACCATAAGACTGGACAATCATGAGTCTCCCATAGCTGATCTGAGTCTGTTTTTGATCATTTTAACTCAGACAAACTTGTTTTCAGTTAGAAAAACAAACAATATTTAAATTAATTACTAGCTTCATTATTATTTACGTTCTATCTAGTGATGTAGTATATTTTTGAATGTCGTCAATGTGTAAGCACTGTTTCATATTCACGTTAACTGAAGAAAATGTGATACTTGATTCTTGCTTGTTGGCTGCAACGAGAAATCTTCAGAACTTAATTTATTTGTTTATTGATTTTTACAATTTTGAACACAATCTGAAGTGCACTAGGCGATCCCGTGACAGTTGAGGAGAGAAAACGTGTTGGCCAATATAAAGGGTCTCTTACATGTATAGATACTTCATATATATCTAGTCAAACATTATCTCTTTTTGTATTCGTTAAAATCGAATGTAATCGACAGAAAATCTGTTTTGTTTTATTGGTTTTATTGGTTGTGATGATAGGATCACTTATTTTGATAAGAATTCTTAATATTTGATTAATAAACATGATATCACAATTTAAACTATTTTCTCAATTTTAACATTTTTTTATTGTTTATGATTTAAACATAAAAGTTGAAACATACCTAAACTGCCCCCGATGTTTTGGTAACCTTATCCGTGTCTAAGGAACAATTTTGTTCGACCGTTTTTATTCCGATTTATTTTAAGAATCTAACTTCCACGAAGAGACCCTCAATTTTACGAATTAATATATAGCCTACGACACTGTCAACGAATGTAGCTTACTAATGGTAAATGCATTTTCAAAATCGGTTCATTCTATCCAGAGATTCCCCCTTACAACCTCAAAAACTCACAAAGTTTACCTCTTTATAATATTAGTAAATGTAATGTGGCAGTCGAAAGTCGTCAGAGTTTCATGATCGTTTGCAAAATTAATTTATTCACTCATTGAAAGCATCGGTCCTGTACATTCAGCGATGTTGCGGTCGTTGTATAATTTGATACAAGTAAGTTTGTAGTCACATATTAACATTCCAGTGGGCGAACGTTTCAGGAACGTTATTAAATATTTGATTTATGTATGATGTATTGGAGAGACCGACGGTACCTTATTGTGTTGTTGTTAATAAGCCGCTCCGAAAGCTGAAAATACACAGGCAGCGTTGTCCGCCCCATACGAACACGGGTTTATAGTGGCCTACTCACGCGGGGGCGCCGGTTAAATTTCGTTGGGCGATATTTTGACATTTTGATGCCCGCAGATTCCCGAGACCATCCGCGCTTTCTCGAAATAGATACATTTGGTAAGTATTGATTTGACCCACTGCTCACCCTCACCTGTAGAACCGAAGCCGTCAAATGTCCCACACTGGAATTCGCCCAGTTTGAATGATGAAAATGAGGTAGCCATCAAATACAGGCACCCAAACAGCCTGATGGCTACTGCTGTTAAGTAATTAAAAAGGACCAAAACTGCTTTTATAGGTATTATTATAGTTTCAAAAACTAGTTTCATCATTACTGCTTTTGAGGCCCATTTCGTTTGTTAGAAGTACTTGTGATCGACCAAGGACAACTACCCACCCCTACACCTCCTACAAAGTTTAGGCTTGCGTTCCAAATTGAGTAGAATCCATACAAACTAATTGAAAAATATTTGTATTATTTGTTTGTGTAAGAATTTCAGCCGCAACCAAAAGGGCCACGAGCGTCTTCGTGCGAGGTACTAAGTGGGACACTGAAACTACAGTATATTAAAGGTAATGGCTTACAGTATATCAAAGTGGACTAAGACTAAATGGAAGTAAATTTATATATAAATGTATGAATTATATATGATAGAACATCAGCCATTTGAGAGGCCTCTAAAGGAGTCGATAAGGGCTGGGCGATCCTCTAAAAAGTGGCGGATGGATAAATCACCTCAACATCACGAGCTACTACATTAAGCAGGTGTCATGCAAGGGTGTGATTTTGTGAAGGATGTGTACATACGATTGGTATTACGACCGCGATTTGGTCCCTCCTCAAAAATTGGGTCGCGAAAGGGCCAACCGGGCACAGATTCCAAAGGACACTAACCTAAAGGGCATACAACCGACCTCACCCTGCCACTGCAAATGCCAGGTGGAATTGGCTTTACGTTGCTAGTAGGAAATCAGCATAGGTGCAATCGCTCTCCATGCAAGATCATTGCAGACTCCTGCATGAGATTGTACTTCGCA
This sequence comes from Creontiades dilutus, assembly GCA_031894815.1. NCBI lineage: Eukaryota > Metazoa > Arthropoda > Insecta > Hemiptera > Miridae > Creontiades > Creontiades dilutus. The sequence goes on along the minus strand of JAVIWC010001866.1, from coordinate 1,731,446 downwards.
AATGAGTGGTTCACTATTTTGCAGACGTAGTCACCTATCGAGCGTTCTTATGCTAATCCCTTTGTAACAACCACTTACATCTAAAAGCAAAGACACATCAGAGTTCAGGTACATCGACTTAGTTTCCTTCGGTACTGGTTCAATACAAATCCCAATCCCAAGCACCCCGCGCTCTAACTGCGTGCTTCTCACAGTACTTGAAGCGGCTCACTCTATCCTATCCAGAAGTAAATACCGCGCCAGTTAGTAGAATAGATGAGTATGGAAGGTTTATCATTATCGGAAATACCTGCATATATCTGATTTCCATTCCTACGATAATGCTTTCATAGTGCGAATTCTGCTGCTTATTTTGACAACTAGGTAAACCTCATACACATTTTCCTTTTTTTTTTTGACACATATCGAACTAGAAACACCATGTTGAGCGTGCTGAACCAGAAATACAATGTGAGGGGTTATTGATTCGGCACCGGTTCCTTTTACCGAAAACTCAAAATTACTATCATGCGACGAAAGTCCAAATCCTGGGGTTAACCATTCTAACGAATTATTTTACAGGCGTTTTCGAAATGCTGGCAATACGAGCAATCTCCATGCTGTATGTGAAATGGAAATCGTCATAATGGGTACGAGGTCCAACAAAGGACAGCGTTCGTTTGACCGGTGACCAGTTGATCCGTAACCATCTCTCAGTCGACCGGGATTTTTCTAATCGCTCAAAGGCGTTGACTTTCAAACGAAGTTCAACGCCCATGCGCCGTTCGTTTTATTCCATGAAAGGCGCCCTCTCGGATTACGGTTCGCCTCACTGAGAAGTGTAAAAACTCCCTTGCCGAGTTCAACGGGAGGTTAGTTATTGGAAATTCCCTCAACGATTCGCAGAAGCACATGTAGCTGTTGCCATTCATCTTTGGATTCATCTGAAGGAAAACCGTTCAATTTCCAACATTCAATTTTTGCTGTCTATACTTACATACTTTTCTGTTGATCGAAATAAGTATGTGAAAATACTAGTTTACCCACGAACCACTATATGAATGCACTGCACTACACACAAATAGCCAGTTACCAAACATCCATAATTGTGGACATACATTTGAAAAACCACTTTCGACAATATTGAATTTATATTTGATTTCTTTTAAATTTATTCCATGCTTGTTATTATTGTTTGTTTAGAGTATAAGGAGGAGATGGTCCAGTACAATGGAAAATATACCTTCAAAAAGGATAGGCGACTCAGGCGAGTTTTCTCGAATTTTCTCGAGTTTTCTCATATCATATCATTCTAGAGAATTGTCAAAATTGATTACGATTTAACTACGGTTGAGTAACAATAACAACAATACAGATTTACAATTAACGAGGCAATTGTGAAAAAACCGACCAGTAGTACAGGATATTGATCTGTAAGTACAAAAATGAATGCACTATCACAAAAAGGAAGTGCAGCATGATTAACCATAAAAATAAATAAAATGATGAAAAAAATACAGTAATATTCAGCTAATACAACATACTAGGCTCGTATGACATCCACAACAGATAGTGTACCTACCTGAAGAACCGTATGGTGTTCATGTAGAACGGGATACCGTATAAATGTGAAAATTACATCAATGAAATGGGTGCCTACCTGGCTAGACATAAAAATTGCCACATCAAAGTGAGGGATCGGACTTTATCTTTCATGACAGTTCAGTTTTATTAGCAGGTGAATATAACTTCTTTAAGCAACTTTCACAAATCAACTCTCGTTTTCTAATACGAGTACAATGATTTATGTAGTTTTCACCAATTGGAATTGAAGAGTCAACATGGAGGACTTTTAGCAACTATCGTCAAGAAACATTGAAGCCGGTAATAAGGAGAGCAAAATACCCACTCGAGTCGTACAAGTTATGAATTCATGATTAGTAGTAAATGTGGAGCTGCGGCCCCGTCCCTCCGCAGGAAACCCTTCTTGAATATTTCATGAAAATCGGTCCCTGGATTGTCGATGAATTTTGGATAAAGGTGCTAAGAGTAAATAGGTAGAGTAGGTTGGCGCCTAAACCGCTTCGAGTAATGTAAACCGACTTAACGTGGTACAAAAACTGTTTATTCTACGATGGAATGCTCGGGACAAAAACGATTGAGAAAATAACGCGAATAGTCATTTTTTAATCGAGAAGTTCTAATGATGGCTTGTATGTTACCTGTGAAATATATATATTTTATGAAGATCGTTGAAATCAATCATGACAAGAACGGTAGCCAACAAAGTCAACATTTTTTGTAGAACGTACATTCAGTTTTTTGAAGTTCTTTTTGATGTTTTAGTATGTCCTTTCTTAATCTGCGTGTGACTTCCGTAACTTCTTCTTATTTGACTGTTCACTGAATCAGTGTTTCTAAAATATTGATTGTACTGGTGGTGGGTTACAAATACCCCATCTTTTAAATTTCATGATCCGACAATTTGCGGTCAACAATAGATTCGTTTTGGACGCTCTTCGTATGAGTCAAATTATTGTATTTCTGAATAGATGCAACCACCGAACTATTAAAAAATATAACATGGATTTATGTTATGAGGTGTTGTATAGTACAGGGTGTCCCATCTATATCCAGCCCATAAAGCCCATTAAGGAATTACAGTCATACGGTGCGAGCTATCAAAAAATTGAACTGGACCTTTTCTATATTATTTTTACTCTGCTTGAAGGTGGTGGAACCCGTTATTCATTTTTCGATGTCTTAGTGCCTCAAATCTTCGATTGAAACTTGAGGTTACCTCTTGACCACCTTTTTTTATTTTAGTTTTCGATTCTACGTTGAATTTGGAAGAGAAAAGACACTGTTGAAACATTTTTTTAGAGACTTCGTGTCAGGGTTATTTTACTTTTTGCGAACAACAAAAATCGACGAATTCTTTTAGAAAAAAACGCTTCTCTCCAATTATCGTCAATATTTTTTAGATTTTGACCACTGTTTTGAAATCAGCATCAAATTTCCTATCAGCGGAAGCCAGTTTCCATCATCAACAATCATCATCAGAGGATTCACGAGAGGATGCACGGAGGGAAGAGAACAACCAATTTGCCAATCGAAGGATTGGCGGCCAACCCCCGGTCAGTTGCCCTGCAATCTCACCCCACTGGATTTTTTCCTTTGGGGTTATCTCAAAGATAAAATGTACGCCAGGCAATCCACTACACCAGAGACATTAAAAGGTGATCTGGTTCAAGCTTGCTTAGCTATTCCACCAGATGTGGTACGAAGAACAACTTCTTCGGTGAGAGATCGACTCGCAATCTGTTTACAGAAGCAAGGGGTCCGGAACGTACTTAATTTTAGTAGAATAAAAAGTGCCAACAATACTTGTCTAGTAAAATTTGTATGTGTACTACTTATTTACTTCCACTTGATGCAAGAATTGAAATGTCAATCCTCTGATGATGAATGAACCTCTAGTTTCAATCGGAGATTTTATACACTAAAACATCGGAAAATGAAAAACGGGTTCACCACTTTCAAGTAGAGTAAAAATATTATAGAAAAGGTCCGGTTCAAATTTTTTACAGCTCGCACTGTATGGCTGTAATTCCATAATGGGCGCATATAGATGGGACACCCTGTATAATGTGATATTACTAGTTTTGATGTATGGCATCGCAGGCGTCAGCGTTAGTGAACAGAATAAGAAATATATTGTACAATGTAACATTCTTGTGAGTTTGAGCTAGAGAGGTTGGGAGAGATTCAAAACATTTTACCGCAGTATTCTGATCATCTCTTAGAATTGAATACTAAGGAAAAGTGAATGACTAACGGTTCACGGAGTGTCATATTTAACGCAATTTCGTGTGATCATACCAATGGGCTAAGGTGCACTTCTAGACATAGATTCCTACACAGTTGCCCCTCTCAGGATAGAGATCCACACACTTCTCTTGGATATGTCCATTCTAGGTTCATTGCATCAAGGTCTTCTTCCATTAATTGATTTTAAGAATTGATCACTCTGTCTTAAAAATCAGTCAAACAATTGAAGATTTTGAGCGGGGTTTTCTTTAATTTTAATACTACATCATGATTCAATAATAAACATCAACGAATCTCAAGATTTAGTACGGTATGATTTGTGGTCTTAGTTCCATTATATACCACTAAAAAAACGTCTATCCAAAACACGAGCCGAGCATACCTTGGGAAGTTCAGCCAAGTCGTGACACTTCCATGTTCTTCTTGTAGCTACTATTGTATGAAGTATTACAATATTTGGTTCAATAGTTGTACAAAAATTGTATCTCTATTCTAACGATCAGTTTTATCTGTGTTTCTTCAGAAAACTAGAGCTTCATACAACAAACGATCCCGTTTACTTCAGCTCATCCTCTTAAATGAAGCTGTTTCCCGGCACGGAGTTGATCGCCCACTCAAGCGAGTTGGAGTAATCAACCTGTCCACCAAGATTTGTGATCCTCCTCTTTTGAGCTCTAATAGTCGTTTCGCTCGTAATGCACGCTATAAGTCGATCCGACAAATCGATCAGAATTCCTTATGGCTTTAAACGGTTCTTAACTCTGCGAGGCTCGATGGACGTATTTACTGTTGTTTTACGACTCCATGAGAACAAATACAAATAGAACAATCAAGATAGATGCCCATTCAATCATTGACAATGGTATGAACACCTTACTCGGCAAGTGCTTCAATCTCCCAAGTACTTTCAAAGTGCCCATGAGGAAATCAACGAAATGTAACATAAATCTTCCCCAAGAACCTAGACTTTCTATTCTCAAAACATTTAAAGTAAATGATAAAGTAGGTAGTAGTAATTCTCGATATTCATTTTGCAATGTTTGCCATTTACGAATGGTATGAGAGTCACAAGTGGAAGTTGATGATTCTTGTTCCTATCAATTTGCAATTTAATTCATTGACGACTGTTGAGCAATTTATTGATGTCACTGTACTCAGACTGTAATTAAATTATGACCATAATCTCCTTTTGGTTGAGATAATGTCAACTTTGTTCCCTTCGTTTTTGTTTTGAAGATAGGAGCAAAATCTTGTCTCGATTATCATTAAAACTGTATTTTTCGAAAGATTGGATATCTGTGAATGTTTATTGGAAAGTAATATTAAATGAAGAAGCTCGGTTATTTAAGTATTTGGAAAATCCCGACTTCAAAATTAGTTAATTTATGTTTTTCAACTATTTCAGGTTAGTCGTTTTTGGATCACAAAGTTCAGAGTGGTCGCAGTATTTCGACCTTTCCGAATGAAGAAATTCAGCGGTTGCCTTTTTCAATGATCTATAATTTAAAAACTCGCTATACCAGGATCAGTCTCTTCATGTCAAGTTACAATAGATGTTAACTCAATTGACAGTTATTTCGGACTCTCTACGAAACATTTAAATCCTCCTTATGAGAGGTTACCTCAAAACAATAATTTACCCATGAACGTGAATCAAAATAGGAAGAGAAGGGTATATTAGCAAGTCCTATGAATCAAAAGGGCTAAATTAGTGTATTAGGTATATTCACTATTTGAAGTTTTGTCGAGCTCTGAATGAGTCTGAATATATAGCAGACAGGCAACTTCACAATTTGAAGTTTTGTGTTAACTGCTCTTGTTGTGTGGTGTTTGTCAAATAGCTGGTCCTTAGCAGCACAAAGTATTGAGTTTCATTGTTCCTCTGCTTCGGTCATTTGTGATTACATTATCGGAAATTCGTTGCTAGAACGACTGTCGTCAGTTCGGGATCTTGGCCAGCTGTTGGACCATCAGCTTACTTTTGCTATCAGATTGGTTTAATCTGCTGGAATTCATCAGCTCTACTTTAGAGTTCAATCAAATACCTGCAATCGCAGTTCTCTGCAAGAGACTTGCTCCCATTTTCTCCTCCGTTTTACATGTTCCGTATTCTATCTACCTCCTGGAGACAGTTAACTATCGGTCCTCACGTTAAGTGGCACTTAAAGCTCCTTGTTCCTCAGGAACACGTGTGTTTCGAGTATAAATAAATACTGTGACAAACCGTGCCCTTAATCAAGGAAATTCATCTCGAACATTCCATTCTTCAATATGCTGATGTTGGAACCTTCAGGCTGTCCATCACCATTAACAGAGCTGAAACTCAGTGGACTCGTTCCATTCCTCGATTAAATTATTTGATTTAGTTCCCATTTTCTCCAGCCAAACGTTTCACCGCCCATTAGCAGACGTGAAACTCCATGTACCCCTTCCCGCTTCTCGATCAAATGATTTGTTATGGATCCCGCTTTCTCCAATCAACTGTATCACCTCTCATTAGCCTGACAGGCGATAGAAGGCAATTATATATTGAGCTAGTGTTCCGATATTGATTTATTTAATGTCTGTATGCCCATATTTCGATCAAAACTGCACATCTGATCACATCATCACATATTTTATATACCTCTATTTTGTATGTTTTACTACTTCCTAGCCTGTAGGTAGCAGAAGCGTTTTAGGATTGAAACCATTCTGAACAATTTTCGTTTCCTGTGAGTATCTATCCACAGATTCTTGTAAAAAGCTTAGTTTTTACAATTTTCGTCTTGAAATTTCGGGAAATATACGATTCAGGCTGCAGATGCCCTCCTGTGAGTTTCCTAGGTCAAAAAATCAGTTTTGCACATGTCCAAGTGTTAAATCCATCAAGCATAATTCCTCACGTCCTTGTCTTCCTATCCAGCTCAGACTTGATGGTGGTTGGAGAAGATTAGTTTAGTAAATTATTGCTTATTTAATTGCATGACCATTTCAATATGATCGATTCCCTCCAACTACACGTCCGCTATTGAATCTTGAAGGTTATAGGACAACATTCCAACGATCTACACTGGGGTATTATATTATGGATATGAGGAAGGTGTGTGCCAAACCCAACTAAACAGACTTTTTTGGAACTTGTTTCTGCCACATTATCTATCAGTGTTTTATTTCGGAACTATTTATATGCACAACTATTTTCCATTTCGTTGTTGTTTTCTGTTTTGTTCGAGAGGTTACTGTGTGTCTACAATTTTTAACGTGTACTCATGAATTTAACCATTTCAGTTCAAGATATTACATTGAAAAACAAATGTCCATATGGAATAACAAATTATTGAAACTTCCTTGTCGCTGATGATCAGGTAAGTTTCCAAGTTCTGCTGACGGTCTACTGATGCCCAGACACTTCGAATCTTTAGTAAAGAGCTGATAATGTATTCAGCGTGTCCGCAAGTTTTTCAATCCACAACCGATTTTGAAGAAATCTTTCGGGATTAATTGGGTTTGATCCTAAATAACACACTTCAGATTCCATTTCTTCCGTATCAATGGTTACATTACATGCAACATGTGTGTTTCGGACAAATCATCCCGCAGCAATAATTGCTAGCAATAATAATTATTATAACTTCATGAGATTTATGTATTATTAGGTTTTCGGCATTTGAATGATTTATAAATAGTGAGGATGAACGATAAGAAGGATTGTTGTCTGCAAGCCCGATTTTTATGTTTTCGGAGAGGACGAAGAGCGTAAAATTTTCAAAACAGTCATTGATGACACTTGCTATTTTCAAGGCCTGGGGCAATATTTGCTTTAGGTTTATGCTCAGGAATAGCGGTGCCAAGGAATGACAAGTTGGAACAATCATTATCCATGTACACAAACTCTAGTAGTTCTAAAATAAGTGAATATTCGCAACATCCTCAGAATCTTCCAAAAAAAAACCATAATATTTCTTCAGGTAAGCCTATTCAATGCTACCGACAATTGAGAATATGGAGCATTTTTAAACACTAAGTTAAGCGCTCCAGAAGCTCGAAATATTGGATATCTAGCAATCCGAGTAGACTCATTATAAATGTCGTCAGAAACGAATATTGAGAAATACTTGTCTCCTGTAACCGATGCTAAAATATACTTTAAGTTAGAATTTCGTAGCTTTCTGGCCAAATTAAGGGTAGTTATCTTTCTTGAGAGTCCTTATTTCCACCAAGGAGATGAAAACAATGGATCAGTTGCACTTTCCGAGGACGTTCTGAAGATAAACAGGTTTATGCTCCAGGTTCAGCAGCTTATGACATATCCACTCATGATTTGATGTAATGTGAGTTGCATTGAGGACTTATCGATACAAAACTATTGAGGATATTGTTGATATCAAACTATTCATCCCAAAATCGATAAGCATAATTTCAAGTAATAAGAAATTTAAGTAACAAGCCTTCATCTTCTAATGTATCTATTTCTATGCCCTCACCGACTGATTGAAAGTTATTGAGCGAAATTGGTTCCCGGGAGATAAAATACGTTATATTAAGTAATGGATGGAAATATCCTTGAGATGGTTCTATCTTCGGATATTATTCATAGGGAGCTTTATTACTCTCTATCTTCCAAATGGTTTTAATGGTTTGAAATAACGGCCGAGGGAGACGGAAGTTTAATAGCTGCTTGGCTAGCACTATTTTGAAGCTGCGACGATTGTCATCGTACTGCGTAGAAACGCGTGGGTGGTTGGTTGTAGAGCGTTGGAGCAAAGGAAGTGTAAAGCCGCGGTGAGGGGGTGTAATGTTCAGCGGGGGTGGGTAAGTGGATGCCATCAAAACGGATTTATAGTTCAGACTGAGCTTGGATGTGGGGAAGTCGGGAAAATATAAGTCGCATCGCTGGAGGAAGCCATATGAAAACGTTGTAGGATTCCAGATACCACGAAAGGAAAGGATTTCGGTCGTTCAGTTCTTGTGCATTCACTGCAGGCTCCAGGTATAACTACAGGTGCTGCAGTTCCCAGATCCATTGGGGGGGACACACAGTGACATTCCGTAAAGTACAATTAGCCTTGAACAACAAGGAGGTACTTGAATTCTAACTCTCCAGAAGTCCGTAAGTTTATTGTTAATAGAACGCTGTTTACTATTATTGTCTTAGCTTCCTCGAATCAGGATTCCATTGAGTTTAAATCTGGCAATCGTTTTGATGATTTTTAGAAAACTTATTAGGTTGATTGCTTGGGTATTCCAAGCTATGCTTATCGAATTCCCAAAATATTCCTAATATAGCGTTGTTTAGAAAGTTGTTGCTCTATTCATTCAGATATTTTTCAGTTTTTTGTATCTCTTCGCAATTTCGATGTTCTTTTTAGTTCGTTTTTCTCGTGATACAATGCACATTACTTATTTCTTGTCGAAGTCTTGCAGAGAATTGTAATTAGATAATGGTGAAAGGAAGGGTGGAGTTGGGATGCAAAATAATATAAGTATTCTCATGTTCCTTCAATTCTTGTGCATTTATAGTGACCGGTCCACCGGGGAGCCCATGTGATAACGCGAAAGAATTCCATGAAAATGTAGGATTTAATTTATTTGGTTTATACGCATTATGCTTATCATGCTTGTTTCAATAGAGTTGTATAAAGTCATGTGATGCTGTTGTGAGATTCCAAATCCCTTAGATGATTAGGAATACCATTTTCCCGTGCCTATTCAGTCAAGCTAATGGTTCAGGTTAATATTGTCTCGAAGGTAGGGTAGAGGGGGGGGGGGGATAAGTGCATCGAAGAAGGAAGCCTTGTGGTGTCGTTATACGATTCCGTGAAAAATCAGTCTGGGTAACGAGGGATGCCGTTTTCTTTTTCCTATACATACTACATCGTGGTTTTCAATGAAGAAGAGATGAATGAGTGAAGGGTACTGAAGGACTTTTGAATCCCATGAATGAGGCATGAACAATATCTGCCAAGTAGGATGTGGCTCAATAGCTTTTCCATATCCGTTTAAAATAATCTTGAAACGTCCCAAAGCAGATTCCTGTTGTTGAAGGAAATAGTGGACAAACCGTAGTTATAAGGCTCCAGAAGACGCTCATTACCAAGCATTCTGATGATATGATGAAGTTGAAATTGATGAGATTACTGAACCACCCTACCCGACTATTCTCCAAGCGTTATAAGACGACTCGAACGTGATAACATTATGCTTGAAAAGTTTGGTGTATGTGCTTGCCCAGACTAATTTATTGATTTGAACTTAACCAGCAAAATCGAATGAAAGATGTAGAACTTGAGACAGATACAGATATTTTAAGATGTACTTATTAAGCCAAAAAGACAAACAACAAAAATTGTAGTAAATGAAAGTCATTTCTGTAAACAATTTATATCTACTTTCTAATAATAATTATTATTTATTCCTATTTTTCTTGGTTAAATTAACCGAACGTGGAAACAATGCTTCCTCTACACACGATGCGCTAGGCCAGACAGTTTGTTGTCAATTTGAGCTGGAACCCCATCTTAACATTGACGGTCGTATAAGGAGAAAGGATAGACGGTAGTCTAGCGTCATGGCATCAAGAGCTGAACTCACAACATGATGGCATAGCATAGTGGCAGACCCATCGATGTTATAATTACAGAGTGCTTACTAAATCGATGGGCAGACCAATTTTGGCCCGACCCACCCAAAATGCCCGGGGTCGGGTCTGAGACCCTTAATGAAAGGCGCCTCGATGAAGACAGCAGCATAGTCCTTGAAGTGACTTAAAAAGATGTGCTTTTCTGAATATTGCACAACCATCTTTGTGAAGCATGTACTTATTATCTAAACGAAACTGTTATTGCAAGAAGTTGAAAACATGTTTGCCTTCCAAAATCAAATCTTTCACCTCTCTTTCATAGCTTGCTAATCAATTTTGTTTTCTGTCTGTACAGTAGTCTTTACTGTTCCCTTATATCAAACACTGAAATGGTAAATAAGTGAGACACACAATTGGATTTGTAATTAACAAATAGAAAATAAATTGTAGCACTTCTTCTGATTTTCTCAATATTATGTGTTAGAGAGTGGCCATTATGGTTTCTAGAATTGCTAATTAAAAAAAAAAAAAAAAAAAAAAAAAAATCCGAGTGTATTTACAGAATTTCTCATTTAGAGAAAAAAAGTTTTTGATGAACGAATGAAACGCGAACAGGCTTCTTTTTAGTGTCCTTCCACAATAGAGTTCACAATCTGTCACTTTTAATAAGTAACAGGGCTAAGTTATTGGCATTCTCGTTTATTAGGATCGACCCGTGACGATTCCTGGGAGTCTTGGGTATTCGATTTCTTGCGGACTTCAAATTGATGGCGACAACTTGCCGATAACAATCCCTCAGCACGGGGAAAAAAAGCCTTAGAGCAAGTTTTTCGCAGGGAGCTGGTGATACTTCAAGGGCTGATACATCGTTAATGCCTTCCTCCCCGGTGAAACTTTTAGATTCTCCAACTCATAAAAGTATTTCCGACGGAGAAAGTAGTTACTGTGTTTTCCTTCAAACTCCACCTTTCCCGCTCAACGACAGAATAGAAACTGAATTTTTCATCGATTTTGTTTTTCTTCCAAGTTTTGGGAGGCCTCGAACAGGAGCTTTTTTCTTTAGGAAACTTCGGTCTACAGAAGTCACAATTTCCCCCGCATGAGATTTTAATGCGGGGGCTCAATACACTTAAATCGTATTGATAACGATAACTGGGTGATTCTCAAACTAAGGGCAATTTTCAGGTCCGGACATTTTAATAATTTAAGTGTTTCTTTTGCTAGGTTTTTGGATGTTTATCACTTAATTGGCCTCCCTGGATGTCTTTCTGATGCCCAGTCATTCAAGACATCCCATAATTCTCGACGAAATTCAAATTTGATATAAGTCATAACAATGGCGTTGCGGTTTCGGTCACGGCAATCACAATTTGGTATGTTTTCACCTACACAATTCGGAATTTCAACAAAGATTCTTCCAATACTACTGGAATTGTCGTGGGTTTTAAAAATGTATCATGATACGGCCTTCCAAGAGAGTAGGTAAGTGGGTAGAAAGATTCTCGTTGAAAATCTGTCATCTCCGCAGTTCCAGCTCTGCCAGACTTCTATCGAAATCGCAGTCCTTTACCGGTATGCAAGTTTCCCTGTAAAATTAGGTCAGCCATCTCCTTCCCTTGTCACTACCAATTAGTGTTTAAAAACAAGTTTGAATTTTAACAATAGGTCTACGGCCGTTTGGTTTTGTACGCACGTTTTTGTCTCCCTTTTTTGAATGCAATACAGAATAATTATTAAAAGGAGCACTCATAGTGACTACTTCGAATTTGACGAGGTAACCCAATGTACTTCGTCTTAAATTCTGACTGGGAACCTATTTTCCCGATATTCCCTGATTATCTTCCGTGATTATATTTTCCTAGGAGCATAAATCTATGCTAAAGGTTGGTTGATCTATTGTACCAGTGTTCACCTATTCCACCTGCAACACAGTTTTAATATAGGGATAACCTTTAATTCGCCGGAGGTCGGGCTGACATTAAAGCAATAAGTCACTCCTGGCGCAGATGGTAGATCACGAAAAAACACAGAATGATCACCGTCATCCCGCTCTACTCCTGCCCTCCGAGATACCTGCCCAGTTCATTTTGTTTATTTTCGTCCGTCCCCAAAAGAAAACAGTTGCCGCTCGTGAAGTTTTTCTGCCGTCCGCTTATTTTCCCGTTCGTCCTGATTTCCAGCTTTCAGTTATTTCAAAACGTTTGTTTGGTCGTAGACCGAGCACCGCTTGGAATAACTCCTTTCCCCTCCACCACCATTGAATCTCAAAAAGGCCGTGAAACGGCTTCTGGTTCTTTTGAAGGGCTTCTGCATGCGTATTAAACCATTCTTATTCGCGAGCTAGATTTAGAAGATTCGATTTAAAGGGGAAATCATTGTGTTCTGTTAGCGACACAAATGACCGCACCCGTTTATTCTTTAATCTACCAAAATAAAATTCCTACCCTTGAGAAACGTCATGTTACAATTTCTCCTTGTATTCCTCGTTTATTGAACCATGATCGCAGTCTTTAGCTCAATGAAGCTGAAGTTCTTGATCTGAGACATTTGACATGGCTCATTTGCAGTAATTTTAATTTAATTTATTTATTTGGCATCAGTTACAATTTTAACTATACAGCCAACATAATTATCAGTATTATGATTTTCAAAATTATAAAGTAACAGGGTATTCGATGCCGAAGTATCACAATTTTAGTCATTTGCAGTAAGCGTCATCTCTACTAACCATGTTAAAACATTTTTCAAACCGGTCCTTCTAAATCCAAATAAATTATCCCCCCTATCCACCCAAAAACATTCCACGGATATAGCGACACATCAACCACATCGTTTTGATTTTCTTGAAAATTGTGAAACCTCGTCAGAAGTCGTTCAGTGTCAATGTCAATGTTAGGTCACCGTGCATAATACAATATTTAAAAACTTCAAAACCTGTTTCCTCATGTTTGATGAGGCTAAAATTCGTCCGGAATTAGAAGGGTTCCCTCCTTCTTCCTCGCGAAGCATTTGAGAGAACGCTGCCATTCTCTCATTCAAATTGACAGGATTAATCATTTTTTCATTTACGATTCAATAGTAACTAATACCAATACTACACGTCAGTTAGACAACCGGGCTACGTTTTTACGTTAGTCTTGTTTCGAGTTAGTTCATCCAAATTAGACAAGTGGATGTGATTTAGTAGGCGGAACCCCACTCGATTGTATTATTTGCACGTATTGCTGGGGTGCAATCGACGATTTCAGAGGAAAAATTTATCGTCAAAAGCTGATTGTGTAGGACTTGCTGTTCATCTTCATTTTTATCTATAAGTTTGAGCTCTGATCAGAATACAGAAAGATCAAGGCATCCTACAGACAATGTTCGTCTTGAGTCTGTGTATGTCCGTCCAATTTAAGGATTTTGAGGTAGAGATCGTTAAATAGCTTCTCAAAATCCAACCCCAATGACTTATCGATCACTGGTATTTTCATTCAAACCAAACGAGTTCAGTGAAGATCCACTACTAAACATTTGGACAGGTTAAGGACAGATCATCAGCGTCATCATCGCACACGTGTTGTCAAGACTCGGGTCCCCGATTGTAATTTGGAAAAGTCATGCGGATATTTTACGTAAAAGTATAACTTGAAGTAGCTGGCTCAAATAGTAAAGAATGAATATATCATTAAAACTGCCATTTTTCATTAGTGGAAAACCGAGCTAACTTGATTTTCCTGAGGAATTGCTGAACAGACAGCAAATGAAGTAGACAGAATATTCTTGATACAAACCATAAAATGGTAGTACTATACAAAGTTACACCTACTTAACAGAAGACAAGTTCTGGGACTTGGAATTCTTCAGAAAACTAATTTACTTTATCCCCCAAGTTGACACCCGTTAAAATTTGAAGCGCGTCTCGATACAAAACTTTCCCCGGCCACTTTCATCTCCTCTTTACTCGGATTTATGGGGAACGGAGGTTAACCCGGGAGGCTTAAGTGCCTTTTTTACGCCCTGTTCTCCCAAGAATTACTAAGTAATTGCCCGCGATTTCCGCTGTGCAAATTTTTCTATAAAGCCGGACAGTTGTTCTACACCTTGTTTTTATACAAGTTCTGTAGTGCTTTTAGATTTCACGGATTTGTTTGTTTGTTATCTTTTGGGTAACTTACGTGTAACCTTGGTTAATCAAAATTAAACTTCGGTAAATTCGCTAAACCAATGATATTTGGAAAATCTTGATATCAAAACATTTTACTGAATACTTAAATTGGTTAGTAACCACCTTTACCGCCAAGGACAGAGTCTCCAAATGTTTATTATTGATGAGCGTTTTACCATAACGTAATTTAGTTCATTACTTTCGTAAGTATCCTTAAATAATAGGTTCACTTTGTAATGTTATGAACTCAACATAATATGGAATTGCAGGAAACGTAAAGAAGAGTTTAACACTGTCAATTCACTTCAAAAATCTCTTACATAGATTATTCACAGCTACGAGATCATACTCAAAGTGCTAACACAATATCAAAATACGAAAAACAGGAATGTGAAACTGTGTTTAGCACTATTTATGCATACTAATTGAGTTCGAAAATATTTTCTTTTAAAATGATGAGAGCATTAGTTGTAACGTTAAAAATGCAACAATATGGAAAATTAGATTATATTATGGTACCCAGATTGCATATTTTGTAGTCCTGTAGGAATGCTTTATATGTCAAAATGGTAAACATGGGTGAATCTCGAAGACCGTCCATAACAATAGCCTTCGAATGTCTGGAGGTACAGCCTGTTATTCATACTATGCATGACTAGGTTGTCTAGAATATTAATTTTCAGATAGTTCATTATGTTATTAATTATGGCAAACAGGTATTCCTGTCAATTGAAAACCGCACGGAACTGATCTCATATGGATTGGAATTTTGATGGGCCCGTTCAGTGAGGCAATGCTACGTACCAGTGTTTAAAATGTGTATATTTCAATTTGCCGAGCCTGCATAGTTAGGACTTAGAATAAATTGTCTAAAAGTGAAAAAAGGTTCATCAAAAAATTTCCGATTTTACTTCTCATTTTATTGATTCCTTTGAATTGGATAATAGTGTTAATTTTGATTTTTGTCACAATCGAAATTTCCTCTTTTTTCCACACTTACATCATTATGAAGAATATTTGTTTTGCGTCTGTTTCTCTTTTCCTGAGTCTCCAAACCCTTGTAACGAGTTTAATTTTTCTCAGTTTTCATCCGATTTTGAAGAAATTTCAAGAAAATAATGATCTGCAGTAAATCCTTTTCTCTAAATCGTGCTGTAATGATCCGCAGTTACTTCATTGCTCCCCAACCATTAGCATCACTACTTCTATCAAGCACCGTTTTCTCATTGCCTGATGAAGCGATTTTGACAATTTATTTACCGTTTTAATGTATGATTTATCCAAAACTTACAAACTTACTTGGACCTTGAAAGATCATTTGAAACATTTCAATGTAATGTCGGTACAGTCAAGCTAATTGTAAAGAATACATGGAAGCTGCATGTCACATCAAACTTGGTCGACCTTTTGGTTTATTATTAAATAATAAACCATTGTAATCGCTCTTGAAAAAAAAAAAAAAACCCCCCCCCCCCCCCCTGAAAATTTCATGTTTTACGTTTCAAAGGGTGTAGAATCCAGATCTGCAATAATCATTTTTCCTTCCGTCCGCCGTACGCCGAACGCACGATTTCTCCCAAACGGCTGGAGCAAAAAATCTGAAATTTTCAGGAAAAATCCATGTTGGTCCGACAACGCCACAATTCTTTAGCCTGCTCTCTCACTTAATTTAAAGTGCCCTTTAAGGGTTGTCAAAGTTTAGTAAAATCCCTAAAAGTCAAGGCGGCCTAAATGTGCACTTTTTTTGAAGAACATTCCATGAGGAATCGATTGCGAAATTTAAAATTTTCAAATAGAATATTTTTCCATTGTAATCTCTCTTGAAAAAAACGCTGCAAATTCTTTCAGTGGGGTTTATTATTCAATGATTCATGATTTTAATTTCTACTAAGCTTTGGAGTGTGCGTTTTTCACAGGTGATAGAGCGATTATTGAATTCCAGGACGCACACAAATATGATCAACTGATCAATCCAAATAGGTATTTTGGTTGAGAACCGATTTAAGTGCTCTATGCATATCTCCTGAAATTCAATAATCGCTCTATCACCTGTGAAACACGCACACTCCAAAGCTTAGAGAAATTCAAATCATTAATCACTGAATAATAAACCAAAGTGGAAGAATTTGCAGGGTTTTTCCATGGAGTTTTCCATTGGAAGCAGTTTGTGATTTGAGCTGAAATAGCGCAGCCAGAGCTTTTTATAGAGCAGAATCAGATACATAGATCGAAATTTCGTAAGTCTCACGAATGTTGCCCTTTCACAGGGGAAATCCATAAATATTTCTGATGATCGACCGCACATTGCAAAACTTCATGGAAGCCTGGTCAACGTTCCCGCGGCCTTGTCCGACAAAAGAGTGACCGCTAATTAGCGGACGTTTCTACGTCTCGATTTTATCACCATTTTCCTCTCGTTAGCCTTTGAGATGAAATCGCATTCCGCAACACAAAATGTGTAATGTGGCTTGACGGCTACCTGCAGGCCGGACGTCGGATGAAAACTGGAGCGGGCCACCTGAGAACCGGTTATCCCGCTGATCCACGTGCCATAATCGTGACGACTCAGCTTAGGATCGTTGGAACTGATAATTCAAACCGACAACTGTATAGAAAATATTAGACATCGATCATCTTATTGAAATCAATTTACCGCCTAAACGATCGGGTCCTCTGATCGATCAGCCGAGTTGGCACGTCATGTAACTTACCTTTCAGGAGCTCGTTTGTCCTCCACCATTGGTGCTTGTCCAGTTTTATACTTTGTAATTAGTCTGGTGATCTCAATGCTCGTTATGCTTGGCTTCTCAAAATTAAAAAAATATCGTGAATCAATCCATCTAGTAATCTATAGATTATTTGAACAAATAGATGATTCCATTAATACGACGCTGCCGCCGTTTAAAGCACTGTAAGAATAAACTGTTGCCTCCGTTTAACACTCTTGAATCAGGAGTACTCTTGTCCTCCCACCGTTAGCGTTTGGCCAGTGTTATCTTCTAACCCATTTCAATAGAAACGGAGAAAGATAGAACGTTGTCTATATCCGTTGAATCGATTTCGACGGTTAGGTCACCATCAGTAACAAACATGAGCCGAAGGTACATCACAGAAAGCTTATCTTATATAGGATCAAGCGAAAGGAGATTGAATCCTATTGGCTCAGGGAAGTGAAGGGGCGGGGAAGACCAGCCAATGCCACTCGAGGCTTACAAAGTGAAACGGGCACTAACAGTAACATTATGGAGAGGGGAGCCAAACTTACCACAAGAATGAAACCAATAATGGTGAAATATTTTGAGAAATTACATAATTTTAAACATTTTCCTAACCTATCACTCTTAACAATGTCGAATTTTTCTAGCACATCCAACATACCTCCCTTTGGGCATAAGTGAGGAAATTTGTTCTCATAGACGACCTTCTGAACGGGAGATGTAAGTTGGCAAGACAGCGATAACAATTTTCTATCACATCCAAAGTTGTATTGTGATTATCTAACGAATCTGTTGCAATGAGTACTGCTGAGAGGTAATACTACTGAACGTCAAGAGTAGATATGATATTGGCCAAGTGCCAAACACAGGAGCAGCTGAACGTCTAATCGTCAGTGGGAGATTTTCGTTTCTCACCAAAGATGTAGAAATGAAAAAAGTCGTTCCTGTCAACAAACATTCCAGTGACACACATTGTCTTGTTATACATTTAAAAAAGTTTTGTTTCTATGCCACAACTATTCATTAAATAGCCTCTATTAATCGCCAGACACGATAAAAAGTAGACATTTTAATATACGAATTGGTGCTCCTAAAACCGAGCATTCACATGATTCGCGGACCGGAGGGAGCGCTGGAGAATTGACGATGATTGCATTAATGCGGGCGGCCGCACTACACCAGACTACAGCACGGCACTGCGCCGTAGTCGCCCGCCTCGCACAGAACCACGTTCTTCCATTGCCAAAGTTACATGAGAAAACTCGCCGAATCGTGACTTCGAAAGACCTTCACGGTTTCCCGATCACCGATAGAACTCTCTCACCAGACATGGTGGACAGTTGAGGATTAAATTGATGTCAAATGATATCTTGGAATATCCCATTGCTGGATCAATATTAGACCATGTGCTAAAAGAGATCGATATCAACGAAACCACACCCCTCCCTTAAGGAATTTTTAGGTTTGGGCTTTGGATACCTAACTTTTAATGGAATCAACCGTGTACGGATCAGTATTTACGTCTCTGAATCCATGAAAGTATAAATAGTTTTCTCAACGCCCTGCTTGTACTTCCAATATAATCATTGTAAACTATCTAGATTTACAGTTACAGATAATAGCTGAACTGTTAACTAAGTAACAAACCATCTTATCCCTTTTATAAATTATGCACCTTCATAATCAATGAGTTTAAAGTCCGTTCTATCATCAAACATTCCAAAGATGCAGGCAATCTTTATAGAGATGCATGTAAACGAGAAAGTCAAGCAGCAACCCATGGATGTAAGAAAAATCGAATATTTGAAGTTTTTCAAACCAAGCACACTGAATAGATTCAGATGGAGTTGTGAAATTTAGATGTTTTCATATTCAAAGCGGAGCATCCCAAATCGAGCGATCTCATGGTTAGTGAACCGGGGTATGTGCTCGAGGGCTGATGACGATTGCATTAATGCGGGTGGCCGCACTACACCGAACTACTACACTGCATGAGACTACAGCACGACACTGCGCTTTAACTCCGCAGCGTCGGCCGCTCCACACAAAACCACGTTCTGCCATGGGCAGCGTTTGAGGCCGAAACTCGCCAAATCCTGACTCCAAGAGGCCTTCACGCTTCCCCGGTTCTCCCATGTAAATGAGCCACAACTCCCCCATCCTTCTACATCTCCTCCCCATCCATCCTTCCTCGTTGCTCCTATTTTATCCCGCCTACCTCAATAATTTCCCTCGTTATAAACCCACATTAATTTTCGCTTCGAGGAACTCGATCGGAGATCCCACCATTTAAATTGCTAATAACTGTCGGGAGACATTGATTAGCGATGTTGATTGATGAAGGCTTTGAGCGTTCTGTCACTCCAGCAGGAGTTGCATAGTTGACTTCACCTGTATAAACTAATCACTGACAATCACTAACCGACGAATTGACTGATCGTGAATGTAAGTTGATCATAGAAGATTATTTTATCCAGAATAGATACTGAAAATAGTTCCGACTACTCTTACAACACATAAATATTCACCGTTTTCACCGAAGAATCCATCTCCAATTTGCAAAACGTCAAACCTTAGAAAAAAATATATACATAAACAATTGGGGAACCCGTGCTTCGCAAGAAATATACCGTTCCTTTCAAAGGTTTTTCCAGTTCTCACGATTTTCCGCAGCTAATAAACTGGCTGTTAACAACCATAATAACAACAGTTAAGGAACCAAACAAATCGGTTGTGAAGGAAAGCGCCGTTTATGAAGTGGGAGGATGTTTTCGAGGTTTTGTCGTAGTCTATGTCGTGAACCGGTACTGGCTGACCGTTTTACGCCACTCCCGTCAAAATCCAGCTGTTTTGCCGTCAACTGAGAACGTAGATAAGTAGATAGTTGGGCAGAAACACACACACATACAAAGTTGAGTTTTATACATGTTTCAGCTTTTGTCAAAATTGGTTCGGCAGTTCGGCCGTTTATTGGGGACACACATACGATTATTTCATAGATAGATACATACATATAATCAAATACTTATACACAGGATACATGTATACAAGTATAAATCTGTCTTATGCAAACTTAAAATTCATTTCATATACATCTCTCTCTCGTAATCTGATCTCACTAAAATTAGAAGAAAAATCGGAAAAGATGATCGTGAAACATAAAATAAGTCGTGAAAAAAAACATTACAACATCCTTAGATAGGTCATGAATCTAAAATCCGTTTTCTTTTGAATCTACTCGCTCGTTCACTAACATTTAATCTCGGAGTAAACTGAGGAGAACTCGTGTGGGCACTTATAGTAAGAAATTATGAGGAAACGGAGCTCACTTTATCTCAAGAGCTTCTTGAACGTCTTTCAATTTTACACGTGAGTCCGGAGTAAAGTAAACTGAATCTTGTCAGACAATTATGTCAGACGTCATATTTGTGACAGTAATGTTGATTATTGAATATTTCCAAATAGTCTACTGAATTTCCCCTCGTATTGCCAACTTCAATAAATTGTCAATTTAGGCAAAATAGTAAATTTGTTTTTAATAGAGAGACTAAATATCTCATTTCTCCATTCATAAATACATTTACAGTTCACCATATAACTTGCCATGAACTAGCGTTTATTGTTTTGGACAACATTCAACATCGTTTTAATTTCAACTTCTTTATTGTAGCTCTCCACTTTCTGTAATTCCTATAATTCGTTCCACACCATTCGCAACTACCTCTAATGGAATCATTATTTTATGAATTTCGTAGAATTGTTAATCAGTTGCTGCATTCACACAATTGTATTTTTCATGCAAGAATCTCTAACCAAAAAATCAATGATCTCTTTTGTAAAAGTTTTGTAAAAGCGGAATTATTGTCATGTAGAATGGTGAACGAGTAGACCGCATTACATCATACCGTAAAACACACGAATGTACTCTTACATTGATCTAAAACATGTTAGAAATTAGAAGAATAAGGATTCAGTACGGTTAATACCAAGGATTTTCCCTTTTTGGTGTAATTAATATAATAAAAAACAGAAAATGATAAAAAACATAATTATTTTTCAAGTCAATTGGCTGATCATAGTTGTAGTTCTACCCAAGAAAGGCTGATTAAAGAAAATGGATGTCAAATGAATAACCGTTGTCTATTTCAACGAAATGAAAGAGTTCGATTTTGAATCGAGTATGACGGTTTGGTCTTCCGTACGATAGAAAGTACGGATGTTATAAAGTCATACGTGAAAGGGAACTGGAAGCCCACCGATCAAGAGAAAAGTAAGGTAGTGATCCCAAAAACCCTTAAATGACTTCATGACATTTAAAATGTTTTCATTTCATGTTAGAATAGAAATGTCAAGCAATAGTGAGTTACAATATAAATTTAACGGGTAAAATTAAAAAAATTATTCGGAATTGGATAACGTTGGAATTACACAGCCCCACAAAAAAAAGTAGACTAGGGTATCCCTATGCATTTTTCGGTGCTGAATTTGAATCCAAAGTCGAAAAAATCCCCTGACCTCCAAAATTTTGAGCTATGTCCTAAAAACTACCCTTAAATTGGTGTCAGAACCTTGTTTTTGAATCATGAGATTGGGATGAACTACGATATCTTTTTAAGAGAATTTCTACATTTTTTACAACCTCAGACAAGGAGAGTACTTGGGGAAACTAACTTCCTCTCAATCACACTCACGCCAAGTCGAGTGGGGTATGGATTTTTATGTTTTGGGGGTCCCTGAGATCGAATATGAACTTCCAAGAGCCTGTAGGCACCCCGCAACCCCTCAACCACCTCCTCCCCCTCCTAGGGGTTGAAATTTGAGTTCTCACGCCAAGTATAGTGGGGTATGGATTTCTATGTTTCTGGGTTTCCAAGAGCCCGTAGGCATCTCGTCTTCCCGTAATCACCCCTCCTAGGGGTTGAAATTTTATTTTTCGCGCCAAGTCGAATAAGGTAATTATTTCTGTGTTTCCAGGTTCTGAAAAGATGTTTCAAATATGATTTTTGAAAAGGCTTTCAAAGTTTGTTGTGGTTTCCCCTAATGACTTTGTTGAAAAAGGAACCTTTATTTCACATAACCGTACTAAACGGAGATTTACATAGCAATCACATTTTCATGAAACTAACACAATACAAAGTAAACGTCATCACTTGGCTACAGGATCTTCGGGACAACCAACAGACTTTCAATTCTTTCGGATTTTATTCCCTTTTCTTGTGATATATCCGTGATATTCGAAAGAATTGAAAGACATTAGACGAGACCCCAACAAAGTTAGAACGCCTTTTGAAAAATCATATTCAATTTCAGCGAACCTGGGAACACATAAATCCTTACCTTATTCGACTTGGCGTGAGAACTCCAATTTCCACCCCTAGGAGGGGGACGGGGTGGTTGATGGGTTAAGGGGTGCTACAGGCTCTTGGAAGATCATATTCGAACTCAGGGACCCAAAAAACATAGAAATCTCCCCCACTCGACTTGGCGTGAGAACTCATATTTCAACCCCTAAGGGGGGTGGCCGGGTGTGATTGAGGGGGAGGTAGTTTCTTTTAGTACTCTCCTTGTCCGAAGTTGAAAAAAAAAAAATAGAAATTTACTTAAAATGATATCGTAGTTCATCCCAATCTCACGATTCAAAAATAAGGTTCTGACACCAATTTAATGGTAGTTTTTTCCCATAGCTAAATTTTGGGAGTCAGGGGATTTTTGGACCTTGGATTCGAATTTAGCATCGAAAAATACATAGGGATACTCCAGTCTAGTTTACGGATCTTGACACTTTTTTGTTTTTGGGGCTGTGTTATACAATAGACCGTGACTATCTACAGCAACGACTGTTGTCATGGTGAGTTGTAACAAGTAACCATAACCATTCAGGTGCGAACTAACTAAAAGGGGAATTTCGCTAGGATGAATTGAAAGTGGACTTAACCCGTGATAACATTTTGATGGATCGTTAAGGAAGCGTTAAAGAAAAGGACCTTCGAATTATCCCCCTTACATTGATTTGGGTAAATACTTGAATGACACTTATTTAAAAGTCGATTGATGCAGCAAATTCCGTAACCTTAGATATTCAGCAACGAAGAGCAAATAAAGTTTTGTGGCAACAACTATCAAGAAGTTTAACGAAGGCACAATTTCGTTATATCGTCAAAATAATTTCGTATACGTTCTAGCATATGATTGAAGATGATGAACAATGATATTTTTAATTACTGATAACGTTGATATTTTTAATTTCATAACAAATTATATACTTACCTACATTATAAGCATTTCTTTCACTGGAAATGATGCTCTATTGAAAATTACAATACCTATATTCAGCGACGGTAACGGACATATATTGCGGGAACACAAGCAAATTTCTGTAATGGTACGAACGTATTTGGGGAACGAACTATTTCCAACTTACCAACTATTTTAACTTACAACTATTTCCAGTGATGAGAACCAACATACAGATGCCCAAAGGAACACATTTAGCGACCTTCTAGTTCCTTTAATTTTGTATCACCAGCCCCTTCCTTTTTTTCTGACCAATGGGATCCAAGCTCCCTTTCACCAGTGGTTATATAAATTCCGTCATTTTTATTGTGCGTATAGTTAAATTTTTACATGCTCACTTTGTCGTCTTAATGGATTTCACATTGTAATTTTTTTTATTTCGAGGACTTTATTCGACTTCCGTATTTGTCCAAATTGTTTCGTTTTTTAGATTTTCAACTGATTTGAGGATGATTGATTAAATTCGTAACAGTGAAGATCCATTTCTAATGTTGGCTACATTAGAAAATATGAAAGTTCACTAGCGTGGAAATCTACAGACATTCACACACAAAAAAGGTTGCTTTAACAAGTATCAAAAGGTTTGTAGTTGCCTTAGTGCAAATTTCCACAACCCCACAATAGTGGGGGAACTCGATCGCCGTAACATCTTCAAGCTGACCTAATTTCGATCAAATAATGGGAAAAAATCCAATTTAATCAGTCCGCGAGCGTTGAGTGCAAGTCTAACGATTTCTAGCTCATTCCAATCCCAACGAGGCTTGTTAATATTTAGCCGATTCGGCGTAAGCCTATAAATCTCATTGTGCTCCCTATCCGCCTGTGGTGGGTAGTAGATGACATCCATATGACGTGTGAATTCGGGAGATAGTGTTCGTGTTTTCAGTTTATACACTCGTATATTTATCTGGCAAACGAGTGTGTGTGTTTGCATTACGAATTGTCCGTGCCAAAACCGGAGCACGACCGTCCACATCTACTCCTGGGGATTGCAATTCTGGCTGTCCCCTCCACTCCCTTCCACCTCCGACCCTAATTATCCAATTTCGAGGTGGGTAGCATGATTTCGCACAATGTCCGCCGTTAATGCTTCCGACGAGGCCTTTCAATGGAAGAGCAAATGACTCTGGAAAGCGGGAGTTTCGGGGACGGCAAGTTTATCTTTTCGAAGATTAATAAAGTTTTCTCGTTACGCTTTTAATCCAGTTGAATGAGTTAACATCAGTTGAATGAATGACTCCATTGATGAACTTATTTCGTAAAAATATTAATGTGGCTCATTCAACTAAATTTGGGAACCTGCTGTTTTATGATGAAGAAACGTGTGGAGTTTACCAACTTCCATTACTAGCAACAAAACCCAAATTTACAGCCGGAGCTATATTCAGGATATCTCCTCTGATGTGAATTCATATTCTAAACCACTCCGTTCCCTGATTCATATTCACAAGATCGAAATTCCACCTCGCAGTATAGCTATTGTGTGACCTGAACAACTTATAGAGATAATCAAATTTTAGACTAACTCTTCACTGACATTTCCCACGACTGCCTCTCACAGTATAAACCTTCTATTCGTCATAGATGCATAAAGTTAACCGGCACGTTAACTTCCTGAATCTATTTGGTCCTCACTATTATATTTATTTGAAGCGAATTCAAAGATGTATTCTTACCGGCCCTTTTGTCCATTTTCAAAATAGGATAAATAGTACAGATCTGACACTTATCCACACAAAAAAATGCAGTGACATAACTGGATTAATTCTGAACTAACTCCAGTTCCTTTTTAGTGGAGCTGGCCGTAAAAATAAGATGATAAAAATTGATACGATAAAAGATAAATAATAAAGATGAGATAGAAATAATATAAGATAACAATTGCTATAATTGATCTACCAATCAATTTTGAGGTACAACTTACGAATTATAATAATTTTACTTTCATAAATGTTGATTGTTTTGATTGCGAAATGATTTCTTTGCATTGTAATCAATTTGGTACATTTAAAAACCCATCTCGTTGTTTATTCGATCGGGCAACGTTCGCACCACCCGTATTTCTACAGTGAACGTAAGATGATGTCATGGAAACTATATGTTGTAGTATCCACGGCGATATCCCCTAATGAGGAAGTGGTTTATTGTCTCCCAACACTCCCAGCGTCGTAAAACTGCCTTGCGGGTCCCACAAGCCCGGTGCAGCTCTTCCCCTAGCAGTAGACCCTACCACCGTTTATTCAGTCTTTATTATATCCCTGTGATTCGATTGGAGAAGATTATATCCGACCCTACCATGCTTCAAACCATCTTCCTCAATGAATAAACATAGAAAATGTACCAAAAGGTGTTGGGAGTTGAAATAAACCATTTCTAATGCGATTAGCAAAAGTTGAGCAACGTCGAGCGTGGAGAGCACTTGGATGGGTGACCTGTAAAGTAGGGGTCTCCCGCCCAAGTAGTTGTCACGCCTCTGTAAAGCAAACAGAATCCACTCAATGGGGCGAGGCAATGAATAGCGAAATCATCAGACCGAATTCGGCTCCCTCTAAAGGAATCCAGCTGATGACGTCCGCGACGCTAGTGGTAGTCTGAGAAAAAGTCCCCCTTCCATTGAGCTGAATGCGGTAATATGCTCCTCAACTCTCACAGGATGACCCAGATGCTTGAAGGCGACTGATTCTTCTCCCAAGGCGACGAATTCAAGAATTGGGATGGGCCAACTGACCATATCCATTACAATCATCATTTTCGAACTCAGGATAATGGCCTTTGTTTCGTTACAACTGTAAGTGAGCGAATATGAAGTTTCTTCGATGGTAGGTAGTAAATTATTTTCATTCAAATTATACCCAAGAAGATGAGCTTAGTGTTAAGAACAAGAAATACTGGATGAAAATTATGAAGATGGAGAACCGGTAAAGTGCAATGCGCTTTGCACAAGCTGATATATTAAAACTTCGGCTGGGATGTGTGTCTTTTAGGCATGATTGGTTCACATTTCTGGAGCTTGGGGCAGTTCTACTGCAACGGGTCATCTTCCCTCAAAGGAAGTTGTCAGTTGGGAATTTAGTATTGAAGAGGAAGCATCGGGGTTCGACGTTCTCCCTCTATTTCTCGGAAAAGTATCATTCTACCAGAACATGCTTTTGAGCACACATCACGCCACTCTTACATGGATTTATTGCTTTTCAGGCATGTGTGGTACGATTTTTATGGTTCATAGGCGTACATCCCTTTCATGGAGGTTTCAATGCTGAAAAGGCAAATGCCTGTCTAGGAGTGAGCACATCTTTCATGCCCAAAAGCAGATGTCTCGTCAAGTAAAATTATTCTAGTAGCTAATTTTAGAAAAAAATACCTCCAAGCTGTTTGGAGGCCAAGGTATTTGTTGTTTAGGTCATTCTACATAACTGTTTTTTTTTCTTCAAAGTACGGGTTTCGTTATCACCGTTGAAGAAAGGATAGGGAAACAGATGTTTTGCTTCGATATTACGATGACTTGCCATCGATGCCACACATTCGATAATATCGATATATCGATGTTTTGGCTTCCATAACATACGGTTGGTTTTTACTTCACCCACAGAAAAAATCCATCTAGTTTGCTTGCTACCTAACGTGAAAAAAAGGAATATAAAAAATTCTTTCAACTGCTGTGCTATTAGCAAATTTTCGAGGAAAGGGGTAGTCTGAGAGAAATGATTGTCTATACAGGGTGGAATCTGGTAAGTGACGAAAATAATTTTCTGTTACTCTGCATCAAAAATGTAGTAAAACCACGCCAACCGCACTTTTTCGTCTCAACCCGTTTTCTAGATACAATTCGTAAAAGGTTTTTTTCCAGAAAACAGTTTTTTTTTTACATAAAAACTCACGTTTCTCCACTTTAAAACAACTTTTTTCTACTTTTCACCACATTTAGTGAAATTTTCTTTATGGTCAATGCACATTCATCTCATAAACGAACCCCTAAGGACCGCAATGCAGTTCAAACATTGAAAATTTTAAAAAATTGCTAGTTTCTGAATTACTTTTATTTTAACTGCACTTCCGAAAAACGTGCTGGATCTTGTCAAACCTCAGGAAAACTTGGAAATTTAATCAGCTTTCTAATGACTCATGGCAAGAGAAAACATGAATATCCTCCTTCCAAGACCGGAAGGTGCCTAAGGTTTTTTCGCCTTCAAACTCGAATTTCTCCATGCGATCGACGTGGAATCGCAAAGTTGACCATACCATTAGGAAGCTGATTATATTTGCTATAGTTTTGCTATAGTTTTTCTGGGGTTTGGCAAGTTCCAGCACGTTTTTTGGAAGTGCAGTAAAAATAAAAGTAATTCAGAAACTAGCAATTTTTTTTTTTCAAATTTTCAATGTTCGAACTGCAATTGCGGTCCTTAGAGGTTCGTTTATGATTATGAATGTGCATTAGTCGTAAAGGAAATTTCACGCTGAATCCGAAAAGTAGTCAAAAGTAGAAAAAAGTTGTTTTAAAGTGGAAAAACGTGGGTTTTTATGTTTGAAGAAAAACTGTATATATTTTTTCAAGCTTTGAATGTATTGAAAGACAATTAATGAAATTATAATGTCGAAAACCGAGTTGAGTGAATGGGTATGCATTCAGCTAATTACTGTCGAATTTAATCAACGAGCCGAAAAGTGTAGGCAGAGTACATTACAGAGGGTTTGTCGATAGAGCTGCTCTGTCCTAATTTGCTGCTTGTCGAGAGTTTGTTACAGCAAATGCGTTCAGTATTAACTGATATTGACATTTAGAAATGAACGCTCACTGAGAACGTTGGCGAGCAATTCAAGGTATAAGTTCAATCAGCTGAGTTAACTCTGGTGCTATTTTTGGTCCGACGAATGCAGCCGATATTGAATCTGATCAGAGCCTGTACACGGCTGAGGTACCTAACCGTCGTGTTTTGCAGAGTGAGCTATTCACTACCTTGAGTGGCACTTCCCAGCAGAAATGTGTCCAATTGGGTTAATGTATGGGTTTGAAAGCTCTGACACTAAATTTCATCTTGAATTAATCCTATATTGATCTAGCATTATCAATTGGGAAACACGATATACAATCACAGCTCAGTCTAAAAGGGCGAACGGAAATATTGCTCTCCTGAATTGTAATAAATAACAAACGGAAAACCCGTTTCGTTACAGAAAAAACGCTGCAAATTCTTTCACTTGGTGTTTATTATTCAATTGGTAAATTGCTTTCATCTTGAATTTATCCTATATTGATCTAGCATTATCAGTTGGGAACACGTTATACAATTACAGCTCAGTCTAAAAGGGCGAACGGAAATATTGCTCTCCTGAATTGTAATAAATAACAAACGGAAAACCCGTTTCGTTACAGAAAAAACGCTGGAAATTCTTTCACTGGGGTTTATTATTCAATTGGCTTGCGTTCATGATTTGAATTTCTACTAAGCTTCGGAGTGTGCGTGTTTCACAGGTGATAGAGCGATTATTGAATTTCAGGAAATATGCATAGGGCACGTAAATCTGTTCTCAACCAAAATACCTATTTGGATTGTTCAGTTGATCATATTTGTGTGCCTTCTGAAATTCAATAATCACTCTATCACCTGTGAAACACGCACACTCCAAAGCTTAGTAGAAATTCAAATCATGTACGCAAGCCAATTGAATAATAAACCCCAGTGAAAGAATTTGCAGCGTTTTCCTGAAAATTTCAGATTTTCTGATTTTTCCTGAAAATTATCAGAACGCTTCAACCCGTGTATCGGCTACAAAGCCTTTTAGGAGTTCACTCCAGTATCCACATTACTACATCAATACGTCACTAGGTTACTGATATCAACACAAAAACAATAACAAACCAAAATAACTTAATTATCTTTCAATAGTTTATTATTGAATAATAAACCGAAATGTATCATCTTCTCTCCGAAAGGTAAAGGAACGAAAGAGACTTGAAACGTATGTGAAAAATCACTGATGGATGGCGTCTCGACGCAGGTCCTGAATCATCGCCATATTTTTGTTGGCTATCTTAGTAACAGTAAACTCGAGGGACTTACACACTAATTTTTTTTTCCCTGTCATTGAAAGTCTCATTTCGAAGAATGTAATAAATCCACCCGGATCGTTATGGGTTTAGGGGTTTGCTCACTAGAACTTCGGCAGTAAAAAGACGAAAACAGGGAGTGTTAGCGCCCCTTTTCTTCAGCATTGAGTTTAACTAATTTGTTGGCAAGTTCTTGCGTCGTTAGTTCAGTCCTGAGTTCGGCAAGATAAGTTTTTGAACAATAGTTCCTGTCATATTGTACAAACCGATGCGTCTACGCTCAAATGTCCACTTAGAAAAAATCATTCCTTCAACTTTAAAAGAACAGGTTTCGGATGGGTTGTCTTAACAACGTCTTTTTGTTTAGATACCAGCTTTCCCAGTAATGAAGTTGAGTTCTATCGAGCGGGCTTTTGAATAATCATGTGCTATTGCCTCACGTTTACCCTCTACCTTATCTAAGATCTGCTACTCATCACGTTTATAAGGTCTAATTTGTCATCCCCGTTAAGTAACTAGAAAGCGGGCGCACGGAGAGTTATTAGTCGGCTATAAATCCTTCTTAGTGTCAAGTAGGTGTTGACTTGGCTGCTGCCCTGTCAACTTCGTTATCGTCACTCACAAGACGGTTAGGAGGTCGTAGGAAGGAGTTCGGAATGTGCTACCTCCCACGTCGCTGCAGCTGATTGAATTTTTGACAGCTATCAAATAAATATGATAAATAGTTGACGCTAATTTCATTTTAAAGATAACGCGTAGGTAATGCAATTTTGAGTAGACTGAGACTGATTTAAGTTTGAGTTTTTAGGATGTCCTTTAGTTGTGAGGCACTACATTTTTCTTCGATCTCGGTTACAACACTTTGATAATCACCTATCACGTCATAAATAAGTAACCGCTGTAAGTCTATTAGAACTCCAGAAAATCAAATCGTTAAAATCACAAATCCAAAGGATATTTTTTAGAGTAATCATATTTTTAAGTACTAGTTTCGTGCGTGTTTTTAAGCGTCGAGAAATCTACGTTACGGGCTTTTCTTATTTGTATTGTTCTCGGAGAAGAACATACTGCTGCTGCTCTGGTAGTGTTTGTAACCAAAGGTATCACATCTATTTTTAGGTACCTAATATAGGTTCATAGAATCACAACCCTTGACGTAATTCAAGAATGAAAAAAGTTGGGACAATAGACGCTTCAAAAAAGCCACAGATCTGATTGAATCAAATTTACACAAGAGGAACACTGCACTCTATAGGTGGCAATTTACTCAGCATGATTTGATTTAACCCAAGAGAAATACAATGTGAAAGGCTGCTATCGAAGCAGGTAATGTGTAGACACCACAAAGAACAACCTCACACATGACGAGCCGTAATAGCATAAAGACAAATGATGCCGATCCGGAAGAATGTTACTGGATATGTAGTAGCCAGATACAAGTCAACCATACCATTGTCAAATTGTAACGCCCTAGGCAATTATCTGCTGACTCAATGGACTGTTAAACTCGCAATTCAGATCATTAGCCAAAACCCAATTGAAATTGAACGTTCATTAATACCAAAAACAACTATGTCTAAAAAAGAGCGAAAATGATGGAACACACAATGTTTTAAACGTTGGAAATATCCAGAAAACTACGAGTGTGACTTACTGCCGATCCGGGGGGTACCTAATAGGCTGTGAACCTAATCGTTCGTCGGCATCCCTGACTTTTCTTTGTGATCGCGTTTAGATTTAGATTTTTATTTATTTATTCATTTTTGGAAATTCAACCTTACAAGAAATATGTGGTTGGTATTCTATTTCCAGAAAACCATACTTGCGAGTGTATAGAAGGATGGGAAAGTTGATACTTCAGCGAAACTAAAAGACCCTTGACGAATCTGTCTAAAATCAAGCCACACAATGTATGCAATGCTCTTAATTATTGAAAAATCTGCTGTGCATCATTTGAGTGATCTCAGAGCACAGAACAATTCGAAAGTCTGCAATCAATGTGGCCAAATGTCTCTGGGATGGATGAAGCGAGTCTTATAAACTTCCAGTTGTGAAAGTTTGGGGGGGGGGGGGGTGCTACGTATTTTTAAGCACCAGCAATTTTCCTGATGATTCAAATTACAGTTCAAATTCAGATTAATTGCAAAACATTTGGAATTAATCTGAATTTATACAAACAATCAATATGCATTATGAAATGGGCTGTTTAATTTTGTGAGAAAGTGAAGGAACCCACAAAGTCTTGAACGTTGTAAATATCCAGAAATCCCTAGTGTAATTCATACTGCCTAATCAGATTTATACGAAAAATTGTCACTCTGAAAAACTATCTGTTTATTTGCCGAAATGAATATTTCCAAGGATGTTCCTTATGCTTATAAAACTGATATTAGGTATGAACCTCCCGGCCTAGCAAAAAGTAGTTAATCAAAAGTGGAGAAAAGCCTTAGGGAAATACCCTCCGCAAATTACCATTCTCGTTCCAATGCAGCTTTCCGGTCTAGGAATTTAAATACGTTCTTGCCGGATGAAATTATTCCCTCGGTTAACTTTTTCTTTCAACTATTCTCAAGCCATATCTACCGCAGGCTTCCCATGAAAACGTAACTTATCTACTTACTGCTCTTGATGCCCTGAAATGGTTGTGAGCCCCGTACTACGAGTAATATAAACCTTATCGTCAGATGTTCCATTTCCAACTGCTGTTCTTTTGATTAACAATATGGTTACATCGACACTAACGAGAAACTAAACCACAACCACAAATGCGAACCACAATTTTATCATTTGAAAACTTTTGTTTCGTGTATGTGTGTGTCCGTAGTCCTTCACATAAGCTTAATTTCCAGTTTTTATACGAGGTTGATGACATTCAAGGGTGGGAGTCCCAAATGATAATCATTACTCACAAATTTATACTAAAATCTGGGCATGCGCAAATGAAGAATCCATCTATCATCATTTCTTCAAGTTCTAGTACCCGCTCATACCAATTTCAATATGATCTTATCATTAGTAGCTGCTGCGCACACACAAATGCTCCATGAAAAATGCTTTCAACTTCTACACTTTCCAACCTATATTGAAAAAATTTTCGTGCTAAACTGAAGATGGTTCACTATCAATTTTATCACTGAAAACCTTAATTATCACCACGCGTAAGCAAATGGGCAATTAAACCCATATCATCCTATCTCGCTCGAGTAATGAAAGTTAGTTGAAAAAAAAAGAAGAAAATTTGACATTTTACCACCACCTTGGTTTAATTTTCACCATCCATACCTGCTATGGAATCTCGAAAGGGAAGAAAATTCGAGGCCTTTCAACGATCCTTGCATTTATGTCACGGATATAAACGTATACATATACGCGTTTTTACTCAATGTCTGGATATCAAAACTGTCCGAAACTGTTGAGCGTAGACCGATTTCATGTACAGTTAATTGATGACATTTCGCGCTGTACCCATACACGGAGGCGTCTAAATACATGTTCCCATTTCCGTAGAACACTAAATTGACGGTTAGACACAAGTGACAGCTTCATCCACTGCAAAATTATTAAAGCGATACGACCATTCTCAGTGTGTTCCAGCTACAAGTGCAAAGGTAATTTCACGGTTTAAAGATAGCGAATTCCAAATTGCATCCTTCGAAATTCTATTTCAAATGTTGAGATTGGTTTTCCCGCTGCATGAATGATAAGCATTGCTGAATACAAAGCTCCCACGTGTAATGCGGCGAGGGATTCTGACAATAGCCGGACTGAGGACGTCAACGGGGGTGGTATAAACCAGGGGTCTCCAAACTATTTGCCCCAAGGGCCGTACCGTAATGTGGAGGAGGTGGGGCGGGCCAACAGGGGATTCTGGGGGGCTTTGTAGTAGCTTTGTAGTGTAGTAGCTTTGAGAATTAGACACTAGAAAACAATGTTTCTAAGCACTCCTAGACGAGTTTGAGAAATCCAAAATTAGACCTAATATAATTACAAAAAAAAAGGTTTCTAGTGATTTTATTTCTCAAAATTGTCGTTGTTCAATAAAAATTATTAACAATTGAATTTTCAGGAATGGAAAATTTTGAATGTCACACACTTGAAAACAGGGTTCTGAAGAACCCCTAGACAAATTAGACCAATTCAAAATTAGGCCTAATATAGGAACCAAAACTTAGGTTTTAGTGATTAAATACACTTTTTCAATTCCATGATTAAGCATTAGTTTCTCATTATAGCTTTCGCTGGGTTACATGGCTGACTTTTTTTTGCTATGGGGGTAGCCTAAGTTTTTCCATTGGCGTCCGCGGGCCGTATTTTGGAGACCCTTAGTATAAACAATCAAGGCGAGATTATTGTCTCTCTCTTGAAAAAAATAAAAACCTGAGCAATAACTATAAATTACGTAACTAATGTTTACTTTCGACAAGTCCTGCGTATATTTCACTGCAGCGCACTCATTTCTATAAGTACTTGATTTAAAACCTTTTTAAACAAACGACAGCTAGAAATTCCAGGACTTCATTATCCTCAACAGAAGAAATTTCGTTTTTTTTTTTTTCTTTTTCAAAAATTACCTATTGAAAACGACAGTTTTGGGTGTCCTATTTGTAGAAACGCCTATAATATGCAATTTTGAGTTTTTTAAACATACAATCGATAATGTTTTTCCCTACTTTGAACTAACAGACTGGAAAGTTTGTACTTCTTCCATCAAACTGCTCCCAGATTTAAAATTTAGGTTGTTTATAGCCAAGTTCACTGAGGAATGCACAAATAGTATTGATATCAATGTAAACAAATCTTCAACATATCAACCGGCATATTCGTGATTAAGCTGACACCTCATTTTCATTTCGATACACCATACTTAGTTCCAGTTCTTACTTAGGTATGTTGGCGGCATCTTTTTTTTTTCCTTTTTTTAATCTAATGAACAAAAACAGGAGTACACGCAAAGTTAAAAGTAACTCCTCCTCCTTCAGTGTCAACGCAATGGCTCAATAGTTTTTGAAATTAACTCCTTACAGTGTCTGAGTTTCGATATAATATAAATTATAAATATATAACCCAATGAAATGGTATCGAGCTCAGTGGCAGAGAGTGTTTGGGCTGTAAAGTTAGCCAATTTGACAGGTTTGTCGCAATAAAAGCTCATTCTACATGTGATCTTTGAATGTTAAGACTAACCAGTGATTGTCAGGTTTAAAACCAAGTCCGCTAAAACGACAACGACACTGTTGTTAAAAAAACGCTTAACCCTTGGCCGCATGATGTCATTAAGGTTTAAAACTTAATCCGTAACTCCTCCTCCTTCAGTGTCAACACTTAATAGTTTTTGAAATGTCTGAGTTTCGATATGATATAAATTATAAATATATAACCCAATGAAATGGTATCGAGCTCAGTGGCAGAGAGTGTTTGGGCTGTAAAGTTAGCCGATTTGACAGTTTTGTCGCAATAAAAGCTCATTCTACATGTGATCTTTGAATGTTAAGGACTAACCAGTGATTGTCAGGTTTAAAACCAAGTCCGCTACAACGACTTTTATTTCTACAGCTTGCTATTTCAAAGCAACCCCCTGAGTTCAAAGTATCCCCCACTTACGGTATTGTTAGTAATAAAAATGATGATAAAACCTAAATGGATGAATTTCTTTAAAAATTTGGTAGTTGAACGTTTTTGTGGGCACACATTTTACATGATATAAACATAATGAGTGAAAAGTCATAGCTTCGTTCGCATGGTCAAGCTGCACGAATAAACCTGCCCACACCAAGTGTGTGAAACGATTTATGTAAATATATTGATAAATAATAAATAAACGATTAAGAGTTATGTAAATAATAGAAGCCTATAGATCAAAGCTGCAGGAACGCATCAAAACAGATTCAGTTGTAATACGTAAATTGTAATTATCCCTTGTCATTGATTACTAGCCAGTCTGAGGTTTCGCCGCAGAGATTGAAACACGTATTGCAATTAGAACGGATCCGTCGGGGTGCAATGTGTCTGTACATATCAGTGCTAATCCCTGGGGCTGAGAACCTTCGTTATTATTGATATATCATTATGCAACATGATTACGGTCAAGAGTCAGATAACTC
Organism: Creontiades dilutus; assembly: GCA_031894815.1. Taxonomy (NCBI): domain Eukaryota; kingdom Metazoa; phylum Arthropoda; class Insecta; order Hemiptera; family Miridae; genus Creontiades; species Creontiades dilutus. The sequence continues at coordinate 1,695,766 of JAVIWC010001866.1, read as the reverse complement.
GTACAAATTAGCCAGATCAATTTCAAAGTCTTCAACATTAATTTACATTGCTCAAGTCACACTGCTCTGCGATGAAGCTCCTACTTTTCCGTTTTACAGTATTTGAATGGAACGTTTCGAAATTTTTAGCACTTCGTGTACAAGAAACTTTTAGTTATGCAAATTCAGTAGTGTGACTATAATAAGCCGGTTTAACCTTTCTCTAATTGTAGAACGTTAGTGGGTTCGTAATTGAGTTACAAGTACATTGCTTACGAACATACTAAATTAATGTACTTACGTATGAGACTACGAAATAACTTAGTCTTGGGGTAGTTAATATCACTAATACTAACTAGCAGTACCAAGTGGTACACCAATGTGGGGAAAATTCATCCCCCCCCCCCCTTCTCCAACATAGATGTAAATCTACTTCCCGCCAAAGAACATGGCAGTTTGTATGCTCTGACCTTCTGAATCAGAACTTATCTCTATGAGAAGTGGCATGAATGTGTTGTTGCGTCTAGTATCTATAACTGAACATCTAGTTCTTGCTCTTCAGGTAAGTGAATACTTAGTTACGGCCTACTAGGGTTCCTGGATGCGAGCATGTAGTTCCGACGCACATTGGCCAATTTCCCGGGTTTAGTTGGACAAAACTTGAGTCAGCTTTTGAGGATTAGCAATAGAGATTATCCCCAACAATATTCCACAGAACGGGAAAACGAGAATAATAACTGTCCCAAGTTATTTATGAACTATGGGGCGAGGAAGGTCAGGGTCCGGAGACCGTTGGATGTCCGCCACTTCGTTTCCCATCTACAGAAGTTCCGAAGCGAATTTGAAACTTGTGAAGGATATTTTTGTCTGATGATTTATTACTACTGAATCCCGTACATATAGCTCAGCGCATAAATCATCGACAAGAAATTACGCACTCGACTTTTAGCGTAGATTTTGTTAATTCATATGAGGTGTTGGACTCCAGAGGTAAAAATTTCTGTTGTCCTCCCTGTGTCCCTATAGTAATTGTATAACAAAAATTTTCGTCCACAAAATATTAGTTGTTCTACTAAAATTGTCGTCCAAATCTCTAGTTTTCAGAAATGCAAAGGTGCTTTTTTTGTTTTAGCCGATTTTTAAGCAAACCGACTTTTTTTACTTATATTGACAGCGTGACTCCGGAGCTTACTACGGACCCCTTTCTAATATCATCAATCAAGTCTTTGTGAAGTGATAATTAACCCCTTGACTAACAAGTCCTAAAATCGTTGAAATGTACTTTTCAAATGGATCTCGAAGTATCATCCTCATCTACAAGATATTTCCAGTAGGTTCCTATCATTTAATAGTCACCTACCTAAAGGTATAATAGTTCTTCACTTTCGTCAAAAATCGCAAATTCTTAGCGGTGGAGATTCATTATGTGCTTTGTATTTCATGCATTATATACAAAGTTCGTTCAATATTTAGCGAAACGATGATATTCATCGAGATTTGAGGATGGAGACAGTCTATGAAATTATTGCAAAATACGCAAGGAAGCATGAACATCGCCTTGACAAACACGAGAACCCGGAGATGCTCTACGTTTTGGACAACGAAGGTGAAATCCGACGTCTCAAGCGAAACAAACCACTGGATTTAGTTGTGCTGCGTGAATAGAAGTGCAGCGAACTCAGTGCTAATTAATTGAGCTATATAATAAAGGGCTAGGTTTTGCTGTAAACCTACCCTCTTGGAGTGTATCTTTATTGCTATGTAAAATTGCTAGATGAAATGTATTTGATTTTTCAGTCGCAATTAATAAATGACGAAAAAAATATATATATTTAGCGGATTTCCATTCATATTGTTTCAAATAAAAACCGTATAAGTAAAAAATATAAGAAGGAGACATCTTGGATCCATCATGTTCGACACCGGCATGTAAATCGTCAAAAATTGGCCACTGAGTGAAGCTTCCAGTGGATAAACATGTGGCTCTTTCATGGCTTAACACAAGCGATAAGAGGAGGGTCAGGCATTCCCTGTACAGAGATACATAAAACTGAATAGGCACTCACGTAAATGTCTCAACCGGTTCCCAGAAGTTATTAACCCTCGAATAGTTTTCACGGGAAGAGGGAGCAATTTGAAATTGCTTCTACCTAAAATATCTTTCAACCATGAAAAACGCAACTGTTATTGACCCTAGGTGCCGTTTCGAGAAAGCTTTCGTTTTAATTGGTCGGGCTTGCCACGCTGACTAAAAATTGATGTAACTTGGGAACTAATCACTTAGGGGACGTCCCGAGTTCGATCCCAGGTTGACAACAGGTTTACGGTGGTCGGCAGCGTGTTGTCACGTAACCCACAGCGGAGGGACTAGACGATCGAGCAAGGCTTTATCCTAATGGTTTGTATCCAGCCTCAACATGCATATATGAGAAAACACAAAGTTTTAAAATTTCAGGTATCAATTTTCCAACAAATGTGCAACGTAAAGTATGTTTTAGACATTTCGGTTCACTGTTTTCACTGATAATGATGTGTGGAGCTACTTTGGAAGTTCCGGATTACAATTATTAGATATGGAGTAGCGATGGGATATCGGTATCCAAAAATCGATTGGATCGCTGCATGCAACACCAAAATGGGCCAGCTTCTCCCCCTTATACCTAATTTTACCCAAAATCATAAAAGTAAAAGTTAATTTGACCTCATCGTTGAATAGCAAAAACTCGTGAGCTCTTTTTCCTAAATGAATGTATGGGATCAAATTTTTGTACAGCTGGCTTATGAACTTCAAATTTAAGTACCCAGACTTGGTTTTTATGCAAACGCATCTCATTATTAATCATTTGTAGAAAGGCACATCCCTATTACAATTCAATATTTATTGCACTATGTGAATGTTTATGTATTACAGCGTTTGATGTTTTAAGAATGGTGCGCAGTAGTTATTCACCGTTCGGCAAATCCCAATCGGTGGAATTGGTTTCAAGGATCATAATAATGCAATATTATTGCATCTCGACCGAATTTTCGGTATATTTATAATCGCTTTTTATCATTAAAGGCCTACAAAATTTAGTTCATCAAACATTCAATCGAAGCATGGATTTGGCACTAATAGCAATACTTGTTATCCGCTATAACTCGAATTATAGCCCACGACCCTTGTCTTTTCATTCTATTTGGTTAAACCAGCGGAGTTGAGTCTCTCAGACTCAAAATTCGACCTCGCCATTAGTGGTTCAATGGGGCTTACGAGCCAGAGTGGCTATTAACGTAATTTGTTAGATCACCCTCAACGTCTTTGGATATAAACGCCCAGACCCTCTTAAGACTAATTCAGTTCTATGGAGGTGTTGGAGGAAAGAAAAACCATTGGATTGTTAAATCCTCTCTCGTGTGTTGCGCCAGATACACACTCGATATCTCATTGTTACCCGTATCGTATCTAACAAATTTTTGGTTCTTTTTTTTTCAATGATGATATTTTGTAATTGACCAAGCAAAAAAAAATCCTCAAAACTTGTTAGTTTATCTTTAGAATTACGTTATTCTTTATTATTTACTAACTAGTGGGAAGAATATAATAACTTTCAAAATATTAAATTTATAGAAAAAAAAAAACATGGAGATTTTTTCTTGACTGACCGGACAGAACATTCTGAAACTTGTGTCAAAATCTTATATGGAGTCCAATTAAAATTAAGTTTTCTACTTTGGTCGATCCTAAAGGCATTTAAAATTTATTCAAGTTAAATTAATTTTTATTTTTTGAAAAAAAAAATATAGTATTTTTGTTTTTGTTATTTATAGACATCATTTCAATTAATCCACTAAACCCGTATTACTATCAGTTTGCTGCCAGCTTCAGCTGGGAGTAAAGAACGTCATCACTGAAGTAAATATGAATTAGTGTGAACTTATTAAAAATCGCTTTATGTGCACCTATTACATCAGTTGATACAGTTCCAACGGAATTCTCCCTTCAAGAAATCCAGCTTATTACCATTGTTTTAGTCTGTCTAAATATAGTCCTGAGAAGAGAAGGCAGATTTGTGTTTATTCTATATCATTAATTTTCGATGGTTATGCCCGTTTAATAATTATACAAATGTTCGGGCTTTTCAATGCCGAAATATTAAACATTGGAGTAATTATGTGCGGTTCAGTGGTAGGCGAGTGCGGTCTTTGGTCGTCTGAAAATGGAAGAGTTTCGGATGACGTGTTTTTACTTCCAAGTCTACCTGTAGGCAATGGAAGCTTAATTTCAAATTTTTGATATCTTTGAAAAATTGTTCTCCAAAAGTGGAATTACCAAGAAAATGTTTCTGTGAACCATTATGAACAATTTTTATTTTATATCTGTCAGAATTTGACATCGTCAGGCAGCTGTTGTGGTGCCACCGAGCAATACCACTCGAAAGCCCAGCTCTTCTGATAAGATCGCTACTGGTCTGCGGATATCTCCAATTCCTCCGAGTGGGAAGAACCACAATGAAACTTCCATGCCGGCTAATCAGTAATTTACTCAGTGGCAGCGAGGACAGAAAGCAGTGCAGGTGGCCTGAATTAAATAAGAAAGGAACGACCGAAATATTTGAGCTTGTAGTGGCCGCTAATAACATGAATGTCATGGCCGCGACTATGTTAAGGCGAAGGGTAAACCCGAATCGGCTATCTCGGCAGGAATGTTTCGATGTACCAACACCCGTGTTCTTCAGGCCACTTTCTTTAACTGGTAATCATTTTATATGGATAGATCTTTTGATCCCTCCCATCCTACTCCGCCTCAACACCCTTAATCCTTAGAGCTGGACAGTAAAAATGGGCGTCCTACCCACTTTGAAATTAATTTTTAATTGTTTTTTTTTTTTCTATTTGGTATCACCTTTGCTAAACTTGAAAAAAGCGTGTGTATGTCACACATTACTCGGGGTATCCTCACATCTTCGCTGCAAACTTTTTAATAACAATTTTTGGGTGAAAATGTATTCACATTATCAATAGATAGTTGAGTTCTCCGAGAAAACTACAAGTTCTCAGAACTTTAACATTTCTACTTTTCCAATGACTCGGCACGAGAACTCATTACGTATAGGTCTGAACACGTCGTTAAGATGTGTGCCACTCAAGTGTTTACCCTCTTTTCATTGGCAAGTAATCTTCTCTTATTCTGTCCGTTAATAAAAAGAATTCCCGCGTCTCCGTTCGAGTGGCTCACAATTATTTATTGATTCCGGCGTTTCCCTCATTACTCCGCATTTTACGCTCAGTGTCGGAAAAAGGTGAGATTGAAATTTATGGAGCGGTCAAAAGTCAATTCCCATCGCATTGTTCCATTTTTTTTTACTCCGATATGAACGGCGCACTCCATTTTATTTTAATCCTCGCCTCTCACTCACCATTTTAAAAGAATTTCACGAGTCTACTGTGGGATGAAATTCGAGATTATTACATGCTTGCTTTTAATATTACATATTTATTTGTGACGCCCTCAATTCTCATCTCCTACCAACCGTTTGCGTCAGAGAAAATTTGTTTTAATTTTTCGAAACCTTTGATCAGTCAATAACACTTGTAAATTGATGTTATGGACCCGGTTGGTACAAACACCTATATTAACCCATACATAACAAGTATCACATATTATGTGACATGTAGTTTAAATAAGTGACCTTAGAAGCTGTTGAATATTAGTGACTATCAGGATAAAATTACCTTTAATTCTCTAATTCATGACACCAAGATTAGAATTAAAAACACGTTTAACATTTCTATGTATATTTCTAAATTGATAACGAAGTACTAACGAGTAATCAAACGACTAATATGAGCGGATTCCCTCCAATAAAATGAAAAAAGTTGAATGTAATAAGTAACTACCAGTACGTAATTGATTGTGAGGTGCAGTCTATTGTATGGAAAATCCTTTTTCTTTCCTCTTGTAAAGAATATTCCAGTTTCAGACTGGGGGAAATGGATGTTGAATTTGAACTGTTAGCTAAATGCATAATTACTCATAGTAAAAGTGTACAAGTTAAAAATAGTTCATTTGCAGTTCATGTTCCAAAATGAACACGTTCACAATGTAAAATGTAACTGCTGTACAATGTAAAAACTGTTGGTTTTAGTGATTCTTGGTACATTTTGGAAATACTTGGTGCTAATAAACGTTTCGAAATATCGACTGGTTCTTGGGCAGAAATCATTATAAATCAGTGTTAGTAATTCTTGGCAGTAACATTATTAATGAAAAAATGATTTGCACTGACTTGGAACGGTGTATGGTTTGTCTTGCCGTCATTTGTGTTTGTCTTGCTTGTTGCTTTTGCTGTCTTTGAATGTTGTCATTGATTTCAATAATACCGATACCCATACAATCGTTTGGTAATTACCAACTAGGAAAAAAAATCAAGGCAGTATAGGAAGTACTACTACACCTGAATTATGATGCATGCAAAACACTATTTTGCAGTTTGGAAGCGCTCAAATGAATCATAACATGTAGGTAATTATTGATTTGACTTACCATGCAGCCGGTCAATAGTGGTATATATTGAATCATGATACACCGTACCTCCAAGTCAAACGTCGCTTTGCCGAATTCTCGAGTGCTAGTGTAAGTTGAGTTGGCACTTGCACCTTTTTGGAAGCTTATTTTTAAACTTTGTGCTGTTTCGTATTTCACTAGATACGATAAATAGATATAGAATTATCCTATACTATACCTACATAATAGTAAACTACGTAAAACATAGGTCATCCAAGTGTTTATGATGATTTAGACAGCATACGTTTAAGGTTGTATTATTGCAACATTCAAACCCCTTACTGTTCGTATAAAGACATGCATTCTACCTACCCTTATTTCATGTTCTACGTCCCTTCACGTCCTAATATTTACTCGTAACCTAAATGGCCACTGACTTTCTTAGGTCAGCCAAACAACCAAATCATGAAATGGTATCTGATCATCATCGATGCTTTGATAATACGTAGACAGTAATAGGTACAGGCACGTAGAACGTAGTAGGTATATTGTGGTAGAATATAAGGAATGTACTGACGAATGATTTTTGCGCCCATTCACATAGATAGCCGTGTAAATAAATTTCTTGGTCTCCCATTCTTTCTGCAGCCTTTCCCTTTGACATTTATTTGTTTTGAGTTGTCAGTCAGTAATCCCAACCATTTAAGGTCTTTATTTTGATTAATAAAAGATATTTAGATTAGATGATTACAAGTGCCTACTCGTGACCAGTGAACCCAAAGAGTTCTAATACATAAGACGTTCCTGCTTAGAAATTTCTCTAACGAACCCAAAAACAAGCTACGCTCTCATTCTGGGCAACCGAGGATAATTGTTGCGCGCAGTTGACGCTTGACATTCACAATTTGTAAAACCACTGAAAATGTAATCCTGTATTATTACAATAAGTGTAAACATTTACGTCATTATTCTAAATCTCACTATCCCTTCATTGCTTGGGTGTATATATATTTTATCAATTGTTATTACCCGGTAAGAATGCGAAGGCGGCGGGCAAATACGCGGATAAACGCATGATCGCACTGACACCCCGCGCGGCTCTGTGTTGTCAAGAAGACTGAACATTGCGGGCAAGCTGCGAGCGGGAGCGCGCGCTCTCGAACCCCATTTTTTGCCCTTTTATGCTTCGCCTGAACTCTAGCGGATCCGACCGTCACTGCCGTATTCCGCTCGCTCGAACAGTGAATTTCATTTGTTACCACGGCTTTGTACCGTCCTTTATGAAAGCCATCGGCGAGCCAATATCATAATAGAATTGACTTGAAAATAAAATGCCATTGTTTGTGAAATAGATTTTTGTCCATGACCCACAGCCAGCAGTTCTGGATTGAAGTTGAACGACGTGGCGGTTAGTGCCTTGAAACCCAAGAGGAGCATCGAGACCGTAAGGGACAACCACAAAAGGAACGTGAGACAAAAATGATTTCTCGCCTAAATACAAATTTCAACTTTCAATATGCAAAGGATGTCAATCTTGTCCGCTCTCTCGGCTTCAAATCAAGAAACAAACGACTCAATCCTACCTTTAAAAGAAGTTCACTAATAGGTATGTAACTTATGGTTCTTCAATCACCAACGAGCTTTTTAAAAGGCAATCTTTATCCGGCACACAACTCAAACACAAAGCAATGAGCTCTAAACTTAACAAACAAAAGGGAGCGTAACTATCCCGGTTGAACGGAAGACTGCCGGCTGAAGGCCGGGCAGGAGAATATAAAGGGTCTTGTGCTGATGTAAGCAGGAAAGGGGCAAGCCGGTCTATAACGTGTACATACCTACCTAAAAAAAGTAAATTTTGAAATGATTGTCAAAAAAACGTGTTTTGCAACAGTTAAAATTCAAATCTGCCCAGCAAAAACCATCGTGGAGGTGAAAGCCCAATTTCATCTTTAACCCAAGCTTCATTCATAGTATTGCAGCAAAGAATACAGGGTAAGCAGAAAAGTTTTTACTTACCTAATCCGCAGAGCCAATCAACCTCTTCGTAGAAATGGGGGTTAAACTTGTGAATCGTGGAACGATTTTCGCTTGCCTTTGAGGTTTTTTGCACTCCTATCAATAGTGGCATGGGCCCATGCATCGCGAATAATCACTCTTTGCTCCACCAACAATTCAGCGAACTCACGTTGTATAGCACTTATTGCATATTTACAGCTAACACAGTTCAGTCATAAGGGTTGGGGACAATCAACTGATAATATGATAAGAGTGTGTTTTGGTGATTCTGTTTTGGTGAGCGGGTGAGCGGACAACTGTGCTCCTGTGTAAGCTCTCTGAAATTTTTAGTTTTTCTACCCTTAGTATTCGTTGATTGGAGTACCCATTGTCCATGAATATATTTTTATTGGGATTTCCTTTGATACAATTATTGTTTTCTGAGAAAGTTACAGCAAGAGCTATGAGATCGTAGGTGAAGTCCAAGGGGTCCCGGAAACGCTCTAGTAAAATTCATTTTTTTTTTTTTTTTTAATTTTAAGAATAAAGCGGAACAGAAAAATGCCATTATGTAACATCAAGTTTATAAACATCAACGGTAATGTAGGTTAATTGATAAATCATCTTTGCACACAGCGAAGTGGATGAACTTGCTTTTCTTTCTCCGTAGACTAGAAGTCTCGAGTTCGTAAAGTTTAACGTAAACTTTATGACGTTAAGGTAGGTTAAATTGTTATATGATATTATGTATTGCTTCCGAGTCTACCTAGGTAGCGGAAGCATTGTTTTCACTTCCGGAATGTGAAAACTTTTTTGTCTCCAAAATCAAAAATTCTACTCGCATTTTGCGTTTTAGACCTTTCTGAACAATTTTGGTTCCGTGTCTGTCTGTCTGTGTGTTTTTCAGCAAATCCTTGTTACGGGCAAAACTACACGAATTATAGTCCGATTTTGATGAAATTTTCAGGGATTGTGCGGGTTGGGGTGTAGATGGTCCCCTATAGGTTTCATGAGCCCCGGGTCAATAGTAGCCTCGTGTGCATGCGCAAACGTGAAATCCTTGCTTACGCGCAGAACTCCGGGAGTCCTTGACCAATTTTTATGAAATTTCAGGAATAGTTCGGTTTGATGTGTAGATGGTCCCCTATAAGTTTCATGACCCCCAGATCAATAGTAGCCTCTGCGCATGCGCAAACGTGAAATCCTTGTTACACGCATAACTCCGGGAGTTCTTGACCACTTTCGATGAAATTTTCATGGATTGTTCGGTTTGATGTGTAGATGGTCCCTTATGAGTTTCATGACCCCCGGATCAATAGTAGCCTCTGTGCATGCACAAACGTGAAATCCTTGTTACGCGCATGACTCCGGGAGTTCTTGACTAATTTCGATGAAATTTTCAGGGATTGTTCGGTTTGATGATTAGATGGTCCCCTATGAGTTTCATGACCCCCGGATCAATAGTAGCCTCTGCGCATTCGCAAACGTGAAATCCTTGCCACGGGCATAACTCCGGGAGTTCTTGACCGATTTCGATGAAATTTTCAGGGATTGTTCGGTTTGATGTGTAGATGGTCCCCTATAAGTTTCATGACCCCCGGATCAATAGTAGCCTCTGCGCATATGCAAACGTGAAATCCTTGTTACACGCATAACTCTTGGAGTTCATGACTGATTTCGATGAAATTTTCAGGGATTGTTCGGACTGATGTAAAGATGGTCCTCGTGAGTAATAGAGAGAAAATAAAGTTTTAGCCTCGAGCTTGATTGAACGAAGTTCTTTAGTCAATAATAATTTTCAATGATCTATACAGTCATGTTGTGGATACGAGGAAGCTATGTGCCACACCCACTTGGCAGACGTTTTTTAGTTAGGTTTTGGTAGCGTATTGTACGATGACCGTTAAAAAGTGCACGCTTCGACAAAAAAAAAAAAAAAAAATGTTGCCCCTAAAATATTTTGCTGGGGGGTGGTCCTGAAAAACGTTACTCCGATGCTGCTAATTGTGTACTCGTGAAACTTGAGATTATACAATTTGGGACGGAGACACCCTCGGGGGACTGAAGATACTAGCTCTCTATCGATACTGATACAATTTAATTTAAAAAATGTATGATGTGGAGTAAAAAATAAATTATATAAGATACGCGAGGGGCCACTGAAAGTTGTATGGTAACTCTAGATGTCGGTAATATGTTTCAGTAGGGGTTCCTAGCTATGCTTTCTACTGGGAGTTTAAAGAACTAAACGCTTCCCCGAGAAGCTTTGAGAGAGCAGAGTAACCCTGTTTACTGTCTCTTCCACGTGGATTAGAAGTTAAGTTCGTTTCATAATGAGAAATTCTTTTATGGACTACTGAATAGAGAAAATTAAATTATGGAATACTACCTGTCTGATAGTGCGGGATAACCAGGTAGCACTTGTTGAAAAACACTTATGATAGAGAAAAGAGTGAAATAAAGCCTAATTAGGAGAGGCATTCCAAACTCGGTATTCTTTCGGGCAAACTTCTAGAACTATAACTGATGATAATACCATAATCTGGTTTATCTCAATCAATTCATTGGAATGATTTTTATTAAACAAAGCTGAGAACTAAGCAGCTGAGCTTTTATTTCGACTTGTTTAATAATATTTCTAAGAAGAGAAAACTATTAAAATGGATTCAATTTTGGTTTATTATTCAATAATAAACTATTGTAATCGCTTTAAAAAAAAAATCCTAACCCCCCCCCCCCCCCCCCCGAAAATTTCATGGTTTACGTTTCAAAGTGTGTAGAATCCGAATCTGCAATAAAAATAACGCCAAACGGCAGGAGCAGAAGATCTGAAATATCCAGGAAAAATCCATCTTGGTCCAACAACGCCCCAATTCTTGAACCAGCTCTCTCACTAAATTTCAAAGTGCCCTTTAAGGGTTGTAAAAGTTTTGTAAAATCCCTAAAAACCTAAAAAAAAAGTCAAGGCGGCCTAAATTTGAACTCTTTTTGAAGAACTTTCCACGAGGAATCGAATGAGCTCCTCCCCAGGTCCGTAGGTCAAACCATTACCGATGTATGGCCCGATTTATGGTGCCAACATTTGCGTTATTTTGGTTTATTATTGTTTTTGTTTTGATATCAGTAACCCAGTGATGTAGTGAAGTAGTGATGTAGATACTGGAGTGAACTCCTAAAAGGCTTTGTAGCCGATACACGGGTTGAAGCATTCTGATATGCATGAAACGCTGCAACTTCCTTCACTGAGGTTTTGTTCATAATTGTTTATGTTTGGATAGCAGTAACCTAGTGACGTAGTGATGTAGTAATGTGGATATTGGAGTGAATTCCTAAAAGGCTTTGCAGCCGATACACGGGTTGAAGCATTCTGATCACCATTAAAAAAACGCTGCAAACTCTTTCACTGGGGTTTATTATTCAATTGGCTTGCGTTCATAATTTGAATTTCTACTAAGCTTTGGACTTGTGTGTCCAAAGTGTTTCAAATTATGACAAGCCAATTGAATAATCACTTAGTGATAGAGCGATTATTGAATTTCAGGAGGCACACAAATATGATCAACTGATCAATCCAAACAGGTATTTTGGTTGAGAACCGATTTACGTGCTCTATGCATATCTCCTGAAATTCAATAATAGCTCTATCACCTGTGAAACACGCACACTCCAAAACTTAGTAGAAATTCAAATCATGAACGCAAGCCAATGGAATAATAAACCCCAGTGAAAGAATTTGAATCGTTTTTCAAAATGGTGGAGACAGATATTACCCATCACAAATGTGTTCCAGACATCAGAAATATTTAAGATTTTAACATTCTGTCGTATCCATCAAGCATGATTTTCTCCTTTTCTAGTGGTTCGATCTCCCTCAAATTGGGAAATCAGCAGGGGATGAGCTGTCTCAAAACATCATCATTCCGGGAGTGGAATCGTTAGTACTAACGATAAGTACCTACTACCTGCAGCGCATGTGCGAAATTGCAATCCTTGTAACAACCCTAATTTCAATCGCTCAACAATCAATTCTTCAATCTGAGCTTTCACAAACATAGAAAAATCCGTCAAACGTGATTTTCTCAGGTTTTAGTGGTTTGCTACACCTAACATTTGGAGGATGGATGGGAAAGCTGATTCTACCATCCCATACAAATTTCTACACGATTACATCACTGTATTACTTTCTATAAAATTAGCGTGACAGACCTGCAATACTTGTCGACTCAAATAATTGAAGGCATTGATGTATCTGGGAACATTTCCCCAGAATCGATGTAACTAGTTTACACTCGAAATCTTTCAAGACTAAGAATCTTCTACGTTTATTTGCATCATCTTAACGATATACGCATTCATGTTACCCAACTTAGCAAACTTCTGCATATTTAACATTCAGCCCCATCTTGAGTAGGTTGGTATCCCCATCCACCCAAGGTAAAGGTACCAAAGGCTGACCCTTGTGCTTTGTGGCGAATACATCGAGAATCTTCATTTGGATTCACCTCAAAAGCGTATTAGTTGAATAAGATCCAAAATAAAAATACATATTGCATTTAAGAGTACGTGCATATAAATACTTTCACTTCTGAGTTATCCAAAGTTTACCTCCAATACGACTTTCAAGTCAGGGCTTACCGACGCTGGAGCGATTGTTCGTTCACCGCTTGGTTCTCGTTCATAAAAACTTGACATTCCGGTTAGTGAAATCGATTACCGCAATTGCCTGAAACTTCACCACAAAGTTAAAAGGCCAACAGAAGATTATGTCGTTTCACCCTTAATTTCCCGATTTCTAATAGTAAATAATTATTTTGTTATTTTGAACGAATATTTAAATAACAACGATGGGGTTCCAACGACGATTTCGGGTCATGTGGGAAATAATTTGATTTTAAAGCATCTTGTTCCTAATCGGTTTCCGACTGATGCACAACGCAGTATCGTCTGCATTATGTTAGTCGATCTGTATCTTGGTTTCAAGGAAACCTTCTTACGCACTTACATTATCGGAAACGTCAAGCTCACACATAACATCAATTTGGTCGTAACAATGTTAACCATGGACGTTTATCTGCTCTAGATCTGCAATATGAAAGCTGTTCCATCTGCAGTGGTACTGAAAATGGAGCCAGTAGCAATTTCGTGCTCCTGGTAAGTTGAGCCGGTGAGTCCTAATTAATAGGTTAGGCCACATAGATCTTTTTATTTCCAACACCAGCACGCAACGGAAATATCGTTAGGATGTTACTTAATACCTCACTGAAAAGTCCGTATCCCGTCAGAATTCCCTACCTGTAACACATCGGAAAACGGCATGGTGTGTGCTGCACACACAGAGTCATGTTTTGCGAATTTCAAAAAACAATAGGTTTGCAAAAAGTTCACAAATTTTATGAAACGCTTCATTGACGCCTTGTGCTTTATTACACACGGGATTTGATCATTCGGTGTCTTAAATGGGTCGAAGATTGACCGAAATAATAATTATTTTAAAGCTCAATCCTCAGGCCTAACTGCCTTAAGCATATGGAGAATCAACCTTTTCGAAACATGAGTTTAGAATATATTGAATTAGGAATGAGAATAAGTTATTAAAGAAGGCATGAGCCTATAGGGACTTTCTTGTGCTGACTTGTAACTATAACTAATATTTTACCATAAATTTTGAATGTGATACATGTTTGATTGTTGATTTTGGTTTATTATTCAATAACAAACCATTGTAATCGCTCTGGAAAAAAAAATTCTAACCCCCCCTGAAAATTTCATAGTTTACGTTTCAAAGGGTGTAGAATCCGAATCTGCAATAAAAATTTTTCCGTCCGTCCGCCGTACGCCGTACGCACGATTTCTCCCAAACGGCTGGAGCAAAAGATCTGAAATTTTCAGGAAAAATTCATCTTGGTCCACGACGCCCCAATTCTTGAGCCAGCTCTCTCACTCAATTTAAAGTGCCCTTTAAGGGCTGTCAAAGTTTTGTAAAATCCGTAAAAACCTCAAAACAAGTCGAATCGGCCTGAATATTTACCTATTTGAAGAACATACCATGAGGAATCGAATGAGACCCTCCCCACGCCCGTAGGTCAAACCATTCCCGATGTATGGTCCGATTTATGGTGATGAAAGAATTTGCAGCGTTTTTTCTTGATTGCAATTATTTGTTATAACTATTTGAAATTTATAATACGTAATACCTTACTGATTACGTTAGAGTTATTGTATTGTTACCTTGAGTATTAATTTAATTAATTATTAATTAAAATTGTATTAATCGGATTAATTTTGTATGGCGCCGCTTCTCAGAAATAATATGAATTTTCCACCACCTCCACCCAGCCTCCCTCATTGTTGGCTTCGGTTATTTCGTCGATCTTTATAAAACCTCATAAAACTTCGCCGTACTCCGGCTGATGGCAGAAGCCTCTTCAGATTATTGTGGAAATGTTAATTGTTTAATTGTCACTAACTGCTTGTATCAAATAAAATTAACATAATTAGTGTACTGAGGAGGTGGCTTACGACTGATTTAACATAAGCCTAGCTGAAGAATGCCGCCAAGGGCAAAGCTAGTTGTTGGATTACGTTAATGATGTTGAAAAAATACTTTACTTTGTATAAGTCGCATTAATCCATCATTCAGCCATCATTGAACTACTGGTGCCATAAATAATTGAATCGTCAATAGTCTTCAACTTTATGTTTAGTAGATATGTTTTCCCGCTTTTTTTTTTATTCAAGTAGGGCGATAGCCTAGCTTTTTCCTTATTACTAAAGATTCAATAACTACAATTTTCAAACAAGATGTGGGAAAAATTGATCGTTCCAGACCATGATAGTCAATTTTGGTTCCATGCCAGTTTGTCCTCGTCAATTCCTTGTTACCAGTATCACAATGATAAGTTTTGATGAAATGCTCTGGAATATGTCGGTTAGCTATAAGCTGGTAGGTATTTTGTGTTATGTTAAAGGCTTCCTAACAAGAGTTGAAGCACAAACATGAACCGTAGTCCTACTTAGTATTTTAATATGTACACATTAGCTTTTTTATTTTTCTCTTTACTATTCGGTTCTTCAACAAAATCTATCCGTTCAGGTTACAATCCGCAAGAAAGATTTAGCGCTCCACCTTGGCCGAAGTCTTTATACAGGGTGTCTACCTTTCAGGTGGACCAAACTTTAAGGATCGATTCTACAACTAATTTGCGACAAAAAGTGCTCCTTAGACTTTTTTTATCGAAGTAAAGTCGATAACACGAAAAAAAACTTAAATCGTTAATAACTCGGAAACGAAGCCTCTAAAAAAAAAGTCTAAGGGGCACTTTTTGTCGCAGATTAGTTGTAGAATCGATCCTTAAAGTTTGGTCCACCTGAAAGGTAGACACCCTGTATACAACGTACATGTCATGTACCATATCGCTCAACTCTATAACTTATTGTAAAAGTATACAATTAAGTACCTGGGTAATTTATTCTTCAATATTCCCATATCACTGCGGTTTTTTTTATAGGAGCTGGTAAGAGGATTATTGAAATTCGATCAATTCTTCAAGAAACCGTTCTAGGTACAGCCTAAACTCGGATTTACTGTAAAAAGTGAGAGATATCACATTAATCAGGGTTCCCGATTAATAAATGAAATTAAATAATGTATCCGCGAGGTACATTTAATAGCTAAAACAATGAACCGTTAGGTTAGGTTTGCGGAAATTCTAAGTGGGTAACAACACTTGTGTGAAATGAAAGTGAGGTGTGTTGTAAGGAGTTTTTTTCCTGTAATAATTTGCAAAAGAAGATCCTCAAGAACGCATGGAAGATGAGAAAGAGCTGGGAAAGAAAATTACCGGGTTTAGGGTAGGCCATTTCTTCATGTTTTATGGAGGGCGTGATGGGTCTTTTCACACGGATAGCCATCGCCTCATTGAAGTCCAGCTTGTGAAGGCACCTGCCATAACGTTACAGAGTAATTAAGTCAGGGCACCCAGGTCATGAAAGGAGTTGGCTTCTCACAATCGCGATCTTTCCATTATTTGAGCCATCCATTGTTTTGTTTTCCTACATCCCTCCCGTTGGGGCATATGGGGAAAGTAATTCCCAACCTTTATGAGCGGATCTCGTTCTGCATTATAATGAAACTCTGCATGCGTTGCGTCAAACGAAAGAAATCCAATTAGGCTTCTTATACGATCGGAGATTGAAGATGGGAGAGGTTGTGAGAGTCTTACTTCGATTTACGGTAGGTAAAACAATTGAATGATTCATTGCATAATTTAAATATGACAGTAAGGAACGTTATAAAGTGATCCCTAAAAAAATTGGCTTCGACTGCATCCAAAAAGAAGTAAAACGCCTCCAAACGCATACTTCTAATCCTTCACCCCTCTCGTAAACCCCCGTTTCCTTTTAAACCATAGACTCCTCAACTTTAACCAAACTAGCTTTTGACCACATGTTTCAAAAATTTCAATTTCTTATAAGAAAAGAGTACGTATTTTGATTTTTAATAATACTATCGAAAGACTGAAACAATAACAACTCAAAACTACAATTATAACAACTAAAATGTTCTTAAAATATTTGAAACTTTACATCCTTCTTGAAAAAATGTGGAAATTTCCACATCTTTTGAAAAAGTGTTTTCAAAAAGCTTTCTAAGTGGTTTTCTAAAAAGTGTGTGTGTTTTCAAAACGCTGCAAATTCTTTCACTGGGGTTTATTATTCAAATGGCTTGCGTTCATGATTAGAATTTATACTAAGCTTAGGAGTGCGCGTGTTTCACAGGTGATGAGCGATTATTGAATTTCAGGAGGCACACAAATATGATCAACTGATCAACCCAAATACGTATTTTGGTTGAGAACAGATTTACGTGCTCTATGCATATCTCCTGAAATTCAATAATCGCTCTATCACCTGTGAAACACGCACAATCCAAAGCTTAGTAGAAATTCAAATCACGAACGCAAGCCAATTGAACCTAAACCCCAGTGAAAGAATTTGCAGCGTTTTTATAGGTCTATTAAATTTTTTATCTCAGAGCGATTTTTGACAGAGAAATCGGTGTTTGAACGTGGAAAAACGTGAATTTTTTCAAACGAAATCAGCGTTTTGACATGAAATAATGCCTGTGTTGTTGGATGAAAATGATGAGACAAAGGGGAAATAAACAAGTAATTTTTCTCGCTGAATCGAATGAAAACATTTCTAAAACTCTCCAAATTATTAAAATCATGGAAAGAATTCACGTTTTTAACGTTTCATTTTGTTAAAAGTTATCTTATCAGAATCTTTGAAATTTTCGTACTGTAAGTTTTTGAAACATCATTCAATTGAAAATCATTGAAAATACACCACGAAGGCAATATCAACGAAGAACGGTAAATCTCGACAGAAGCGGGTTAACCTACAAAGTGCCCGCCGTTAACGTTACAAAGTGTAACGTAAACAAATGTTAACGGGATTGCGCGGCGAAAAAGCGATTTGAAAGTCACACCACGCCGCACGAGGGTTTGCCGCGACAAACTCAACTAGCGCGGTACCGCGCTTTTACGTATGACAATTCTATAGAACAGCACAGTTTGATCGCTTATAGAACAGATCGCATTGGTGGCCCGCTCGCTCGCGTTCGTTTTTCACATATGACCCTGACGCGTCTGCGGCTGGCGACTTCTTCATGTAGGTACATACACAGGCGCGCCGCGCTGTGGGAGAGTTTTCTCTCAAGAGGCGCGGCGCGGCAGGCGGCCAGCGGCGCCGCGGGCGCCCAGCGCCCCTGTATCCAATACTTTTTCCCATATATTCCCATGTATTGGCGACCACGGACCGCAGAGACGAAAACCCCTTCCCCGCCATCAGGTGGCAACGCCACAGCGGACCCTTTCACACGTCTGCCTTTCCCTCATTAGCAGCAGTAAAAGCCCCTTTCAATCTCCCCCTCTTGACGCAAGACGTTTTAGTTGTTTTTGTTGAAAGATGTAATTCTTTGTAAGATTCAAAATGTTCTCATCGTTCTAAAGAAAACAAGTCTAGATTTCATAATGATCGGTTCATGGTTTGATACCTGAACCTCATATCAAACAAAACCTGAAATTTTAGACTTGTTTTCTTTAGAACGATGAGAACATTTAATGTGTGGCCGTACTGCAAGAGTGTAATAAATTGAAAATAGTAGAAATTCAAATCATGAACGCAAGCCAATTGAATAATGAACCCCAGTGAATGAATTTGCAGCGTTTTTTTTTTTTTTTTTTTAACCTCAATACCCCCCCCCCCCCCACAATAAAAACATCTATAATTGATCAAGTCCTTTAGCACTCGTATTGCATTAAAACTTCACCAAATCCAAATTTAAACAATGTAGCCAAAGGTAGACTGATGTAGAGGAGGCACACAAATATGATCAACTGATCAATCCAAATAGGTGTTTTGGTTGAGAAGTGATTTACGTGGTGTATGCATATCTCCTGAAATTCAATAATCGCTCTACCACCTGTAAAACACGCACACTATTATCAGCGTTTCATGCATATCAGAATGCTTCAACCCGTGTACCGGCTATAAACTACAAGTATCCACATCGGCTATCACTCCAGTATCCACATTCATTACAAATCGACGCTAACGGCATCACTAGGTTACAAACAAACAATAATAAACCAAAAAACGCAAATGTTTGCACCATAAATCGGGCCATACATCTGGAATGGCTTGACCTACGGACGTGGGGAGGATCTCATTCGATTCCTCATGGTGTGTACTTCAAATAGGTACAAATTTAGGCTACTTCGACTTGCTTTGAGGTTTTTAGGGATTTCACAAAACTTTGACAGCCCTTAAATGGCACTTTAAATTGAGTGAGAGCTGGCTCAAGAATTGGGGCGTTGTCGGACCAAGATGGATTTTTCCTGAAAATTTCAGATCTTTTGCTCTAGCCGTTTGGGAGAAATCGTGCGTACGGCGTACGGAGGACGGACGGAAAATTTTTTAATGCAGATTCGGATTCTACACCCTTTGAAACGTAACCCATGAAATTTTCAGGGGGGTTAGCATTATTTTTCCAGAGCGATTACAATGGTTTATCATTCGATAATACTAAGCTAATGATGTTTTCAAATTTATTGTGTTCAAAAAGAACTCAAAACCGATAAATGAAGTAAATTTTGCCAATGAAGGAAATTGGTTCTCTCAAAAAGAAGATGGGCATGGTCAATGCCTTCAAAGAGTTATTCGATATACAGGGTGTCCCAGGAATTATGCACAATCCGACTCCTACGTGTTCTACAACTCATTTCCGAACAGAAATGCCTCGAAGCAATTTTTTGCCAGAGGTCTCGTTTCCGAGCTATTCGAGATTTAAGATTTATTTCGTATTTTCGATCTTACGTCATTAAAACTGTCACAACTCCCTCAATTTGGAGATAGCTCCAATTTGATGACACCGTTGGAAAGAGCGTTAAATTTTCTATCTATTTGATGTCAGAAAAGTTTTTTTAAATTGCATTGAAGATGTGCGATTGCTGCGCGAAACGGCAGTTTTGTCATTATCTTGAGATCGCCTGTTTTTCATCTCGCCAAGAAACCCCATGAATGCTTGACGCAGAACTGTGCAGGGCTGGTAAAACGTGCGCCAAAATGTCAGCTTTCCAGGTTTAAAAAAATAATTTTAGTCAAAGAAATGGTGTTTAACTGCAGAAAAACGTGTGTTTTCTGTTAAAATTGAGGTTTATCCAAAAGTCTTGACAAAAAAAAAGGTTGGTGGCGGGATATACGTAACATTTCTCGCTGAATCGAATGGTGACAACGCCAGAACTCTCAAGTGACGATTTATGTTAGTTTTGTAGGATGCATAAACCCATTCGTTCGTGAACAGCTTCAACGGCATTTCTATGCTGTCCGGCCAAAGTCAGGATAATCGAAGAGCCGAGAGACGGCTACTGTTTGTGTTAATTTACGATTGATTGCGATGAGTTTCATTCATCTTTTTGCTGACACTGCGGACCCTTGTCAAACCAGGTTTCCGTATGATTACCAACTCTTCCCTTTCGTCTCTTTCCTCGCTGTATTTCCTTCAGCAAGATTTTCCCTATTGCACATTCCCATTCATCATGGTGCGCTATAACTATTGAACATAGCTGGTAGTAATAACCAAAACCTTAGTTACAAAAAACAATTAGTAGATAAAAAAACAGATAGTTTACTCGATAAAGAAGGATCAGAGACATACACAATATTATCTACCAATATTTTTTCCTCATACTATCCGACGTGTTCGTAGGGTGTGAGTTGTACACGGGAGGAGTGTGACTCCCTTGCTGCTTCAGAAGCATTACCATTGGCAAAACCGTACACAAAAATCATGCCAACATACTTTATTGTGGTACAGCTACTCAACTGAAAGCAAATTATCGCAATCAATCGTAAATGAACAAACAATAGCTGGCTCTCGGATCTTCGATTATCCTGACTTCGGCTGGACAGCTTGGAAATGCCGTGGACGCTGATCACAAACGAACGTTTTCATTCATTAAATTCATTTTCATTTTTAATTTTTAAATACTTATTTTTAGGTTTATATCTTACCAATCTTGTTTAAACTCTAACTCTTTGTATGAACTCGATTTGAACCCCAATATCTTACCATTGTCCAACAACTGGATAACATGTTCGAGTCGATGAACATTTTACTAAAACTGAATTTGGTCAGAAACAACAAATTATTAACATTGCGACACCCAATGCTACGGCCAAATCAGATTGGGGTTGCTAATACACGGCGCACAAAGCAACCCCTCCTTCAAGACCTGGGGGTCGTGTGGGTCATTGCATATCCGTGCCCCTGACCAAGCCAATGCCTCCTCCGTAGCTTTCCCAATTTTCAAACATTAGGTCTTTAGTGATACAGGGTGTGCCAGGACTTAAGCACAATCCGACTCCTACGTGTTCTACAACTCATTTCCGAGTGCGATGAGTTGCATTCATCTTCGAGACTTTTGGAAAAATCTCAATTTTAACCGAAAACACATGTTTTTCTGCAGTTAAACACCATTTCCTCAACTAAAAATATTTTTAGAAACCAAAACGGCTACACCGTTGGAAAGCTGACATTTTGGCACACGTTTTACCAGCCCTGCACAGTTCTGCGTCAAGCATTCATGGGGTTTCTTGGCGAGATGAAAAACAGGCGATCTCAAGATAATGACAAAAATGCCGTTTCGCGCAGCAATCGCACATCTTCAATGCAATTTAAAAAAACTTTTCTGACATCAAATAGATAGAAAATGTAACGCTCTTTCCAACGGTGTCATCAAATTGGAGCTATCTCCAAAGTTGAGGGAGTTGTGACAGTTTTAATGACATAAGATCGAAAACACGAAATAAATCTTAAATCTCGAATAGCTCGGAAATGAGACCTCTGGCTGAAAATTGCTACGAGGCATTTCTGTTCGGAAATGAGTTGTAGAACCCGTAGGAGTCGGATTGTGCATAACTCCTGGGACACCCTGTATATCGAATAACTCTTTGAAGGCATTGACCATGCCCATCTTCTTTACTACTCCGTTAATCGTTGTATCAAGGTCATTCTGTAACTTTCGAGATTATCTGAAACATTTCAAAAGATATGTACGTTGAAGTTACCTAGGCGAGAACACTATGAGCCACACCCAACTTGGCCACCATTTTTTATTCGTTATTGTGGAATTACAATTATTACAACGGAAAGCTGAATCGGTAAAGTCGTTATCACTAACACAAAACACATACTGTTCTCTTCTATTCTTTATTGTTCTGTTACTTCACTTCATCGTAAAATATCGATTTAACCTGCATAACTCTTTAATTTTGTGGAAATGAACTACTTTTTTCCCCTACAAACTCTGTAATTTTTCGTTAATAAATAATGTTATGTCTAATCTTACTTTTTTCTGAGATTATAAGCAATGTATGTCTTTTAGAATGACCATTATTTCGTAGGTAATAATGGAGAACTGATCAGCCACTTTAATTGTTGAGAGGCGCTTGTGCGATAATTTAAACTTCGTAGCCATCTGTTACATTAGGGATGGTATGCTGAGTTATTGGCCTGGTGTAAGTATTTAGAAAGATGAGCTTGTAATACGATAGCGTAGTTGACTCAAAATTATGAGTTCCCAGGGCCGCTCAACGTTACATTACAAAAAGCTTAGTATCGTTTGCAGAGATGGGAGGAGGAATTAGGTTATAGGGTTGCCGTTGTGAATACGTTTAGGCCAGCATATGCACTGCACCAAATGGAGCTCATCTGGGGCCACCGCGGCCCTAATGTTGAGGTCAAAGATTCGGGATCACTGGAACGAAGGTTTACGTGTTCGAAACTGAGCACCTCGTTCTTTGATAGGTCCGGCAGGTAGCTGAGTTTGTTTTTCATTCCCCTATTCAGTTGATAACCGCGAAGCCACTGATCCATTCCGGGTCGTGAGAAACTATTCCAGGTCGACACGGTTTTAACAGCTTTCTTCCGAACTTATTTCTGAGGACCTTGATACACTTTTTGTCCTAGCTTCTACCAAACAATGGTTCTTGGAAGATGGAGCTATCTTGGCGAGGTGGAGCTATCTGCTTTAAAACAAGTTGCCTTAGATGCCCAACGTTGATGCTGTTTTCAACATCAGATTTTTTCAAACCGTCGGTTCACACTGTGAAGCGTTACGATGAGCCATTAAACTACCGATGAAGCCGAAGATCGCAATATTTTTTACCCACACGAAACAACTTTTTTTTGGCAGAGGGGTTACGGGGGTTATAAACAAATTTTACTGTACAACTACAAAAGGCTTATTACAGAAAATAATTGACCAGAATGTGATTTAAATAGAAAATACTTGCAATTGTGATATAAATAAACTGCAGGGTAAGCAGCGTAAAAAAATTAAATAATATTGCCTAAAGCAAGAGCAACTCTACTTTATCTACCCCGATTGTGACACTTTCAGGTAATGTCTGGTGTGGGCTGTGAATGATTTGTTATAGTTTTTAGTTTATTATTTTCACTAATAAACCTTCGTAATTCATCTAGAAATACCACTTCTAATTTCCACACTCCCTCCAAATTCGATGGTTTACATTCCAAGATGCCTAAAATCCAAATTTTTTGAACCTGTAGGACCAATGAAACTCGTGTCGAAAATCAGAAATGGGCCCTGGATGGTTGTGAATCAACGCCATCAATCTTGACTACCCCGGAAGAGTTACCTAAATTTGCAATATGGATGGTATGGGTGTTCGCCATTCAGTAATCATTCTAGTTGGACCAAAAAAACTAACTATACAATAAAAAAATAATAAAATGAAAAATAAAAACTCTTAAAGACGGATCTATTTACGAATAAACCCAATTTGTGCAAGATCTTGTTCTTTCTGCAAGAATGGCACATCTAGCTGTTATTGGTAGAAGGTAACCACACGATTGTAGAGTGTAGAAGCAATTCCTCACAGCCGCGATCTTCCTGATGTATGTGGGAACAATACGATTCCTTTCGCCCTTTCACAGTCTTCACATGTCCTGTGGAGGTCAGGGAGTGGCGAGGAATACAGTTACAGTTAGGAGTCAAGACTGCCAAGGGAGGAAGGCGAACACCAGAGCGCGCTAGCGATGGTCTTTCGCTCTCAAGGAACCCGCAGTGTCTTGAAGGAAGTGAGCCAGGCCCGTTCGAACGGATACCGCGTAGGGGGTGTCTCGTGAAACCAAATACGACAGTGAAATAGTGTCCGGTTAAATCCATGCTCTATTGAAGAAATTCGACTTGAAAACAATACAGGTAAGATCAGCTGTTGGAGTTTTATTTAAAATGCATGATATTTATTAAAACCACGCAATTTTGTTACATACCGGCGAATGCGAATAAGTGGGTACCAAAAAAGTAAATTTGTACAGAAGAGCTTAAATTATGAATACAGTTCAGAATGAAAACTGCGAAATAAAAATGATGAACCACCCTTGGAAGAATGAACGAGAAAGAATGAAATCCCAGAAGGCAAAAACACTTGCATCACCGATCCTACCTACCTACTTTCCTAACTTGAGAACAGGTTTTGAAAAAGTAGTCCATAGTCATTTGTGGACGTTATCTTGGGCTTCGAGCAAACATACGTCAGGAATGGTTTTAGAAAGGTCCTCCTGGAGATGGGAAGGGCATTTTATTTATGATATGGATGAGGGGGAGAGGCAGGAAACACGAGGTGAGGGTCCAGGTATACACTACAAGAGGTGAACTCAGCAACAGGTGTCGAGTCACATGTCCCTTTTTAATAATCGTACATCCGCTCCCGGTGAATATGTCCTTCGTTTTCAATAACATTGACGTTTTGTGAAGGTTGAAATTGCGGATTAGTCATTAAGACGATGTTGGCGTGAAATTGAAAGATGAGGAAGGATTGACGACTCAAGTTACGCTGGCTAGTCAAGCTGAGGGCAGGTGTATGATTCATAGTGGGCGGCTTGAAACGAAATGCTAATGCATACATCCGAACTAAGTGCCTTTTAAGGTTGGAACCAAGTCGTTCAGCCGGCACGAAAGGAAACAGTTCATTCTGTCCGCTCACTGGAACACCGAAGTCAGAAACAGTTGTCATCCTCCGGAACAATGAGATTACAGCTAAAAATGGTTTACTGCTGTTATTGACGACAACATTAGATATCTTTAAATTCAAGTACTCATCGTAGGTGTTTTGGAACAGTACCGTGAAATTGCAGTGGTTGAAGAGGGTATGCCTAACCCCCCATTCATGTCGCCTTTAAACCTCTCATTTCACTCGCTGCTTTTCACACTTTTTCAATCCTACTCCGGGGGACAAAACAATTAATTAAATTAAACTTCACTCGTTTCATCCTACTTCACTTCAATTTTGAACATCTTAATATTTATTTTGAGCTGAGGTCTCACATCTGAATCTCTGTGAATTCTGTTCAATGGTTACTACCAATAAAGCGAAATATATTGACATACCAATTAATTGAAACGTAAGTTGATAAAAACCAAATTATCAGGATATTGGTTATGTAACGAATAACTTATACCTAGTACATTAGTAAACAATATGAAAAAACTGTTCAAACAGCTTGAATACATGGGCAAATGCGAATTATTCTTTATTCTGGTTTATTCCCAATAATGAACCTTTACAATGAAACAAGAAACTGTTTAGCCCTCTGTAAGCTTTTTATATAATGGCTTCGACATAGGTAACAAAATCAGTCCTTCTAATCCGCCGTATGCAGTTCGAGGCTTTTGCCCAAAAAGGACCATAATTGGTCAAATCTTACTCAAAAATCGTTCATCTACCAGCGATAAGCTAGCATTGTGTATTGATTTTGGTAACCGATAAAATTAGTTGAAAGAAATCTCCATTTCACTTGATTTACCAATATCAAATTCCATTTTTCTGTCATAGCAAACTGAATCTATCTAATGTAATGTTACAAAGCAAGTTTAATGAAATGATCATGCCAATGATAATGAAATTAAAGTCATTAAGGCATTTATATTTTTTACATTCATTCATTTTTTAGGTATTCATATTTTTCACATTCCCAAAGCTTAATTGTATCTAAGAATGTGGAAGAGTAGCAAAATGTTTAAGGCCGTGTCCCATGTACGATCCCAACAATAATGTGTCGACTTACAAAATAGCTTATTATTTGTGTATTAGATGTCATTCTGCGCAAATCACCGATCTGTAATTATCAAACTATGCTATAGTACCTACATTATGTAAATAGACGTATCTATATAAACATCTTGACCCACGAAGTTCAATTAAACCTTTTTAATCCTTCTGTACGGATCAAAAGCTGATATCCACGTTTTCGTTTTCTGATATAGGCACATCAGACTAATGTAGGCACCCCCATCTGCAACTCGATATGATAAAATAAAACACCATCCTCTACCAAGTAAATATTTTCTAGTACTTACATCAATTCATGGAAAAAGTTATATTAAACTCGGCTTTTTCATGAATGAATTCCTTTGACATTTCATTAACTACTAATATATTTATGTGGTTTACGTATTACAACAGATCGTATTCACTTAAGTTTTCACTTTTTTCTATCAAGGTTTTAGCTCTTAAGTGTAGTGAACTAATTTATCCACCTGGGTTGGCTTTCAATTCTTTCAAGTGATCTCTATCGACAAAAAATATAAAACTTTGCCTATTCTCTCGTGGGTTTATTGTTTTGGTCGCGAGTTTTTTGGGGTCAATTTTAGGTTCAGAAATTGCGATTATTTGTTGTGGGTGAATTTTCAACGTACCCGAAACCTATCCCGGTCGATCTTTCATCCAAAATCACTGGTAAATTATACCCCACTTGCTTGCCTCAGTAAAAAAAAACCAAAAACAATTTTTTGGCACGCTTCGGCCAGTTTTTGGCCCATAGCATTTTTCAGTGTGAGTCGAACGTGCTACGGGCTACCAAAAGTTACGACCAACGACAACCCTAGTGGAATCCATGTAAGAATGAACGGATTCTTTACATCAATTGAAAGGTGACGGATATTGCAGATTTGGCATCTAAGAACCTTCAAACGTTAAGTGACAAAGTTTGAACGGGTGTTGTACAAAAAAATGTCTATACTATTACGAGGGCTTATATTGAAAACATTAAACCAACAAATTATTTTCTAGTTTCTGTTATCCATAGTTTGACATTGCGCCCCTTTAATTACACCCTTTCGGGCTCATCAACTCAGTCCCAAGTAGTTTCAAAAGCGATTCTTGTTCAAAATTTCATAAACTTTGTTTGCGTAGTTTTAGGGGGTCGCTCTTGAGTATATCACAACGTCAAAAGCATCGTAATTGCCTTTGAAAGGTGATTGAAAGGGGACATAATAAATTGTAGACTCGTATCTGATTTTTACAAGCTTATAATCTGATTCCGATGACATTCTTAGGGCTGGTGTATGTCTGAGAAGAGATTGCATGTGTATACCAATATTATAAGAAAATGAAATAGTATGAAGCATTCTACTCTTTACCAACAACAAACCCTACCCCAACTAAACACCCATTGGAACCTAATTCCGTGCTAAGCAATCAAATTATCTACAAAATCTTGTAACACTGTCCTACTTATTTCTATACCGGACTGGGTTTGGACCGTTAGCCGCATTTGGGGAACCCAATTCCTATAAGTGAATGTTGATGTTGCTTAGGCAAGGTTGGATGGGCTGCGAGCCTACCAACCTAGCAATCATGCTGACCGGGGGAGCTGACGCCAACTCTTAAACCCCAGAGAAAGGGCTTGTCCTCGTTCACGCGATCGCCTAGACGATTTTCGCGTTCCCGAGTGCCCTTTCACGTTTCGATGTCGAATAGGTTGCGAGGATCTCACTGCGTCCCTGTGGCACAATAATCTCGAGCCGAGCTCTGGAGACCTGTAATTACGTTCGTAACGTCCCCTTATTTTCGAAGCGAACGTTTTTTTATTACGTTCATAATGACAAGCTCATTTGGCCCGAGTTATTCTTCACAATAGGTTTTTACAAGACACTTTCTACAGACAGGAACACTGCTAATGGATTGAAGAATACTTCCAAATGACAGGAAAATTGTTGACTTCAACATATGAACTGGATATCAAATTATAAAATCATTATTATTCAAGATCTGTAAGTGATAAAAGTCACTAAAATCTCACTCAAAGAGCACGCGAATCCCTGTGTTTACGTTCCCAAGTTTATGTATTCCCAACTTTTAGGCATTCAATATTATGTACCTTGTCTTTTATATTTTTACGTTCTTTGGAAAACTAAAATTTAGAGATGTTCGTTTCTCATAAATCTGAGCATTATTAATTTCCGTGCATAAATATCCCAAAATCCGATGAAAATGGAAATTGGATGAAAACCGTAAAAGCATTGTACGAGTATGTTACAAGGCCTTCATGTACGTGCATGTGCATTAGCAGTTAATGACACGACTTGAAATTTTGCTAATTACCCTTTGAATCACAGCGAGATCGGATGAGTAGATGGTGAGAAATCTTTGGACACCACTTTTATTTATTTATTTTATTTTGTTCAATCTCCTGAAAGTGAAAACGTTTTTGGAAGCAAAAAGTGAAGCATCTTACTTCGAAACAAAAGCAGTGAAACAAAAATCTACAAATTATTACACAAAGGGTTATTATTTTCTGTGTCAGATAGCCCTCTAACGCAGATCAATGGATTGCAGATAATTACATACATAAAACTGAGAGATTACCTCGGTAAAAGTAAGACTTTTTAGCCGAATTGCGTAAAATTTGCTTCGTAGAAGCGGTATATCGATTTTTTGCACGGTTCTCTTTTCAAAAATCTACGTACATTCTGAACCAACAAGTTTCGAGCGAAGATGGAATCACCTTTCTAGGTCGATGACAAAGGTTTGTTATTTAAAATATTGAAAATGGGCCAAAGAGTCGGTCCCGCAACCTGTGATCTCTCCCCTGCCACAGCTTGAGCAAGCTATTGAAATCAGCAAAAAAATATATGTACCGCTCCTTCCATCTATAAAACGCGGATCACTGAACTATACTGTTGAATGAATACTTCCGCTTGTTGTTGTCCACTACCTGATAACCAAATTAATTGCAGCTTGGGAGACAGCGTTATGAGTATGGACAGTAAAGAGCTATCGCCAGACTTGTGACGATCAATCCTCGAGTACGACAGCCCTTCCGATTTTATCGAATGGGGATCGAACGTATGGTCGTAGTATGAATAAATGGCCTCATTCAATTCACTGAACCAATTTCTATCAGAATCAAACTAGAAAAAACTACCCTCTTACATTCAAAGTTTGATTTCGATTTTTTTAAATATTTCAACCCTCGAATATTTAGGGTTAAGGTTAATTGATCATGACTTCGGGATTACTGGTACATCCTGAATCAATGTATGATATTTGTGCTAACATTTTGTAAACTCTGGTCTAGTGGTTTCAATAAAAAACTTCATATATAGGGCGGACGTTTTTTTTTTTTTAATTGAACATATTTTGACACGTTAACCGACAAACTTCTCGAACAACGAAACTTCTTTTCTCTTGATGTTCAAATTTTAGGGACTAAGAACTTTTTTTTATCGGTCAATCACGAAGGTACAATATTGAATGTAACTAACCAAAAAGCTAGAGGTTTTTTATCTTTTTTTGCTCTCATTAGCGATTTGTTTTCCCAAATATTTTATACAATACAATTTCAAACATTGTATCCAACAGCTTCATCAGAGCACATCCTCGTTGTGATAAATGCTTGACTATCTATTACATTGGAAGCGAACATTTCTAAATAGTAATCAGATGTAAAATTTACAATCGGAAGAGAATGACAATGGATTGAAAATGAAAGAATATTGTCATATGGGTCCAAGGAGGTTATACTTTAGGTTCTGCTGCCATAAGGATTCAAGTTAATCATCGTCAAATCTTTTGAGTTTCGGAGGAGTACCAATGACTCACAGAAGATGAATTCCGCCTCCGCCTTTATGATTGGATGTTATGCCTAAAACTCGCCACGAATTAGCTACTGATCGTGCTCGGAACTCTGTTTCTTGAACGCTAATGTGAGAAATGCCAGAGCGCTTGCTCTATTTTCTTTTTCGCGAGGTTTTCTCACGGCCTCATCATAGCGGGCGTGATCACCGCAATCCTCAAGATTCACCTCGTAGACCTATAAACTCCGAAGCAGCCCGCAGGTTTAATGAAGATGAGACTGCGTTTTCATCTCAAATGGGATATATGACGGGCTGGTGCAGGCAAGAAGTCAAGTCGGTCTTGTCCTACATCGAGAGGACGGGACTCGGGACCACAATCCATTCACTTAGTCCGCCGCATGTCCCAGATTGTTGACCCAAATTATAAACTCCTTCTAAAGGGAACTTTTACCAAAAAGCCTTCACACCGGTTGAAATCACTGAAATATCGATACCAATCGAGACGTTAGATGTTGATCATAAGATTACTGGATTCTTTCAGAGTTTGAAATGGGTTCTGCCACCATTTTTATTGCTGAGGGGACCGTTCTAAAGCCGTTTCAGTGATCCAGCAGGATTAGAATAAACCTTTTAGTTAAAATTTAGAATTTTGAAATTCAGAACTGTTACGGTAATGACAACAAGTCCAATACCAGTTCGTGTCACGTCTTCATGATTTTTTTAATAATCATAATATTCAATACGGTAGGGTATTGTTCGAACATAATTCAACGGCAAAATATTAGTTTAGAGTAATCACGAAATTAACATTCTTCTTATACAAATAGCATTCATTTATTGCAATCTCGGAGTAACACATGAAATAAACATCTCAGTATTTCAATACAGAAAGTCACAGCAATGACCAGTATTTTTTCTGCGTGACTAATTATAGCAATAAACACATTTGTTTCTCAGTAAAATGTACTGCCAGAGTTTGTAACTTCTGTTGAGTAAAAAACCAGCCTAACTCGGCCCAAATAAGTAATAATTCAAAGATCAGGGGTTGAAATTCAACAATTTTTTTTAAATTCTCAGAATCAAAATTTTTAACATTTAACTTGGGGTTAAATTATATCAGTTATTAAGTATTTGAGTTATATTTTTCTCTCAGAAAATAATTATTTTTTTAACTAAAAAATTTAACTCAAAAAGCTCTATCTCGTAAGACTTGAGGTTGGTTCCATTTATTCAGTGGGAGGACGGATTTTTTTCACTTCAGTTCTAAATGTCTGTTAGCGCTGGAATGACATGTACCTGTACATGTACATGTTATCCACTTTTCAAAGATCCCAAAAATTATTTTCTCAAATGAATGTTTTCGACAAGCCCCTACTTGATATACTTCATGCTATGTCAACAACATCATTTTTGAAGAGTTCGCTACAACGAGAATAACTTGAAGTTTGATAACATAGAAACAAAGAGGGAACAAAATCAAACAGGTTTTGACTATAAAGTAATCTTAAACCACGTCTAACTGAGATACTACTACACTTTTTACCTATTTGTGGTACATTTTTTTAAATTTCTGTTGAAGGAATCTTATTGAGAACTAAATAGATGTCCTCTGGCTTTTGCAGGCTAAAGGGCTCAAACTTAGAAGGAATAATAAAATACTTCATTCCATCCCAGTTTTGTTTCAGTGCCTCGTTAGGATGAAGATAATTATGCTCGTGCGTTTAGCCAAAATAAGAATGTTGAACAATTTTGTCAATAATAGCTATCAAGGAAGAAACCTAAAATATGCTCGCTAGATTTATTTTCATTTTATGAGAGATGATTTGGGTGCAGGAGATTACACTAAATGTTTAGAAAGAAAGCTCGATGAGAAATTCTGGTGTTTTGGAAGGTGCATCGAGTTAGATGATTTCACAGTGCTGACTGCTTGACCGCTATGGAGAAAAACGTTACGTGGTTTAGAATCACGGACCGTTAACCATAATCAGACAATGGAACATAGTAATGGACTCGGCAGGATGCGATCCGAGGAAGCTCATTCGAGCTGTCATTATGAATAAGATATTTCCTAATGACCTCATGAAGTAATGGGACTCCCGTTTTAAAGAGAAGTTAGTCCTAATGCTCCACGATGCTTCAGCTACTATAACTTCATGAGTGGAACAAGAAGAAAGATTGTTTATAATGAGTGGAACTTGCTTTAAAGGAAGGTTGTGTGGGAGACTGCATTCTGTGCAAAATTTTGTTAAAAACCACTTGATAAACCAAACTATTAGGCAGCTTCGCTGAATCCAAATGCTTTGATACAGGCAGGTACTTATTTCGTCAAATGAGACCATTTACATCTAATTTTCTAAATTATTTGAGATCTCATTCACACAAGTTACAAGTATCATTAAAGTTTTTATTTTCCATGTAGTGAATTAAGTGCTTTATAAAAAAACTTCATATTTTCTTGATCTTTTTCAAAACGATGATGTCCAGAGCCCACAATTTATAAGTGTCAACCCAAGGTAATGCGTGAATCTCATTACTCGTGGAACTATTTAGTCCAATTTGATGAAACGTTAAGAGATAGTGCTGGTTGTCTTGTGAACCTTCCAAGTTTAATCGTTCTTGTCTGTTACCAAGGCGTGGACGCAAGCGCCTACAAGAAATCCAATGTTACGGTTAAAGCGGGTTCATTTTAGTCTACATTGATAACGTTAATTGGAAATTGAACATTTCTCCCTTCCTTTAAACAACGTACTGTATCCCTATTTCCTTTATACAGTTCATTGTCGGAACAGAAGTGATCACATTTTTTCAATGATTTTGGAATCAAGTAGTTCTATATAAGTCCATAGTTGAGTAAGTGGTGAAGGTTACTGTCCACAACTTACGAGACTCGTGTTCTCGAGTCCTCACTTTTATTCACTAACAACATCATTATTACCATACAAGCAGATTTAAAAATATTATTCATACCTGATTAAATGCTTGTGCATAGCAAAGAATATTTTGCCTAACAAAGAGTTCAAATAGCATTCTGGGACATTCATAATTACATTGGGGATCTTTATTCCAAAAGAGACGCCAGCACTAGAACAAAAACTTGGAAGTTTGAATTTTCCAAAAATATTTGTTCACTCCTTTGGGCAAAGTCGGCTTAAAATGCGTTTACAGTTTATTATCGTGAGTGAACAACGACGTTCGAAGCACTATACCACTTAAACCAACTACGAATAAAATAAGTTTGAATAATGTTGATCTTATTCCCCTTTGTTCCCTCTCTGTTTCTCCAAGCTTATGCACAAAATTTTGGAGAAGTAGAATATTGTTTTGAATAACTTGGAAAACC
The DNA here is from genome assembly GCA_031894815.1 of Creontiades dilutus. NCBI lineage: Eukaryota > Metazoa > Arthropoda > Insecta > Hemiptera > Miridae > Creontiades > Creontiades dilutus. The sequence continues at coordinate 1,662,516 of JAVIWC010001866.1, read as the reverse complement.
AACATTTTCACTATGGAACAAGGAAGTAATGTAGCAGTGGGTTTACATCTTAAATAACAGTATTCGATGACCAAAGACATTATTAATTCACTTTCTTCCGCGTAGCGTGAACCCAACAACTCACGAAGAGAAATCGCGCTTCTGACGAAGATGGGGAACGTTGATGACTTTGTAATACTTTTCAGGAACAACGAGCGTCGTGATCTTCCCTTCCCTCGAATTCTTCCAAGCTTCAATGATTCTTTCATTCTCGCCAACTATACGAATCGAATGAAGCAAAGCAAAATCCTACAACAGCATCTAGTGATATAGGTCTCAGTATCTGGGCAGGTACCTGCAGTATCTTTAAAGTCACAAATTGTAGCCAGTTCAGTTTGTGGAACGTTAAACCCGCATAATAAAAGTTGATGTCGACACAAATTACATTAATTACCATCATCTGAAAATGTTTGTCTTTCGGTTTACGTGACAACGTTGTCAACCTTCCCTTTAAAATATGGGAGAGAATAATTCTCTACAATTCTCCTGGTTCCTTTACAATAATTGTATAGAATTATTGTAAAGGAACCAGACTGGTGTCCAGGATCTGATGGTAGACAACAGTTACCAGAACAACTAATTAAAGTTGGTCAAGAAACATTATCAGCTTGGGGTCGCGATTAATCAAAATGAGTTATGATAATCTAGATGGAGATCGTAAATAGCTTGTCAAGGTTGAATGACCCCTAACTTCTACAACCTTCCTTGGTAATATATCATGAAGAATTGAATGTGTTCCACCATGTTTTTACATAGACACTGCTCCCTTTAATATTCTGAATCTATAAACATTCGTTTTTAATCACCTTTTTAAATTCCCATCTGTTAAATTCACCTGTTTTGAATTTTGTCGGATAGTGAAGAATAAAGGCCGAAGCGACCTTAAGAAAAAAGAGAACTGGGGCACATAACGTCGGGTGAAAGAGGATGAAAAAATCTAGGTTTGTGCCTCATTTCTGCACGTTCCCAAGAGCCCAAACGGGACCCTAAAAAGACCGGCTTTTCTCTTCGAACACGAGGTGTTTTTATGTGAGTGTTATTTCTAGAAGACGTCAAATAAATTAGCTTTCGTCGATTTAAAAAATATGCGAATAAGCTATATAGGAATAGGCTATATTCAAACAGGATCTTACACATCAACAGGGTTATTTTAACGAACTAAAAATACTGTAAAATAGCAGGTTTCTTTCTGTCTCTTGCTGCAGTAAGTACTACACCAAGTACACCAATGAATATAGAGTCACGTGAATCTACTGAAGAAGGAATCCAAACATTTCAACAATCAATTATTCACGGCTTAAAATTATTAAAATTTTGTGGTTAATTGATCCAGTGTTTTTACAAGTTGGTATGCAACTACAAGAGTTTCAGTTTCAAAAACTGTTTCATTTCTTTTTTAGCGGTGGTCTCGCAAAATGTTGATTATTTTAACTGATGTGTAATTTTCCAGTGAAATAACATGTAAGAATCCGAATCTGAAATTTAAAAAAATCAGAATCCTATTTGAAATAGAGTTGAAATGAATTTAAGCACACTTTATGCACGCGCAAAGTCTGAATTGAATCGTATATTCAGATTCCACGAAAGAATTACTTTAAAAATATGTGTAATATTGTGTTTTCGTCGAAAATTGTTTATCCAGGAGTGGTTGTGAAACCCTGAGTAGTAATGATGAACTGTGTACACCCTATGTAATAATTGGGGATTGTTTAAATTTGAATTTTTCTGGAATAATTTCATAAGTTGATTACTTAATAACTTAATTCGAAACGTAACCCGACCAATTTTGACAGAACAGGAGTTAACCCGTTGTCAATTAGTAAGGTCCAATATTTTAAATAATAGTGAAAACAACCGGGCTAATAATCCACAACACATTTTATTAGATTTCACTCGTCTCAGTTAACCCATTGTCAACTAGTAAGGTCCAATATTTTAAATAATAGTGAAAACAACCGGGCTAATAATTCACAATACATTTTATTAGATTTCACTCGTCTTAGTGATTTTCTTCAAACTACTAACCAATGTGTCAAGACTTTTTAGTTTATTATTTCCAATAATGAACCTTTGTAATCGACGGAGAAAAAAAAACTGTAATCCCCCCTTCCTAAAATAGTTAGTTCACGTTTTATGATATTTTAATGTCCAAATCGGAAATAAAAACGCTGCAAATTATTACATATAAGCTCATTAGAAAAACCTTTCTCCGTAAAGCACACTATACATATTGTATTGAAAATATTAAACCAAAATCCTTTTCTTCAAAAGCTTTTCTCCAAAACTGTTTGACTAAACGTTATTTGGCTCAAAATCCACAGTCGATCCCGGTTGTGTCAGTCATCTCGGCATCTTGATCTACCAGTCCTAAAACATCTTATTTAAGGATTAATCTATCAAACAATCGAAATCTCAAGAACTTTCGAAGTTCTGATTGGATTCACGTAGAAATTAGTTCCGTCAATCGAATGAGACCGTGGCTGTACGATTATCCGTTTGCTCACAAATCGCAGATCTGTCTTTGAACGGGCTTGTAATTGAATTCAAGATGAAAATACTTGAGCGGCCACCGATTTTTTATTCCATCTAGTTAAATTTCGGTTGTTTTTTTCGTGGATTTCTACTATGTACTGATATACAACATCTTACACTAATGTTAATATTCCGATATCAGCTTTTATTTCGTGCTGAGGAACTGGTAAAGTTTGGTATTCACGAAGTTATATTCGAGATTAAGTCATTCTAGAAGTCAATTTCAACGTAAGAGAATCATTGGCTGAAGGCCATGGAGGGTAATTTTTTCCCTAATCGATCTACCGCGCTGACATGCAAATGGGGTCTTTTTATAAGTGCAATTACAATTCATGGAGGAGCCGAGTATACCAAAGGTTACGTTTATTTTACTTAGTTACATTTCAGTTGGTTCGTAAGTGTGTTTCCTAGTGTGCCTAGGAAGCATTATCACCAGACGTGCAGTCCAATTCTGGTAATCCGAAGATCCACGCTGGAGGATTATTTAATATATAAATAATAAACCTTTATGCCCTGATTTGCAGCGTTCTTCCCAGTATCAACAATAAAAATGTTCACTCACCTGCTAGCGAACTTCAAGTTAACATTTAAAACAACTTTCACTATAAATCTCAACAATTGCGTAAATATCTAGATACAATACATTTACACAATTGTTACGGATTTATGAGACAAATGATAAACAATAATGTATAAAGTACGAAAATATGAAACATAAATGGATCTGGTTTGGTGTCGAATCGCCAAGTTACGCACGGGTTATTTGCTATGAAATTGGCCTTGGAAGCGGCGAACACATTCAGGTTCCTAGAGCACTTCCTGGATCGTGAATGCTCAGGTGAACTTCAAATATTGAGATCTTTAGTTGGAGCTGTAAGCCAGTTGGAAGTGAATAAAAATCGAGAGGTGAACCAAACTTCGTCCTTTCCCGAAGTTCAACCTTGACGAGCGAGCGGTGGAGAAAGGGATGTTGTCCTGGATTCACGTAATGGCTCGCCTTCAGTAATACACCTAACCATCGACAGCAATCCGTGGGGTGCGCTTCATTAAACAGTCCTGTTTAAATCCTGTCGAATGGGTAATTGACGGAATCGTTTGTAACTTCGTTATACACACTGTTGAACATATTAACACATTAGCTCTCCAAGTGCTCGATTTACAAAATCAGTGGGCGAATTCCAAACCCAGCTTAAACATTTGTTGGTCGCATTTGGGTTTTTGATATCTACAGGTTCAGAATGCCTTCAGCTACTGTTTTAATGTAGTTGCAAATTTCAAAACCATCTAAAACACATTTGAAAACGAAAAAGAAATCTGAATGCACTTCCAAAGCGCGGTAAAAACCCGATTAGGGCTGATGAAAACCCCACTAAAAATATCCTTTTAGTGGGAAGCAAAAGCTTCTACTAAGCCATGATTTTTCAAAGTTTTTAAGTAACCTGCTTGGTTTACATCACCATTTGTATCACTTTTCTTGTTTTCACCTTGCCACGTCTTAAGCTGCTACCTGATGAACCACTGTCCGTTGCAAAACCAGCTGAATCCAAAATGAAATGTTAAACATGTTGTTTAATTATGCAGCAGTATTAATGGAATTTAGTAATTTTAGCACCGAACCTAGACAAATCCTTAAATTTTAAATTTCACCTTTAAAGAACCATTTGGTCAAAAAAATAGGTCCAAACCCCACTCAAAGTAGCCAATACGCAACAAAAACCTACAACCGGGACATGTTCCGAATCGCTATGTCGCCTTTTGTCAATAACTGATCCACCGCGACACCTTTTTTTAAAGGATGTATAATATTCATGTGCTCTAAATCTGATGGAGTAGTTTCTAGGTTGAAACCTTCCTTTCCAATCACTGGCGTCTTCTCTTAGACCGGGCATTTGATCTGGGATAAGTTCCTGTTCCTAAGTATTTAGGCTCTGCAGTATTATAAACATATTTCATGGGGGGGGGGGGTAAATTACTTCTGTACGACTTAGGGTTTGTAATGTTTGCGTAACTATTATCTCGCTTGAGACAATTTGGCATGCATTTTAATACAGGTATTGCCCAAACAAAAATTTAAGTCGGTTTCCAGCAGTATGTATGATGAGTCATTCTTAACCGAGATTTTAATTACTTTAATTATTGGTATGAGTTTTAAAGCTGCCAGACGATAGCTTTTATATTTTGCTACTTGTGAACAAGGATCACAAAATATTCCGATGTATGTTCGATGGGTTCGTTTGTCTGCAGTGGGCTCTTGGATTTTCTGCATAGCTGAAATGAGAGCCTTCTAGTCCGAATTGTAAGAGGTTTACCGCCTTCATAAGCTGTACGAGCTGTCCCTACCTCTCTTTTTTATCGTTTCTATTCATTGCTATTTTTTTTTCATAATTTCATTAGTTGCATTAACCAGTTAAAAAGAAAAATAAACAATTGGTAACCTGAACATGCTAATTAAGCCGACCATTCTTACCGGCAGCACTTCTCTACTCGTATTGTATGTGCTTCATCATTTTTTGCGTTCATGACGAGATCACTTTCTACCTCAGCGAAACGTAATTAGGAATTTCGTTATTGTTAGGCCCCCATCAACTAATGGAGGAAGGCGAATGAATAGACTGAGATTGGAAACCCTGACCAACTGACGCCAGTGAAATCATCATCGCGAGTCTTTCGCACAATGTAACATTGTGATCTCATGTACAATTCGCACTATATTTGGGATAGACCTCCTTGAAACTTGTAGCACGGCGCCAGAGCGAGGAAAGATAAGTCGGGATGAGTAGGGATGAATGAACGGAACCCGGCAATCCGGAATCCATTGGCCTACTTCTCAGGACAGCATTCCACTGACATCATTTCCACGGAAATGAATTATAGTGGGTTTTAAACTACGGCGACCTCTATTAATCTCCACACAAACTGGATAAAGCATTCAAGACAACATAAATAAGTAGAAATACTGATAAATTAGCATGAAATTGCACTGAAAGAATAGTTGGGATTCGAATATGGAACCCACATTGCTTTAAGATAACTTGTTATTCTTTGAAACCAACTGAATTAAACCATTTTCACCACAAGCTATTTAACTACTTACATTTTTTGTTAAAAGTGCGTTTTTTACATAGTTTTTAACTGTTTTACATCAATAATATTTCAACAATTGTTTTTCCTTTGGAAGTCCAAAACTATTAGAATTGCAGTGAGCTTTGTTTTGTCAAATTTTCTTTAAAAATGAAGCTATTTAAATTATATCTAAATTTTCGAAACGCGTTGTAGGATGCGTTGGACACAGCCCCCCCCCCCCTCCAAGAATTGTGTTTCATTAGATAACTCATCTAATTGTAACGATTGATACATTTCCTGACTCCTGCCGTTTAACTTAGGCCTACACTTTTTCGTTCCAAAATAGGTCAAAATAGATATTAAGTCTTTTTGGAATCTGGTTTCATTTCGCGAAGTAACTTTTAACCCGACGTAGCTAGTCGAATGAAAACCAGGTCTCTGTCATTGCTAGAATAGCGAGAATATCTACGTTAGAGGAAAATCCTAAAGAACCAACTGCGTTTTTGTGTCATTTGTTTTTATATTCTTATAGCAGTATCGCCTGGTGAGAGGGAAAAATGCTTCCTAAATTCGATTGGATGATCGAATGCCTGGCTGAAACTTTTTTTCTTCTTTAATAAACACATTTTTAGGTTCTTTAATTGTTTTCTCATCGTTTATATTCTACTGATGTTGACACGTTTAACAAAATCCTATTCATACTACAGGGGTGCCCATCCCCCCCCCCCCCCCCCAAACTTAGAACCAGCCCCCTGTGTAAGTTGGTACCCCCTTTCCAAAACAAAAATGTAAAGAGTATCAAACAATCAATCAATCAGTATCACGTTTATTAGTTAATAAAATTACAAAAACATGGCAAATATACACGTAAACCGATATGGTTTGGAAACCGTCATCGGGAGTCCACTACAAAATTTATTCCTTCATTAAATATTTTGGCCTAGGTAGAAAAAAAAATCAAAAAACAACCAAAACGTTGAAAAGAAATGTTGATTGAGTTAACAGTAATAAACAGGTGCTGAAGGACACCTATGCACGAAGGCTAGGAGGGATCAGGATAACAAACAAATCAAAGAAGATATATAAATAACAACAACACTGATCTAGTTGGGCGTGCCTCTAATTATTATCGTAATTGAACTCCGCAATCAAAAATTCTCCATTGATCCAGGCACTTCTAATATAGCCAGAAAGCTGTGCCCAATTTCGACCATTCGAAATTTCAATCAAATCGATCTTTGACAGCTCGGCTTTGCCAAAGAATACCCTTCTACAATAGCTGAGAATAGGACAGTGCGCTAGGAAATGCTCTGTGGACTCATTTACCCCTCAATTACAAAGGGCGCAAAGATAAGTTCTATCACTAATCCATGGCTTCCAATTCAGATTTAACATTTCACCCCTACACTTCATAATAATTACTGCATCGCTCAAGTTCAACAATTACTCAACTCCATGGTTCTACTGTTGGTAAAGGAGGTGAAACTGAGCGGTGGCTGGTCTACTTCTTAAAAACTCTTCGAACTTAGATCGCTCTTCCAGCAAAACCAATTTTGTGTAAATCGCATACTGCAAAGGGTCAAAAGGATCAATATCAGATCCGTTCACAATACTTCTTATTTTATTCCGCCAAATTCCAGCCCATCCGATATTACACCTGATCATTTCCGTACTTTAGTGAACCTTTTCTCAGACTGGTTGAGTACTTTTCGAATAAACGTCGAATAAACATTTCAGTCTAAGCGTGAAGATGTGCACAGGTTCCTGCTTTGTCTCGGAATAGACCATATAGTTTGGAGCGTTCTGGGGCAGGCGGAAAAGTCTTTTTTAAAAAACAACGTTGAATGTTTTCAATTTCCTCAATTTTGCTATGTCCCCAGACCTGGGCTCCATAGCATATGGTAGCGAGCAGTACCGAACGGAAAACTTCAAACTTGGCTTCAATCGGCCCCTCATTGGCGGAAAACAATCTCGTCCAGATAGAGTTCACTCCAGCTTGCGCCAATTTACGCTTCTCCATGAAGTGTCCCCCCAGTCCCAGGTTAAACGAGAGATTGATGCCCAGATACTTGTAGGAGTTACCTGTAGCGATAGTTTTCCCATCCAAGTACCATTTCTCGGATCCTGGCAGCCTTCCTTTACTCGTTCTGAAGACAACGATCTGAGATTTTGTCAAATTGATTGCAAGGCTCCATAGACTTACATAGTCCTTCAGTTGTAAATGTAAAGAGTGAGAGAGTAAGCACGCCTGATTTCATCTAAAACTAAAAGAAGATTTTTGTAGGTATTGAAAACCATGCCGCGTGCCGGCGCCAAAATCACGGACAATATTCGAACACTGTCATTGTCATTCATACATTTTCAGATAGAAAAACAAAGCAGATTTAAATTAATTACTAGGTTCATTATTATTTACGTTTTAGTGATGTAATATACTTTTGAATATCGTCACGTTAAACACTGTTTCAATCAACTTTACCCCCCCCCCCCCCCCCAAATGTTTTGGAACCCCCTAAGAATTTCAATGACGCAGTCTGCGTCGTGACCCCCCCCCCCCCTGTGGGCACCCCTGCATATTAACACGATATTGGAAGTATTGAGATACATTTTTGGTAGTTCAGTGTTCCATGAATGAACAGTTGGTCGTTTTGTGGTAAGAGGACTTGAGAGAAGACCGTGATGGTTGATCTAGACCAGGGGTCTCCAAACTATTTGCCCCAAGCGCCGTATCATACGTGGAGGTGGTGGGGCGGGCCAACGGGGGGGTCTAGGGGCCATACCCCCAAGAAAATTTTGAAAATTACATACTTGAGATTGGTGTTTTTAATCACTCTTAGACGAGTTTAAAAAGTACAAAATTAGGCCTAATAAAGGTAGAAAAAATAAGTTTTTAGTGATTGTATTTTTTAAAATTCCTTAATTACTTTTTCGTTGTTCATCAAAAAATATAACAATTGAATTTAAGGAATGTAAAATTTTGAAAGTCAGACACTTGAAAACAGGGTTTTTCAGTTCCTACTCCTAGACGAATTTGACAAATTCAAAATTAGGCCTAATATAGGAACCAAAACTCAGTTTTTAGTGATTAAATAAATTTTTTTTTAATTCTATGATTATCAATTTTTCATTGTTCAACAAGAAATAATAACACTTCAATTTTCAGGAATATAAAACGAAGTACTTAAAATAAATATATTTTGTATTTATTTATTTAAAATTATTACATTCAAAAAATTATTTTTGGAAAACCAATCTAATATGAAGTGTGCAATGGTTTTTGCTTGCAATGTCTTCCCACTTAGGATCAAAGTTTGTTGTTCCAATCATAAGCAAATTTTTCAAGTGTTCTTCTTAAAGCATGGCTCGATATTTGGATTTGACATCTGTCATTTTTGAAAAGGTTTGTTCGCCAACATACGTTGAACCAAAACTTGTCATCATTTGTCTGGAAAAACTCTTGATTCCCTTGAAGTCATGACGTTCTGACGGTAGCCTAATTTTTTTCATCCATCCATTTTTGGATGTGGGCCGTACCAAATCCTCCCGCTGGCCGTAGTTTGGAGAACCCTGCTCTAGACCCACATTTCTACGTGCTGAATTGTGACCTGAAACGTATTGGGCACAAGAGGTCTACTGTCCAATGTTTCGGTGATATACACTTGAGAAATGAGAAAAAAAAAACCCCGTGGGGATAGCGAATGGCGGGCGAACGTTCTTGTTTTCCGCTTTCTTCGTAGAAAATGTTGAAACTGAACTCCTCTTCGAGATTTTCACTGTCGGAACCTTTTACAGAGTTTTCTTCTTTGAATTCGCCCAAGGTTCTTTATTAGCGTCAGTCACCTTTCTTAGGAACCCCTTCAGCGGTGGACCCCGTTAGCTTGGGAGCCGCGACGAACCGATTTGAATTGGAAAATGAAAGCTTCTTTTTCCCGATCGAAAGAAGAGTCCCTTCCTCCCCAGTTTTATATTCAGATATAATCTTCCATTGAGTATTGTTTCCGTTGTATGACATTATCTTCGGTATTTTGGAATATACTACCGTTTCAATGGATAGAAGGACAATGGGGACGAAAGCGAAAACAGCTAGCGGGTTACCCACTGATTTACTCTCATTTTTTTCCAGAAATAGCCCTATAAAATAAGTTTGAATTTTTCGAAAAAAAGAAGGTATTTCAGGTTTGTTCATATCTAGATTTACGTTTCCCCAGTACATGAATTTGTTTAGGTGCAGGCAACTTCATCAGCAAAAGTAAGCTTGGACGTTTCTTAATTTTTAAATCAGTTTACAACTAGTTTACATTCGGATTCATGTATGAAGTTACTCATACAAGAGTATTGACCACTGTTGTACACCAGATGGGAGATGGAAGGCGATCGAAAATGGGTCATTTATATCCGTACCAGCTATTGGATATGATGTACAGTCAGAAATTAGGCATCGTGAATGATTCTGATTGGGTCGAAGACTACATTCATCATTTTAGTTGGCTTCCGAAAATGGATTTCAGTCCGCCACCCTTTATTGTCGTTTGACATTGTCGAAAAGTTGAAAGATCCGGTAATCTTCAGTTTATATCGAGGAGTAGGTAAGTAGCTAATACGCATCTAGTTCTAGTTAGATCATGATTCTGTATTGCGACTGCTAACCGGTTCTCCTTATTGGGCTAAGATCGACGATCCCGATTGAGAGAATTGCGTGAACCGCAACTCCATTTCGTCGTTTCCTTATTGAACTTTCTTCATTGCATAGTTTGCAGTTCCTTTGGCGGGATCGAACGACAATACTGTAGAAAGCCAAGTCAACCTATAACCACAACCTACCTGTAATGTGATTAAGTAATTCCAACAGTGAATTTTCCTACCATCAAGTTATAGGTATTAATTGTTGCTTTAGGTAGACCCCCTTATTAATTTTAATGAGATTTGTAAAATACAATTAAATAAAAAGATATATTTTTACACTTGGAATAAAAAATTCTTCGTTACAGAATAATATTGCTACACCATTAGTTCATATCAACATCGTGGTGCCTTTCTTGATGGGTCTGCTCAAAGAGACAACAAAGACAATAGAATCTTGTGTTAGCGTGAACTCCACTTCCTGATGGTTTTGCTCGTCAATTCAACAGTCAACTCTTCCTCACCATCACATTGAACATTATTCTCTCAGAACTAGGCATTATATCACTGAAAGAAGGACCGATTTCACTTTCTTATTCTCTTGTTCAATTCCTTCTTACCGAGTGTTGTTTCATGCCCACCATACACAAAAGTTCGTTTCAGAGTTGTGTTTTAGCTGGGTAGCTAAGTTTAAAGCGTGTTCATTCTTAAATTGTAGTCAGATCCTACACAAATACTTGCTTTTTTTTATAAGTATTACAGTTTCACTGCGTAAGAGTTCCAGTCACCTTCCAAACACTCAGTCATAGTTGCAGTAAACTATCGTAGGGTTTAGCATCCATTACCATGTTTCCCAAAATGTGAGTGAGGATATATTCGAGGAAGGCATTCCATAACAAAATATTAAAGGTAATCAGAACTGACGCATTCTCTACTGTTGTTGATGTCGAATTTGACGAAGAAGTCAAGCAACTTCGTCTGTAACTCGCCATGAACAACATACCGTTCTATTACCTCTGCAGCAAGATGAAATTGTTATAGATGAGTAGGTAAAAACTCCGGAATTCTTGAATAGAAGATGAGAGTGGAGATTTTTGTTTGAAGGGAAGAATGTTGACACGCGAGCAAACGCTTTGCTAATAGGCACTTAGATCCGCTAACAAAAGTTCCTGAGACGAGCCTCCGATGGTTGCGCGAAGCACTTATGATAGTAGTTGTGCAACCTCAAGGAGCCCGTTTGCCTCATCCGGTGAACCCCGTCGGGTCGATCAGGATCATTGCTTCAATTTCCCGTTCTTACGGAAAGACCTTTGAGTTTGGTAGTCAGTCTTACGTGACAAGTAATAAACCCCTTATATATTAACCCCTTAGAACTAATGAACCTCACTTTTACATTATAATTTACAATAGAGAGGTTGGTACTTGGTGGCAACAGCTACGGCATTTCGTTAATTACCTTTTAGAAGACGGGGTTAGTCTATTAATTCGCAAACACGTAACTGAATTCTGAGAAACACTTGACATTGAGTTTAAGTTCTAGGAATCCAATTTTACTACCTTAACCAGCTGTAACACACGTCCACCCGCATAGTTCAATGAGATCTTAAATTACGAACTACATTCCACGTCCATCCTTCTATCTTGCATTTAATAACTATACTAGGTATTATCATTGTTGTATAACGAGTGTTTTAAAGATTGACCTGACTTTTGAGAAGATCAGCAGTTGTCATCTCAGTCCAATGAAATCCTCAGTCATTTTTCGGATTGGGAGGAAAATAGTCCTCTACCAATTCCATCATTCTTAGTTTAAACGTAAACATGGCCTATTCAAGTAACGCCTATTTAAGTAAACGTAAATAGGGCTTCCAAGTGCTGCAAATCAAAGCCAAAGACGGAGATTTAGCCTATTCAGATCGCGACAAACGTTCTTCAAACTGTAATTTCTCCATGAAATTGATCAGGAATCACAAATTTGATGTTTTGTACTGTTTATAAACCATTTGACACTCTAGAAAAAATGTCCTGGATTTCATAATTTTTCCAAATTATACGGCTTGAACTTTGGCTTCTTAAACCCGTGGGGCTCCTCGAAAGCTGTTGTATAACGAGCCCTTCAAATTGGAATTTCTCCATGAAACCCACGCGGAATCGCAAAGTTGCCCACACCATTGTAAAGCGGATTAAATTTCCAAGCGTTCCTGAAATTTGACAGATTCGATCAAGTTTTTTTGGAAATGCAGTTAAAATTCAAGTATTTTCAGGATTTTTTTTTAATGTTGAACGTGAACTGCGCTTAGGGTGTTTAAACGTTGGTTTTTATGAGGAAAAAGCACTAAACGTGTAGAGAAAATGTGATCAAAAGTTGAAACAAGTTGTTTATAGGTACCTAGTGAAATGTGGGTTTTTATGGCACGGAAGGTGGGTATCTTGAAAAAACCCTCGAAAATTCCTATGTTGAGAACAGGCTGAGATAGAAAAGTGCGTTAGGTGAGACTTCGCTTCATTGTTGATCTAGTTTTACCCAAAAAAAAATTGTTCACATCAAGTGGAGGGCACCCTGTATTGTAAAACTACCTTGGCCGCTCACATGGGTAGCGGACTTTGATTGTATGAAATTAAAAGACGCTCAAACGATTGTTCCAGGATGTGGGCGGGGGTGTTGGCGGTGTTGCTGGGAGTAACCACAGGCTCCTACTCCGCGGTCAACAACGCTCCCACATTCATCCCGGGCGGTGACATGGCCAAGTTCTCGCTGCTGGAGGACACAAAAGTGGGAACGCCTGTCTACAGGTTGCAAGGCGTGGACCCGGAAGGTGCCCCAGTCCACTACTCCATCTCCGGTCAGCACTTCGAGGTCGATCGGACGACAGGGATCGTCTCCCTCATCAAGCCCTTGGACAGGGAAGCTAACGATATCATCGAAGTTATCATCAGTATAACAGGTGAGCGCATTGTAAAATTTCGTAAACTTAAATTATAAACGCTTACGTACCTAGTTCCCTGCAGTTGAACTAGGCCAACAGTAAAACTCATCAGAATACAAGTGGAAAATTCATCTCCTCGGATGCCACCGACAGCAAACTGTAGGATAGTAAAAGAGGTAATGCCATGTTGTTAGAGGCACAGAAACAAAAAGTTCTCCCTTCATAATTTTTCGGGATGAAACTCACCGAAATCACATCTTTGAATCATTCATTAGAATCACAGAATGGCTCTCCTTTTTTGACCGTTCCAACACTATACTAATTGTTTTTGGGATAAATGCAAGTTATGTATAGTCTCATAACCCTTGAGTAATAAAGAGCTGACACAGCAGCAAGATCCTATAAAAGGCCCACGGCCCACAGCCAGAGTAGACAGTCTCCGCCCGTAGCTCACCGTATACACTTAACGCGCAGTGCATCATTTCGTATTCTAATTGTGACAAACGAATAAAGTGATTTTTTTAAAACTCTATTTTCATTCACGATTACATAATTTGCATTAAAGAGAATCATTATAGACGGATGGATTTAATGACAGCCATCTGCAAATTAGGACATACGAGGATATCATTTCCAAATGGCCGGATGTTAAACGGTGTTTCTTAATTTTTCAAGACATTTCATGTCCTGCATGACTTTAAAGATGTTATTGCTCTTCGTTATGACTAAGCTGCTAAGAAACTCTTGAAAATTCAGTTGTGGTTTTAGATTTCGATGTCCAGTTGTGTTTCGCTTTCCCACATATGTTTATATTAAAACCGTTGTGCAGGTTGTGGGCTTTTCGAAAGGGAGTTCCATAGTTTTCCGGAACATGGCCTCCTCGACAACCCTCTTCATTCCACAGGTTCATCAGATTCCCAAATATTACTCGGCGATCTAGTCTCCGTTCCATTCTATTGCTATGCTACCCCTGGAAAGAGTCTAAAATTAGTTTTTACGGTTTTGGGCAAACAGAGTGGGGTTGTTTTAACTTTTATATGGTTTAAGCAGCTAAGGAGGTTGAGGGGATTGTCGTTGTTCAATGCAAGACGATAAAGTTATTATCTCAGTCTTACTGTCGGTGAAAGGATAGTAAGATAGTCTTCCCCATCGACATCGATGTTCGGTATTCCAGTGTTTTATACAACATTCAGAACTGAGGACTCCTTCAAATTTGTTGCAGGTTGACTTACTCGCGTGACTGAGAGGATTCGTGCAGTCTATCGTTCTCAAAAACATTGTTTAAGTCAGAAAATAATATAACAGTAAAATATACCTAGTCCCTACGATGCATGATGCCGAACGGTGTTTTTTCAATATCCTCCGTCCTTTCGGAAAGTTTCTCTCCCAAGATGCACCTCCGCTTCATCTTCAGTACGTAACTTCTATAGGTACCTGTACTGACTTTCGATTTTGCAGCATAATGGGATTGTCTTTCTCAGCGAACCGTTATAAATTATAAATTATGATCGATAAACTTTTCGAAGGTCTTTCAGAAATGATGCAAGCAGATCTTCGTTATGTTGGGCCAACAGCCACCAGTAAAAATCGAAGTTAGATCGAAAAGCGCAGGGAACATGCCTTGCAATGTCTTCAAAGTTTCATTTTCGGAGTGATTTTTCCTCCTCGTCGAGGGATTCACATAATTTCACTGATGATTCATCGAAGTACTGGATTCTCTTTGTCTAGTCTAGACGACTGTTCCTTCTGGACCCCTATACCATAACAGCCTCTCACTTATCAGCACATTCCACCACCCAATCAACTAAACCGCACAGAGATTAAAAAATTGGTAGCCGATTTTTCATTCACATGAATATGTCCATTACTGATATTTTTGCAGAAGTCTGTTACTAGAAGTTTCATTGTGAATGGTTGTAAAGGACCAAACGTGAACTAACTGATCCCTGAATATGGGAATGGACATTATCCCGTTCGTTACTCTATCGTTATCCCAAATGCCGCCACACTTCTTTCATCTTTCTTCTTTTGAGTTGATAATAAATACAAACAATAAAAACGACGAGGTTCCGAGGAGCAGGAGGAGGCGTATTTGCCTCGAGATTGCGGATATTGAAACAACACCTGGTAAACCATCCTCCCTAGCAACTACTCCATTTACCACAGAATTTGAAACAATTTATCTCTACATTTTACAGATGAATCCGTTGGAGGAGCAGAACCAAATACTGTATCGCTAAGAAGAGAAATTCCCGTTATGGACGTCAATGACAATGCACCCGAGTTTCATGGCAGACCTTACTCGGTCGTGCTTTCTGAAAACATAAAATCAGGTTCTGTGATTTACTCGAATATCACGGTGTTTGACGCAGATGCAGCACATAACGCTGAAATATTCATCGATTGCGTTTCTGGGGGATGTGATACGTTTGCAGTCACTACGGAAAAGGTATGTGTTGGAACCTTCCATTTAAATTTACCAGTATTAAATTTTCAAAACTTTGATAGATATCCACAAAAAACTGTTCAATCCCTGTTGAGCATACATGGTTAGTACTGCAAACACAAACAAGTAGGTACTTATTAACATTTCGTGGTGTTGAATATTTTAAAAATATCATAGGAAATAATTATCTTGAACTGTTACCACAACATTTAAGGATGAAGAGAGGTTATTACTATATGATAATGTCGAAGGAAACTGATGTGCGGTGACCTAATTGGCTTGTCCCAATTGCCCTCCGATTTGAGCAAGATCGGACGCACAAGACATAAGAAGATGGCTTTTCATTAGTTTTTGCTGACAGTAAAGAGTAGTGAAAAGTATAGAGTGATGCTGTTGATTATCTACCTGTATCGTTAAGGTCGTTAAGAAGAGAGCTTATTGTCGCAAGTGCAACGAATGGGAGTTTCCCTACTTTTCACACCCATCCAAAGCTATTAATAATCATATCGCAGTTAAATAGAATGTTACACATAGCGTTGTACGATTACGGAGTTTGTTTTTATTGAAGATCGGAGACGGGCATTACCGCGGTGCGCTATCCTTGAAGAAGCCGTTGGACTTCGAGATGACTTCATCTTATAGCCTCACACTCCGGGCGAGCGACCTGAGCACCACAAACCCCTGATGGCAACCGCCAATGTGGCAATAAGTGTGAAGGACGTGCAGGATCAACCGCCAGTCTTTTTGAACGCCCCGTACTCAGCTTCATTGCAGGAAAATACGTCCCCGGTAATTAAACTCTCAGTACCTACTTATTTCAACGTTTCATTCGCGCAACTGTTCAATTGCAGATATTTCAAATTGCCTAAGTATAACTTGTCACTTTCTCATGTTCTACATATGCATAGGAAAATAAATTATAGCTTTGAGGTACTGTGGGAGGTGATTGCATAGCGATGGGTTTTCACCCTTGGGCCTACATACTGATCATTTTTTTAACATGTGATGGATAAGGATTGCTCCAACCCGTTTCTTGAAGCTGCTAATGCTAAAAATAAATTTACTGAAAAAAAACTTTGAGACTTTTCTTTAGCCTTGATATCGGTTTTAATTACAACAACCCTCAACTAATTAATTAGTAATTCCGACTTGATCTTGATTAATAAGACTTAACCTTGGAGATGCACAGGGTGCAAATAAGCTGAGTTGCTTCTAAAACTTAAAACTAAGAAAGTTAGAATAGAAACTAAAAAAAAAAAACTAACACCACGTAAGAGGCTCCAAAACCAAATTTCTACCATATCAATCGCATAAAGCTGAAATTTGTAGCATTTTTTTCATAGTCCACAAATGAGGATGCAGAGCTAAAGCTTCCATACTCCTACCCTATTACTCTTTTCGTGTTCATTTACCTAGAAATTTTGTTTTCTTGCCAAATGAAATTCGGCACCTTCATCTTCGAGGTATTGAAAGTTTAGTTTGGTTCGTCGCTCCGAATAACATCAGCGTTTTTGCTGGATCTTAGCCTTAATAAAATGTACATTGTGTGACTAGGTGTGTGGTAACAAAACTTATTAGAGATTCCTCATTGTTCTTTACATTTTTGTGTAATAGGGCTTCCAAGTGCTGCAAATCAAAGCCAAAGACGGAGATTTAGGGGACCCCCGACCCATACTCTTGACTCTGGAAGGCGATACCTTGAACTACTTCAAATTAGTCAAAAATACTCTCGTGACCAATCAGAAACCGGTTGACAGAGAGCACCCCTTGGTCCTGCAAAACGGAGGCGTTTACACTTTCACCGTCAAGGTAAACCACCTTATTTCTCAAACCGATTGTTTTTTAACAATGATGTATCTTGGTTAACAATTAAATTTAAGTGAGCGATATAACAACAGTTATTCATATTCATGGAATCGTATAATTGTTAAATCCGGAAAAAACTTGAGGAACTCATATTCAGGAATAAACAATTTAGTTACGAAATAAAGGAAATCCTCATTTCTAAATGAGAACTACAATTATATCAACGTCTTTTCACCAAAATAGCTTCTACACTACAAATGACTACAATTATACTTTTTTTTTCAGGCTACGGAGCTTATTAACAACGAACTACCAGGCGATTTTACTGAGGAGCGGGTGACTATTGTTGTTACAGATGTAGATGATCAGATACCCGAATTCAACCAACCGATATTTGAGATAAACGTCTCTGAAAATATAGGTGGGTGTAATAGCAAGTAGAGTACGAGAGCTTATTTGCATCTATTTTAGATTCATCAATTGTCAGTTATTGTAGGTGCGAACTAGTTATTAAGGTTGATCGTACTCCTGATTAAAATTATAACTTTCTCTTTGGCTTTACGAGAAACTCCGCACTTCTGTCTAATAATTCTATACTATCTCTGCGCTAGATGCTCAAACTAATTTTAACATACAGGATATATAGGGTAATTTTTAATTAAATTTCGGCATGTAACTCAATAACTAAACATGTTATTATACTTGATGATCGTGTATGATCGGTCTTTTGATTTTCTTTGTCGAAACTATTAATGTCCGGATTTCCAGAGGTTCGAATAGCTGGGTTTCTTCTATCTATACAGCCAGAGCCATTTTATCTAAATTTCCATTTTCTGCAAGGCGATCCTTGACATAAGACTTCCAGGACCTTTCAGCCACTTCTATCGAAATCGGGTAGAAGTACATAGAAGTAGACCGATCAGTTTCGTAACTATGGAAGAAACTCGCAATAATTAGTAGCAGCACAATTTCTAAATAAACTACAGATGCCAATTGCAAAACCAGTTCTTTGAAATCAAATCGAGAGCACGTCAGCTAAATTATGTTGTGTTATGCGGGCTGTATAACTTTCTCGCTTATTGTCACAAGGACGAATAAAAGTAATCGTAGTTATTCCATGTGTAAAGCGAGAACATCTTCGAATCCGGCCGTTGCTTCTTCGTTCTAGCATTCACGTTTATCAAATCCAAGTTTAATTCCACTATAACCAATAGTGAGGTAGGTTATACGGTGAAGTATAGGTATGCTAAGCTAGTTGGATAAGATCAGGACACGGAATGATGAGAGTTTGTTAAGAGTAACACCTTGACTAGAGCTTTAGCCTGACTGACTGCCTGTTTGACTGCTGGGGTTTATATACCTATAGACGCTTCCCTTCCATTCCTGGTCCCACAAAGGAATAGTCCCTGTTAAGGAGGTCGATAAACCTTGCTGGATTTTTCTTTCTATTACGTGTCTGGTGTGCTGGTCTTCGTCAACATCTTCATTAAATTCTGACATATACAATATTCGTGGTTCCCCACACCCGCCTTCAACAGTTTTAGCATGTTGGGTCAGAAGACTGTAAAAGACCGATTATTCAAGTAATTTTCAATTCTGCATGATCACGCATCCTATTTAACCGGTGAAAATGAAGCCTTTAGATAATTCATTTATTACCTGAACATCTATTTATTACCGAACTGCAATTTAGGGTAGCAGTAATTTAGTCCGAACGATTAGATTGCTAAAGAATCGCTGTCAGAATCTGATCCTAAACTGTCCAGCAAATGTGACTCGCTAAACCAAGTAGAAGGTTTGATATTGAGGGGCAAAGTTTTTTCCTCACCTCATTCATGATAGTTTTTTCACTACTGATACTTCTTGCATTGTTTTTTCTTTCTTTCAGCGATTGGCACACCATTGCCTGGGCTCAATATGGTCGTGTCAGACCGCGATCTGGGAGAAAATTCAAGATATTCTCTGGGAATTAAAAGCAACGACAGAAGAGCTCTTCAGTGGTTTGACGTAGAACCGTCGGAAGCGTACGGAAGGACCCCAGTGGTTGTGAGGATGAAGGACAACGCGGGGCTAGACTTCGATTCAGGGCTGAAGCAAGTTCAGTTCTCAGTGGCTGCTTACGTTGTAACGAAAGAGGTAGGTGTAACGGAAAGGTGGTTAAATAAGCAGTTTAGCTTATGATAATAAACTTGAGTCAGATTATTGTAGGTAAAGTAAAGTTTGAAACATCAATCTGATTTCTAAATCGGCTACCAGTGAGAGTTGTCCTTCAACTCCAACTAGGAGTAAAAGAAACTTACTTACCGTCAATAATAGATGGGAATATCTAAATCTATCTGTGATGCACTTTCAGGGAGAAAAATTAGAAGTTTCATCTAGCGACGTGGTAGTCAACATCCTCGATGCCAACGACAACTCGCCAATTTTCACTCAACCTAGCTATACATTTTCTGTGCCGGAAAATCTTCCCATTGGATCGCAAATAGCAGAAATCAAAGCCACTGACAACGATAGCGGTGATTTCGGAAAAGTTGCTTATTCCTTGAGAGGCTTTGGGATCAACAAGTTTTCAACCGACCCTGTGAATGGAAACATATATTTGACTAGCAGTATGTATCAATACAATTTTTCGCTGGAATACTGAGATTTTGTTCGGCTAAATCAATCATTTTATTCTGTAATGATTAACCATTTACTGTTGTATACCGTTGTCTTTTTGCTTCCGAGTCTACCAAGGTAGCGGAAGCATTGTTTTCACTTTCAGAATGTGAAAATTTTTTTGTCTCCGAAATCAAAAATTCCACTCGCATTTTGCGTTTTAGACCTTTCTGAACAATTTTGGTTCCGTGTCTGTCTGTCAGCAAATCCTTGCTACGGGCAAAACTACACGAAGTTATAGTCCGATTTCGATGAAATTTTCAGGGATTGTGTGGGTTGGGGTGTAGATGGTCCCCTATAGGTTTCATGACCCCCGGATCAATAGTAGCCTCTGCGCATGCGCAAACGTGAAATCCTTGCCACAAGCATAACTCCGGGAGTTCTTGACCGATTTCGATGAAATTTTCAGTCATCTATCCATTCAGCGTCAATGTCAATTTTTATTATTAGGTATATTTTATAGTTTGTTCAATAGTTGAACATGCCTACCTTTATTTTCTCAAGTTATGCTCCTGCATAACAATAAATTTACCCTAATTCAATATTTACTTCGTCTAATTGAACGAAGTTCTTTATTCAATAATAATTTTCAATGATCTATACAGTCATGTTATGGATACGAGGAAGCTATGTGCCACAACCACTTGGCATTTTATTACTTACTGTTAGCTGTAGCTAGCTAGCCAGCTTCAAAAAATGTTAATCTGTTGTTAATAACAAGGAGATGACGGAGTGAACTAGTTGCCCCTTCCAAAGCTGAGGCGATATGCATGCAACACCCAATAGATACCCTTGAAGCTGAAGTCGTTCAGGTTTCTACTCAGTTGAATCAATTTCAAGAAACGGGGAGAGGGGACGGTCCAAATCCATCCGTTGCTTCATTGCTTTTATTTTATTGTTTTTGCATTCAAATGGAAGGGTTTGTTCAGAACAACAATAAATGATTAATCACCACAGTATAAAACCACCCATTCATCATCACTTTACGATCTTTCTTTATAATTTTATTGTTATATTGATATTTTTTGTGGCTAGAGTTAGATTATGAAAAGCAGAAATCGTATTCCCTGAGCCTTGAAGCGAGGGACGGAGGCGGTAAAGTGAGCACAGTTTCAGTCCTCGTTATGTTGACCGATGTAAATGACAACTCGCCCGCCTGGGAATCCAGTCAGTACCAGAGAACGGTGAGAGAAGGTGCCACTTCCTTCCAACCACAATTTTTCATCAGAGTAAGCAATAATCAGTAAATATTAATTAATTAGTATAATGTAAATCCGCTTAGGCAATATATTTTCTGTGCTAATGCTCACATTATTGCTGATTTTTTTGCACTTTTTTCTATTTGAAATTGCATACATCTCCGTGGAAGGTATTCATACATACGGTGCAAATCTGAGTTGTATTACTTGAAAAAATGACACATTGGATTGTTCATTCATTATGTTCTCTTTGGAATGTTGGACGTTTTCGGCACAGAAAGCTTTGAACACTAAACCGTCGGATATTTTTGAATTCTAAGCAGCATGAAATAAAACACAACAAATATTTAAGGGGGTTGTTTACTTTTTTCTCGATTGATTACAAAGATTCATCAATGAAAATAACCAACCAATGTGTATTCCATAATGTTTTCCGAAAACTTGCAATACGTAAAAAACAGTATTATGAGCGCCATACAAACTGTTTCTAAATCATTTTTTTTTTTTTCTTTTTTTTTTAAAAAAAAAATTGAGAATGTTCAATTCTTTTAGGCTATACGGATATTCTAAATTTAAATGTTATGTAAGATGTACGTAAAAACTGTATGTAAGAAAATTATTATACATGAAATCTCTGCAGTTGAGTCAATTTGATGAAATTAGGCGAATAAATTAAACCAAAACTGGTCAAATATTATTAGGAAAATGATTTATAAGAATTGAGTTGGAGTGTTCTTTTCATCAGGCTTTGGATGCTGACAACGACGGAAGGAGTGTCATAACTTACAAAATACTAACTAGCAACTCGGATGTTTTGGAAGTTGATGAAGAGTCTGGTGAAGTGAGGATTGTTTCACCAGTCAGTTCCAGCCACACTTCTCGTGGGCAGTACGAGATGGTCGTTCGAGCATTCGATGATGGTATGTAGGACAGCAAGACGAATGATAGTAGACACCAATAAGAGGGGGGGGGGGGGGTATTTAGTGATGGATTCATTTCATCTATGTGATTCTGGCACCCAAATACGATAGGTCAGCTGACGTAACTTCAAATTTACGGTCAATAAGTACTGTAGATATAAGTTGCATCAGAAGTTCCTTGCATATTCTCCTCACGACGTCAGACAATACTGTACTACTTTTAGTAGCTTTTTCTTGACACTTTCATGAATTCCAATCATTCATGTCTTCCAGGTGTCCCACCTTTACATTCAGACGTCCCCGTATTTGTACGAGTTGGTGTGCCCGGGAACCAGCGCCCCGTGTTCAGAGGAGTTCCCTACAACGTGACGATTCCTGAGACGGCCGGCACTGGAGAAATAGTGGTGACTGTGAGAGCGACAGATCCAGATGGTCCAGACACGGCAGTGAAGTACAGGATCGCCAGCGGCGCTGACAACTTCCAAATCAATCAAACGTAATTTTAATTACCATCTCAGAACGTAGTTCCGTCGTAATAACGCACACAATTAGTTCCAACATTGACCAGACAGGCTTTGCGTCCAAACAAGGATTTTTCATTAGAATTAATCACATCAGAAGACTTGGACAACTTTATGCACAGTATGTCACCAGCAAGTTGGATCGACTTCATTAATGTCGGTAGTACACTATTAAACTATACTATTGATGAATTTATAGGAAGATTATTGATACTACCTAGATACTCTTTCTCCATTTAAACTATAAACCAAAGCAATTTGTAGTATTGGCTTGCGAAAAACTGCTGCCATGTCTATGTCTATTATTAAACGGTTTGTGTATGTGTATTAGCTTACTAAGAAGTTTTTTGGTCAATGCAGTTGGTGCGTTTCGTGTTGGAGTGTATCAATTCATTTTTATTGTTTAAGATCTGGAGTGATATCTATCGCACCAGCAGCGATTTTGGATCCTGACATCACTCTGACCAGCCGGTACGCGGTAACCGTCTTGGCGATCGACAACGGTTCGCCGGTTAGAGAAACGGCACAGACTACAGTCACGGTTAATATCCAAGATATCAACAATAAGGCACCGTATTTTCTTTCCGACGCAAATTACGTCAGACACATTTCAGAGAAAACGGAAATTGGTGAGTGGGATACAAGATTTATGCCATTGATATCAATAGTTCCATTCAGGCAAAGTTCACACCATTCGATAGTTAACCATTAGTGTACCAGCTTGTTTGCTCATTCTTAAATAGTAGTAATAAAATCACCTGTAAGTTGGATGGGGGAGCTTCCTCGTAACTATAACTTGATTGTATAAATCATGATGTGCGAACTCTTTTCTTTTCACCATCGATTTTTTTCCAGGGAAAAATGTTATCACAGTAAAAGCTATTGACAAAGATTCGGATGCAGAGCTTGAATATAGTATTACTGAAGTCAGAGCTATGCACAAAACTGGCGTCCCCGTCAATGAGGGATCATCATACGATTTTACGAAAGCGTTTGTGTGAGTAAATATAGCTTCTAATTGTAAGAAAAAAAAACTTTTTTATTCCCTCCGAGATATTTTATTATGTTCGATGTAACAACTTACAATTGATTTACAGTATCGACAGTAACACAGGAGACATCAAGGTGAACTCCCACCTGAATTACCAAGCAGCGGCTGTTATAATTCTTACCGTTGAAAGCAGAGATAAAAATGCTGCCATTAACCCAGATTCACAGCATGCATCCAGTAAGTAGGAGAGAGACAACAAACAGTACCCACTCATTAAAATCAGAGATTCAATCGCTTAATAACGTATAATCAAGATTATTGCTAATTTAACTACGTTACGATAAATAAACTTGTTCTATATTTGCCATCTTAAATGGTAAATAAGATGTATGCTGAAGTCCTATTACCGTTTCAGTTGAAGTAACGCTCTACATCCAGGCCTACGACGAACAAAACCCACAGTTCACGATCGGGGGATGGACGCCGATTGAGCCGGTGGTTAACGTCACGGTCCAAGAAGAAAAGTCTATCGGAAGTTCTATTCTTCAGCTGTCGGCAATCGATCCGACCGATTCCTCGTCCATAACTAAATTCAACCTCGTGCCACCAGTTCCTCCTTCCATTTCTATGGATGCATCTGGCAACGTGGTGATAATGCAGAGAATCGATTATGAAACGATGATTGAAAAGGTGAGAGTGATTGAATCGAGCTACAAACTATACTTTTCAATTCGTAGAATACATTAAACAGATATTTTGCCTTTGACATATAAGAATATGTAGTTACAACCATTTATGACCATTTGACAAGAATTATATCATTTGTTTATGACTGTGGAAACAAGGAATAGACTAGTGATCCTTGTTTTATTGATGCAAAAAGCAGTGTGGTTGTTAAGAATATTTTGTGATGATTTTTTCGGTTGATTTTGGTAGCTAGATGACACGGTAACTCAGCTGTGGGAGGCGAGAGCTCACAAATATTGGGACTGATTCCCTAGCCGGGTTTTGGTTTCATTGTTTAATAATGATATTTTGTAATCGATCAATAAATCTACATTTTTTTATTTACGTTAAAAGGAATGTAGATTATAAACAACAGAATTACAATACCTAGATAAATCTGCCCATTCCCTTTGTAGGTGTTTTTGATTAGATCAAATATAAAAAATTTAAAAACCTCAAAAACATCAGCGTTGACCTCAAAAGCTTAGCTTGATCAAAAACTTAATATAAAACCACTGATATAAGTCGTGG
Source organism: Creontiades dilutus (assembly GCA_031894815.1). Lineage (NCBI taxonomy): Eukaryota > Metazoa > Arthropoda > Insecta > Hemiptera > Miridae > Creontiades > Creontiades dilutus. The sequence goes on along the minus strand of JAVIWC010001866.1, from coordinate 1,637,537 downwards.
GTAGTTGAAAGTCTCCATAGGTGAAGTGTGCTTTTTTCACTGACATTTCATTGCCTCCATTTCACTAAACACCGATTTGACTGACTGGAAGTTCATTACCTACTTTCAAAAATGCTGCAATCTGAGCTAAGCAACATTTTTTGGTATAGTTATATGAAACTGGGTTTCATTCTCAATATTGACACTAACTGCGCTCTTCTAAATTGAGTAGTTCTTTCAGTTTTCAGTAGTTATTCACTTTTTCGAAGTTTAAGAAAATAATCACTGCGAATTTCGAAGTTTGAAAAAATGATTACCTGATTCACATGAAGTGATTGTCCTGAGGTATTCATATGCATGACATAATTAAAAAGTGTTGATTATTATGCATTGAAGAGGTTTATACCCTAATTAGGTTTCTACTGATTCTAAGAAATATATGCTTACCATTTAGCCTCTTATGGTTTATCCTCTAGCATTGCCAAAATGGTACATTTACCTTCTATTCTTGAGTATAAATTATACTGTTTACCGTTCGTTGATTTCAGAGCATAGCTTTCCGAGTTGAAGCTCATTCCAACGATGGGTTGCGATCAAGTGTGGCGCAGATAATATTGAACGTGGAAGACATCAATGATCATACGCCCGAATTCACTCAGAGCGTAAGCAATCAGCTTCCCGTTGTGTGAAAATTTCTGCTAGGGGTACGATAACCCAACTTAGTAGATGGGTTGGTACACACTGAAACAATTTTTGAAATATTTCAGGTTTACAACGGGAAAGTTTTGGAATCAGCTTCGAACGGCACCGTTGTTTTACAAATCAAAGCAGTCGACGGTGACACAGCCAACACGTCTTCCGGGTTCGGGGACATAGTTTACTCTCTGAGCGGTGAAAGTGATCAATTGTTCGAGATAAACCCGAAATCCGGTGTGATCGCGGTAAGAAAAAGCATCTTTACGAAACGTATTACGTTCCATCCATCCATTAAAATCAAATAATCATGGTACACAAATATTCTAAATTATAAAAAAAATATAACAAATTTAATTTTCAGGTTTCAAAGAAAGGACGGATCGACAGGGAAGTACAGTCGGTTCTGAGGTTAGTTGCTGTTGCCGCTGACACTCCACAAGGTGGGGCGAACCAGCGCAAATCAACTGTACCTGTAAGTTGAATATTTTTCTACGTGTCATTTTCATGTAAACTAAATGGCTACTTACCACCCAAACTTATTGTTTCGCATTTTGATTTTTAAAATTTGAATGAACTTCAAACATACCGGACCAGGTATAATTACTGACTGCACTAACCTCGAAAATTTCATCATATAAATTATTTTTAATCTTATATCAGTACCTACTGTATTACATTGAATGAAACAAAACGACAGTTAACCTAATGCAGGAAATAGGTAACCAAGCAATTAGTCGGCTTATTCATGAACTCTATTTTCTTATTTAAGCAGTTCTGAGATTAATTACCTCGTTTGACAATTTTCAGCTCATTATTGAAGTAGAAGACGTTAACGACAACAAACCGCTTTTTGAAATGCCAGAATACTCGGCAGTTGTTCTTGAAAACGTTCCGAAAGGGACGTCAGTATTGAACATTACAGCTTCCGACGCTGACACTGGCCCTGGTGGGACTGTCGAATACGAAATCGTCCATGATTCAGAAGCATCAGGTAAATAACAATAGCCTACCTTATAATACGGAGGTGACGTGATGGTATATGATTTCCTGAAATCTCAAGGTTACAAGAAATATTTAGGAGTCGCAGTTTCAAGAAATGGGAGGGGGGAACAATCCATATCCGTCCGACTATACAGGGTGTCCCAGGAGTTATGCACAACCCGACTCCAACGTGTTCTACAACTCATTTCCGGACGAAAATGCCTCATGGCAATTTTTTGCCAGAGGCCTCGTTTCCGAGTTATTCGCGATTTAAGAGTTTTTTTCGTGTTTTAGATCTTATGTCATTAAAACTGTCACAACTCCCTCAATTTTGAAGATAGCTCAAATTTGATGACACCGTTGGAAAGAACGTTAAATTTTCAATCTATTTGATGTCAGAAAACATTTTTTTAATTGCATTGAAGATGTGCGATTGCTGCGCGAAATGACAGTTTTGTTGAAATCTTGAAATCGCCTGTTTTTCATCTCGCCTAGAAACCCCATTAATGCTTGACGCAGAACTGTGCACACCTGATAAAATCATGTCAAATACTCAGCTTTCCAACGGTGTAGTCGTTTTGGTTTTTAAACATATTTTTAGTTAATCAATCGTAAATAACTGCAAACAATAACGTCTCTTTTTCGATGATTTTGATTCATCTTTTTGCTGGACAGCTTAGGAATGCCGTAGACGCTGTTCAAAAATGAACGTTTTCATTCATTGAATTCATTTTCATTTTTCATTCTTAAATACCTATTTATTATTTTGGTTTATATCCTAACAATATTGTTTAAACTCCAACTCTTTATGTGAACTCGATTTAAACAGCAATATGTTACCATTGCCCTACAACTGGATAACATGTTTGAGTCAACAAACATTTTACTAAAACTGAGTTTGGTCAGAAACAACAAATTATCAACATTGCAACACCCAATGCCACGGCCAAATCAGATTGGGGTTGGTAATACACGGCGCACAAACCAACCCCTCCTTCAAGACCTGGAGGTCGTGCGGGTCATTGCATATCCGTGCCCCTGACCAAGCCAATGCCTCCTCCGTAGCTTTCCCAATTTTCAAATTTTACCTATGTCTTTTTTAGTTATACACGGTGTCCTTGTAAGTTGAAATTGAGTTCCGCCGAATATCATTTGTCATCTTTAGCTACTCAACTGGAAGCAACTCATCGCAATCAGCACACACCGCATGATCGCTAACAATAGCCGTCTCTCGGCTCTTCGATTATTCTGACTTTGGCCGGACAGCTTAGGAATGCCGTAGACGCTGTTCACAAACGAACGGGTTCATGCATCCGACAAAATTTTCAACTAAGAAATTATAACTATTGAAAATATGATAAAAATGTGATAAATGGGTGCACCCGTATAATATTTTGTTATAATGTGTGACAGAAAATAATGAAATTTCGAATATGCCTTCGCATTTCATTCTTTACTACCGTTCATGGGAATGTAAAGTGCAGAATAGTGTTGTGTAGAATGATTTAACTCAATTTAAAAATTTTCTCCGATTTTGTGACTGATGTAGAAGGATGGATTTTGCAGGTCTGTTTGTGATAAACAAGAACACTGGGGAAATTACCTCCCGAACTCCACTAACAGGGAAAGGTCGGAGTGACTCGTACTCCATAACAGTACGCGCTCAAGATCAGGGCGAGCCTAGTTTGTTTTCGGACGTCCCGGTCAAAATCCTGATCGGTGATGTTGTGGCCAATGATGGAATACCGACATTCATACACCCGACTTTGGACGAAATGGCTTACATCTCGGAGGTTCGTTCATCTGATTGTCGTGTAATACATTTTGAGATTCCGTTATTCACTTTTCCTTTATTGCAACAGATGGGTATTGAACAATTTACTAATGTTGTTTTGACCTGACAAATCAATTACAGAATTCGTCCATTGGATCACCTGTGTTTCGAGCAATAGCGTCAGATCCTGATGACCCTAACTCTCTGGAAGGTCAAGTGAGATACAGTATTCTCCAGGATGGGATGGACTCGCTGGCCTTCAAAATTGGTACGAAGTAAAGACAAATGAACGTAGGAGTTAATAACATAATATGTTCAGGAAGTATGACCCACAAACAAAGACGCGAGTTCGATTTCAGCCAAAGGTATCAATTTTTGCCAGTAACAGTCATTAGTATCCAAAATAATACAAAAAGAAAATTAATTATATCCCTCTCGTTTCAAAAGACTGCAAGCATTACATTCCCTGATGCAGCATCTTTCACTTCCTCACTCACTTGATTCAAAACACATACCGTCACAGGCTGTAGCGAGCATCTGCTGAACCAGCGGCCTGCAGTTTCACTTCGCCGTTTCTTCTGTCCCCAAACCAGCCAAGACGGTTGGTATTTGACTCAGGGAAATGTTATGTTTAGGGAGTATAAACCACAGTCGAAGATGCAGAATTAAATCGGCCTCGTAGCTGAATCCGTTACAGCGCAAGGACACAACTTCGAATTCAGTGAGAGGTGTCAATATTTTTGGGACATAACGTAGGCCTCGGGGTATGATTAGTATTCAGCAAACCTATCATCATATCTTAACCAACTTCGCTGGCGCTGTATATGTGTAACCCCACTACTTCTACACAATGATTGAATAAAGAATTAGCATTCCCGAATCGACGGATTGGTTTCTGATACCAGTCAGGTAGTTAAAAGTACTAATAGATAGAACGTCCAACTTCATTTATAAGTTTATATTAACAGTGGCAACCCTGCATCACATATTATTCGGTGGTTTAGTGGATTTGGGAAACTTGAACAGGCAATGGCTGGTTGAAAAAATGTTCGAACTATTATAGAATCCTGCTGAAGTACCTGTGTACTCACCTTGAGACTCAGACAATCATATTTTGAAATAAAAGTCGTTGAAAAACCTGACAGTTAGGTACCCCACTGTAAATCCTGTTTTCATCCCATAGGTAGGTTGCAACGGAGATAATTCGATCTACGGTAGGCAGGTATCTTGGATTTCGGTTCCCAGGTTATGCCAAAGTGTTTCAGAATCGTGTTAGTTATATACATCTTCAATTGATTGTTAACGTGAGAGCCTTAAAAGGAAGTAGATTTAGATCTTTGATTCTACCTTCGATAACCATTATTCCACTCGATAAATATATCCAGCTCTTTTGTTATTATCAGATCCAGTGACCGGACTAATAACTACCAATGACTATTTGGATCGAGAAATCAAAAGCAACTATACAGTTATTCTCATCGCCCAAGATTCAGGTTCAGTGCCGCAACATGCCACTCGCCAACTGCGGATCAGTGTAACTGACATTGACGATAACAAACCCGTTTTCAAAAGATCCATAGTAAGTATCAATAGATCATCCTCACTAATATGCCTCATCAACTGTATTACAAAATTTTCTTCATTTCAACCCATTTAAACGTATAGTTAGTTACTTATCTTAGTTTTGCTAACTCAATGCATAGGATTTCGTTTACTACAATAGGCCTTATTCTCTCTTTGGAATTCCAACCTACTAGTTTAGTCAAAAAGAGCAACAATAAAAAGCGCAGTTAATTAGGTAGTAGTTGGAAAATTGGTTAAGTATTATAACCATCGGTCTTGGATTATGATGAAATGATGACCTATCTTGGTAGACACTAATTTACTTCCTATATCAAAGTACGGAACTTGTTTGAAATAATGAAAAACTGCCTTGAAATAAATTGGGGAACAAGGAAAAGACAAGTTTGTGTAAGTACACATGTTCATCAAAAAATACCTTCTGGTGGGACACATAGGTACTGTTTTGGAATCATATCAAGTAAATACATACGTCTTGTAGTAACTGTAAATATGAGATAATAGAGAAATAGACTTATAGCTTTCATTCCGTTGTTGACCATTCAATCGGGACTTTAATTAATGCAATTAACTAATTTAATTTTAATTTTCAGGATGAAGCGCCTACTGAGTTTACAATAATAGAAGAATCACCAGTCGGAACTGTAGTTGGCGTAATCACTGCAGTTGATATAGACGTAGGAGAAAACGCTAAAATCGACTACCTAATAACATGTAAGGAAATAACGTGTCCTAGTGGGCTATCTCTTGAAACGTACCTAAATTGGTCTTCATGAACTTTTAAGATAGCGTTTAAGGGAATTGCATATAGGTAATTTAGTTAGCCTGCTATTAAAGAAGCAATTACCAAGTTTACTAAGTTTATAAATATACCTGTTCTATATAGATACCTATTGAAATCAGTATGCTTGACTGTTAAATGTCCGTTGAAATAATTCATGTGTCAATATCTACTTATGTTAATGTATTGTTGAAATCCTATTTCACAATTTCACAGACGGGAATGAAGACAATCTTTTCACGTTGACGAGATTAGACAACAATTCAGCTATTTTGAACATTTCTGGACGAATTGATAGGGAGAGTTGCGGAGAGCATCTTATAACGGTGAAATGTTTCAAAGCCAGCACTAAACCTTCTAGCTTAAGAAAAATATACAACAAACAAGTAAGTCAATAGATTAATTTTAGTCAGTACAGGTGCGGCTGAAACATTTTTACATCAATTGATCATACTAATTGATTTTACATCATTATTTTGTGTCGCAGGATTTAAGTGAAAGGCAAATTCGTCTGAAGGTGATCGATATTGATGACAACAACCCTTCGTTCGTGAAACAAAACATGACAGTTGGTAAGCACGACCTTTTTTGCTAATAAAATGGTATTTAACTATGAAGAGACTATATTTTCTTATTGTAAGAAGAAATAATCAGCTGAACTAATGACTAGTTGATGTAAAGATCTACCAAGTTAATATTGATCTAAATATTTTTCGCTGGAAATAATGAAAAGATAGGTAGATAATGACATTGAATTTCCTGATTGCCGAATTTCTTCTCGAGGCCGAAATTGTTGGTTCAGCGTTGTACTCCGCAAACACATGAAGACAGCGTTTTACTTGTTCTCAATATAATAGAATTTCGAAATTAATTCATTCAACTAACTTTTACTATAAAATAAGTAATACAAACAGTAGGTTGGAGGAGGGATCAACAGAATAACAGGGTAATTTTGAACACATTCGGAATTTTATTTTGAGGTTCCACGCATGTAAGGATTTAAGCATCAGATGGCAAAAGGTTGATTATCAGAAAAGCCACTGCTGAAATCATACGAAAGTGAAACATCTCCAAATTTATTTCTAAATTGCTTATGGCTTCCTGGGATCACAAACAGCAAAACAAAGAACAAATTATGCTCAAATCACAGTTCCAAATTCAATCAATTCAATCATCAACATCGATTCAGTGATGTTGTATGATGTAATGAGAAGGATTGATGGGTGGTTATGAGAATATGGAGTTTTTGAGCCTGCCTTTCCTTAAGAAATCACAGGTTTCACAAACACCATGGTTTATTTTCAAAAGCCATTTTAAAGTTAACCAAACAAATAAATTTCACGTTTCAATATTGAAAGTTGATAGAGTCGTGGTTATGAGACATGAAATTGTAAGCAACTAAATGATAGACTCTCTTCATGCTTGCTGGCAACTAGCTGTAGAAAGGTTAGTTGGGAAGCCTCCCTAACTCTTTGGCAGTGTTGCGACCCACTTCAAAAACCGTCATACTTGCGAAATTCCCTCGTTTGCCTTCCCTTAGGAGTGGAAAAACCATTGGTAGGTGGTGATGATGATTTTTGTAATTGCAAACTTTCAATTGAATTTCCATTCATTACATTCAGGTTAGAAGGCAAGTGATTTCATTTATGTTCTGGGCATTTCATCAGGAGTACTTCGTGATATCACTACCCGCGTCATCCAGGGTTCATACCTGAACTGGTGGTAATTTTATAGGGGCATTTCCTTTCATTCTTCCCTTCCTCTCCGTCATCCTCAACTTCCCGAATCCCTAGGGCCGGCGTCGGGTAAACCTGGGCGTCCTCCCCACTTTAATTCACCGCCTTTGAGGGGAGATCATTTTTTTCTTATTATTGAATTGCGTTCTTCAAGTTTAAAAACATTTTTCAACAAAGAATACGCTCCCACATTCTAAGAAAGGATGTAACGAATGGAAATGAGATCCTTACGGGTGGTGGTAATGATAAATTGGGCTCTAAACGTCAAATGAAAAACGATTTGTGAATTTAAACACACCTTATTGACATTGATTATTGTGAGCATTGCTATTCAAAATGTTTTGAAAGAAGAATGCAACACACGATTTCATATATCTGAAGGAATCCTAATATAACAAACCATTCACGCTTTTTTTGAGAACCACCCAAAAGCAGGATGTAAAGGTGGATTACATTACTACTTTTAACAAGAATGAAGAGACCCAAGGTTACTAACTATCTGCCAGCTTCTATTTTTCAAATCAGCTTTCATTTATCTTGAACCATTTTTGTATGATGGACTTACAATTTCTTTCTTTCCAGGAGTTCGGGTGAATGTAGCAGTGGATACACTTTTACACACTGTGAACGCTATTGACGAGGACGTAGACGCTGATCCTGTTTTATACGAAATCGAGAGCGTTCAGTACACTCCGCCATCTGGTGTGCATAGGAACTTTCCGGCGAATGTTTCTCTCTTCAATTTGTTTTCTTTGGACAATCGCACCGGAGAAATCAGGACTGCGGCCAACATGGCGGACTTCTACGACGGATACTTCACTATAAAAGTGTCGGCGTCGAATCGAGAGCCAGACGGGAGAGCATTAACTGACGTAAAGGTGAGCAGATTACAAGTCATTCTTACAATTTAGTCTTGGATATCTCCGTGTCATTCAAATGGTTGACTTCAGGTCCATAGCAGTAAGATTCAGCATGGTCTGTTTTAAAAGCCTCATCGAAATATCTTATACTGTAGTGCAACATTTTCATTCATCTTCAAGAACATGTAGGAGTAGTAAGAAAGCCCAAACAGTACCAAAAAGCAACTAGTTCTTGTAGCAACGCCTCAGCTTCTTTAGAAATAAAAAGATTCAATAAATGAAACCTGAAACCGACGGAAAACAGTGGAAATCGGTTCTACTATTCAAAGGTGGGCACCTACTCAACCTTTACTAGTTTTGATAAACTAATACAACCCACGCACACAATTCTATACTTCGTAAGGGTTTTTATTATTATTGTCTACGGGATTTGCCTAATTATTATTAATTTTATTAAAACATTGCTTTATCACTTTGTAATTGTAACCGTCATGACTACTTTCTATCAGGTGTACGTCGTGAGAGATCGGGGGCTTATGAAGTTCGTCTTTTCTGTGCCTCCCGGAGAAGTGAGAACGGCACTCCCCGATTTCAAAGCAGAAGTGGAGCGAATTTTGGGAGACCCAGTGACCCTAAATATCTACGACACACATTTCCTCTCTAAAAGAGACGGAAGTCTGGATTTCAGCGCTACTAGGTGATAACAATAGTTACTTCTATACAATTCAACAGTAAATAATTTAATAACATATTTTCAGTCTAGAAGGTAAACTGATGTTTGTTACGTATGTATGGCATACATACGTTGTATGCGAAAGAATTCCTATAGTTAGGGCGTTGTTTTCTTTCAACAGAACTCTTTTCAATGGTTGAGGGAGCATATCCACAATTAAAACACAAAGAAACTATTTCAAAAAGAGGAGGGGAGGGGTTTGTGGAAGTAGATGCTGATGGAGAAAGATAGTTTGTAGGGCAATGTCTCCTAAAATTACCGTATAAACCACCGTAAGGTAGCCCAGTAAGAAGCTAGCGGTGATACCTCAGAACACTGACGAGATGTTCAACTCGAGTAGCTCCGTGGCACTTTTTTCACACCACACACCATGCCATGAGAAGATAGCCGCCATGATCCCGAGTCATTGAATGAGGTTTTTTTAGATCAGATACTGCTTGCCACAGGCCATTCCAATTACATTTATTTATTGTGTGTGCAAACACTAACGCTGGTCTGAAGGCAATACAATTTTTCGGGGAATCATCTATAGGTCTGTCAAAAGTCCTAATTGAGTGGGATTGGGTGTAAAATTTGAAAATTTACACGTCAAATTGATTTACGTTCATACCATAATTTGAGATTTGAAACAACTAACTGGTGGCTGTAAACTACATTTCCTGAAAACACGACGATAATTCTATAATTAGCAGCGGCCAAATGCGGAAGATACGGGAGTTGACTGAATTCCATGAACTACGAGTGCATATTGGCTAATATTGATAGCACTACAACGGACCTTACAGAGGATGTTCGATGTCTACGCCAAATAAAATCATTGAGTTAAACATTCAATGGAATATCTTTGATGAAATTTGAAGATGTTTTGAAGGTTTCACGAACTTGCTAAGACGTTCGCCCTTGCTAGCGTCCCCATTCCTTATATAATAATAAAATTTATAGGGAAACACCTTTGGCGAATTTGCATAAATCGAGTTAATATCGGAACCAGATACAAACCAGGCAACTTTGACTTGAATTAAATTGATTTTGGAATCACTGTATCATTGGTTCCCTCTTTTATGATTTGATTAAATTAATGGGTTTTCGTTGCTGGAAAGAGGTTCATAGTACACTGAAATTGATGGATAATATTTGCATGATTCCACAACGGGATGTTTTTGAGAAAAATGTAGCTTTGTGTTGACCACAATAAATCATGTTGATTTCTTAGAAACGTTTTGACGTAATGTATTAAATTAAACAGTCGTCCATAAACTTAATTTTCTTCAGTTTTGATTTATTTATCATTCTCATGTCTCGTGGTATATTGCCATCCAAATCTTTATAGATCGTGGTGTTCATTTTGTTAATCTACTAAATTTTTCCAGCTCATGTTTCCAACTTGTTGGGGCCCGAACGTTTGACATCAAAGAAATGGAGAAGATTATGTCCTCTGAAACCAACCCAAAAATAGAAGCCGTATACAAGAAGTATAACGTCCAAAGTGTTCAGGTAAATTGTATGATAGTTTCCATTAAGTACACAGTCAGAATACAATAGTGATCAAAGTGATTTATCCATTCACCTGCTTGAAACAAAATTTTCTGTATTGTAATCATACTGTATTTGAATTTCAAATAGTTTGGAGGATTAACGCTGTGCCAAACGAAATCACCAATAATTGCAAAAAACGGCTGAAAATTGACAAATTTGTACTTTTTTCAGAATTTCTACTACTCACAAAAGAACTAAGTTTAAACGTTTGTGCACCAATGTACTGAAAAAATGTTTTTATATTTAATTAAAATCAATAAGAACACCAAATAAATCCGAATTTATTTTTACAATGGCATATTATTCAGAAAAATTGACTTTGACTTAAAATGTATAACCAATATTCCATTTCCCCCAAAGTGCTCAAATTTGAACACAATTTGACATGAATGTCATAGGATAATTTATTGAAATTTGCTCGTAGGATGATACTACATCACTGGACATTTTTGTTGAAATGGTTCTGAGAAAATTACCTGGAAATTAAAAATTTTCCCGTTGTAACTTTTTGTCCATCAAATATAATGTAGAAAGACGTGTGTTGAAAATCTTGAGAGAATATTTCATTTCCAAGAAGAAGCTATTTACGAAATTGCCTAAAAAATGTTTGAACAAATCACGATATGCTTATTTCATCATTAAATTTTCAGAATATTAACCATGTATCTGATTTGCAGAGATGTGCTCCTTTCCTGGCCAAAGCGGAAGTGACTTGGGTGCAACTTTGCGTGTTGGGTATTGCAGCCTTTGTTGGTGTGGCATCCTTTATATCAGGATGTGTGTTGTGCTGTAGTTACCACAGGTACGCATTGAAAATATTTAAAACCATTGTATTAGGGGAGACTATTGATCGTATACGCTGGTTTACAGCTGCCCAGACCATCCATATATACCTCGAGGTATTTACATCGATGGCCCAGACCCGCGGGTCGGACCGTTGGATAGTTCCGACAGTTCGAGCGAGGGTTTCTGGCCCGTTTTAGGAACACCACAGGTTGGAAAAAATTCAAGCAGATGGAAAAAAGAGCCCACAAACATTCTGACCTAGGCCTGTCCAGCATAGATGATAGATTCAGCATCTATCAGTTTATCTCATGCTCTTCCGTCCCAAATATGTTTTTGACACATCAAAATGAACGAAAATAATAAAATTAAATACACCGAATTCAATAATAGAATAGGCAGTTTACACATCTGCTATAAGATATAGCAAAGCAAAGTGAAAAAGGACTAAACAAGTATCGAGAAACCTGCGGGATTCTAAGTACAAAACCCGACAGCCTGGGTTGTACGTTTGTGGTGCTCGTCATGCAGAGCAAACGGTTTTGGACGACATCGAATGAAAAATTAAAAGATTCTAATCTGTTGTGCTCAGCAAATAAGACCTTCAGTTTCAAATTGTTTTCCACCACCAACGTGCACGCCAAGGCTGCGGCTATCCCGAAAAAACCGCTTGTGAATGCCCGCTGAAATGAAAGAACTTTCGGGAGAAATAATATCAATGTTTTTGTTTGTTTCAGATGGCAACGGATAAGATGACAGTGATAATTGGAACCAAAAGACTGAATTCGCTTGCCATGATGAATATCTGTTATGCAAAAAAAATCAAAAAGAAGCGTCTAAATCTGTGATTAGAAGAACCTACCGAACTTGAATGGTTTTATCAACCCATTTTGAATGCTGTGGTCTTTTTAAAGCCCCATTTTCAAAACATGTAGTTAGTTTTTTTGTGAATTTTGTAACAGATTTCGTATTTATATTGTAAATTTTCCAAGTGTATATACTGTACATTGTATTTTTCGGATGTAGATACGACCGTTGTTTAAACTTACCAAGCTGAATGGAGTGAGCCAAACCACCATTGTGATTAAGTCAATAAAAAACCTTTTTTAAACTGTTATTCAATATTTCATGCGTTTTTCCTTTCCTGATCTCATAAGAACCGCAAGAAGATACGGTTTAGAACCTTTAAATGATATACCGAATAAGGCTTCGTAATATTTTTCTGTGTTAGCACACATCCGTAACACTACTGAAGAACACTCCTGGAGAACATTAAGACTCTTCAGGTTCGGCACAAGACTGTTGAAGGGGTTAGTTTGTATACTGCATTAAGTACAAAAAAAAAACCTGAAAATAATTTCACAAAGATATATCATATCTATATCAGATAGATTGTATATAACAGTGGACTGCACGCAACTACATTAAATTATGCAGGCACGATTCGGGTATATCTATTATTAATCAAATTTCGCAGGTAGTTTCAAAAAAAGATTTAGGGGGGATGGGTAGATTTCGTGAATTATTTTTTATAGCATTTTTTGAAATCTGCGCAATATATTCATGATATTGTCATGAAACGTCCCTAAACCAACACATTTAGATTTTTCTAAACTTTCACTTAATTTAGCAAGAATATAATTGATATTTTGGGGAAATGGATCATGCTGCATGACTGGATCTTTGTTTGGTTGATCACTAAGATGAATAGAATGAAACCACCGGGATCACTACACGTTCAACCGTTGGTTCTCACTGAAAGCAAAGAACAAAAAAAAATAATAATAATAAATGAAAATAATAATAACATCAACATATTCCGTAAATAAGAAACTTAGTTTCAAACCATAAAACTATGCGTGTAGCTGATGTAATTTAAATGGAATTATCTTTTCAAGATTTGAATTTTAATATACCTTTCGATTTAATATCTTGTATTGTTTTACTTAAGAACCTTTTGGCAGGTAGCTACGGCGCATAGTTATATATAACGGCGCATAGTTATATCTTCAAATATATTTGAAGATGCCAACCAGCGACAACTATGACGTCTATCTAACTAAAAAATAACGAGCCTCAATTATACTAAGGGTTTTCAAAGCAATCATTTTAATCTGTCAATTCCATAGTTTAATTGCTTTTAGATCATATTCAACGACACTGATGCGTTCGTTTCAACCACAACCGGACAAGTTCAATCAGATTTTTAATAATACAACCTTCCAAACCAGGGTCATGGAACCGTTTGAATAAACTACCTATTCAGCATGTCGATTGTGTATTTGATTCAATATTGTCTTTGATCGTGCATTATAAATGAAGTGCCTTGAAAGTTGTGTATTCAATTTAGTCCTGTGGCGGCATCATGAGAGTCTTGATTGTTGTGATTTTCCAACTGATCGCAATATTTTGTTGCAACGGTAAGTAATCCACACTGCATTACAAGTTCCACAAATATTTATAGTCTTATGCAAATTAATTGTTGACATTTAGAAATGTCTATTCAATTAAATCGATGTCGTTTTCCTATATTGTTGCAAAACTGCAGCGCCTGTAAAGTGATAAGTCTTTCACAGTTGTCCGTCAATAGTGATGATGAAAGATTTAGTATAAATTGATGAAACTCATGAACGTTCATTCGAAAATATAATTTTGTGAAGAATGGTACTAGGAAGAAGGGGGTTAGTGTAGTTTACGTTTGGAGGAGATAAAATGCTTTCTAATGTTCAAACTTATGATTGGGGAAATTATTAGACATTGGCTTAAGAAACGGATCGGTACATGGTTTCAAGTGGATAGTCCATTTTTTTTTTCAAAAACGTTCTGGTAAAACTTGTTTTCTATTCAACGGTTATTATCTACTAGGCTAGGAATGGAATCAATCGATCGAACAGGGAAACAGTTATAAACAATGGATAACTAAAAATATTTCAGTTCCTTCCGACATTAAACACAAGGACAACTGTATGAAAATTACAACCAATTATAAAATGTTACCAATTCTCCTATAGTAATTAATTAAAAAACAAACTGAATCCCTGTGAGTTATGTACAAATTCTGAGATCTACGATTGATGCATTATTACTCCGAATGGGAATGGGAAACATTTGCATATTACTATACCCAGAAAACCACGACAAAAACTTGAAAGTATATTACTACAAAGTTTAATTCCATTAACTAGATCTTTAACATTCGTATAATGTACAAGTTGCACAATTTTGTACAATACAAACAACAATTTTGTATAATAAATCTATTAGTAGTATGCAGTTTTTTGATTTTATGTTCTTGAAATCTTCTACTCGTGAAACCAAAGTGATAGGTGCCTATTCCGATTCACGAAAGACACATTCTGTTGATGATACGATATTCTGTGACTTCATAACTACATAAAATTAACCATTCATTTCACCATTCGACGCTAGTATTGAAAAACTGTCAGAGATGTGACTTTCAAGCTTTCGATCTTAGAAAGATTTTTTGTTTACTTACTGAAATATTTCCTACGATCTCAATAAATGTGTTCATCATGTTCCTATGATGTCTTAGCTTTTGGCCAACGATTCAAAAAACTTTCAAACGTCTCAAAAACTTGTTTCATAGTATGATGAGCGCGTAAGTCTGAGTGGCCCACGGCATTCTTAATGATCACACAACTTGGAGTTATTTTCATAATAATTATGCTTAGTATGTACTAATTCTAGTACCAACTTATTAAACGAAGATTCTATGACATGTTTTAGATGCTCAGCTATTTGGAGGCTTGGGAGCTCAGCTTCAAGTTGCACAGCTGCAACAAGCCCAACGTCAACAAGCTCAACTGCAACAAGCGCAACTTCAGCAAGCCCAACTTCAGCAGGCTCAACTTCAACAGGCCGCAATGCTTCAGCAACAGATGGGAGGAATGAATCAGATGGGACAACAAGGCACATTAGGTGACGATGAGGACGATGACACAAGGAAAGGAAAAGGATTTGGTGGTTTTGGCGGTTTTGGTCGATTCAGGCCATTCGGTTTCAATTCATTCTTCCCAGGATTTGGAGGATTCGGGGGTTTCGGAGGATTCCCAGGTATAGGAGGGCTTGGTGGGTTAGGCGGACTGGGCGGTCTGGGTGGACTTGGAGGTTTTAATATGGGATTGGGAGGGCTGGGGTTAAATCCTTTCGGCGGAATGTTCAGACAAACATCAAACAGTAATCAAATGCAGAGTGGACTGGCTGGTAGTTCGATGGCTCAACAAACTAATCAACAGCTACAACAATTCATGGATCAGATGAATGCAAGATTCAATCAACGTGAACAAGATTTCGACCGAATGAAAGATGATTTTCTGGTAGAATTGGGTAAGAAATTGAAAGATCAATACGGAAGCCAAGTTACTGAAGCAGAAGTCCAACTGTACTTGAAAAATGTTGATGAGCAATTACGAACGATGTATGGTCAGCCGCAATCTAACGATTCTTCAAGTGCTAAACCCAGTGGAAACTCGGGGACCCAACAACAAGGCTCGTCTGCCAGAAATCAATCCAGACAGGGGCAAGATTCTAGAAATAATGGGCGATCATCTTCGACCACTCCAGATAAAAAGTAACTTAACGACCAGCAGAAGTGTGACGGGAGGCGTAACCCTCACAGATGGAAAGGAGAACGTAACATTGAAATTTCTTATGTATTTGAAAATATTGTACATGAGCATTTTAATGAAATTACAAAAACCCTGAAGAAATTTTGATGTATTTTGAATAATAACCTGTAAAATGAAAAAATAATAAAAGTTGTACCATATCGTGATTTGCTGATATAAAAATAGTGTACCTTACAAAAATGGAAAATTCAGGACTAAAACTTCTGGAAAGGTGTGGGTATATTTACCACAATGTATGTGGAAACAAGAATCACTTGTGCTAGGTTCAATTTTGATGGAAATATAGTTTTGCATGAAGAAATAAGGATCCATGTTCGCAACATAACATTATGATGACAAATAAAACATATTCAAGAGGGTTTATTGATATAAGTACCTGAATCAATTATATCCACTTTCAGCAATGTGTCCGATTAAGAACAGAAGAGGTGTAATCCTATTTCAGGTTGACAAATCCTGAAGACAAAAAAAATGAACGATTTATTCCCATCTAAGTGACTAGTAGTATGCTGTACTAGGATGTTAAGCACCCTATGTACCCAGAAGATACCTCTTACCTTAATCTTAATCAGATACGTACGAGCAGAATAAGAAGAAATCCATTTTTACAACCTACCCTAAATCTACAATCATATCATCATTTAAGTGAGATCGTGGAACTGGTTGCTGGTGGTGCTGGTTAAGAAGCTTGTAAAGGAGCAACAGTATACAGTATCAATTTGTCAGTCAATCAATCGACATTGTTCCAAGATTCCTGATGCCTTGCTGTTCTGCCTCAAACTTGATGTTTCTCAGATAACCTAGGTATACGAGCATTTGTTGAATTGAGAGTTTTGACATTATCATATAAACGTGAAAAATTTGTAAATTTAGGATTTACTAAACACCCATAAGCATTTGGAAATTTTCAATTCAGATTATCCCACAATATAATATTTTAGTTCCTATGTAATTAAGGAGAAAAAACTAGTATTCTCTAGGTTAATAAGAAATTAATACAAGAAATTTTAATCTTGTTACCTTCATCGGGCAAAATTACTCCGGCCTTTTTGGTTATATCGTCTTATAGGAAATATTCCTATTGATAATAAGAACGTATACTAAAGACATTACCTAATTAATAATCGGTAATTATTAGAATTGATGGTGGATCGTTATTTAAACGTGGGACTTTTTTCACGTCAAGCATTACATAGTCAAACACGATTGCTGGAAAATTTGGTACACTTACCTAACTAGCACTAATAACCAGCATAAAAGTCCATTGTATTGATCTTTACTCTTAGAATCATCATCACTGATAGCTGTCAGTGAATCCAATTTCTATTCGCAAATCACACAGTAAGTAGGTACCCTGGATAATAAACTTTTTTTTAACCGAAATCATTGTAAATCGTTTCGTTAAATTTGGCCGTCACTCGGTATAGTATAATTATATGTTCAAAATTCAACAATTTTTAATCTTCCACATTGGAAACAAAAGTTACTTTTAAATTGTAAGATGTAACTCTTGTGCGTAAAATTGTGTTTACTGAAGGTTTTTAAATTTATGGTTGACTTTCAAGTCAAAATAATTACTAGACGCATTGGGATTCCGTATTCGGATATAGAGGAGGCGTGAAGTTCACGTAAACGGTGGAAATCTTGTTAGAAAACAACAACGTTATTTACCTTTATGTCAAACAACGTGCAAACCAAACTAAGGGAGCGGTGACATTTCATCCGAAAGTTTATCCTGAGCAAATTTTGATGTTATTACAACAACATGGGCGAACCACATTACAATGCGATTGACATTAGTCATTGGTTATTGTTTTTGGTTGTGTGAACAGGTGCTGCAAAACCTGGGCTCATATAAACCTTCACCGAATAATTTCACTTAGTTGCGTCGACAGCGAAGAAATGAAGTTATTCCTGGTCTGTCTAACCGTTGCGCAAACGGCCTTTGGTAGGTACCCCTACCTTTTAATTTAATTGACGTGATTCAATTTATATTCTGCATTATTCCAACTTGTAACCAGAATATTGACATTTAAATTCCAAGGGAAAGCACAACACAGTGCTATTTGTGAGAGTTGTGCAGCACAACCTCATAACCAAATTGAATCATCACTTTAATTAGTACTAATTTATTTATTAAAACATCTTTTAATCCAACGTTTTATGTAAATTAATTTTTAAATCTATTTCTGAGGTATTTAATAACGTTCAAATTTTTGGCTAAAAACAGCTTTTCCAAGTAATATTCTGCGTTAAAACCAATTTGAGGTTTCGAACTTTACAATTGATAGCGTATTTTAGTGGAGTTTGTAACCTTTTTTTCAAAGGTCATAGAAATACTCACACTGACCCTGAATACTAGGTTTTGCTACCCTTCGATGTTGACTTTCGATTTCCGTGAAGCATTTTCTTACGACTTCAATGCTGACGTCGTACTTTCAAACAGTTGAAAACATTTTTCACAAGCTTATGTAATGTTTCTTGTTCAACTATTTTTAATTGTTTGCAATCATATTTGCAATCCCCCTTCGTTTTTTTTTTTTCATGATAGTGCATTCACAACAATGTGTGGTGACGTAGTTCAAAAGACCAACAACTTCCCGTTTTCCCAAGTTCTGAACTAAGTCCTGAGCCCCATCGTTTGTAAAAATCATGCTGAACAACTGGAGAAAGAAATCAAGAGTGCAATTCATACTCTTTCTATGGCAGACAGAAATTCTTCGAGATGAATTTTCAAATTGTCAATTTATTTTTAGTGGTTATTTATTCGAAAAGATGTATCAAATTTTGAATTTAGTTTCCCTAAAATTCCTGCAGCGGAGGAAGTACTCTTGCGAGCTTCATAGAACTTTAGTTTTCTCCTTGGGGTTTGTTATGTACAAGATTATATGACAATAATTTGAACAATTTGAAGTTTGAGATGGACATGGTTAGTTGGCCCTTCCCGAGTTTAGAATCCGACGCCTTGGGTGATGAACCAGACGTTTTCAAGACTCTGGGGTAATCTTCTGAGCGTGGCAAAGCTTTACTATCCGCATCCACCTCATTCTAAGAGGACACTACACGATTCCATCACCTCACAAATATAGGCCTCTAAGAATTTGGCACTCCATCCGCTGAGTCATACAACGATATTAGTAAAATATTCAAATTTTCACTTCCGAAAATGGTAGAAGAAAAGTCACCGTCCCATTTTTGAGCATGATCATGGGGATTATATGAATGTTCTAGTTCATTTAACTATTAACACATTCATATTTTAACAACCGTTGTTCGATATAATTTTAAACTGTGATATACTACTTCTTCCAGGCAATCTAGTATTGTGTTATTATTAGTATATGTAGGATGTTAGGTCATTTTCGTATAGTCACATACCCTCCTTTTTTGTTGACGCGATTTTCTATCTCGACTCTATGAAAGATCTTGCACGAAGTTCAGGAAAGACCTAGATATAAAAAATGTTACTTATTATCTAAAAATCGTACTAGAACTTTTCAAAAAAAGCTACATTGATGAAAAGGTTTTTGAAATCAGAAATATTGTAATTTCAACCATTAACCCTTAACAAAATAAAACGGAGTAAGATGGAACGTTGTCTATATTTCCACGAAAGTAAAGAGTTACACTGTTAGATCGATTTCGACGGTTAGGTCATCATCAGTAACAAACATGGACTTAGTCCGAAACCTTAACATATCACAATAACACACAATGTTAACATTTGACAATAGTGTATTCGGATTCGTCGTCTTCTATATAGGTATACTGTTTGTATCACACGTGTGGTTTCTTGTTCAGAATCCCCCCCCCCCCCCTTTCAACAAAAATTAACAGCAACATACATTGAGCCCCCCATCCTCTTCTTTTCGACGTGAAATTAGACATTCAAACTTCGGCTTATGAACCGATGTCGAGCAAAAAATAGAGAAAAATAAAGAAATATAAGAAGGAATTGGGTTATATTGCGGACGTCAGATTAAACCTAACTGAACTAAAACTTGAACTGAAATTGATTGTTCGTTACTGAGGATCGCCTGACCGTGTAATTCGCGCCATCTCAGAAGGAAGGTAACACTTTATTTCCTGGCAATATACAAAATTTTCAAAAGTCGGTTTTCAGACAAACACAAAAAGAAAATCCAATGTTGATGACGTCGATATAATAATATATGTTAATAATTTGTTGTGATTTTTTTCCCGTAGCAAGCCCACAGTGGTCTCTAGGAGCAGAAACCCAACAGTGGAATGGACCTAATGGAATAGCTCAGCAATGGGCAGAGCCCCAATCTAATGTTCAACAGTGGAGAGAGCAATGGGTGCAGAACGGCCAGCAGAATTTGCCTCAATCTATTGGAGGCTTGAATCAAGCTCTTGACATGGGACAACAGGCGATTAGCCAGGGCCAGCAGATGTGGGCTGGGCAAAGAGAGGCTTTACAGGGTTGGGCTGAACAAGGTCTGAACCAAGCTCAATCATGGGGACAAGGTCTTGCACAACAAGGTTTGAATCAAGCTCAATCTTGGGGACAAGATCTTGCACAACAAGGTTTGAACCAAGCTCAATCTTGGGGACAGCTTGCTCAACAAGGTTCGGGAGGTAGGCAATGGGGTAGTATGAATCAAGGAAGTGGTTTTGGACAACAGGCACTAGGTGATTTAGACCAACAACAACGTCTTGCTCAATTGATTTCGGCACAACTGTTGAGACAACAGTTGATGGAACAACTTGGACGTGAGTTAGGGGCTCAACAACAGGGAATGCTTGGACAAGGATTAGAAGCACAACAACAGATAATGGCAGGAATGAATCAAGGTTCACTTGAAGGTTTTCCTGGTCGTTTCCCATTAGGTAGACGCCCTGGAAGAGGAGGACATCCAAAACACCCTGTTTTGCATGCTATTTTGGGACATGGAAGGTGGGGGAGGCCACAGTGGGCAGGACAGCCAGGATTAGGACCACAGGGACCAGGACCACAAGGACCAGGACCACAAGGACCAGGACCACAAGGACCAGGACCACAAGGACCAGGACCACAAGGACCAGGACCACAAGGACCAGGACCACAAGGACCAGGACCACAAGGACCAGGACCACAAGGACCAGGACCCCAAGGACCAGGTCCACAAGGTCAAAGACCACAAGGAAATGGACCCCAAGGACCAGGTCCACAAGGTCAAAGACCCCAAGGTCAAAGGCCTCAAGGACCAGGACCTCAAGGTCAAAGGCCACAAGGACCAGGACCCCAAGGACAAGGACCACAAGAATCAGGATCAAGACCACAACCAGAAGAACCAGGCCAGCAGCCTTCAGTGCAACAAGAACCAGTACAACAAGGTCCTCCACAGGGACAAGACCCTCAGGAGCCAGATCAGCAACCTCAACCTCAAGGAAATGATCAACCAGCTCCAAGCCAGCAAGAAGAACAACCAGAATCTGCAGAAGATAGTTCAGGAGAGTCAGATGAGGAAGCAGCTGCTGATGATCAAATCGAACAACCTGAAGCAGCAGAGGCATAACAATTTCCTTCCAATACGTAGCCATACAGATGTTGGAGGTTTTGGTGAAGCAAATTCGTCTGATAAACGAGCAATAAAGACCATGCTATACAATCCCAATTTTTCAACACTCTAATCCCAATAAATTTAACTTGTCTACCCTTCCTAATTATTCAAAAAACATTTATATTATTACACGAAGGTATACTATTTATGTATAAGAGAACTCTCCAAAGCGGAACACCAAACTACCAGAAATGAACTGTACATCTAAAAATAACAACTAAAATTCAACAAGACAAAATAGAAGTAACGAGCGGTACATTATTGAAACTCGGAGTTCCTTGAATTGTAATTATATTCAAGATGGCTTAAAAAGAGCCCCATTTATATCTCATCGTGGTAGATTCATTAGGGAAGAAATTGCCCTCAACAATGCCTCAATTGCCTTTTAGAATGACTTCATCTTAAATATACCACTGTGAGCACCTAACTTTCCCATTCTCTTTGTCACAACAACAGCAGATTTAGAAATGTCAACAGTGATATAATATACTGTATCGGAACGTCGTAGAAATCCACGAAAGAACAACTGAAATTCAAATGGATAAAATAAATATTTTTTTTTTAAACTTCATATTTTCAGCAAGGATTTCAAATACCATATTTGCGCAACCATGCGCAAGTGTCACGAACTTTCTTATTTTAAATAGGAATCCCAATTTTGTATTCCAAATTCGGATTCTATCCAAAATCACATGAAAATTTGATCCCTCAATCAATTTTATTTATACCGCGCAACCGCTTCAGCGAGCACGCAAAGTTGCGCAATCCCAAAATTGTCTGTGTTTTGTGTAAAAAAGAACGCATCTCTCAGAATTTCAAATTTCATTTATTTATTATTTATTTTTTTAATTATTGGGCGCCTCTAATACAAATATTTCTTATGATGTTCGCTAGCAAAAACAGCCCACTTTTGTTATCAACGATTGGGAGGACACAATTGTGCTAGTTCTTCAGTGTCGTTATTAATGAAGTCGTTGACGATGGCAGCAAGAAAACCATCTCTTTTAAGAGGTACCTTTGAGAATTCTTGTTTCCAATCACATATTATATTCCATTTGAGTGAAGAGGTAAAATGGAAGAGATTCTTCGTTGCAATTCATCTGACGACTTGAAGCGATGCAGTCATACAACCTTGCACCCCTTGGTCGGAGACGACAGTTACAGTAGCTATGCAAGCGACGGCAGGGAAGGATTCGAGAACTGGGAAGAGGAGCTGGTAGGTGACGAGCTCTCCGTCGTCTAATGGGCACTCGGCGTCTGTCAGACCCGCACAAACGTCATCATTCGGAAGTGGATAAGAAACAGTGGCTCCCATTGCGTATGCTTCGATTTTCACCTTCATGCTCTTTGTATAGCCATCTGTAGAACATACGTAAAAATGAAAATTTCCATTCCGTTGGTTACATAATTTCAGGAATCGATATCGTGAGTTTCGCTAAAGAAAATATAAAATCTTACTCGCCCAAATCTTTTTTTTTTTTTTTTTTTTTTGCACAGTGGATGGAATTGGCTGACCATGTTTGTATTAACAACAACCCTAAACCGATTTTTCATTTGAAATCCAAAATAGTTACTTTGATATAAGGCGTTATGCTGAGTATCACAAGATCTAGGCGAATTATGTGGGTTTTTCTGTTAGTGAAGGTGCAGTTGTTACTGCTGACATGAAATGCAAGTATGAGACCAACTCTTACAACCCAAACTAACTATTAAATTAACTTCTTTATATAAAAAGAACTGCTTCCAAGCTAGTGAAGGCGTAGTCCTTAATAGTGATGCAAATTTCATGAGGAACGAACGTCAACATTTGAGCAATTTTTGAAAGGCTAGTTAGATATGTGGTTTTTCAAGTTCAGCCTTTCCCAGCCACTATCAAACCAGGGTGATAGGGAGAATCTTGCCGTTCTTATTCAATACAGAGCAATTCTAAAGAATGCCTCCTTACTTATAAATGTTCTTTATAGCTTTTTGAAACACAAGCCACCGAATGTTGTAGGTATTTTTTCTTGAGTAATCAAATGAATAAATAATCAAACAAAATCAACATTCAAATATATAAATATGTAAAAATCTCATAATAGTTACGTACTACAGCAATAAGTCATCACTTACGGACTAGGATGCCCAAGTCAAATTTTACAGTAGTTCCAGATTTCAATTCGCAAGGTTGTTCCGTACAGTTACCAATGGTCACGCTGGAAAACGTCGGCAAGTTGGAACCTGCGGCGAAAATAAACATGAAAAATGCGCAGCCATAAAAATATACTCTCAAGGGAAAAATACACTGTCAAGGAGATGACACATCAGCTTCCTCGTCACATTCTTTATCATATGAGCTAAATTTGGTCAAAGTTATACCTGTTTCAAGAATTGCATGCATCCGCAGAACATACCGCTGATTCTATTGAGATGAAATTACTATGGGACCTCTAGAGACCTTATCCGCATAATCCCTCAAAACGTAAGTTAGATTCATTGAAAAATGTAAAAATTACGGCTGTTTCAAGAATTTCACGTTAGCGCATGCGCAGAGCATACCGCTAATTATATTGAGATGAAATTTTTATGGAACCTCAAGAGGCCTTATCCGCATAGTCCCTCAAAATATGAGCTGAATTCATTCAAAATTGTGGAAGTTATGGCTGTAACAAGGAAATGCGGATAGACAGACCGACAGACATGGAACCAAATTTGTTTAGCAGGCTATGAAACGCAAAAGGCGAGTGGAAATTTTGAATTCGGACAACAAAAATTTTTTGGCTCCCGAAAATGAACAGAAGGCTACCGCTGCTTCGCAGACTCGGAAGCAATAATATGTATGTGAATATTTAAAACACATTGGCCATATTGCCTACGGGGTAGTGCGAGGGAAGTAGCCGTAAGGGGGTCAATATTAGAAGGTGAGAGGTTCATTGGCAGGAGGCGACGAAATGGTGATGTTGCCCCTTCTAAGGGCTGAGGCGATATGCCAGCGAAACTCACAGGATACCATTGCTGCCTATAAGCTTCAGGTTTGTGGTCAGGATTAGCAGTTTCGGGAAACGGGAGTAACTACACATATCCATCAATCAATCATTATTTGAATTAATTGTAACATGGAAGAATCACCATTCTAATTATAGAGACGGTATAAGTTTACATTTCTTGAGGTGATGACAAATAAGAGCTTTAGTGTGTTGGAGGGTCTCGGAAAGCACCCAAACTCTATACAAAATTATAATTATTCATTTTTACCGCATTAGTATCTTGAAAAAGCTCCACATTATACAGGAGCAAATTTTCAAAATCTTAGATGTATAAAGATGCGGAATGAATTTTGTGTTGCCATTGTGCTGTCAAGTGCTTACCCCCTTAAAAAAATAACCCAAACAGTTTTACGGGTAAGTCCCATTTTTTACCAAAAGGTAACCTTTTCACTTAGAATGAGAGATAACATTTACTTACAATCAGTGTGCGGCGTGGAACTACTACATAGTAGTATATGGATCGCTAGTAAGGTCAAAAACAGCACGTGGGAAATCATGTTGTTCAATTGCCGTCACAACAATGTCTCATTCCATAGCCTGTAAATCGCTTATATAGAAACTCGTTCAAAATCGATGTATCACAACCGGAATCAATCATTCACCCATGACAGGTGGTCGGGTGATGGACATTAGGTTCTTGAAAATGAAGTGGGCGCATTAGGCAGGTGTTCGGCGTCGGTAATCCTACCAAATCTTTGATTTCTCGATTATAACGGAATTTATTTGATCTATTTCATGAATTTTAGTTACCCAGATATGAAATCACCTTATTACGTGACGATGTCTCTGATCACAATCGAGCAGCTGCCTCTTTAGGTCAATATTATTACTTCTACTTGTACATATCCTTTGAATTAAGAGAGCAAGCTGAAATTTATCTCATGAAAATTATAAACGTCGATAAACAGCCAACAACAATAGTTACTATCCAAGCTACACAACAATTGCGAAATATATATACTTACACGTATATGACCGGAATACGATGTGTGGGTTTTTGTACAATATTTCACCTTTACACGTTCGAAAATTCCAAAATAAAACTTGTATCTTAAACATTTTTTTTCAAGTCCAATGTGTCAGTGGATTTAGCCATAAAAATTATTACACGAATGCCTACGATAACTATACGGATAGGTATCTACCGAAACAAAATTAATAAAAAATGACACTTTTCCATGATACTAGATTTAATCATCAATCATATAGAGAATACAAACATTCCCGAACGATTTTCTCTAGAAGAAAAGCCCTAAGTAGGTGGCGCAATTTGATCGATTTGGGGAAGGAAAATTCTTGAAAAGTCTTGAAACACCGTCAGACATTTGAGAGATATTCACGTAATACCTACGATTGAGAGAAATTGAGCTGTGGATTGTCGAACAATCGGAAAAAGGTGAGTTTAAGATAGCATTCATTGTGCTTTTGGGACAAGTGAAAATAGTGTGATGTGGTTGACAGTGACCGGTTGTACGGAACAACCACAAAGGAAGCGTGAGACAAAAATGTGCTTTTCTCAGCCAAATTCAATTTTTAACTGCCAATACGCAAAGGAGATTAATCTCGCCCACTTTCTCGGCTTCAAATCGTGAAACAAACGATTCAATCCTACCTTTTAAAGAACTTCACTAGTATGTAGTAAATGATTGTTGAACTTCAGAAAACTATGTTTTGCAACTGCAAGAATCATCGTTCCATCCCAATTCCATCTTTTACCCAAGCTTCATTCCTATTGTTGCAGCAAAGAAAACGAAAACCAGAAAAGTTTATTACTTACCTCACATCCCCAGAGCCACTCTACCTTATTGTAGTAATTAGGGTTGAATCGTGGAACGATTTCTGCTTGCCTTTTGCTTCCGAGTCTACCAAGGTAGCGGAAGCATTGTTTTCACTTTCGGAATGTGAAAACTTTTTTGTCTCCAAAATCAAAAATTCCACTCGCATTTTGCGTTTTGGACCTTTCTGAACAATTTTGGTTCCGTGTCTGTCTGTCAGCAAATCCTTGTTACGGGCAAAACTACACGAAGTTATAGTCCGATTTTGATGAAATTTTCAGGGATTGTGCGGGTTGGGGTGTATGGTCCCTATGGGTTTCATGACCCCCGGATCAATAGTAGCTTCTGCGCATGCGCAAACGTGAAATCCTTGTTACGCGCATAACTCCGGGGGTTCTGGACCAATTTCGATGAAATTTTCAGTGATTGTTCGGTTTGATGTGTAGATGGTCCCCTATGAGTTTCATGACCCCCGGATCAACAGTAGCCTCTGTGCATGCGCAAACGTGAAATCCTTGTTACGCGCATAATCGCCTAATTTCGCCTGATTTTTATATAAGTAATACTGAAGATCCAAAAATGCTTAATTCCAGAGTGAAAAAGATGTTGCAACCAGTGTAAAAAAGGAAGGCAAGATGTGATCGTTTTGGTTTATTATTTTTAATAATATTATCCGCCCGTCCGAAGTTTTTTTTCCGAAACTACTTGGCCGAATTGTACGGAATTTGTTTCAAAAATCCAGCACTGATCCCGGATGTGCCGGCACGGTCGAGCTGGAGTGCTGAGCTGCAGATCCTGTTCGACAGGAGGTTTAAGCTAGACCGCGTGGCTGGCGGTTGCTCAAGTATTTTCACCTCGAATGCAATTACTAGGTGTGGAGGCGCGTGTTTAATATACATAGATGAATGATTTACGTAGAAGGGCTGTCTAATAAAAAAATAATGAACCTCTGGGTAACAATTTGCATCGTTTTTGTTTCAGTTCTACTTATAATTCAAAATAAATGCGAACCGGTGTTAAATTTTTGGAAATAAATACCTCCTTCAACAAGAAAAAAGTGCTATATGAGCAAAGGGAATGTGTACCCTTGCACCAAAAGTACCATTTGCGCTAACGGTGAAAGAAACCGTTATCATTTACCGTATTGAACCGTACGACAATCAACTCAAAATTACGATGTCAAGGCACTCTGATCTGCCTTCTTGCTCAAATTACGCACCATGCTGCGGATGAATTCAATTTTTAGAATTTACGTCTCAGACAAATTTGAAGGTGGGGGTTTATAAAAATTCATCTAGGATGATCACAAGGTTGAATTGAATATTGTATATAATAAACCAAAACGCAGGAAGCCAAGAGGATAATATTTTCACTGACGTAGACTATTAATGTAGACCGCATTTTTTACGTAGGTTCAGTTCAATGAGTTTTCGACAGTAAATTAAAAGGGGAAAGTATTTATTCATTACATGGTAAAAAATATATATTTTGTTAACAAACCAAGTATAAAACCATCAATTAAAAATAATACTTGAAGTAATTACATTTTTTTCGGCCTCACAAAATTGTCCGACAACTTAATGACAAACTCTGTGACTACCATTGTCATGTAGTTCTGACGGAAGACACAACTATTGATTAACGTCAAAATGTTAGTTACATTATGTTGGTTACACTGACCAAGTGTTGCACAGACGAAATCACAATTATTACATGGTACTTAAAGACTAAAAAGCTGATCACTTAGGGAATGGATATTCTGGATGGTCCATCATGGGCAGGAAGAGACCGCTGTTGCCAAATTGCCTCCCTTTTTCACCTTTGTCGAGCGTTTGAAGCTTTTTGAACTCATCGTCAGTCAACTCGAAATCGAATATCTGAGAAAGGAAGAGAAGTAAATCGTGAGAAATATAATTTAGTGGAGCCGCCAAGTTGTGTCGACTATACCTACTATGTTTACCCACCCACAAGTAAATTTGTTACGACTCTGTATTGTACAAAAAACAGCGGCTAATGCCTGTGTTTAATAATAGGAATATATATTTACATCGATGTTGGATTTGATGCGTTCTGGGTTGGAACTCTTAGGAATGACGGCCACACCCATCTGAAGAAGAAACCTGAGAAGAACCTGGGAAGGAGATTTGCCGTGGTTCTTAGCTATTTCCACCACCACTGGGTCGTTCATTGGAGTATGGATATTCAAGCTGAAATAAACAATTAACGTATAATCTACATGGTGACAGTCAAAATCTGGGAATAAATTTTATTACACATTCCCAGAAAAGTTGTTCTTAGAGAAATAAGACATACTTAACATAAGTGGAATTCGATTGGGCTACCAAGTTGTTTTAAAATTGTTGATATTTTTCAGTTTATCTGGAATGGAGTAGACACCCATTATTTACTAATTGCATTCAAGTAGTTAGTACAGGTATATGTGATGAAAAAATCAGCTAATGAGAAAATTTGCACCGATCACTTAGCAAACCTGCTAATGAAGGAACTCCGGCACCAAACAGAAATGAAAACCATTAGAGATTGAGAAACAAATCTGAATAAGAACTCAACTTGGGAAGTAAATGCTAGTTTTATTCAGTCTTAAATTTTGACTCGGATCAAATGTACTTGTTTACCTCTCGACATCCATTCCAATTTTTTCTGTAAACTGCTTGAGGCTGGGAGATCCTATCGGGCCGTAGGCACATATCGTGATGCCGTTCTCTTTGCAGAACTTGACCAGCTCGGGCTGCTGTAGGTAGACGTACAACTCGACCTGAAGATTAGCGGGCTTGATTCGACAAGACTTGAGAATCCTTTGAATTTGGCCTATGTTGAAATTCGAGATGCCGATGGATTTCGTCAAACCGGAATCAACCAGCAGTTCCATCGCCTGAGGACGAAAATAATCTTATTCACAACTAGTAGGTACGATGGGGAATATGTGTTCGATCTATTGAAATGATTTTTATTTTATTTGCCATACCATTACAAACATGTTACAGAATCAAAATGGATTGCACAACAATGAGGTGGGTAGGAGCATTGATGTAGCTATCTGTAATCCCGGCATGATTTTCAGTTAAGCCCAAAGCTGATGTAAAGAGTAAAAATGGGTGACATTGTGAAATCAACCAAGAACTTGAACGTTTCCCGGATAACCGATTAATTTTTTGATCATATTTTCAAAGGTATTATTGCTACAAAAAGAACAACACCACTAGAATTACTCCACCGATTCGCTCTCTCCATAGTGGCATAGTTAACATCTGTTCGTCTTGTCCAACACAGTCCGTGAATGTGCCACTATTGTTTGTTATTGTCATTTAATTAATTTTATTATAGTTGGTGCCTACACCATTTAGTCAAATACAGATACTGCACTATAAAGTCCATTTTATTAACAGACCACAAGGGAGTAGAAGGGCTATAGAACCAGAAATAAGATGCCTTGTGTATTGATTTGAGCCATTTTTTTATTGGGAGCGAATTTGTACCTGAGAGTTTTCAAAACCACAGCGCAATCACATGAAGTGCAACCCTCGAACAAATTTCCGAAAACATTTTTTGACAAACATTACCAATCAGGTAGGTACTATATTAATAGTATTAACTCACCTTCCATGTAGCCACCAGATCAGTATTGACATCCAAAAGCATTTCTCCGTTGGGGCCAACGGGAAAGAGGCAGTCAGAGAAAAGGAGACCAACTGGGTTATGAATGAGGAACAAATCAACGTAGTCCAATCCGAGTCGTTCCAACGATTCCTTCAACGACTTTTCCACGTGTTCAGGTCTCAGGTGAGTAGGACAAACCTGCCGAAGCATGTCAGCTAAATAATGTACGTAATATAGATATACCTAATACAGGTAGAAGTTTACAGGAGTAGACGGATGCAAAGCACAGTGTAGCCAAATATAAATTAATGTAAGCAACCAGTAGATACCCACACATACCTAGACATCTGTAGCACATAACCACGTAAACGTTGAAATAGAAATATTGTCGCAGATCTAGTTTGATCAAACGGACCACAGTTCAAATCGCGATGGGCTAGAACAATATCAATCTACCAACGAACTAGCAGCGAATTCATGAAAGCCCATTTAAACACGTCTGTTTCCACAAAATAAATGTTGACCTTTAAAGTCATCATCAGTAACTGACAATATATGTAGATGTAGATGTGGACTAAAACTCTCAGGGCGGGGGTTTCGGGCCCCCAGCACGGAAGCCTGTTGGCTTATTGTACTTTCCTAAGAGTTTTGCATTTAATCAAGTTTTGATTTTTGAGTTTTGATTTCTATGTGTGATGAATATTTTCAATGGATCCCTAAACGACCGTAACCCATTGTTCCTGAGCTGTAGAACGCGAATTCTAAATTTGGTATTGATCAATTCATTTATAAAAAATAAATATAAAGAAAAAACTGACTTTGGTGACTATGAACAATTCTTCTCGCTTCAGCTTTCCAGAGTCGAGCCACTTTTTGAGTGCTCGCCCAATGAATCTCTCGTTCTCGTAAACGTAGGCAGTGTCGATGTGACGGTACCCAGCCTCAAAAGCGGAATCCAATGCTTTTTCGAGATCATCTTCACCTCCCTAAAACCGAAACAAACAAATTTTTGTACTTATCAATTCCTACAGAATGAATTGTTGTATTCCTTACTTCTTAGGCGGTAGGAATGGTACATACAACAATAAAATACTTAAATTGCATTCCACCAAGTTTTTTGATCGCATCAAGTATCTGGTTTTCCCCAAGCTCTGAAACTGCAGATTGTTACTTGGCTTACCAACCAGAAATGAGCCTACTGCAGATGTTTGGAAACATGATATGGTCGAGGCTTATGATTTTTGACATTACCATTTGGAATCAATTGAGTTCAGTGGATCAATTGAAATCTTAGTAGGTTAGAAATGGTAAAAACAATAAAAATTATTTGAATGCAAAATTAAAATTGAAATTAACAACATACCTGCCACGTTCCTAATCCGACTACCGGCATTTTCATGTTTGGTGCGGACAGCACACTTTTCAAAGACAACGCCATGGTTCTAAAAAAAGAATGAACAGTTTGAAGGTTAAATTAAAAAAAAAAAAAAAAAATTGAAATGGTCATAAAAACTGGTATAGAAAATTGGTACATAAAACCTAAATAGATTAAAGAGCAAAAAAGAAACTAAATATTGATCATTTGTCGTTTTAAATATTACGTGACGTTACTCAGAAGAATCATTGGCACTTCTGCAAATATCATAACTTCTGTTTTAAATGGGAGGGAGGGGTATCTGCTACTTGATCAGCGGATGTATGTAACTGAAATGGAGGGTTTCCAATTTCATTTAGTACGAATCACCAGTACCTTTTCAATAGAGAATATACAAAAGTGCAAGGAGTTTTCTTCTTCTTACAAGCATTGAACAATCCAAGTAATTCCGAAGTTAAGAGTTCCATTTATATTCAAGTTAATTTACTCAATACAATTTTGGACAGTTCATTCCCAAAATATGAAATACACTTATAAGATATTTCAATAGAGAAAATAAATGGATGGTATCAAACACTGGCGATGTTAGTATAATTACCTAAGTAGGTACAATGATTTTCATTCTGTTAGAAAAGAACAATCGGCTAAACGATTTAGAAGAATATTTTAGTCAAATTCGGCACTAATAGCCTTCATGTTCATATTCGGTTTCAATAGACACCTGAGAAAGCTTGTGAGTGCACATGATTTGGGGGAAAATAAAAGTGGGCATCAATTTTAACTCTGTGGGGAAAGTTAAATCGGCTAAACTGTTAAGAAATATATTTATTTGAAATAATATATGACATGTTCATAGGCAATCTTAATATTCACCTGAAAACGCTTGTGACCGAATATTACTTTCCACTCTGTTAGGGAAAGTAAAATCTACTGCAGTAACAAGATGACAAAATGATGACATTAGAATTACCCCACCAGCTACTTTCATTTTATACAGGTGTGACACTTCACCGAACATTTTCTGTTAGTTAGCTTGTGACGGATACGGTTAGTTGGCCCTACCCGATTCTTGAATCCGTCGCCTTGGGAGATGAATCATACGCCTTCAAGCATCTCATTAATCCTCTGAGCGTGGCGGAATAATAAACCGCATTCAGCTCAATGGAAGGGGCATCAATAGCATACCTTCAACTCTCCTCCACATGTTACAAGCTCAGTATTATGTAACTAAGAGGAAAATCAAAATTAACCGAAACTTTTGGACCTGAAAGCCTACTAACGATGGAAGAACGCTACCACATTGTGGGGTATTGGATTGGTTTGACAAGAGTGGGGAAAGCACGTGAGCTAGCCTCCTCAACCCTCTCAATATCCATTGTGGCGATGACTGAGCAGGAGATACCCTCGTAATTGTGCAATCTATAGTCATCAAGTTTCTAGCTACAGGAGTTAAACCAGTCCAAATCTGAAGGAGATTAACTGCACAACTCGGGGAAGAGACATTATCAAGAGCTAGAGGGTTTGCATAGAACAAACAGTTAGTAGGGGGTCGTGAACAAGTGGAAAATGAGAGCCATGGCCGCAGACCCTGCACCAGCATTACAGCGAACAACATTAACAGTGTTGATTTCTTACATGTGCGCAAAACAATAGATACCTTATTAAACCGCATTCCGTTCAATGGGAGGGGCAACCGTACCATCCCATCACCACACCTTAATCATGTTACACATTTTTAGTGAAGCAAAAGACGAGACCTAACATTGAGAGAAGTGATTCTTCTACACAACAATGCTCGCCCCCATACAGCGACCCTGACTCAAGAAAAATTGGTGCAACTGGATTGAGAGATACTGGAACAGCCTCCTTACAATCCAGATCTGTCTCCCTGCGACTTCCATGGGTTGCGTTCCCTCAAGGAGGGCATAGGTTCCACAAGTGATAATGAGGGTAGAAGCCTATTTACGCATTGGCTACAGACATGACCTAACTGTTCACACACACGGGGGGTCATTGGAAAATTACCAACAGGTCGGAAACAATGTGTTTACAAATCAGGAAATCATGTTGAAAAATAAAAAAGATAAATGTATTTTTATCAAAACTTAAGTAAATTAAAAAAAATATAGTCTCGTTTATATTTTATTCACTCTTGTACGTGATTTTTTCGAATGTTAGAGAGATCAGAGGGTCCAGTGTGAGAATCTAAAAGAAATAGCTTAGAATTTTTATGGATGTTCGAAGGTCAACCCTCGGAAGTCAACAGAGTCCAGGAAAAATCCTTTAAATATCCACCAAAACACTATATCACCATATTTCACGTTAAAAAAAACGCCCACTCCTTGGTGACATTGCTCATGTCCTAATTTGTGTAGCATACATTTAAAAAATGACAAAAACGACTTTAGACCATTATGGGAATGCAGTCTTGGAGGTCCCAACGCAGTTGCTAATGTAATCATCATTTGAGATTCGAACAATGCAGTAAGATAAACAACAAAGGTATGGAGCAGTCTTAACTACGTGCTTGAACGGGTATGGAGTAAATCCTTCGGAAATTAATTCGTAGATGGTTTGGTTACCCGACCACCAAAGTGTGCATAGACAATGAGGAAAAAAGTGAATAAACACAGATTAGTAAGAGGCAAGACATTAGGTACTCACGTGTATAACAGGTCAATCTCGTATGATCTTCAGATGATTCTTTATTTAGAGAGGACCTTCAAATTTAGGCAGTCTCTATTCCCCACAGAGGAAGGAAGTGGAGAGACAGAGGAATAAGGCACCGGCGACAACTTTAGTTGTCCCCACCCTCTGAGGTCAAGAGTTATGTAACGCGTGGTGCCGTCGTACAAGAACCAAGTTCTAGGTCAACCTGTTCTTTCCAGTGGTGGAGGAACGAGGAAAGTTATGTAATAATTTCATATTCACATTAGGAATATCTAAAGTTCTGCTTTATAATACCTTAACAGCAGCGAAGTGAATAAAAAATACAATCATGACAAGCGGTAGAGACAATAAACACTGTTTTTTTTTTTTTTTTTTTTTTTACGTAGGCAGTTGAGGAAATCTTTAAGATCCTAA
The DNA here is from genome assembly GCA_031894815.1 of Creontiades dilutus. Lineage (NCBI taxonomy): Eukaryota > Metazoa > Arthropoda > Insecta > Hemiptera > Miridae > Creontiades > Creontiades dilutus. The sequence continues at coordinate 1,603,006 of JAVIWC010001866.1, read as the reverse complement.
GGTGGGAATCGGATCTCGTAAGACAACCAGAAGGGACCGCTCTCCGGGTTATGTAGGATTCAAACCCACTAAAACCTCACCTTCCTTTCCCAGGTTGGAACTTGGCCTGCAACGGTTTAACACATTACTTCAGGGCAAGTCCTTGGGATGTATTTAGTATTTCCGGTCCAGTTGGTAGCCTCCTATATCTCTACCAATCTTGGGTGATCTTTCTCTGCAGGATGCCTTCCCCATAGACAACTACAGAGGCATCCTATATTCTCCGGGGTCATCTTCTCAGATGGCATTTCCAGGTCATCCTGCAGATATGTTCTTTGTGTTTCCCACTGCTCACACACGAAGAATGTGTGAAATACATCATCAACTCCTCCATCACAGTTCGGACAAGTTTGATCTTGAAATTTTTTGCTTTTTTTATAGGATCAAATAGTCCGTATCCAGACGATCTGTTTATAAAAAGTTGTTCGATAATATATTAAAATCAAGGAATAATGCATACCATCATTTGTTTTGGAGAAGATTCTTTTGTAAGTTGAGAAAGAATGGTCACAATTAATCATTCGAATACTACAACCGAAATTTCTCTGATTGATATGGGACCCTCCTTTAATATTTTCGTTACTCCAAGATCACTAAAGAATTGAACGAAAGATCCTCGGAGTTCTAATTATGCGTTTACCGGGAGATCGATATATTGAGTGAAACGGACGAGATATGATATATTTTATTTACCTATTTAAACTGAGCAAGTATAAAATGACCTTGGGGATTGCTTGGACATTGCTTCTCGTAAACATAATTTACTCACGTCATCCCATGTAAGTATGTATCAAAAAGACAAAATAACAGCTTGTACAAGTAACGATTGTTGTAATAATTTATTACACTTATTACAAATGAAAATTTGTTGTTTCTTGAAATGTTTTTGCTTTTTATATGATCACACATATAGACGATCTGTTTATAAATTGTCGATAATATATTAAAAAAGGAATTGCTACCTCATTTCACAATTAAATTCGAAACTGAAATGAGCTCTTTACTATACTAAGCTAAAATTGAACGAAAATCGGGTGTAACTTAGCGAAGATCTAATGATTTATCACTATTAATCCCCCTCATCCATTCGCCCCCTTCCATAAGTAATTAAATTTGAAAGTTCTGAAATATTTTTTCGAAGGTAGACCGAAATTCTTACTCACTCTCAAAGCTGGTGACCGGATGTAGACGCATTTACTTACTCCTACTGGCGCAGTTCCCGAACTACTACAACTGTTTACATGGTCGGGTTCGTTTAAGAAGCGGTATGAGAGGGTACAAAGGTTTCTGAGGGTTCATACACAGATTCTTACTGCAGTGAGTAACAACTGTGTGAAAGGGTTTCATCCAACGTCAAAACTAACTGAATGGCAGTAATTTGACCCTAAAAAATAACTTCAGCAGGGCACGAAATCCTGGAAAACGGAGACAGCAATGATAGTGTTGACCAATCAAAAAAATGAGCGAGAAAATCTACAGTACAAGCTGTATGAGGTCGAACTGAATGTCTACTCCTTGATCCCGCCCTCCCAACAGGAAATTAAAAATGTTCGAGGTTTATTGCACATAAAAATTGAAATTGTGGGCGAACAAAATAATAAAACAGAAGGAATCTATGAAATCAGATGAAGATATAACGATTTAACTCCACTACCCGTCCATTCTAATCTTTCATTATGAAAATTGAAGGTTCTGATATATTTTTAATTACTAAACTATAATTTTAATTGGACAGAGTCGAGAATTCTTGCTTGAGCAGAGATGGAAAGGAATGTGTATTACGACCTCCATTCGCTTTCCTGGTATGGAGGTGGGGAAGGGGGGCATCAAAATATGTTGGCAGATTCAGAACGGCAATTTAGGGCTTTGAGAGCGTCTAGGCGTAACAACGGTACTCAATTGTCCATAACTACACTTCAAGTGCATTCATTATTCTAATAATCTGCCCAGTCTGTTAAGGTGAAGGGTTTTGACAACAATCACGTTTACATAATAACGACAACACAAGACAACGATGATCCTTACCTAAAATTCAATGTAGAAGGCGGTTCGCCGTTCGATGAAAACAAGATTATTCTTTACACAACTTAAATAATGAGAAAAAAAAACGGAATAGGTAGAATACAAAACAATTCAAGAAGCAACCATAAATTGACAGGTGTTTACCCCGGCTAAAACGCTACCATACCTTATCACTTAATTATCAAATATCTGATATCTTATCACACTAAGGGGTACGTGGATGCTGAAAACAAGTATCCACCCGAAATGTGATTCGATTTTCTCTTGAGGTTGTGCTACACAAAGGATGAATATCGACGTAAATATAAATTATATTTGTATAAGACTTTTGTATCCCTCCACATCCGATGAGATTCGTTCAATCGACATAGACATATCATAATTGGAATCTGGGAGTTTTGATTTGGAACTCATCTCCCGTGTTCAGAATTAAATGAGATTGTTAATCAATTTCTCTTCTAACGCATTATTTCAGTAATTTTTATTTATCCCACTGGTAACTATTGCCATTATAGGAGTCATTAATACACAATTGATGTGGAATACTTACCTGGATTCATTTGCCAGAAAACCTATGTTTTCCTCCATGACAACAGTTGTAAGTATTCCATACTTGGTCAATAACGGAAGATGGCAGTTATCATCTTATCATATCTACTATTGATAGGTTCTCGACGGCGGCGCGCAACTTGAGTAAGCAAGGTATCCAGTGCGTAGGTCCTTGTTTTGTCTATTAGAACTTATGAACATACACTTTCATGTCACTTTTTAACGTGTGCGCGAATCGCTAGGGATTGATAATTGTTTAGCCTGGAGAGGCTACTATATCGCATTCCCCTTCTTCAATCAGTAGGATATCGACTGTTTACCTCATACTAGTTCCCGCTCTAAAAGTGCAAATCGACGATGCCTCCTGTCAAGCTTGAGAGAGTTGTCAGTGTTTCCAGTGAAGATTCGGTAAGAATATTGATTTTTCCTCTCTAGTAGGTCGTAGTTGATATTCCTACGACATTGGTACAAATATAATGTAAAAAAAAAAACACCATCTCCTGCACCTTAACCATGTCATGTTTTTTGAAATTGTAGTCACCATAATACAATCTGTAAAATCAACTTAGATCTTATTCACCTCTTCAACAACTAAACTTAATTTTTATCCTCTTTCTTCTAGCTGTGCTATTATAAAACCCAACAAACATCTATAAAGATAGATTGTTGACTTACTGACAGAAATACAGATCGAATTTATCGAACACTTTCAGGAATTAGATAAAAACTAATGATATCTATTCCCCATACTATTACCTTTTCTCTTCCTCAATCTCTCTCAATACCTATAGTCATCGCTCATCTCCTATAACTTCTCGCTTGCCTTCGGTTTCCACTTTCCCTCCTTCAGATTATAAGTCGTCCAATGTACTGAATTATAAGTAATTTAAATCATAATATTACTGCAAGTCGTTCAATTGTTTGGAATTTAATAGAACTTCGTTCCATAATTCTGTTTCGTTTTGCCATAATAAACCGAACGTTACCGTTGTAACGTTTGGCCATTCTTAAGTTATTATCATAATGTATATGCATAAAAATGTATCATAAACAATGTTAGACATGTTTAGAACACAGCAGGAGGACAGACAATGGGTAATAGACAATGGAGAACGGGTGGAAATTCTATGATTTGGATTGTACGGGCCTCTGTGATTATAACCACATTATATTTAGGGTGAGCAGGCATCCCCAGAGGAGGGACCCACCAAGGGGTTGGCGGCCCTGTTTTCCCTGCTGGGCCAAAGAGGGTAGGTGGTGAGTGAGATCTGGAGTTGTGGTTAGGTTGTTGCTCAGCTCTTCCAACCCTTCCCTCCAGGCCAGTTGTCTTTGTGCTAAGTTGTGAGAAACATATTGAGAGTCCATAGTGTACCTACTGTGTGAACTGTGAAATTTTTTGTGTGAACTTAGTGAAGTTGAAGTGTTACACACCAGTAAAGCGCGAAAAAGTCCCTGAGATAGTGACTCTTTATCCCCCCCCCCCCCAGTTTGTGACCACTTTTCTGCTTTGAGAACACCCCAGAACTGTATGCAATGCCATTACGGTACAGATTTGAACCCCGCTGCATTCATTGTGGTCTTATAAGTTTTTCAGGTTGGCTACACTGGTTGGTAATGGCGTCCAGACGTCATCTATTGAAGTGAAACATTTTTATTATACTCTGCCATTTCATCATGGAAAGACTTAGAAACGAGCAATAATTACAAATTGTTAAAATTTATTGTCAAAATTTGGGGGCTGTGAGGAAAAAAAAAAACTGTCAATGGTGAACGACATCAAGCCATGGTACACAACGTTTTTTTTGCCCCAGGTGGCCGAGTTAAATTTGGTGGACATGTGGTTTCATCAAGACGGTGCCAAATGCCACACTGCATATGAAATAATGGACGTGTTGAAGGATGTACCAATTGATCAAAATGGCCCTGTGAATTGGGCGCCAAGATCGTGCAATTTGACGCTTCTGGATTATTTCTTGTAAGGTTATGTAAAGTCGTTATTGTATATGGACAAGCTGAGCACGATTGAAGACTTACAGGATAACATAACATCCGTAATTTGTGGAATACAGATGCAAAATTTGCAGATTTGTGGAAAAGTGATGCAAAATTAGACCTTCTGAAAGGAACATTTGAAATGGAGCCACGGACAACATTTATATGAAGTTATCTTTAATCTATATGGCAAAGGCCAAGTTGTCAATTTCAATAAAAAATTTGAATTTATGATCCAAATTATGTATTTTATTCGATATAAAAAAACTACGCTTAATGAATGACCCACTAGTTTCTAATAAGTTAATTGCAACCCCACTATAAGTCAATAAATAGTCAACCCCATCAGCGTAGTGAACGTTTGGTCACCATTCTAGATTTATTATTAGAACTTACTGTAAGCCGCCTCACAGCTGAAACTTGACCTTTACCTGTTGGACTCTGAACGACCACCTTCTAGTTCTACGCTGTGTACTACCGGGAGTTTTTTCTTTGTTGTTACTTTTAAGAGTTCACCATTAGATATCAAGGTTATTAATTGCACTCGACATCCTTTTGATATATTACACTTGTACTTTCGTATTGTGATTTACGATACGTGCTGCAAATATAGCATCCAGTTAGCTTTACCCTGAGTTCTCATTTACAACCCCAAATTCACCTGCAGCCAACCAATATTAGTACTATTTGTTGGTCCCTTCAGGGATCTTATAGGGTACAGATAAATGGAGATGATACCTTTTCCTTGGTTTACGCACCCAAGCATCATTACAGGTTCGCTTATTCAAGCCCTCTTCGCGTAATTCAATAAATAATAAATATACTACAAGTGTATGAACTCTTGGTGTAATTTAGTATGTCAGAGAGACTCATTCGGTCTCAGTTCATTCGAACCTAATTTCTCATACAAGCATGAGAAGGTAATTTATCGATCAGTAGAAGCAATATACAGACATGAACGGGAGAAATTTAATGAGAAACCCACTTGATATTAATTACGTTTCCTGTTATTGGTAGTTTGGTATTTGACCGTTCAATCTATCAAGTAAGATGTTGAATCAAAAAGTAATTTCGTTATTCCCCTTCTTTTTATCTTGTTCGTATCTGATCACCATAAATGCTCTACCGAACAGTAGCCATCTATATAATTTTTTCTTCTTAATGCATTCTTTCTGAGGATTTATGAGGCATAACTTTAGCAATATTCGTTCAGGCTAGGGTATACAACTCAAATTTAATTATTAGTCGGATCTTAATATAACATTGAAAGAAAGGGACCTATAATTTTTGGGAGATGAATATTTCGGCGGGGTTTACTATTGTGATATTAATCTCTTTCATCATATACATTTTTGTTATCTTTATCAATTCTTTGTATAATAAAAATAGCGAATTATGAAGTTTGTCAGTGATGAAAGTGAGTTAACAGTGTATAATGTACTCAAATAGTTCATCATGTCATTACTTGGATGCCATTGAGAATGTTGGACAAATTTGTGTTAGACAATTGTTAATTTTACTTGTTTTAGTAATGAATTAGATTTCTTTTTCTGTTTCCAACGTGGCGAGAGGAAAAATTGATTGAGGGAACAAGCAGTTTCATCATTATCTTTTAGGAAGCGCAGGCCTCCTTTAAAATGATTAAAATGACATTTTAACTATGTCAAAACAACAATTCAATTCATGGTGGCGTATGTCATTAGGTAATCTAGTGTCTTTTAAAATTTTCCCTTCAAGTTTAGAGGGAAATAATAGGGGTTGAGCATTGGTTAATAAAGCAATTCTATTAGTACACAGCTACAAAGGTTAACCTACAAGGTCGAGTTATATAGGTACTAGAAATGTGGTACCTTGTTTGTAGTTTATTGATGTGCAATAGCTCACATTTCCAAACTCCTATAACCTTACATACATGTATTCTAGAGGATGGTGTATAAGCGGTTGAGTACATGACCAACACTGTTCATGAACTTCTGAAATGCCTAGGCTGCCCAACGAATAGTCTGCAGATTATAATGAACGTGCGAAATTACTGGTTGGTTGCCTCGAATGTTGGATTGAATGTCAACAACCAAGACTAAAATAAGATAAATCAAGATAATAACTTGTATTTCACGCTTCTGAAAGCGATTTCATTGGAAAAACTAGAATTTTCTACCACGTTGATACTTACACCCCATTCATAATAAATCGGAATAGTATATTCCAATGCTGGTATTCGCATCGCATTTCCCCTTGCAACCTTCGTACCCTCAACTTTATTGAATAGAACACTTGTTCACTTACTAAGAACTCAAACCGTGATTGTTGAGTTATTTTGTTTTTGAAGAAATCCTGTTAAAACTATTGAAATTATCAATTAATAATAAGAACTGCTTCGCTGATGAAAACTCCAGTGATTCCTTAGTTGAGAACCCATTGCAGGCTCTTGTATGACTCAACAGGTGCTTACTTCTATTTAACTGATAGAAATGATGATGATAATTTTGGTTCCTTTACCGCTTCGATTTTTTGAGACAGTGTCTTGAAACGTCCATCCCAATAGGGAATGAGTTAGCCCATCGTAGAAGAGCGAAAATCAAAATCTTTGTTTTAATTCAAAATACATTCCTACTGTTTGATGAAGAGTTGATCAAAATTCCTTAACAAAAAGCATCACATGATTGCGTTTATCTACACGATTCTTATGTGCAATAATTGAAGAATATTTCTTCATAATATTTGTAATTTCCAAATAGATCTAAAATTGATTGTATTCGACGTAGAATATTTTGAAACTCACGAGAAAAATCCCATTTAGTGAAAGATAGTTAGTTACATACATGGGTATTACCAAACCGCGTTGCAAATTTGCGAATTGTCAAATAGTTGTGAAGCAGATGACTCTGATGAAAGGTCTTGCGGGTTCGTCGAATCCACCGGTCCAGTTCGCAAGGCAGGCACAGCGGGATGCAAACCAGTAGTCCATAGTTGCGGATGCAGAGAGTTTATAGTGCATAATTATAAAGAATATTCAAATCTTGGTTGAGCCTATAACATTCAAACCGCCAAGGTCTTTTCCCAACGGTTAAAATAAATTGTTCAAGTACATGTTCCCTGGTGATCATCTTGTTCTAATAAAAAGAAGCCAAGGCAAAGCTATATAGCTGTAATGGGATTGCTCATTTGTTGATTAACCTTCAATACATCAAGGATCTAACTTTTCTTAGTGATGTCAAAAATAAATTGTTTGACAACAGTATCAAAATGTTGCCAGGATCTATTTATAAATAAAAATTTAGACGTGATCATCTTGTTCTAATAAAAAGAGTAAGCCATAGCTTTTCGGTTTTCGTGGAAAGCTATCAGTATTTTCATAAACTTATTGTTACTGTAATGGGATTGCTCATTTGTTGATTAACCTTCAATACATCAAGGATCTAACTTTTCTTGGTGATGTCACTTAGTTGTTGAGAATCTAATTTTTTGACATAAGAATGATATTTGATGTTGATTCGTAAACCACGAGAAAAATGTTTCTTTCCGTCAGCACGTACTCCAGGTGCTACAGAATATCTGGGAATGGCATTGCTTAAAGAAAATAACTATTTCCTACGATTCTAAAATGTACGTTTTATTTGAACTTGTACAGAAAAACGCTGCAAATTCTTTCACTGGGGTTTATTATTCAATTGGCTTGCGTTCATGATTTGAATTTCTACTAAGCTTTGGAGTGTGCGTGTTTCACAGGATAGGGCGATTATTGAATTTCAGGAGATATGCATGGAGCACGTAAATCTGTTCTCGACCAAAATACCTATTTGGAATGATCAGTTGATCATATTTGTGTGCCTCCTGAAATTCAATAATCGCCCTATCCCGTGAAACACGCACACTCCAAAGCTTAGTAGAAATTCAAATCATGAATGCAAGCCAATTGAATAATAAACCCCAGTGAAAGAATTTTCAACGTTTTTTCCCCACAATCCCCCCCCCCCCCCCAAATAAAAAATTTATAATTTATCAAGTCCTTTAGCACTCGTATTACGTTAAAACTTCCAGAAATCCAAATTTAAACGATGTAGCCAAAGGTAGACAGATGTAGCGGAGGCACACAAATATCATCAACTGATCAATCAAAATAGGTGTTTTGGATGAGAACCGATTTATGTGGTCTATGCATATCTCCTGAAATTCAATAATCGCTCTATCACCTGTAAAACACGCCCACTCCGAAGCTTAGTAAGATTCAAATCATGAACGCAAGCCAATTGAATAATAAACCCCAGTGAAAGAATACTTATTTACCCCAGTAATATTGAATAATAAACCCCAGCAATAATATTGAATAATATTTACCTATATATTATCAGCGTTTCATGCATATCAAAATGCTTCAACCCGTGTATCGGCTACTAACTACACTACAAGTATTCACATCGGCTATCACTACAGTATCCACATTCACTACAACTCGACGCTATCGGCCGGACATCACTAGGTTACAAACAAACAATAATAAACCAAAAAACGCAAATGTTGGCACCATAAATCGGGCCATACATCGGGAATGTTTTGACCTACGGACCTGGGGAGGGGCTCATTCGATTCCTGACGGTATGTTCTTAAAATAAGTTTACATTCATGCCGCTTGGACTTGTTTTGAGGTTTCTAGGGATTTTACAAAACTTTGACAGCCCTTAAAGGGCACTTTAAATTGAGTGAGAGAGCTGGCTCAAGAATTGGGGCGTCGTCGGACCAAGATGGATTTTTCCTGAAAATTTCAGATTTTTTGCTCCAGCCGTTTGGGAGAAATCGTGCGTACGGCGTACGGCGGACGGACGGAAAATTTTTATTGCAGATTCGGATTCTACACCCTTTGAAACGTAAACCATGAAATTTTCAGGGGGGTTAGAATTTTTTTTTCCAGAGCGATTACAATGGTTTATTATTGAATAATAAACCAAAAACCAGTGTTGTTGTTTATTAAAAGAAACAAATGTTCAATGTTGATGTTGTTGATTCCATTTCGTATGGGGCTTCTTAGTCAATGCTCTTCGTCGTGCTGATAAGCTCGTCGTAGATGCCGCTTCTGTTGTTGTACTTGACGCTGGTGTGCTCGTGCTTCCTTCAGGAGCCTCTGTTGTAGTTGATTCTGGTCCCGGCGTTGTTGTTTCAGGCTCATCGGGGTCCTCGTATGGTATGGGAAGTGGGTCCCAATCTTCATGCCCCACCGGACCAAGCGGTATTTTCAGGATTTTCTTGTTCTTTGAAATACAAGCCCAACCTTGTGTAACTTTCGTATCGTCAGCGATTTCTTGGCAGATCCAAGTGCCTCTTGTTCGGTCACAGGTATTAGGGTTAGGAACTGGCCCCTTGCAATCTTGAGAGAAACGTATGAAGTTTGGAGTATGAGTTAGAAACATTCATTATATTAAGGTATTAAGTTTAGGTATTGTTATACAATTAAACCATTATTAGGCACTGTTAATAAAGACCAACAAAATTGTTGACTCTCACCAGTAAATACAAATTTTACTATCACCAGTAAATTTTATAATAGTGATTAAAAAATATTTTTTTATTTAGAATTTTACCTCTTGACTTAACTTTAAAAACACAATTCTTCAAGGAGAAGTAGATTTGGACATCGCTAAACTCATTTTTGTCGGATTTTTCTGCTAAGTATATAGGTTTACAGAATTTCTTTTATCAACTTAAATAATTTATCGGTCAGTAGAAACAATACTTGAAGAAGATATGAACGTGAGAGGTGTAATGAGAAACCCTTTTAGAATTTATCATGTTTCCTGTAATTGGCAGTTTGATATTTTACATCTTAATCTCTCAGGTAAACTATGTAAATCAAAATATAATTTCGTTATTCTTCTTCTGTTTACCTTATTCGTTTCGACTCACTATACAATTTTTATTCCGTTTTTCCGTAGTTGCATTTCTCCAAGGATTTATGGGGCATAACATTCGTTATATTCCTTTCTGCTACCGACCATGCGATGGGATAAAACTCAAATTTAGTTATTATTCGGACCTTGATGTAACATTGAAAGAAAGAAACCTATAACTTTTGGGAGTTAACTAAAATGCAACTCTACTTTTTCATTATATGCATATTTGTTATCTATATCAATTGCTCCTATGATGTAAATGGCGAAATCATGAAGTTTGTTGCTGATCAAAGTAAGTTATCAATGTACAATGTTGATGGTTTTTACGTTAGTAGGATATCGTTCTAAATGTTGGACCAATTTGTGTTAGACAATTTGTTATTTTGCTTGTTTTAGTAATGAATTTAGTAGTCATTTTCTGTTCTTCAATTCGATGATAGGAAAGCGGAAACGTTTCGGGAACATGCATACCTATTGTACTGGAACATGCATACGAATTGTGCATTTTCTCCGTTATGGTTTAAGAAAATATATGGGCCGAAACAACAACAAACAAAATAATTCAATTCATTAATGGAGTACATAAGTCCCTAAAATCATTACATTTTTTGGTTAGTAGCCATTACGTAAGGGTTGATAAAGCAGGTGAATTACACAGCTGTTAACTTCGTTATGTGCTAGAAATGCGGTACCTACGGTGAATCTGTATTTTATTGACGTCGCTGTGATCGATAATGCTTTTGGGCATGCTCATATTTCCAAATACCCAACATTTACGATCACGTACTCAAGCGATTTATAACAGTGAAATCCGAACAATAAATATCAACGCAGCTATTCTCCTCGCATATCAGCTTACAACCTTCTCCCGTGTTTTATGGAAGTATCTATTGAATACAAGACTCTTTCACTTAGTGCGAAACCAGATTTTTGATTGTAGAGTGGTTTTGTTTTTGAAGAAAAACTGTTGAAAATAAGGGATTAATAATTAAAATTGCGTTACCGACGGAAGCTTCAGTGATTATTTTTGAATCCGTTGAAGGACCTAATAGTACCTAGATGAATAACATAAAACTGAATCAACAATTCAGTGCTAACTTCTATGACATTGTAACTGGAAATTACTTTTTTTTTGTTTCTTTCCCTCTTGATTTTTTGGTTTATTATTCAATAATAAACCATTGTAATCGTTTTTGAAAAAAAAAAAAAATTCTAACCCCGCTGAAAATTTCATGGTTTACGTTTCAAATGTTGTAGAATCCAAATCTGCAATAAAAATTTTTCCGGCCGTACGCCGTACGCACGATTTCTCTCAAACGGCGGGAGCAAAAAATCTGAGATTTTCAGGTAAACCCCCAACGCCCCAATTCTTTAGAAAGCTCTTCCACTTAATTTAAAGTGCCCTCTATGGGTTGTCAAAGTTTTGTAAAATCCCTAAAAACCTCAAAAAAAAAGTCAAGGCGGCCTAAATTTGAACTTTTTTTAAGAACTTTCCATGAGGAATCGAATGTCCGTCCGCCGTACGCCGTTAACCTCAAACGGCGGGACAAAACATTGAGATTTTCAGAAAATCCCCGACAACGCCCCAATTCTTTAGCCAGCTTTCTTCAAATTGAAGTGCCATTTAAGGGTTGTCAAAGTTTTGTAAAATCCCTAAAAACCTCAAAAAACCCTCTATGGGTTGTCAAAGTTTTGTAAAATCCCTAAAAACCTCAAAAAAAGTCAAGGCGGCCTAAATTTGAACTTTTTTTTAAGAACTTTCCATGAGGAATCGAATGAGCCCTTCCCAGGGCCTTAGGTCAAACCATTCCCGATGTACTTATGGCCCGATTTATGGTGCCAACATTTGCATCCACATTCACTGCATCACTAGGTTACTGCGATCAAAACAAACACTACAGCGTTTTTTTATTTTTTTTTTCATTGCAGTAACCTAGTGATGTAGTGAATGTGGACTGGAGTGAACTCCTAAAAGGGTTTATAGCCGATACACGGGTTGAAGCATTCTGATATGCATGAAACGCTGCAAATTCTTTCACTGGGGTTTATTATTCAATTGGCTTGCATTCATGATTTGAATCTTACTAAGCTTCGGAGTGTGCGTGTTTTACAGGTGGTAGAGCGATTATTGAATTTCAGGAGATGTGCATAGAGCACTTAAATCGGTTCTCAACCAAAATACCTATTTGGATTGATCATATTTGTGTTCCTCCTGAAATTCAATAATCGCTCTACCACTTGTGAAACACGCACACTCCAAAACTTAGTAGAAATTCAAATCATGAACGCAAGCCGAATGAATAATAAACCCCAGTGAAAGAATTTGCAGCGTTTTTTGAGACCAGGGAGTTGCGTTGATGATCTCATCGGAGTGGTTCGAAAATCAACATCTTTTAATAATTCAGAATCTATTCCTACTTGAAAAGGAACTCAAGTCCTATATATTTAAAATTCAAAGGAGGCTAGTGAAGTATAGTTTGTACTTAAAGTGAAGCAGAGTTCTTTACGCGAAGCATCAAATGATTTGCTTATTTACATGATTGTTCTGTGCAATAATCTCGAAGCTTCAAGTATAATAAATTTCCGAACAGTTTTGAAATGTATTGTGCTTAGAGTAATCATTTGAAGCTCCAATCAAGTGAAGGGTAGTTATTTACATGAAATATAATATCCCACTTTCAATGTTGGTTATAAACTGTTAATGTTACATTTCTCTATGTTAAAGGATGTAAAGATATTCCCAAACCGGGATGCAAAGACGCGAAGTGCCAGATAGTTATAGAGCAGATGGCTCTGATGAAAGGTTGGTCTTGTGGGTTCACCTAACTGTCTGGTCGCATGGAAGGCCCAGCAGGATGAAAACATTGATCCATAGTTGCGAACGCTGAGCGTTTATGATGGTTATAAAGACTATTCAAATCTTGGTTGAACCTCTAATATTGAAAACTCTGTAGTACTTGAACCTTTCGTGAGGGTTAAAATAAATTATTGAAGTACATCTTGTTCGAAGGGGCACTCCATAGCCCAAATTATTGTTCCCTGCTGATTGTCATGATCTAAGAAAAGGAACCACTCTACAGCTACAGGATTCACATGGAATTGATCATTTGTTGTTTACCCTCCACTACTACAAGGATGGTACTCCTTTTTGGTTTTAAGAAACTTCTTCCTTTAACTAGGGTACCATACCACGTTTCGTGCACCAAACATACTAGTGTGCGCAGTATTTTACAATATCCCCAAATATCATGAACGAAACGACTTTTAATCATGGATTGTTCGGAATAATTTTAGTGAAATGAGACATTACGGAATTTTTCCAAAACTTTGCTATGGAGGAATTCGAATATCTTAGAAAAGAGTAGTTGCACGTTATTCTTCTTCTTCGATTCATTCTCTTACGTGATAGAACGCAAGAACATTGTGAATCTTTGCTTCCATGCTTGCTTGATTAAGTGTTTTTTTTTCTCGATTAAATCGATTTCAACTCGCTCGCATCATCGTTCTATCCGTTGTAGAAATATCGCGACAGACCAGCTATACATGTCGACTAACGTTTTGTAGGAGTTGATCCATGTCAGGACGTGTCCCTCGGACGTCGTTGCAGGAAGTTTACATTATATGCTCAAGTTACTTAGACAAGGAAACTATGTTCCACACCCAACTTGTTGGTATTGTTTAAAAATCGCTGCAAATTCTTTCACTGGGGTTTATTATTCAATTGGTTTGCGTTCATGATTTGAATTTCTATTAAGCTTTGGAGTGTGCGTGTTTCACAGGTGATAGAGCGATTATTGAATTTCAGGAGATAGGCATAGAGCCCGTAAATCTGTTCTCAACCAAAATACCTATTTGTATTGTTCAGTTGATCGTATTTGTGTGCCTCCTGGAATTCAATGATCACTCCATCACCTGTGAAACACGCACACTCCAAAGCTTAGTAGAAATTCAAATCATGAATGCAAGCCAATTGAATAATAAAGCCCAGTGAAAGAATTTGGAGCGTTTCATGCGTATCAGAATGCTTCAACCCGTGTATCGGCTCCGAACACTCCAGTATCCACATTACTACATCACTGGGTTACTGCGATGAAAACATAAACAATAATAAACCAAAAAACGCAAATGTTGCCACCATAAATCGGGCCGTATATCGGGAATGGTTTGAGCTACGAACCTGGGGAAGGGCTCATTCGATTCCTCCTGGAAAGTTCTTCAAAAAGAGTCCAAATTTAGGCCGCTTCGACTTTTTTTGAGGTTTTCAGGGATTTCACAAAACTTTGACAACTCTAAAATGGCACTTTAAATTAAGTGAGAGAGCTGGCTAAAGAATTGGGGCGTTTTCGGACCAATATTGATTTTTCCTGAAAATTTCAGATTTTTGCTCCAGCCGTTTGTGAGAAATCGTGCGTACGACGTACGGCGGACGGACGGAAAAATGTTTGTTACAGAAGCGGATTTCCCTTTGAAACGTAAACCATGAAATTTTCAGGGGGGTTAGAATTTTTTTTTCATGAGCGATTACAATTGCGATTATTGAATAATAAACCAAAAGCAATGGAAAGCGGATTTTACTAGCATGAACCACCCATCCATCGTTCTAAACTGAGGGTTTCCCCACCAACTTAACTTGTATACGATTGTGAGTTTTCTTTCTGTGGTTTAGTGTAGTTCAATGCACTAGCGATGTCGCACTCGGTGTTGGTAGTCTTGGGCTCCGAGACTGGACCACAACACGATGAAAAAGAAAAGCCCAAAGCTTTACCTCCAGTCTGGAGACACCCGAGGGTACCTACCTATCTATCACGGTGAACTGTCGAGCTACGTAAATAATTTATCTATCTGACGTAGTCTGTGGTATATTTTCCTAATTCCCGACTTGATATCTCGTAATTGCGTTCTAGATACCATAAAAATAGCCCAATTTATATTTGAAACAGTAGATCGATTAGGAACGAAATGAGCAACAAGCGTCCTTCAGCGGATCAATGTCCGACGGGAGTGTGAATGAGAACGTGCTTGGAATGGTAAAAATTGGCTCGTGTCATGTGAGGATCGCATCAGCTGATATGTGGGAAAGTCTCGCGTTAGTATTATTTAGTACTTAAAAGGTATCGACTATGGGGGTAGTGGGAAAAGAGCCTCAGAACAGTCCATATTCGAGGGGTGTTTTGTAACCATGTTCTGCTTCAAAGTAACAAGGAAGCGATGGAATGGTCTTATTGCTGCAATACCTGCAACACCCAGGGATATACCTGAAGGTTTAGGGCGTCGGGTCAATTCTCAAGCGTAGCAGTTTAAAAATCGTGAAGGGGAACTATCCATGTCCAAAAGCTTCAAGTATTTTTTAAATGTATGTTTATAAACTTTTAAGAAAATTTCTTCCCGATTTTAAAACTGCTACGCCTGAGAATTGATCCGATTTAATGTTTTCTTATATTCTCCACGTGTACTCACGGAGCGGAGTATGGGTTAGTTCGTACTGGGGAGTTCATTTGGGTCTGTGATGGATATAGATTCCCTTCTCCCATTCCCTTCTAGATTCTCAAAACCGCCGTCTCCAGGGATACCGGGCACCTTCTTGTCTCCTGGGTAAACTCTGGGTGATGCAGACATTACTCGCATTCGGCCCTTGGAAGGTCAACTATTTCATTCCGTACGTCCCTTGTTACAGGTCACGGTATTAATGTATTTTAGTTTTGTCCGTTTCGAGTTCTGTACCCTATTTCTTACATCGCTTTTTGTTTTCGCCATGTCAATCACTATGTTAATATCACAATATTTTGTTGGTTTATGTTTGAAGTTGATTCGTAAACCCTACATTCGAATAAAAACCTTTGTTTCCATCAGCACGCAGTCAAGAACTGTAGCATATCTGGGAATGGCAGCGAAGGACAATAACTACTTCGTTCGATTCTAAAATGAACCTTTTATTCGAGCTTGTAAAGAAAACCCAATGTCGTTGCTTATTAAAATAATCACATTTTCAATGTTGCTTTCGTGCAGTCATTCTACCGCGTTTGTGGCTTCTTATAGTCAATGCTCTTTGTCCTGCTGGTACGGTTGTATCAGGTGGTACTGCTGTAGTTGTACTAGACTCTTCTGCTCCAGTCGTGTTTTCTTTTGGAGCTTCTGTTGTACTTGACGCAGGAGGAGCTGTTGTACTTGGCCCTGGAGGAGCTGTTGTACTTGACCCTGGAGGAGCTGTTGTGGTTGAAGGTTGCGTTGTGGGGATAACAAAAGGTACAGGCCTTGGAATCCAGCGATCAGGTTCCACATGACCAATTGGATACTGCAAAATCTTCACGTTCTTGATGATGCAAGCCCACTCTCGTTTCACTTTCGGTGTGCTGGACCAATCAAGAATTTCTTGGCAAATCCAAGTGCTTTTTGTTCGGTCACAGGAATTAGGGTCTGGAACTCGCCCCTTGCAATCTTAATAGAAATGTGAAAAGTTTGGAGTATGAGTCATATAGAAATGTATATTTGGCAGGAAGATACGTATTCTAAAGTTCTAACAATTGTAATGAGCTTCGCTAATTTACTTGGAAGTTCATGTCGTTGACAACTTCTTTAATTCAGTTGTTTCGACGTACCTACTACATACTAGTGTAATCTACAAGATAAATTTATGTCCGCCAGTTAAATTACTACTTTTTTATGACCTGCTAGTGGTATTCAATGATGCTCATGGGGAGAAATATAATTTTCCTTTATTTTATTATCATTCCTTGATCGGACTCACGGGTAAAAAGGGTCTACCTGATGCAAACCTTAGGAAATTAAATTTCAAAAAGCTTTCTGAATTGCTAGAAAGTCACTTCACAATACTAGTGAAGGTACTATTAAATGGCAAATAACTAAAAATAGTGGGGAGTTACTTAGTTTCCCCTTAGCCCCTAGCCCCTTTCTGTCCGATGTTTTTGAGTTCGGTGAAACTTTGTAGAATTTTGGGTCTTGTGTACAATGCTAAGAAATTCAGAACAGTTAAGTCTTGAAAAAATGTAACGGGTGCGTTAAAAATATATTTCAACAAAATGATTAAACATTCATAAAATGTAGCATTGTGCGACCTGGCAATCAGAGAACACCTATTCTAATGTTTAGGGCCTGTATGATCCATCTGGGCTGATTCACAATTACACGATCAAAATTATGATTATGAGCATGACTATATCATGTTATATTGATGATGATTATGGTCACAATTACAAACATACGTAATTAATTATAATTATTATAAACTTCTTTATGATGACTGTAGTAAAGTATAATTCTTTATGATGACTGAGCACTGAGAAAAGCACGAATATCGGCTTAGGATGTTAGTTGATTTATGGGAGGCGCTAGAATTGATCGACAATTACCCCCTCCTCATCATCAAATTCAAAATTGACATGGTTTATTACACAAGAGAGGTTTGTTAGGCAAAAACTGGGATCGAAAAAAAATGCGAAAAAAAAACAACGAGACTGGTGAAGATACAACAATTTATCCCTCCCCCCTCCAATCATCCCCTTCCAAAATTTAATTAGTAAAATCTGAAATATAGGTAGGTATTTCAAAACTAGACCAAAGTTCTTAATGAAACAAAAACGACGCAAGAAAGTCGGCAGTATAAGCTGTATGATCAGCGCTTGATTGGATTGGATTTCCGAAGTTTTTTACACATCTCGAGTAAAATTGGGTCTAATTAAAAAGAATCATCAAAATCGGGTAAAAATAGCAGGCATGATAGCGCTGATAAAATTTGTCACGCACATACATTTGTGTATGCATACTCATATATTTTTTAATTGAAACTCCCCTGAAATTCGGAGGGAGGACACAATTAATTATAAACGAATATTCTAAGTAGAATAATGGTGAGGAGGACGCCCATGGTTACCCTGCCTTGTTTCTAAGGATTCGGGGTGTTTAGGAAGGTAGAGGAGGGAGAGAGGTATGAAAGGAAGTGCCACTACAGAACGACCGCTAATTCTCAATAGTCACCCTGGATATATATAAAAGCGGTAAAAACTAGAACCCGTTTCGGTATGCAATAAACCCTGAAAACTTTTTCCATGAAAATTTTCACTCCAAAATATTCGACCATTGTGACTATCTAACTGTCAAAGAAATCCGTTGAGTAACAACTTCAACGCTGATGATCATCAATTTAATGAGTATGAGTATAAGTTCGTGCATTATACATTTTTTAGGTCTGTAAATGGACACATCCAATGAAAAAATAGATACTAAAAAGTAGAATAAAACAAAAATGAAGACGCCTAATTTGCGATCGCGGTTTTTGTTTTTCAGAAACACGTTTTCTGTTAACCAAAACTTGTCATAAATTGTGGTTAAACACTGGCAATAAACACTATACACCATTCATCATTCAGTTTATTCAAACTTTGGCGGACAATGCAGATACCTATGTCGTTATTCTTCAAGGCCGAAGTAATTTTTGTGGTTAATATCTGTCTTAACATGTCTTGATTGTTAATGCCGTTTTCACTATCATATTTTGCGTAAATTACGTCTCAAGAATGTAGTAGTAGGTCTACTTCGTGTGGCCTTAGTTGTCTTTTGCGTAGGAGTTGTCGTTGGCGTTGAAGTTGTAGTTGGGGTAGGCATCGGAGTTGTCACTGTGGTAGTGCTTGACGGTGGCTTATTAGTGGTCACAGACGTAGTTTTTGGTGGAGGGATGTTTCGGCGGGTGGTAGCATGTTGAACCACGTTGAGAGTCCTCAAGATTTCGATTTCTTTGTTGATGCAGATCCATCCTCTCAGGGCCAAAGAGTTGGATGTCCGATCCACTATTTCCTGGCAAGCCCAGGTGCCTTTTCTAACGTCGCAGTCGGCAGCTTTAGGTCTTCCCTCGCAATCTTGAGAGAAATTGGCAATATGCAACTTAGTGATCGTTATGCGTTCGATTTCAAATATGGGATTCTATCTATTCAGTCAGTTTTAATTTTCTAAAGAATCAAAATAAATGGTAGAGTTTTACTACGTTCGGTTATGAATAATTGACCAATCTGTCGCTAAAACATTTGAACAGTTAACAGCAGAAATGTATGGAATCATAAATAAACTCAGGATGGGTGAGAGGATGCTAGCGTTGTGAGTTTGGTGAGGGGGTTAGGGGTTTGCTGTTCTGGAGCACGCTCTGTCTGTGCCCCAGGAATGGAAGACGAACACAGCGTTTGATTTGATTCGGGTCCAAAGAATGAACAAAAAACAAATGAGAGAGATCGCCCGAAGTACAACTGCCAAAGTTTTATTAAGTACACCTAGTTGTCCGCTCACCCACTATAATGAGTGATTTAGCGTTATACTGCGCTAGAGTCACCGAAAACACTCTTATCCAATTATCAGTTGATTGCACCCAACACTTGTGACTGCACTGTGTTACCTATAAATACGCGATGAATACAATAAGTGCTATAAAATGTGAGTTCGCTAAATTGTCGTTAGGGCAAAGAGTGATTATTTGCGATGCAGGGTGCCCAATGCCAATATTGAGGGCGATGGCAAAAAGAGCGAACAAAGTCATCAACGATGTGAAAGTCTATCTAATGAGGTGGCAATCTCATGTAAAAAGAGCGAACGGAGTTCAAACTATACGCCATGGGCATCTAAATAGATCGAATAAGAATGCGTAAATCAAAATAAACTGCCTCCAACTTAGTGTAGTGGGTTCTCATCGTAATTAGTTTGTCTTCGACCTTTCAAGAGTCATGCCGAATGTGAGTGAATGTTCAGTTGTGATCGGGAACGAGGGGAACGAAATAATTGTATTCGAAGGATATCGTTTTCAAAAAGGTCGAGAAATGGATTCAGGAGAAGCTAGTTGGAATTTCGTACAACTTAGGCCCTGTGCACACTTGCTGCAAAAAGACGCAGGACGCCGCGTCATTTCCTAGGAATAGCTATCTGCGTCCTATCTTCGTTTCAATGCACACTCTGGATAGGCCAGGGCCGCGTCAGGGAGGCGTCAGTCACTCGCTCGCCACCTACGAGGATGGATCTCTCAACCCGCGCCCAGATATTGAAGAAGAAAGTAGTTTTTGCGTATTTGGTGCACAAGTACGTATTTCGTGAAGAAGAGGGCAGAAATCGGAAGTACTGGGTCCATCCGTTCTTTTCATTTTCCGTCTTCTCCGAAAATAGCGTCGCAAATAGATTCCCAGGCAGCTTGTTTTCTGTTGCGGTCTTTATAACACTCATGGCCGACGTCCCAAATTTCCGGGTGGTTTTTTACCCCTTCGATCAGTAGCTCCACATCAACATTTTCATCCATCGTGGGCCGAAATTCCCGAAAATTTCCCGAAAGGCTGGTTGACGGAGGTGTGACGCAGCTGCACGTGTGCACCGGCCGATTGACTCTTGAGTACTGATAGGGGTATCGGGCGGCAGGATAGCTATCGGCCCCAACGCGCGTCCCACAGGTACCTGCGTCAACCTCGATGCCTATCCGGAGTGACGCGAGCTGCAGATAGGTATCGGCGTCCCGTGTGCACCGCACATTGCTCCTCTGTGTATTTCTAGTTATCCGATTGAAAATGACGCGGCGTCCTGCGTCCTTTTGCAGCAAGTGTGCACCGGGCCTAAGGCAACCTTTTGAAGCAAGTTCACCTGAACGTTTCCTAAGTTATGGAATTAATGATTCCTGACCAATAAACTATCAACGAATGTCTTACGTTTTAGATGTTGTAAGAATGCGTGTTCAGCATCCTTGAAAACCATTGCTCGTCGTAAAAAATCGTTCGCTCTTTCTACATACCTCTATACCTCTCGTAGGTGAAGTCGCTTGCTCTTTTTATATATACTACGATGTTAAGTTGTTCACGTTCGCTTTTTTTACACCCGCCCAATATTGACAGGACTGCAACAAACCTCGAAGGCAAACAGAAATCGTACCGCGATTCGCAAGTTCAATCCTCATTAGTACGAAAAGATGGATTGGCTCTGAGGATTTGAGGTAAGAAATAAACGTTGCTGCAATTATAGGAATGAAGCTTGGGTTAAAGATGGAATTGGGATTCTTCACCTCCACGATGGTTCTTGAAGGGTAGATATGAGTTTCTACTGTTACAGAACACAGTTTTCTGAAGTTCGACAATCTTTTATTTTTTTAAACACTAAACCTTTTAGAGAAAGTTCCTTGAAAAAAAAAAAAAAAAACAAAATGGTTTATTATAGATTTGTTATTTTCGCTCTTTGTAACTGACGAATATATATCTTTTCAACTCTATCCTCTTCCTTAAATGTCTTTATTTGCATTCAAAATACTTCGTTGATTCGAAAAAACTTAGTATTCAGGAGTACATCTTCCTAAGACCGGCACCGTATGCCGTGCAGTGGTCCAGGAACCGCAGAAAGCTGTCCCAACAATCTGAATTCATTATCGGAAATTCAAACTTTGATTTGCTAATATTAATGTACAACTGTTCAAACGTGGCGCAGTTAACGCGTGACACACGTAATCGCTGCCTGAAGTTCTCAACAATACAAGAATAAAACTGTGAGTGAAATGACAATTCCCTATTCAACACGGAAGAATATAGTTTTTCCCTCGGTTCATTCAAATAACACAATAACATCGACTAAGGTAAGTAAATTTTATAAATTTTTGGTGTAGATGATAATCATATTGTGATGTCCGTTTTAATTTCCATGAACATTTATATTAAACGTTTTGAAGTTGGATTTTATGCAGGTCACCAAGAGGCGACCTTCTCTTTAGTAAAATTGTCTTCGTTAAGATTTATATCATGGGTGCCGACAATATGCGTGTAGTGTTTATGGTAAATTTAGTCAGTGTATAGTGACGGTTTCTTTTTATAAATATCTGGATCAATGTTTGGTAAGTATTTTCCTTCATTATTCCATTTAATGATATTATGGATTCGAGGAAGTTATGTACGAGTATCACCCCTAACGTGGTAGACAGTTAAATATATATTTTTTTATTTCATAACCTTGGTGAACATTACTGTTAAAATGTAGACGATGGGGGTGTGGCTGAGGGTGGTTCGGGACATGGGCCTCACCTGTCAACACAAGGATACCGATTCAAGCTTTGTTTTAAACACTATAAATGAGTTCTTGAGTTCTGAACTCGAAATAAATTATCAGGGTGATTTGGTTCAATTGCTCAATTCTGGAACTCTTCTCCGGGACAAATTGAACTACTGGGCTTCAATCGCTTAAATACCGGCCGTGTTATCACATGTTCGTGAGAGTCCCATTCCTGGAGATTGCAGGAATTATCTGTTAGTCAATTGATGTTTTTGAACTCGGACTGCTTGGAACAGAGTTTTTGTGCACAGTTGGAGCTGAAATCAGACCTCTTTTGTAGCCTTTCTGCGTTGTTACTCTCTCTAACAATGGATCCCTCGAGTCTGTAGTCCTCTTCTTATGAGGATCAAGTTGCATCACGCAACTCTTGTGGTTGAGACAATATTTTTAGGCAATATCTCCATATTCGATTTCCTGACATCTAAACAACTCTTTCCGTCCAACCGCCAATTTTGATCTACTTTTTCTGACTTCTGTTTTATTGAAATAATTTATTTAAGATATTTTACGGTTTTTAATGTGCAAGCATCGGCTGCTAAGAGTATAGTAATCATACATCAATATATCCCACATTGGCGCCAAGGGTCTAGATCAATTTTGATGATTTTCTATTTTCTCTCATTTTTTCCCAACACGTCCATTAGTGAAATCCAAAAATCAACCACGTGATTCAAAAACAAAGAAAATTCATTTGCCTCACTCAAGACTCACTATATTTCGTGTTTTGCGACTTTTTTGTCATATGACAAGCTTTATATGCTTGCTGACCGGGATATAAGCGAAGGAAACGAGTAGTATGATTGGATACAGTCTTGTAATTTCCTGCAGGGTTCGAATCAGCTATAGAAAATGGGGTTCCTATTTGAAAGTCAATGTTTCGATGTAAATTATGCAACAAGGTCATGTTTGAAATCCTAGCAAATAACGTGCAAGTTGAAAAATCGATGTTTTTACACCTATGAATAACAATTTTGGGAGGGCTTGTATTTATACTAGAAATCTAGAATCCGTTTTGGAAAGTCTTAAACCCTGAAAGCATGTTCCCTGACAACACTTTTCTGCAAATTTTGCTCTTAACATTTTTGACAACATCGCAGTTAGCAAATTCATTGAATAAAAAAGTACAACAAATTCAACGGTGAAGAATATCCATTTAATAAATCTTGTTGACCATAAGCTTCTGCATTTTACGTTTTTGTTGACAGTAAATGCACAAATTGGAGAAAACATAAAAAAGTAGAATGGAATGAAAATAAAAATGCTTTGTTTGCGATCGGGATTTTCTTTTCAATTTTCCGTGCTCTTTATTACCGCTCGAAAGACGGGAAATCCAGTACTCGCTCCTCTCATCGGACATTGTAAACTGTTTGTCAGAAGTACGTTTTCTGCCTACGAAAACTTGTCATATCTTGTGGTTGAACACTGGCAATAAACACTATTTACCATTAATCATACAGTTTATTCAAACTTTTGCAGATAATGCAGATACCTATGGCGTTATTCTTCAAGGCCGATGTAGTTTTTGAGGTTGAAATTTCATGATTGTTGAAGCTGTTTTCACTTTGTCATTCTGCCCAAATGACGTCTCATAAATTTAGTAGTAGGAATACTTTTTGTGGCTTTAGTTGTCGTAGGCGTTTGAGTTGTCGTTTCCGTAGGAATTGGTGCTGGATTAACAGTGGAAGCCAATGCTCTCAAGATTTCAAGTTTTTTCCTCACGCAGATCCATCCTTTCTTGGCCAAAATATCGGTTGCTTGATCCACTATTTCTTGGCAAGCCCAGGTGCCTTTCCTCCCGTCGCAGTCGGCAGCTTTAGGTCTTCCCTCGCAATCTTGAGAGAAATTGGCAATGTGCAACTTAGTGATCGTTATGCGTTTGATTTCAAATATGGGACTCTTATCTATTCAATCAGTTATAATTTTATAAAGAACTACTTTTTGTAATGGATATTGACCAATCCGTTGCTAAAACTAATGAACAGTTATGGTCCCGGTAGAAATGTATGGAATCAAAAATAAAATAATGTTAAATTGTTTTTGTTTTTTACAATAGACGTACAGTAAGTTTATATTACTTCTAGCATACTATGTCTACTGAATCAGGTTGACAGTTATCGTTTTCTGCCGTCAGACCTTCATGTGTAGCTCCAGTCAGGTTGCTTATGATTCCTCATCGGAGTGATAAGAAAATCAATATATGCGAAATTTTTTGTAACTATCCCTAAATAGTTTTTGATACTTGAGCACTCCGTGTGCTCGAATATAAAAAACCCTCAAAAGTATGGCAAGTTAACTAAAAATCATCTATAAACATTGGATTTGTAGGAGTAGCATTTTGTAGCGATTTTTTCTATGAAATTTCTAATGATTCAAAATCATGCAAACTATTTTCATACATACTTTGCCATAAAATATAAAGTTTACGAATTTCAACTCTTTTCTTCAGTTGGTATAACCTTTCACTAACAAAGGTGCTTTGTGTTTTTGTCACTGAAGTTACAACGGAAACTGCAATTCCATCATATTGTTTAATTACTGGTAAATCTAACGCATTCCACCTTTGGCTAGTCACTGGCATCCTTACTGAAGGTACGTTACTTGACTTATATTAGGAAGTGTGCTCCTGGTTGAGCTTTCCACCTACTGTTCCAAGTTTCTACATCCATACACTGGCCTGTGGGCTCAGTATTGTCTCAATTTCAGCCAACCGTCTTTCTAAAACCATCACTCGGAGCTCTAGCTTGAAAGTCACCCGCTTTGCTCAAGAATGCTGTCTTGACTTTTAAACTTACATGAACCACTTCAAAACTCAGTTCTCTGATAGCTGCGCGATTCACGAGTAACTCAAACTTTGCTCACAGTGATATAAACTCCAACAGTGCTCTGGATCCCCCATTTCCTTCTATTGTGTAGAATGAGCTTCAAAGGACTTAGGGCCTCTACTGTTGGATCTTTTATATCTTCCAGGTACCCTTGTTTAGCCACCTTGGTGAGGTGTTCTAGAGGTAGTAACTTTCTTGAAACTACTCTTAATGCTACCGTTGTGCTTGTCGGGATATAAATAACAATCGACTGTAGCTGTGATGCTGCAGTGTCATCGTTGCCTCACGACTGATGGGTTTACCATCGCGCATGTCCAGGTTTGTCAGTTGTTGTGGGAACAGGGAGCGGACGTGGATGTTTAAGACGTACGATTGACTAAAATGATCCCTAAGGCTGGCATCAGATAAACCTGGACGTCCCCCTTCTATTTAAAGTAAGTAAATTATTTTGGTTTTGCGTATTAGATGGTTTGTTCATGCTTTTCATTAAAAAAAATAAAAAAAAAAAAAATCCAGTTGTTTAGTATAATCATTTTAATAAATACGTTTCTGTGTGTATATCTGTTGCTGGGGTATGGTAATTGCCGGTGTTTTTATCTCTGTGGAGCTCCCCCAAAAACTTACCCAAGTCATGGTCATACATCCTTGGAGGGCAACCTTGGCACCCCCCGGTTTACCATCGGTTGGCTTAACGACCCTCTGGCGATTAGGGTGGGACTTTTGCCAATAGGTGTCCTGTCCCTTATTAGCTCGCTTCCCCGTTATGGTCCCCAACCGAGACTCATAACCCCACCGGCCCATTTCAGCACGGGATGCGAGGGGCGCCCCTCGTAGGCTCATCGACCTTCCTCACCATCTTCTACTTGGTCATTGTTCTATCCTTCCTCCTCACCCTCTTCCCTGTTGAATGACCCCGAGTGTGGCAAATGTGATTGAGCATTCAGTCCCCATTCAGCAATCCTCTCCTGTGACTCCCTGTGAAGTGGTTTGGTTTTGTCATGTATGGTTATGTAATTTTTCTCAATTAAATTGTATAATACTCACTCGAATCGGGTATCCATCTCCAACTTGCACTATTTTCTTGAGAATTTAATAACAGGATGAACCAGAGAGTTTTGAATGAATTGGAATAAAAACTACCCATTCTTCACTAGCGATTTGGTTAGCAATATCTGATATGAAACTAACAATATTCCCAATGCGGAAGAGTTATATAGGTAACCCTACCTTTTTCAGTATTCCGTTTTTTGTTAAAATTTCTTCCAGTCTCTATTATCTCTGCTTATTTTCTTGAAATCAAATTTGTTTCATGACGATATTAAATTGATTGAACTAAATTAGACAAGAAAATATTATGTGATTTGTGTTTTTTTGTTTGTTTTTAGTGTTTTTCTGTCGCGGTTTATTTGGTGGAATAATAGTTTGTTTATCAATTGGTCAGTAAAATCACTGCCCGAATTGCAAAATCTCATCTTGATTATAAAAGGAATTCGTCAATTCCGAAACAAGTCAATGATTTCTTCAAAATGGGTAATCTAATCAATCGGAAAAATACAGCAAATGATGATGAGATGATTTATTATCATTGTGTACTTATATATATTCCACGTAAACCATTGTTATTCTCAGAATTACTAGTTGAGTTAACTTTTTTATGGGCAAAACAAACACTGTCTGCTTAGCGTACAGATGATGTAAGCTCTGCGACCTCAACAGTCGTTCAAAGTAATGGTGACCAGTAATTCCAAGATTTGCAAATGGCTGGTATTCATCTAGTGGGCCTCCCAGGACAGCTACGGTAACAGGGGACAGGTTCTCTGACTTCATATTCAAAGAACTGAACATTGGTTAGGAGAGAGGCCAGGGTTCAATGAGAGATGATTCAGCGTATTGGAGAATAGGGTACATAACTGTGATTGAAAATTCGAGTTCTTCAGTGGAATCTTTCTCGGAAGCCTGAAATACTAGTTTTTATCCAATTTTAACTCCCCACAGTAAAAAGGAGTGGTATGGAGAATAGTTAACGTTTGAATGTTTGGCGGTTATGAAGGGAACAAAATATGATCAGCTAGTGATGGAGCTGCATCAACCAGCCCACATACAGTAGTATCGGGAGCGCGAGTGATGTAAATCGTGCAATGATCAGTGGTGATTTGGCAATGGTGCTTCTTGACGTATTACACTAAAATTTAATGTTGATGGTCCACAAATTGTAAATCCTCTCCTGTGAATAGTCATTTCAGTGGAAAAGGAGTCAATTAATGCTTTATGGGGTGGAACTGTTGATATTTTCAACTAAGACGTAATGTGCTCATTTAAACTCTTAATGGCGTGTATTATTTACCTGAAATGCCAATAAATTTAGTGTCAGTTTTCAAAGCTCGTAATTGAACTAAAAACAGTAAATTTGATTTGACAATATAAATGTTGATTTCGCAACCTGGGACGAGCCATTTCAATGGGTGTCGGAACTATGTTGGAAACCTATACAAACAGAATACTTATCATTCTGTACTATTCAACGCACAAAGGTCTGTGTAAACATGGCTGTGGATAACTGAATAATCCAGGTTTATCGTCAACATTGTGGCCACTTGGTATTGCCATGTTCAATCTAAACTCAACTGTGAACCATATGAAGGTGTCACCAGACAAACAGATCTGCGAGCCTTGTCTGTTCAGAAAAGCATACCATTTGGCTCAAGTGTTTGCGCTTCAACTCCATGTAAGCTGTTATCAGGAATGTCTACGGATCATTGTATACATCCTTCAATGGCAGACGTTATTGTTTTGTTATCTAACTACATTATACGAGGCACCACTACTGATTTGCAACACGAGAAAAATCTGCAACCGAGGAAGGTTTTGAGAAGTCCTAACGGAAGTTCCTCAACTCGGCCATCATTTTAAAGAATTCCCCGTTGATAATTATGGTGAGTTTGACAATAGTGAGTCTTTAGAGATTATGGTGTGAATCAATGTCTTGCAGCCCCTTACATGTCACTTAATTGATTCCTTGATTCCGCGTCATCATTTAAGATTTAAGCCAGATCATTTAAATGATTAATTTTACACATTCAAGTACCGAAGATGAAAAATTGCCAATGCAACCTACAAATATGGGATTCCAGCTCAGAGGAGGGGAGCTAGTAAACAGATATGAAAGACGGCGGGACTGCCTCAAAAATGGGGGGGATTCTAACAAGGGTTTACGTGAGCCGATTCTGTGTTCATAAACGGTATTTACTAAGCCTAACCAACTCCCTGGAAAAATCTGTAGATTCAACCAGAGAGGCTAGTGCTTACCAAGGTGCCAGGTACAAGAATGACCCCCTTGATGTGAGATTCGGGCAGACGGAAAATTTATGTTGAAGGAGTGTTGAGCGGGGGGGGGCCTTCCAGTCGATCACTGGAGAAACTACCAATCTGTCGGGTCGGTCGCTTAGAACTGGATTGTACTTCTGTTAATCATTTAAATGATAAAATGGAGGCAGAGAACAACCGGAAACAGAATCTACTGAACCCATCAATAATTGATTATTGCTGCGATAATTATCATCAAATTATAATTTGTGTGTCGTATTTGTCGCCATTTCGCGTTCGTGTTGGAAGCTGTTTGTTCGATTGCTTGGTGTTCACTCTAGCTAACCCTTGCGGTCTGGTCAGAGTTATTTCCCGCGTTTTCATCTATTGTATTCTCCTTTGTTCGATTCGGAGTGAAGCTGCAACAAGATTACGTGACAAGAAACTACAAAATTTTTTAGATTGCGTTTCTAAGATTGCACCTTTATTCGGAGAATAATAGTTCGAATTCACTTAATTAGCCCAGAACTGACACAGAAGGGATAGTTGAATTATTTTGCATTGGCCTTTTTATTGTTTATAGATGCCGTTTGTAGAAATGATGTAGGTAGGTTGTCAGCCTTGTCGCTGCAATGCTTGTCGAATTACCTTCTGCCGAAAAAGTTGTATATTTGCGTTCTATTTCCCACAATTATATACGTTCATATTCAAATAACAAGTATTCAAATATTCAAATTTCAAGTTGAATTGGATTCCTTTTTTGTAAAGATTCAACGTCATCAAAACATTCCTTAAGAGAGTGGGAGTGTACCAAAAACTCTGCCGAAAACTGGAGCATCTGTACACGTGGATGGAAACACGATAAATTCGTGTTTGTCTTCCTCGTTACGAATATCAAATCTTCATTTAAAAAACTATTTACTGTTGGAGGGAAATGATGTTCTTCATTGTTCCATATTTTAGGAATAAACTGCACTGGAGTCTAATGAAGTATGACTCAAGAGCGTGTTACCTGTTCTTCATAAGGGCGATGTAAATGGATTAGCGTTATTTATTATTATGCAAGTACATTAAAGATTCCATCTTCACGAAGTTTTCTTCGCTTGCTTCGCCTGCACCGGTAAATTCAACAATTTTTAGTAAATCCTACTTTAAAAACGGCTTATAACGAAGTAATCCGTCATAACATTTAGAACCATTGCATATACGGCTTATTGTGCAATTAATTGTACAAATTACGGTGTAAGCAATATACCTACATGAATTGTATGGAATTAAGTTTATTTTCAGACATAAGCGTTCCTACTAGAGGTAAACATAAAGCACGTAAAGACTCTCTAGAAATTATTTGGACACTTGGAACATTTCCTTTGTAACTCGACACAATTTTGTGGTGCACGGGCGATCGAACGACGTTCTCATCAATAAATAACCAAAACCGTCATAAAGTAACATTATCGGACTGGAGATTTGTTTAAAGTACAAGTCGTAAAACTCAAGCCATTCTAATGCCTTAATTTTGTCTTTATTCCTCCGAGAACCTAAATGCACGTAATTACAGTTTGATAGCTTTATTGCTAACGCTATTACCTCTTTTTCTCCCCTCTTGAAAAGTTGATGGAAAGTTAGCGTGCTTCCCATTCTTTTATATCGTCAGTGAAATCGGTGTTTCTTCGCATCTTAAGAAATAGTGAGGTAAAAGTAGAGATACTGTCTGATGTTCCTCTAGAATACCTCAGTAGCGAACAGATACGTTCATTATTCGAATTTGTCAAACTAGTTATTTGTAGCATATGTACATGATGTCGTACACTACGATTAGCTTTGCAGTTTCTAACGGCCTTAATCGCTGACGTGTTATAGTTTCGAAGCGCTCCCAGCTGGGCAAATTAAATAATTTCAAATATTCCGACCTCCAGATATAATTCATATTGTTGGGTTAAGGTTTTCATACGCCTGGGCAAAGCTGGTGGGTTTTGGTCAGATTCTCCAGAACGACACTATCGATTTAGAGAAAATTTACTTGAGCCCACTCAACATCTGACTACAATAATAAAACTCTGAGGACAATAAAATTGAATTAAAAAGCATCTTTTTGAGGTGGAACCCCACCAGCTTAAAAATATACCTACTACTCAAATGTGACGATGGAATGCTTCTGTTTTGTACAGGTTAGAGCCGCCTCGATTGGTTTAAAATGATGTTTAAATTCATTCTCATTGTTGGATACTTGATGGTGACCTTGTGCGATGCATATTGCCGTGTTCCTGACATAAGTATGATGTTAATTTTATCAATTTTCATCATAATTATCAAATAGTTCGTTGAAATGTTGCAGTGTGGTTAGATGCATACACTTTGAAACAGTTTAAAAAAATAGTTCTTTTCGTTAAACAAGATGTTCTGTTTGGGTATTGCTAAACTCTACTCATTATATGGCAAAAAACAGAAATCGTTGATTTTCGTTTTGTTTCCTAATGTCTCCAGCAAGCTTTTGGGCGGCAATTAATTTTTAATTTTGATGATTGCATTAATTAGTTTAAATACCTATGTATTAATTAGTTTAAATATTCGTGCTTGTATTTCGTTTCCATTATGCCAACATCGATTTTGTCAGTGGAAGCGTAGATTCAGAACAGAAAAACAGGGAGTCAGTAGAAGGTTCAATTTCCACAAAAATTGAACAATAACAATAGTTATCACTGATGACCTAACCGTCGAAATCGATTTGACGTTGTAACTCTTTTAATTTCTTTGGAAATGGACCGTGTTTCTTGTATAAAACTAGCAGAAATGGCTGACAGCAAGCGTTTTGCTAAAATGGGCGGTGGTAAATAAAGTCGTGGCACCATAGTCATGCCGTTAGGTTGTTGTGGGAAAAGTACCACAGAGCTACACCTCGGGCATCACCTTTATTGTTTTCGTCTCTTTGCTACTTGTCATTCCCGAGGTGCTATTTCTTTCATACCTTCCTCCCTCCTCAACTTCCCTTATCCCTATTTTTCATTTTTATTTTCCAATAAAGGACACGAAGGAAGGGGGAAGCTATCTGTCACGCTATTAATTCACAAAAAAACACTAGTAACCGCTAGTTTAGGTTTCACTAGTAACCTCAATCAACTGTATTTTCTAGACTTATCTAATAATTGAAAAAGATTTGTTTCATGTATATATTTATTTATTTATTTTTTAGATTGTCAGCCACTAAAGAAACCTATGTGTTTCGATGGATCTTACTGTGCGGAAAAAGAAGAGGATGGGCTTTTCATGACAGGGTGGATGTGTTATCCTCCCAAGTCTTCACCATCCCGCAGAAAAGTAGTCCGACGGTACGCAAAGAGAGATACTACGTATACAATTTAAAAAAGTCTGTTGGATACTGAAAATATAAGATTGTAATTTCATGAAATATATACATCTCTCAAATACTGTGTTATTATTAACCCCAACTCCTTCCTGAAGTATATTTCAGGTTGGGAAGCTTCTGTTAAGTTCGACATCTGGTCTCTACATTTGCGATTTGAAACCTTAACAGACGTTACATTCAATTAAGTTCACTCAGTCGAAGGTTTTAGTGCTCCAAGGTAACTAAAACCTGATCAAATTGTTTAGAACCGCAACTTTCCTAGTGTTGTGTTGGATTGTTCCATTTTCTCACTTAAACCAGCTTTTTCTTAACAAGGCTGGAAGAGTGTTCACTCTGATCCTCATAACTTCCTACGGAATTGTAGCTGTAAACTGGAAATCTGTTAAGATATTTAGCAACAAGCTCATAAAAAATGACCGATCGATTCCTGGAAAAAAATTGGTCCTCAACTTTATGATGTGGGCCACTATCAGTTACTTCTCACGAACAGGCAATATGAAGAATTTCCTCATTTTTGCCCAAAGGGATGTTGGTTTTGCTAGAAAAATTCGAAGTTGTTAAGAGTTATAGGTCAGGGAAAGGCTTAAATGAGGTTATGCCTCAAAATATTTCACGATTAATGGGTTCATTGTTGCAGTACGTTTGGCTCCCCCTCTCCATAATGTTACTATTAGTGCCCCTTTCATTTTGTAAGCCTCAAGTGGCATTGGTTGGTCCTCCCCGTCCCTTTCACTTCCCTGAGCCTATAGGATTCAATCTCCTTTCACCTGGGCATAAATATAAGATGTGGTTTCTTTGATGTTTGATCAGTTAGTTCTCCCAGTATTCCAGCAAATTTTTAAAATTTTGTTTCGCAAATGCTATTTTGCAAAAAAGTTAAAAGTCCTTCAGGAGCCTAAATTTACTTAATTACAATTCAACTTATTGCGAAAACACAATAGTTTAAAATTTGTGTTGGGTACCTAATATTTACCCTAATATTTCTACCTGATCTGAATGGTTGTAGGGAGGCTTAAAATGTGCGTATTTTTCGGACATAAATTGTGACTGATTGTTCCTGGTCGCACGTATTCGTTTAACTTACCTTATCCCCACTTATTTTGTGCGCTTCCTTGCGTTTAATATAGAACTGTAGATCAGTTGTCTACCTTGTTTCATGATGGGAAGCATACGCGGAGCTGTGTTTGGTAGAAAGTTGTTAGGTTGGCCGTGATGAGTGTAACGAAACCATCATACACTACGCAAAACTAATTAGTCCCAAAGTGCAGTTTCTGATGAGTAGTTTGGGGATCGCGTAATCTAATTCACGGCGTCGCTTATCTGTACCTGTATCGATGAGAGAGAAGTCAGTTTTTTACAGTTGAACACAGAATGGCATGTCGTGTCAGATTTTGTCCTACTGTGGTAAGGTCTAAATTGTTAGAGAAGATTGGTTATAACATTTGCATTATTTGTACCTAAACCTATATTTTATCGAGGAATTTCACATGTAGACTATAAATTATGAATAATATACAAATACTTCTATTGTTCCAGGTTCATGTCGCAGCCAACTTACTGAAAGGTAGCTTCAACAACAAGAAATGGAAAAGCAGTGCACCTGGTGAAAAACAAATCAGCGTCGTTTTGCAGTTCGAAAACCCGTCAAAAATAACGAACATTGACGTTGGCAACGAGAACTCAGCATTTCTGGAAGTGTTGGTTACCAAATCCTCTACTGGGACCGAAGATTTCAAAGTACTTCTTGCTGCTACGTCTCTTATGACTCTGAAAGAAGCCAAATTTTCCGAAAACACTAACGCCGTGAAGTTTTTCCAAACCGGCGATCTCTGTGAAAATACTCGAGATGATAAATGGGATCGTGTAAAAATTGTTTGTTCACAGCCGTACAATTCGATCACTCAATTCGGACTGTCTTTTATTGTTTTTCACACTGACGAATCTACGAATGCAACTCCCGGGCCAGACTTGGGAAAATTCCATTTGAAAACTAATGACTCTGAACCATCAACAGGAGCAGTTTCTGCGTGGAGTTTGATGGCCAAGAAGAAAGAGCAAGCCGCGGAATCAAAAGGTAAATTTAGAACGTTTAATTGAGAACTATGTGGATATTGATGGATCTTAAAATTACTAAATCAACTGTTGATGCTCTCTTATTGTTTCGTTACCACATCAGATTTCGCTACGCAGTTGGAATCTTCCAATATTCACTTGATAAATATCCAGGGCTGCGCTTAAGTAGGCAAGTATTCATGCCTCATAAAGTGACTTGAAGTGATTCTTCGGAAATTCGCGCTTCATTTTCGTGTTGTATACTAAAGTTATATTCTTCCACTGATGTACATGTTCTGTCATGTACTAAGAAAATACTTCCACATTTCTTCATTCTTAATATAGATTATAAATTAAAATTGCCTTTTTCTTGTTCCATAAAATCAATATTATAATGAAGTTAAACCTCTTTTATCGTTGACGCTAATTCCCTTGTATTCGGCTGGGATGCTTCCGTTAAAGAATTGCTGGTCCCGCTAAACTATGTGTGCTTTGTGCTAATGGTAGAATAAACTTAATATTCTCGTCATGACTTGTAGCTGCAAAGCCTTATTGACTTCGAGGGAAGTGACCCTTACCCTGCCTTTCTGTGTGTTAAAGATAAGACCATCATACATCAAAACGTTATTATTGTGTATATTAAGTGAGCTTATAAAGGTGATTTTTTAAGAAAAAACCGTAATTTCCATTGCTGAAACCGTACGACAGTGAAACATCTCCACATTTCTTCCAAAATTGCATATGACTTCCAGAGATCACATAAAGAAAAGCAATGATTTGATGGTGGTAATGAGAATATGGAGTTCCAGAGCTTGTCTTTTCTTATGAAAGCGCAGGTTTCTCAAATGGTTTATTTTCAAAAATCATTTTAAGGTTAACCAAACATATGAATCAATAACGTGGAAACATTTTAATATTGAGTTTTGATAGAGTTTTGGTAATGAGACCTACTTATGTATTCAACTGAATGATAGATTCTCTTCCTGCTTGCTGGAACTAGCTGTAGAAAGTTTAGTTGGGAAGCCTCTCTTACTATTTGGCAGTGTTGTGACCCACTTCAAAAACTGTCATTCTTGCGAAATTCCCTTGTTTGCTACCATTATGAGGGCAAAACCCATTGGTAGGGGGTGATGATGATTTTTGTAATTACAAAGTTTGAGCTTTTAAAAGAATAATAGCCCAGTATTAAATTACTTCGTGTTTTGAATCAGGTGCTGCTGCCGTACTTGCTGCTGTTAGAGGCGGAGATATCAAGCTGCCTTCTGCTAAAAATGCGCCTATCATCGCTAAAGTGACTGCGATTACTTCGAATGACTTGATGGACAACGAAGAGGCGGATAGTTCTACTCCTACCCCAGGTATGAACTTGCAGTAGGGATATTAAACTATATTTTTGAATTAGTTGATAAATTAGATAGGTTATTATTCAGTGCCCACCAGGGGACCCCCCCCCCCCCCTCACCCGCCCAAGCATGATGACGCAATTATGACGTAATCTGCGTCAAAACCCCCTCCTGGGAGGCACCCCTGATTTCAGTATTATAAAGAACATTTAAAGACAATTTGCCAATAACCAATAACCTTGGAACTTGGCGGAGTTGCCACGATTTGGGCTTGGAGGGCCAGATAGTGTTTTGAGGCAGAAAACTTTGACTATAGAAGAGAAACTTCGTTGTAATCGCCACTTCCTATCGCAGGGTCATGAATGATGAATTGTGTGTGTTTAAACAGGTAGAATTTGTGAATAATTTACGCATTATTATACCACGGGTTAGGCTTTCAAATATACGCGGGTAACGCCATGGATCCTATAAAGGTCAAGTGTCCGTATTCGTTCACGTTACTCCTGCAAGCAACTTGTATCAAGTGACGCAATTTCGGCGGGCCTTACCCAAGATAAGACGTGATAACGAAATGGAATTTTCCGTTAATTTCTAGGGAGTGTTAAGTGTTTTCTTTTTCAAGTTTCATGCCCATTTTTGAAATTCAAATTTGTTTCCGCGTGTTGAACTTATACCTTTTGTGTTAGTGCTAAGCGGTGTTTCACTATCTGTAAATGACTTTTTGTAAATATGCCTCCTTACCTATTCGCTATCCGCTGAAGTTACCCCCAATAACTTCGGATCGATTTTGCATTTAAAGTGTCTCCGTTACTCTGCGAAAATGGCAGGTGATACTGAAGATATCGACGACTTCTTTGCCGACTCTGGAAGTGAATATGAGCCCGAAAGTGAAACAGACGAGGAAAGTATTGTTTCGGACGCCGATGTGGATATTTCCCCTGTTCAAAGTAGGGATCTACATAAACATAAGCAAATTTGACGTTCAATAATTGTTAGAATACATTTTTCATTTGTCGGCGATACTAAATAATTATTAAGACCAACATTTATTGGAATTATCGTCCAAAGTAAGTACTAACTTACGAAGCCCATATTCGCAACCTGGTTCCTGGTTCCTGCCACAATGGAGTAAATATGGTGTGTGGAGAGAAAACGTGTAGTCGTATGCTTATTAAAGCTGTTAAGTATTCTGATAGGCTCTGTAAACGATAAGCATCAACCTAAGTCTGCCACACATGTCCAGGTTCACCTGCAGGCGTACCTGTACAGGTAAACCTGACGGAACGTCACTAGCACACAACAACTGTACGCTGGACATGTCTCCGTTTGCTTCATAATGCCATCTGACGATGGCTGAAACCTGTGTAGACGTCAGGTGAACCTCACACAAGCTCAGGTTTACCAACCTGCGCAGGTAGAGAGAATTGAAATTCCATCTGCACAGGTCTCAGGTGTCTGAGATGTCCAGGTAGCTGGTTAATCTCAAGCAC
The DNA here is from genome assembly GCA_031894815.1 of Creontiades dilutus. NCBI lineage: Eukaryota > Metazoa > Arthropoda > Insecta > Hemiptera > Miridae > Creontiades > Creontiades dilutus. Next base: position 1,566,076 of record JAVIWC010001866.1, on the reverse strand, counting down.
AAAACCGGTACCACAGGCGGGGGGAGCCCCAGGCGCCAGATGCAATGCATCACCTGCCTGCTCCCCGACAGCGGTTGGCTTCGTGGTGGCAGTGGTTGACAACCCACGCTGGAAGGCTATGTCTGAAAGCAGGTGGGTAGGCACTTTCTTGGTAGATCCGTCTCCCAAGATAGTGCCGGCATGTGAGTTTTGTGGCTTGCCAATAACTCGGATACCAACCTGCATAGTCGGTAGGGCGAGCTAGAACGCCCAGCTCCATCCTATAGTGCGCTTTGCAAACAGGTACTCCCTCCACTTAGGTTCGGGGCCCCTGACTGTGGGTTCAACAGTCTCCCACGGCATTTGGCCAGGGATTTTCCCCCTTGCTTGCAAGGGGGGAGGGAGGACGTAAGCACAGTGTGCTGGGATACTCACTTTAAATCAACCTTGGGATTTACGAATCCCAGGGGGGAACATATTCAAATGCACAGGTCTCAGATCACAAGAATAACTGCAGGTGTGTACCCACTCACGCTCCAGTTTACCTGTTCAGTTACGTCTGCAGTCACAGTTGCGCGCTGACTGGCTTTATGGTGCTAAAATTGTGTGTGAAGAGCCTCTTGGAGCGATACGTAACAAATAAATGCAAGGTGGAGAATTCTGAATCACATTTCTCTCAGTTCTCCATATTTATGAACTGTTGAGTAGTTGTGACAATGAAAAAGTCTGGGCAGTTTTACTTAATTCAGAAAGAATAGTGATTATTGTTGAGAGGTTCATTCAAAGAATAAATTGCTTGTTATTTTTCGTAGCATCTTAGTCAGTTTTACCAATCTAAAATCTTGCTGAATCATCAAGTTAACCAACAAGGGTAAATACGAGTAGTCAAGCGCAGGTGTAATTCTATAAATTACAATCTAAATACTTAAATTTCTTTATCATAGTCATTTGTTCTACCTAGATGTAACTTCCGTCTTCTGAATAGCTTCTAAATAGGAAGATGCATCTTCCGTCTTCTAAATAGCTTGGTAAAACTAACACCAGGCTCTGGGCATGAATTCCTATTTAATTTGTCTTATCATTGTTTACATATTATTTTTGATACTCATGTGTAGTCGGCATAAATGTAATTTTCTTATTACATTCGGCCATTGGATTCTCATTGGTTATAACCCTTTGAAATTAAACTCAGTTCTGACGCAAACCAAGTTGAAAATGTTTTGGAAACGCTTCCAGGGAGCTTTCGTCGAGAAATTGGTATCAATCATGTTGATTCGGGGTCTCTGAATATCTGGTTGATATTCTAGTAGTGGTTAGATAATATATTTATTGTAGGTCATCAGGCCTGTAATTGATACAATTTCATTTTTATTCATTTACTTACCAACAATTTTGAAGTGTGTTTTATAACATAATAATATGGATTCGAAATCTCGCCACAAGTTAACTTTTCACCTTAATGTTACAGCAAGGAAACCGAAGACTCCTAAAGCCCTGCAGAAAAAAGGCAACGACACACCAGGCAAGGCAGCGAAACGCGACCCACCAACAACGAAGGAGAAAGGTTCCCCTAAGAAGAAGCCTAAAGTTGCAACTGTCAGTGCTTTCTCTTCTAGGCCTAGAAGGCCATTCAACTCCTTGATGAATGATGTCGTTTTCGTCATAAGTGGGTTCCAAAATCCTCTTCGTTCTGACATCAGAAACTCGGCCCTGGCCATGGGAGCCAGGTATAAGGCCGACTGGGATAGCACCTGCACTCATCTTATGTGAGTTTACTTTCTGTAAGATTTCACAAGGCAACATTTTGATAACTTGATATTGGAGTGAGAAAGAGAAAAGTATTACTTTGTCATCATTACCCTTCGATTCTGTACAAGTTTTGATTTTTAAAATGAAAATCCCATCATAATGAATTTGAGACTGGAGGCTTTTTCGATACCTATGTGGTTTTCTTAATTCGGCTTTTCTTGAATGTGAGCTATATGATGGATATGGTTGGTTGGCCCTTTCTGATTCTTGATCCATCGCCTTGGCAGATGAATCGGACGCCTTCAAGCGTCTGGGTCGTCCTCTGAGCGTGGCGGAGCATTAAACCGCATTCAGCTCAATGGAAGGGGCAACTATACCAACCCATCACCTCACTTCCCTGTGTTGCAGCTACATACTTCATACGCTAGTTACTACTACCAGGAGTGTTTTGGGGTCGAAATGCTCAGTTTACTGTCTGTATCCCTCCCTCCCCTTCTTTCTGTATCCGTCCGTCCCCTACTGTTTTGGTTCAGTGGCCAATAGCAGCATGTGCACTGAGTTTCATTATTACCTGACACTTGTGGGATGAAATCGAAGCGTGTTGTTGTCACGGTACACCATTGAGTACAAGTTCCTGGAGTTGTCATCTACCCACACGATGCCAAAATTCCATTCAGATTGTAATAGTATGTGCTAGAGAATTGCAATCATATCTTTCAAAGTTGAACATCAGCGTGCAGAAGTGCACCTAGGAAAAACTAACACTAGTATATTAATTTATTGTATTAAAACTAGTAGAATTAATGTTCACTTTTTTGTTCATTTCATCCTAGTTGTTTTGATATGGTAAAAAATGAAACTTTTGCATGTTGCTGGTACAAACAGAACTGCCTTTGATTCTACGAAGTTCCATAAAACTTGACATGGGGGAGCCTAACATTTGTTCACCCCCTTCCTCCCTCCATTTGCGTGACTTAAGAAACTGAGCCAAAATCAGAAGTTACGAAGAATGCTATTCTAAAACCTGACAGGTTGACAGGTGACTCGTACCATCATTCTCTTATGAAGATCTGAGAATGACTGAATATCTCCCCTATGATTTGCATTCTGATTTCATTGTGTTTGTGCCACTTTATCCCATATTTATACCACTTCTATTCAAGTTATTCGAAACGATATATGAAAACACCGTTCAAGTAATTAAAGATAACCGTATGACTGACCAACTGAAAAATGTTATATCAACGAGTGTGTCGGGAAAAGTGGCCAAGGTTTGGAAGCTTTCCAAATTCTAGGGATTATCACGTTTTTCAACGTTGGATCATAGTCAGTATTAGTAATAGCCTTGAGAGCGCTTTTCCGCAAATAATATTTCTTCTTTAAATACAGTAATTTTAAGTAGTTATTTGAAAAGTATTCATTCATGCCACTTTTACCTGGAGAAACTGAGCATTATTGAAGTAATCAAACATTATAACACTGATTCAGTAACACTTCGGTTTATTCCATCCTCTGGTGTGAAATTTTCCCAGAGCATTTCGGGAAACCTGCATTATTTCGCGCGGCTTCTGTCAATTTTTGCTAGTCTCTTGGTGTTATTATACTGTTAAGTAACCTGAAATGGCCGTAAAAATCGTTGGCGTATTTACATTATTTCTGAGAACTTCTGATAACACCAAGAACTTTCTCGAGGATGAGGACGAAATATCTCCAATGCATTCCAAGAACTACATCGAAAATAAGCAGGAATAAGTAGGAAGGTTAGACTTTTGAAGAGGTTACCGTAGGTTTCCTGCAAGTTGGCCCGAAGTTGCACTGGTGCCTGTTGGAAAACGCGTCGTCCTGCTACCTCGTTAGTGCGCCTGCGCTCTTCCACTGATGTAGCTCGGAGCAAGCGGATGGGAAAACCCTATTAAAACACTGATTCAGTTGCAATTCGCTTTATTCCATCCTCTGGTGTTAATTTTTTACGCATAAAACCTGCTTTAGTCATTTAGTAGAGGCCTGATACATTTATACTTTGCTGGACACTTGTAACATCTTCAAAGTCAATTTCACCTTTCAGCCGACGCAAAGTGTAATATTTACGTACGTTATTTCTGTTGTTATGATTACTTTATGTACTAAGATTAATAAAAAAATTAGTAAATAAAATAAGCAGCTATATGAATGGCGTGTATAGCTAAGTACATCATTCATGGAAGTGGAATCTAAATTTTAATAATTAATGTGGTGTAAATATAGTGTTATAGGTACGTATTTTATAAAAATTAGATGTAAGAACCAACTCCGGCCTGGGCCACAGTAATACACTATCCAGCTCGGTCATCAGTTATTATTCAATTGAAGAATGTAACACGTAAAATGATGTAAATAAACTATCTATCTATCTATTTATATTTCAGCTGTGCGTTTCGGAACACACCCAAATTCAATCAAGTGCGAGGATCTGGAAAAATCGTCAAGAAAGATTGGATTGAAAAGTGTTATGAATCTCGCCGGAGGTTCCCTTGGAGAAGGTGATGAAAATTAATTTTCATTTTTCCCCTTTATTCCACAATGAAGTCATCATTTTATGTTTTTGTCTAGATTTATGAATGAAGTTTTGAAATGGAGCGACAATACTTTTTTTAACTGGTGTCGAATTGTATATGATTCAAGATTCGCTCTGGATCCATCTGACCAAAATCAACCGGAAAGTGAAGATGAAATACTGGAGGACACAGGGCCACCGCCTGCCACTATTGACAACAGGCGTCGCGTGAACGATTCGTCTTCAGAAGAAGATGATATCGAAAAAGAAGTCAAAAGGTATATTATTATATGTTTTATAATATTATTATTATTAGGTAGTATTATATACCAAAAAGGAGACAGGATATTCATGAATCGGTGTTGTATGCATTGCAGTCAAATGTAAGTCCCTAGAAGTTGAAATCTCTGGAACCACAGGAGGCAATTTGATGATGACTGCTTCTTGGAACATCAATTATAGTAACCAACGAAGAGAAACTAAGCTACCCGCCTCAAAACATTCCCAACACACAATTTTTCTCAATTGCTCGTAAAACTGATTTTTAAACTTGTCCTCTAACCACTTATTCACGAGGCGATGAGTGCTTTTCCTTGGTTCAAATCCAAGAGTTTCGTGAGCTTTGTGGGGATGGGTTGTACCTTCGTTAAATCATCACAAGTTGTGTAACATACTTCAACCCCTAACCTTCGTTTTCAAGATGGTCCATCGTAACACTTGGTGCTTGCCACATAATTTAGTTTAATTTAAAATGTTTTATTATTGAAATGTAACTGTATGAACTTTTTGTTGAAATATCTTTAGGATAAAAAAGCAGCAGCAGAAAGCAACCCCTAAACGATCTCCAAAACCCAGTGGGTCGAAAGACAAGAATGCGTATAGTGTGTCTGATGAGGATGAGGCGAACCCAGTAGATGATGGAGCCATTGCAGGTCCTTCTGGCAATACTAATAGCATCAATACATCGCTGCAACATGGCGTTGATGATAGGTATTCATTGAATTTGTATATTATCACATTTCCTAAAAATAAATTGGAACCTGGTGCCAAAATCAAAATGCATTCCATGTGCTGTTTAATGTAGACTTGAATTAGGTGCAGTACTGTAGACATCTGCGTACAGTCTCTAAGAGATACAATACGTAAATAAACTAAGTTACTTTAGTGATACACGATTAGTTTTTGTGTGGTCGCAGATTACGAATGGCATACCTCAGAATCCCCCCCAATTAGCTGATTATGCTATGAGGCTAATTTATAATCCATGCAACTTGCAACATTCATCCAAACATACAACACAAAGTATAATTAGTTCTGAACTTCCGAATGCAAACTGCGGCTAATTCTTTCCTACCACATCTTTTGCAACTAATACTGAAACTGATGAACATTTCTGGATTTCAAATGATAAACTAGGGCAAAATTCAACTGAAACATATCGGCTATCGACTTATCGAATATCTACCATAATATAGACTATCTATTATACTTTTATCCATGGATTGGTTACGCCTTTCCTCATGTCAATTCACGTATGGGTTTCCATAGCAGTGATCTCAATTGTTTTTGGAGGTACTCAATTTCGCAGTAATTATATTACCTTTGACTTTGATTGATTACTGGTTCATAGTTTTTGAAATTTGGTTTAAAAATAACGCACCGTGCAAAGGATTTGACTGAAATTCAATTGCCACTTTCTATTAACCAAGGCCCTGATGAGTTGACGAAGTCCGTGTCTTGAAAGTCTGCAATTATGGAGTGGGTTTTCCTTTGAATTCAAGTGAATTGAATAAGACCACTAGGAACAATCTGCATGCAACTACTCGTATTACGTTCCCCTGAGAGTTCTACTGTTGATAAAAATACCTGGGTATTCTTCATATAGTTCAGGAGTCAAATAGATGTATGGAGACAGATCATTTTCGTTGGCAATTGCAAGCACATCCAACTTGAAAAAAAAACTGGTGCTTCATTAAATCCTCACGTTATAGTATTTAAGTATTCCACCAATGATTCTTCCTTCTATTTGATTAGTTAGTGTAATGGTAAAAAACAAGTTTTTTGTATTTAACAGTGATTCGGAACGTGACGCTGTTGCCTCCACGGCAGTTGCCTCATCTGCCAAACTGAAAGCTGAAGCTAGTATATACGAAGTTGAAACTGAAGAAGAACCCAGTGATGGTGAAAAAAATTCTGCCGAAATTCTGCAAAGATTGCCATTGATGCCTTCTTATTTCGAAACCTTCAACTTCCTCGTACTGGATGACATTGAAGAAAGTCAAAGAGCCACCCTGAAACGATACATTCTAGCGCGCCTAGGGTAAGATTGTTGTTTTCTTTTTTGTTATTTTACTTAATTTTGTATTAATTTAATTTGAGTCATCGGAAGAGTAAATGGGTTAAATCCTTGTATAAAAGAAGAGTACGCGTAGCAAATTATGTGAACATGTGACTCTAATCTGCAATAAATTGGAAATTTTTGCTCAAGGATTTTACATTCCACAAAATTAGTATTTGCTTTCTATCCGTTCAAAGAAATAAATAAAAAATGTCGTAGCTTATTGATTTAATAATTTAAACTAAATACACACGTGTTGCTGGTGTGGATAGTTGTTTTCTTGATTCTATCTACTCGTATAAAAGATCACGAGAGATTCTGTGGATAAAGCATTTTTTCAACACAGGTCATTTTACACTATACAAAGTTAAGTGAATCCAGAGTATGGAATTATACCTCAAAAACAATGCCTAGTTGTAACAACTCCGAACCTTGGACCTTAAGTTCGTTCTCCGCATCCCAAAACATTTAAAAGTCCTTGCTGATTTTTGAATTCCTGTGATTTCAAAAATGCTATGATGTACGATCCAATACAATCATTTATTACATCGTCTTTTACGATGTGAATATTGATGCGCAATGATGGTTTGCCAGCGAATTACCTTACTCAATTTTGAATCCTCGGTTTCCTGTATATTTAGGAACCGATTTAAAAGTTGAGACATACCAATTCCATGTTTTTAAGAGGTGGCAGATACATTTTATGGCAGATCACATAAATTTCCCATGCCTTCAGCATTGAGAAAGTAGTTGAAGATCGAGTCGAGCTGCAGTCACCAAACTGCCATTTACCATTGTTGTATTCGCTTGATAGATTAAATTGCCATTTTTATTGCGGTTTATTCATGTATTTTATTTGTTGTTGTTGTATCATAGCGCTGACTACAACGGAACCGTATTTAATTCGATATGTTTCAGGAACGTCGTGTCGGACATTCAAGAGTTGGCATCCTCAAGTAAAACTTACTGTATCACTGAGGACATGAGCCGCTTAGAAGAAGTAAGTTTTTGGTTTGTATAAATAATATAAAGATTTGTTGGTAAACTTTCCGGGCTTCCTTGGGTACATGTCTAGACCCTATGGGTATAGGAGCATACGTTTTTTTCTGACAAATTTTTTTGTACATGTTGAGAGAGAAGAAACACTTTATTAATAACTGACAACCATTCTTTAGCAGTAAGAAATATTCTCAATTCAACAAACGTCAACTCACCAATGAGAATTTGTCCCAACTCTAATTCTAAAAATAACATACTACAATCTTAATCAAAATGACAACTTTCATGTTTAATAATAACACATTCATATTTCGAATAATATTCAATCAATAACTACAATAAAGCATGGAGTCTCTTATTATTACCTAAACAATCAAACAGTCCACATACCGAGCATTCAAAATCATTATTATTCTCTGTTTATTTATTTTATTTTTTTACTTTATGTCATATATTATTATTTTACCCATATTACTGTTTTGCTATCACTATTTCTATTATCAATACTAAATAGCGTTACCAATTATTGTTGATTAATTAATTTACTATTTAAAAGCATTGTACGGCATCGCATAAATCCTTATTTTTGTCTTTCTTTACCAAGTTTATTGAATTACCCATTAAAGTCCGCTATGAGTGCTACCCTATATTTCCAAGCTGTTCTGCAAAATCTTGTTATGCTAGTCTAATTTCTATCATTCGATAGTGCAACGAACTCATCTCTACAAAGAACACAACTTCCAAAATATGGTATTCTTAACTCCGATTGGATAAAAGATGACATGATTGAATGTATGATACTGGCCGCTACAATTTAGTTGTTAATTATCTTCCTTGTACTACAGGTGAAAGAATCCTTCCCTACAGTTATCGGCGTCAGACCAGACTGGGTGTGGTTCTGCCACGACGAAAACTCTCTTCAAGATGTCGGTCCCTTCGTTCTTTGACACCCAGATCTTTGCATTCCTTTCGGAAATGTGATCTAGTGCACATCTCATCGGCAGTCTCGACATTCTAATTGACAATTGTGACGTGTAAATATTGAAGCAGCCATTTTAACTATTGAGCCACATTAATTGCCTGCTAGTTTGTACCTTTTTTATAACAACATGCATCAGTCAACTGCCGTCTGTGATACCATTTCGATGTAAAAATTATATTTTTTCCCACAATCAATGCCGTTAATTTCCTGTCAGAAGAGAAATCTCGTAATTTTGTCATTAGGATGAAATTGCATTCCTAGTACTTCCATTGATAATTTAAATCCTTCAACATTACCATACGGTTGTTGTGTTTTAACGTTTTAAATGTTGATTCCTCCCTTCTCTTGTATTTGACAGGTTTGAAAAATGTTGTTGTTTATATTGTTGAAGTTGATCATTGCCTATGAATATTTTTGTGCTTATAGCTAAAAATCTTTGGTTACCGATTTGTATTTTGTCGTACTAATTGTAGATCTCTACTATAATTCTGTGAATCTACAATTAAATTTAAATGAACTTTTAATATTGTTTTCCAACTTTTCTATTAGTTATAATGGAAATGATTTTTATTTTTTATTTATTTTTTGCAGTTTTTTTTTCAAACTCATTTTCTGTTATCAAGTTATTAGTCATTAGGTGTGTTACAACAATGTTGAATGGAATGCTATCAAACGTTGTGCCCCAAATAAATCTCCCTTACTTCAAGTAATAAGAGAAATGAAGGAATACGAGGATTTTAAATAACACGAGTAATGTTCGGTCGCTGGCTCTGCATGCCCAGGCCCAACCGACCAGAAACTCATCTGCTACCTACCATCTATAATGAAATTCTATTCCTAAAAATTGAACATTTTCAAAGCTGTGTGCCGCCCACCTAGCCAGTTTTTCCTGTCATCGTCCTTCCCTTCGGTAGGAAATCCCTTCAAAAAATTATCTGCCTTCTTTAGAAGGGGAAAAAAGAGAAAAGTGACGAGGGTATTTGTATTTTAGTGGGGACCCGTCGTTAAGGGGGTTGGAGGGTCTGTGGGACCGGTGGGAAGAAGTTTATCTCGAGTCAGTGAGCATGGGGTCGGTGTAATCGGTCTAGCACACCCAATCCATCGGGTGGCCTGCCCAGGTCCCACACCTGAGCGCCTGCATCATCTCAAACCAACCGGCCTTTAGAGCCTTTTCACGACGAACTTTCAAAGCGAGATTTTACAGTTTTTTTGCCAAATAATATAGCTAAGAGATGTAAACGTGTTCCGTTCAAGGAGAATAACACGAGTTCGAACTCAGTCAGAGGTATCAATATTTTTGGCGTCATTCACAAATAAAGCTTTAGAGATTGCTGAGTGGACATCGCGAAAAAATTAGGTAAGTATACCTAGTTGAGTGTTACATATTCGTTCTTTATATCAATTGATTAGATTAGGTTTTCATTTGTTTAAGGTGCAGCAGGAAATGCACATTTAACATAAAACGCTGCAAATTCTTTCACCGGGGTTAATTATTCAATTGGCTTGCGTTCATGATTTGAATTTTTACTAAGCTTTGGAGTGTGCGTGTTTCACAGGATGGAGCGATCATTGAATTTCAGGAGATATGCATAGAGCACGTAAATCTGTTCTCAACCAAAATACCTATTTGGATTGTTCAGTTGATCATATTTGTGTGCCTCCTGAAATTCAATAATCACTCTACCACCTGTGAAACACGCACACTCCAAAGCTTAGTAGAAATTCAAAGCATGAACGCAAGCCAATTGAATAATTAACCCCAGTAAAAAAATTTGCAGCGTTTTCCTGAAAATTTTAGATTTTCTGATTTTTCCTGAAAATTATCAGAATGCGTCAACCCGTGTTACGGCTACAAAGCCTGTTAAAAGTTCACTCCAGTATCCACATCACTACGTCATTAGGTTACTGATATCAACACAAAAACAATAATAAACAAAAATAATGCGAATGTTAACGAATTACGATATGTCGATTAAATCATAATAAAGGGTACTTACCCACAATGCGGAACATTTCCGTGAAATGGGAAAGTAATGAGCTAATGTTGAAGAATGTCTGATTCTTCTGAAAGCGAATACCTAATATCCCAATTCCAAACAAAAAGAAAAATTGATTGAATGGAGGGCTGAACCAACGACGCTCCCCTGCGGGGCTGAAGTAGAGAAAAGGAAAATACAGTCGGAACTGATTATGAAACGCGTTGTAGATAACTCCTGGACGTTCCTATTATTAAAATGTCAAAGCACATTCACATACGTGTAGTTTCTTTTTTTAATAAACGTTCTGGCCTTTAGGGACAGCGAACGGATGAATGTAAAGCAGTCCTGGTGGGCTTATTCTAGTTTTTGAATTCGCAAGTATCAATAAATGGCGTTATTTCAAAAGTTACCGTCATTAAAAATTTTGACATTTCAGCCCTTTGGCTTAACCTTTCAAGATTGACTGAGATCAAGCAGTGAAACTCAGAAGGCCAGATATACGAACAGATAGATAGACACGAAACGAAAGAAGCTCAGAACGGTCCAAAATGCAAACGAATATTGTTAAGTATGAGAAAAAAAGTGAAAACAAAGCTTCCTTTAAGGTAGGTATACTTGGAATATACAGCGGTATGGATTTATGTAGGCAATTAGGTAGAAAAACATGAGCTCGAACTTAAAAACCATTCAAATGCGCAGTAATCAAGAATTTTAATCGAACGGATCCATTCGGTCAGCTCTCAACGTCATGGACCGAACGACACGGCGCGTCGGTTATACCGTACCCGCAAGACCGCAACGTCGTGCAGTAGTTGCATATACTCACCCCTACAATCTTGGTAGGTTCACTATATGGGTCATTCCATGAACGTCCACCACTTTTCTACAAGTAATTTTCTTCACTTAGGAGCAACATTTTAGAATGGAAAAAACCCTATAGTGTCCGGAAACAACATTGCCATGAAACCCATAGCACTTCATTGCAAAATTATATTATGCGTAGATGCATATTACGCAATCAAAAGACCATTTTTTCACTCTCCTGGTTGTCACAAGTAGGAGTTTGGTAACTTCAAGGGGCAAAATATAAGTGAACATGAAGGGCTAAGGATCTTTTTACGTAATTTCCCACGTATTTCAAAACTGTAGAATGAACCTCTATTACACAATTACGACTTGGAGCAAATGTGGGGAGGGGGTTGTAGTTTAGTCTTGTCACATCGGTTTTACTTCACTCTCCTGGAAATTCTGTTTGAGCCTCCCAAAGGCCAGGTCGTGAGTTTGGGAAATTTTTTCCTTTTTTGTTGACACCCCTGGAGAGTCTTGTAAGCGCGCCAGCTCAATGATCTTCCAGTTGTTTAAGGGGAAGCGGTCATGACCTTCTGAGTCTTGAAAAACACGTGAGTATTTTTATTATCATTCACTATCCTGGCACTTAGCAAATCAATCATTAACCTTATTTCTTGTGCTTTCAAAAGTAATTGTATGGCATTTAATGACCCCTGTCAGCCTCTAATGGGAGGATTTTATATGGCTGTTTGTTCACAGGATAATAATTGTTAAGTAGTTGATTTCACTATCCTGGTATTCACTCTCCTGCCCACATTGAAAACTTCGGGGCCAGGAGAGTGAATGTTTTGTTCTTTAAACGTAAATTTAGTCCATTTTAAACGTTTTTAAAAATGTTTTTGTGTCAAGACCGTGATGGATCCGAGAGCAATATCCCAAGGGAGGAGATTTTGAGATGGAAGAGGGGAGCGGAGCGACGAAGGTACGAAAGAATCAAAAGTGACTCTGCCGCATATGAAATCCACATGAAGAAGGCTGCCGAAAAGTATGTGAAACGGAACGAAAAACTTCAAGTAAAAGAACACCGTCACCAAAAGAAAGAAAGGAGGAAACGAAAAAATATTTCATTGGAATGATTGAAAACACAGCCTCCTCATTAAAGGGCCCTTGGTACTACAGGCCCTGGGTACAACAGGTTACCCTACATTTGCAAATACCGACTAGTCAACCGGCTCCGTCAGGTAAAGATTCAATTTTTCAGAGGTCCAAGAGATCACAATGAAAAATCTGAGGGCTTCATACCAAATAAGAAAAATTGGAGAGCGTGTGCGACCGAACGTGGTGAAATTTTTTCAACAAGATGGTGTCAGTACAATTTTTCAGAGGTAGGTAATAAAAAAATGTTCCGCAAACGATTATGACGTGAGGTTTATGAGAAAAACCGGTGGTAACTTCACATTCCCTAGCATTAAAGAAGTATAAAGCATCATACTCGACGTAATATCGAAATTGAGAGCTCCCGACAAAAGAAACGGGATCGGTTTTATTTTGACGTGCAGTTAAAATTATACGTTTTATATATAAGTAAGTATAAAAGTCTACTTATAATAAAAAACTTTTCTAGTTCATCAAGTATACGTACCTGTTCCTTATAAATTTATAACTATACTATATTAACTGCATATTAACTGTATGTAAGTATAAATAATTACCATAAAGACTTGGTAATTTATGATACCAACCTACTTAAATTAAGAGACTTTTCTAGTTTATCAAGTACCTGCTTACTCTAATGAAAGAGTTGTGGCACACAACTCAATATATTCCAATAATATTCTTTGTTCATCTGTGAACTTCTCAGAAAATAAAAAATGTTTCACTCTCCTGTGCGAAATTTCACTCTCCTGTGTCATAGAAATTGAGTACATAAATTGCATAACTTTCTTTCAACCCTCGGACCGTTGGGAAACGTGAAGTGGTTCTTATAATTTAAATATGATCGTCCACACAGTGTTATGGAGAAGATGTTACAAAACACTGACGAAATTTGCAGTAACGAAGTATGTCTGCGATATAAGAGAGTATGAATGTTCTACCACAAATACGTTTGGAGGTGATCGATACTATTTCCTACAACTCTATTACTTCAAATTTAAAAATCATTTTTTTTTATTCGACTTCTGATGCTTGAACGTTGAAGGAATTAGGTAAAACAATTTTTGAAGCCTATTATACGACTCTTCTTCAGTGAACAAGATTTCCTTGTAAAACCTGGTATGGAGGTTGAAATTGGAGTTTTATCTTGAAATTGATTAGCAATCTGAATAAGTGCGCTAAGGATCAAGTATCACAAACTACGGACCAATGGAGCGAGATATATATGAGCGCTTAGGTGGAACCTGTTAGGTACCGCCCTCATTTGCAATTACAATTCCTCCGCTTTGTGTTTAATAGAATATGCGAATCGCATAATATTATGGTTAATCGGTGATCAGGATACTGTTATGAGTGAGATAACGTGTAACTACCTGTCTAAATATAGTCTACCAATTAAAAAGCAATCAATGTTTTATGATTTTACGAGGAGCAACTTTTGAAATAATAATGTACACCGATAGGCTCAGAACGGCTAATACTCGTATAGTCCAGTAGGCCAGTGGTGTGAAAATTAGGGCCAAAGGGCGTATATCTAACCCCTCTCCCAACGGTTTATAGAGTTTTCAATAGCTCGTCAACAGGAGTTGTCAATGTGATTGAATACAGACAGATGAGGATTTTTGTAAAACCACCAGTTTTGTTTTCCTTAAAACAGTGAAATGAAATGGTATACTCGTGGGCCTGGCCAAAGTTCGTCATGGAGATGAGTTGGAGAATGTGTTGTTTTAAGTTGGAGAAATAGCTTATCTGTTGACCAGGTAGAACAATCTACCTTAATCTGTAATTAGTGTTCAAGTCGAGCAGCACGAATGAGCACGGTGGATATTTAGGTACCAGTACATTTGGATAGTTATCCAAATGCTGTCTCGAATCATGTTTTCGATCTCAATTTCTCACCTATTTCAGTTCAATTAGATTAAATTTAACTATTGATTTTAGTATTATTATTATTATTCAGGAGTATGCTACCACAGGGACGCTCATGTAGGGATGCAAAAAATTTGGTCTTCAAACTAACAAGGAATCAAGTGTATTAGTACTGGAAGACGATGTCAGTTCCAACAACAAAAGTCAATTTGGTTAAAACAATTCAGAAATCTCAATGCTTAAGATTTTTCAACAATTTATAGGTCTTGAAGATTAATGAAGAAAAACTATATTGATAAAAACGTTGTGTGTTTCCACAAAAATGAAGAGCAGCAAGATCAATAACAATTATTGTTTTTTACTGATGATGACCTAACCATTAGAGCCGATTTAACACTATAACCCTTTATTTTTTGGAAATAAACAACGTTATGTAGAAATCCGTTTTCTTTATTAAGGTTGGTTTCCATTATCTCATCATGAGTGATTTAGTTTGTTGTATGAAATTGCACTGACCTCACACGAAAAGCTGCTCACTTCTCTTCCTGTTACGAGTCCACCGTATCAATAAAACGTTGGTCTTGGGAAGCTTCATAAGTAAAGTTTGGATTCAGTAGTAGTTGGGAAGTTTTCCCTGATTTCCGTAGGGTACAAAAAGGAATTTGGATTTGAAAGGAGGTGTTTCCGATTTTAAAAGTACACGTCATCTTCTAATAATATTTCTTTTGGTTGTTAAATCATATTCGGAATCATCATTCAAAATTTTGCTCAACTTTTTTCAAGACTTGTAAACTTTTTTCAAGTTTTGTTAGAAAGTACGTTAAGAAGAAACAAATTGTCCTCAGCCTTGATATTTTAACTTTCAACATTGCGAATTTGGCCCATTACGAACCTTACACTGTTCCCTGTGACTCCATCCATTCCTCGATCAGTGTTTCAACGCATCCAAGATAACAGTTTAATTTGTAAAACTATCACAGCCACTGAGCTTAACAGACGGATGACAAACTCCGCTTAGATGCAGGAATGTTTTCCTCCTGTTTCTGATGTCAGAAGTACTGTTCTGACAGAGTGGAAAACAAGATCAATAAATTGATCATTTCACGAAGTTGGTTTAACAACGGCCGCAGTTGGGAAGCAACAATAAAGTGCACTTGAGCCCGCCTTCGTTGCACTGACGTGAAACGTTCCATGATGAATCAATCGCTCGGCCATTTTCCCAGTGGCAAATTTTCCCCTCGAACCGAACGAAATTCGTCGGCGTCCCCGTTTCAATAGGTGAGGATGTGACCATTATCGCGACCGATTGCCTATTACGGTCCGCTGGGGAGCACTTAGCCGAGCATTATATTGGACGGCTCGGTAGGCAGGTAGTGCATTGATCTCTCCAATCTTTCCGCTCCACCGATACGCCCTCGTGATACCGTGACGAACGATCGTTCCGAAGTTCAATCAGCGAATTATTGAATAGAAAATTATATGGTTGGTAGATGTTGGTAGAAATTGGTTGCTAGATCTATTTCTATGTAACTATCTTTTTAGTTGATTCATGTTTACTGTCCGAGTTTCTGATTTTCCCAATTGAAGTTGAGTTTGGGATTGTATATAAATGAGATTCAGCATGAAGCAACGGCCAAAAATCGTGTATTGCAGATAGCAAAATAGACGTACCAACCTCGAAAACTAGTATTCGGCATTTTGAGCTAAATTACGAACGATGTTGTGCCCACTGCTTTCATATGACATGAAAGGTTTTTTCTGAGTTTGCAGTAAATTGTGGAATGTCTTATTCAACAATGACAAAGTTATTGCGCGTTGCACAACGAGCGAAAATGTCCACATGTCTCGAGTGACCCTGATTGTCAAATTGCCAACTTTCTTGTTTCTAACTGAATGGAAAAGTCCGCAGCTACAATTTCCAACAAGGATATTGTACTGGTATTTATTGATTTATGTCCATATGCATACAGTGTCAAAGTAATGCCGTAGCGACATTTTCTTCAGTTTTTTCTTGTATTATGTTGCTAAAATTTTAGTACCTTCTTCTCCGAACAGTTTTAGAATTAGAAATGAGTTCTCATTCAAAATACCTACTAATAACGGACGTCTTTTGTATTGTATGGAAAGGTGGTGAGAAAACGGTTGAAAATAAGGAAAATATTTTTAAACGTTGAAGTATAACTGAAATGTACTAATCTAATTTTAATAGCCAAGAGTCTTACTTTATTTTGACGTATTTAAGCAATGGCATCTGCGTTGATTGTTTTAATAACCAATTGAAATACATTGAAAACAAGTGAAAAGCAATCATGTTCACACTTGACTGACGGGTGTAGTCTCACCCAAAAGTTGGGATCACTGTGAGCTCCAGCTGCTCTACCCTGAGTTTTAGTGAAGTTGTATTAAAAGTAATAACTAGATCCGTGTTTGATTCGGTCAGTTAAAAAGGAATTGTCAAGATTAAAATACGGGTTTTCTTTAATGAACTTCCTTTGCTAACCGGTGGTCATTGCATTGACGAGAGCGGTAGTTTGATCGGGTTGCAGGGCCGCGGGATCCTAAACGAATTTTCCTTCATTCCCCGATCCTGGACCTAATGGCTCGTGATATCGCTCATCGTACAAATGAACCGGCTGTCCTCTCCGCCTCCTCTCGATCGTCTCCGCCTCCTCGTCCACCCCCTCGATCCCTAGTTGGGCTTCCAGCCGCTGAGCTCATCGGTATTTCCTTTAGAAATTATGAGGACGGCGGTGTTTTTCCTCGTGCGTATAAACCCTTCTCTTCCGATCAGTTTTCTCGTTGAATCATCGGCCAACCGAGCGTGGCCTGACCGCTCCGGCTTTCGTGGGTGTAACCCCCCGGAATTTACTTCATTTTGTTTTCTAGACTTAAACCGTTTATCTTGAAATCGTTTTCCCACCGATGTGGTATATCAAGCGTGAATTGATTTTAGAGAACTGCCCACAAAAATTCAACACAAATGACTTTGTCTGTACACTTGAACTTACTGTGCGGAATCAATCAAATGTTATGGATTATCTACATTGCAAATGGAAATCTACAGATGTTGGCTCATTTTACAATGACTAAATATTTTTTTAGTGTGATATTAAGTAATTACCTAAAAACAGTATATAATACTAGCTGTCCCATGCCCACATCGTTGGAAATGATGACAATGGTTTGGTACAGAGGGTTATGAATCATTTCCTATTCATCTAATAGGAAGATTATATTTTTACTGCAAAAAAATGCCAGTGCCTAATTGCATACATTACCCAGTTTCGAAGGAGGTGAATGAAATTATTATGGTTACTTGAATTGTGTTTAGTTTAATTATTGAATACTCTTCTGCGTACTGTATCAAACGTAATGATCTTATTTGCAGCCAATATGTGTTGTCTTTCGGGAGTCCCAAATATGACATCATGTAACCTGGACATGGCAAGAACAGATTTTCTCAGATCAAACCTACCACGATGCTATGTCATGTCGGTTCGAGATCCGGACCATCCTCTCACCCATCCAGAGGCTCTATTTGACGCTTTCATTTGAAAGTCTTCTGCTCTTCAATGAAGATTGATGGGAAAAAGTTTAAAAATAGTATGACAATATTATACCTATGATATAATTATCAGGTATCTTTTTAATTTTGGTCAGGGGATGCAGATGCGCCTGTGAACCTGTCAGATATTTATTGACCGTAGACTTATATTATTAGGGGGGTTTTTGAGGTTTGGTCCTGAATAGAAAAACTTTTCCCAACGTTTCGGACTTTTATTTCTCCATTGTAAAGGGGGATATGGTGGGGAGGATTACCATTTCAGTAGTATGTTAGTGTTTGTAGTTAGTTAGTAGTAGTTGGTGGTTAGTTGTAGTGTTAGTAGTGAGCACTGTTAACAAAAAACTGTCCGATTCTAAAGTTGGACCTGTGAGAGAACTTTTTCCAAAAGTAAAGTTTGTGAGTTCTTTCCGATTGTTGGAGCCATCCATCATTCGGCAACTTTCTCAGGAATTCCCCTCCAAAATACTGATCAAATTTTGCACTATGTGTCATCGCATTCACTTTAATTTGGAGTGGACGATCTAAGAGGCACTATGGTGATTTATACGCAAGTTGAGGGTGGTTGCTTTAAAAATAAAGAATGCCTCATTAGACTTTTTGTAGACTGATTGGTAAACGCACAATCTTGACTGTCAGTCTTTTACATCTCGACGATTATATCTGGTACTGCGATACATCTTGAATCTGGGATATATATCACAATATGGATTCTACAAAAATTCGCTAGCTAAAACGGTTAAGATTACGATAAAAAACTTTGTAGGAATAGGTATAAATTAATCAACCACCGTTTGCCATGGTATTCTTTATTTCTTTCTAAACAACACAGTGTAATTTTTTTGTCCCCCTACATTTTCTCTTAATATTTCATTATTTTGTAACAGAGCGTTCTATTTGTACGAACAGCAATTGAATAGCTCTACTTAAAATTCCTATTAAAAAAACGAATAAATAAATAAAATAGAATTAAAACGGAGTGAGAAGAAATATTGTACACTCACAGCGTGTGTAGGTATTGATTTTGTTACTCTTTTTGGTCCAAGAACAAATTAACCATACAAAAATATTGCGATATACCTTGACTTGATGCTGCATTATGATATAAGGTAAATAGCTTCGTTGGTTTAAGCATTTTGTAAAATGTTAATTGATGCGCATTATCAATTGCTTATTTCAATTTACAAGCTCCCCAAGTGGTGCACAAATGAAATGTGCTCTCCACTTATCCCATTTTTAAAAACTATATACAAAGCAATTATTCAAAAAGGATGACACCTTCAATTATAACTTGAAATTTTTTATTTTTATTTTTTTATGAAAGTAGAACCCTGTATTTCATTAATTGATATAAAATATAGTAGAAAAAACAGTTAAATAAAACCTCTAGGACAGAATAACTTTTCATTACAATTATCATATTTATATATAGATATATGTTTGGTGATTTTCTTTTTTTTTTACAACTACATATGTTTCTGACTCACTCTAAAAAATGTTCTTGTAAATTCACAGGTTGTGACAATTTTTATTTATAAATTCGAACGGGATTTAGTAGAAACACGTATTTACAACAATCTAACTCATAAAAGGAGGTGAGACTTGAGGAAGCTTTGTGCCTCGTCACAGCCTGAAAGGGGAGAAATCTCACAAGTTCACGAAGAATTTTTTATTTGAGAATTAAAATATAGGGTATTGACTTGGATTTATGGGTTGTTAAGACACAAAGGACAGAGATCTAAAAACGTGTGGTCGTTCATGGAGAAGGAGGAGGGGGAAGGGGGAGTATTATTACTAATTTACAATGAATCTCCTTATCTCACTGGCATCTTTTCTTCTATGTACAAAGTCCCATCAAGGAGATAAGAGTTCAATTACCACGTTAGACCCGAACAACTAGTTAAAATTGCTGAACTGAAACGATCTAAAATTGAAAACTCAAAGGCTAATAGTTTTTTTTTAAATCACTAACCATAACGCACGTTACACGACGTGAACATAGAATTTTTAAACAAAATTGTTTCGATCCGGCGTTCTATCGGCTCTCATAGAACACCAGATCTATAAACTTAACGTAGTGGTATTACCACGAGGTTACAATTAGATTAGAGTATGTACAATAAAATTGGAGAGGTTTTTGTACAATATCACAAAAATACTTGAGTTATAGCTAAGGTATCATGATGGCAAATAATCAGTTTATTAATCGACAACGACTAATTAATTACACTTATGTACACTCCGTCCACGATTGTAATTAAATAATTTTGTTTGGCTTCACAATTGTACATTCCCAACTACTTCTTACAGCGTTTAGGAGTTATTGATGATTAAACCTTTGATTAATTTATCAAATAAATAGGTCAATGAATGGAGAATTAAACATTTAAGAACGATATGGTATGGCTTTCAAGAACCGCGAAGGTTATAGATTCTAGGGAGGACAAATGATGAATTCAGTCAGAAAAGAGACAGAAATATAATGGAAAAATATAACTATGCGTAGTGAGAATTTTCTTCGATAGTAAGTCATAGTCGAGACGAGTGCGAAGAAGTAGCTGCAGATGATAAAATGGGATGTGTGAAATCTAAATTGCAAATATTTACACAATACCACAGGTTTAATTGTATGTACAGTACGAAAACAGCGTTCTCTTTACATTTTATACTATAGAATTTGGCACGAATATACAAATTTAGAATAATATTTATTATACAATTTTAAAAAAGTGGGAAATATTATTTTGTTTTCGAAGAGCACTCGTGAGGTTCGGTATTGCGTTTTCATTAATTACGACATCCGCATTTGACCTACGCAAAGAGAAAAATAGATGATCGAATTTCCTGTAAATATGTCGAGCGTTGAGATCATATACTATTGAATAGCATCTTAATAAGAATAGGTACAAAATCACACTAATTTTACCATCCTGCTCCAATTTCAATATTTCACTTATAACCTATGATGCCCTTAAGAGTTGCTTTTACCACATACCCTGTGAACAATTCTCTGCCACTTTTATATCAACATCGACCGATGTATTTATTAGGTACATGAAAAGAAAATCATATGATGCCTGTCAACTCTGATGTAACTTCAAGTGGGGTTTTGATTTTGACTATAAAAATACACAGACATGATTGTATCTCGAGGATTTATCAATGACTTTCGAGAGCCTTTGTGCGTTGCGCTAATTTACAGCACCTATCCATCTATATGATTTATTGATTTATGGACAATTTCCTGTTAACTGGATATGTTGTTTGTTACTGTCATCTCTTATTATCCTTAATTCAACTCAGATTAAAGTCTTGTTTTGATTCGTGATTTTTACCATGGTACAAATGTTCAAAAGTTGACGTTTCACTAATGGGAAAAACTGGGAATAAAATGTTTCAATAATCATAGGTTTTCATGTTAGGTTACAAATAGTAGTCAAATTCCCTTGGGGGAACTCCATCTTTTATTCGTACCCTCCTTATTCACTGCCTTCCTACGCATGGAAGAAGCTATTGGTCCTATATTTGTGAATGTTGGATTACTCTTGACACTGCAATTATAATATGTAACACATTTAATTCCTATACAAATAAGTAGGGATGAGGGCGGAGGGCATGGACCATGTGAGTAGAATTGCCGTTGCAGTGGAAGTAGATCTAGTCATCATCAACTGAAGGTAGAGTTGCTGCATCTTCCATTCAGAATAACCTATATTTGGATGAACTAGTTCGTTTGGTTCATTTTCCTCTCCAGAGTAAGGAGTAAACTGTAATGATCAGTCTAAATCCTGAAGCCCAAATGAGTTCAAGAATAAACATTTAACTTTTAACGACGTAAATCGTGTGCGCACCACCCTTCAATCCAACGAGTGACTCCTAGAAGATGGAGTCACAGGGACTCGAAACAAGAATTTCATAAAACTGACCTTCAGAAAATCTACTGGCTCTCTGGCTTTTCAATGACTTCATTTTCCGGTAAATCATTCACGTTTTCGTGACTATTCTTATATGTCAAGAACTATTTTTATTTTTGTGGTAATATCTCACATACATTGGTGGTCCTTCCTGTTACATTTGCAACTTCTCCCGACAATACAATTCTTAGACTTAAGTGCAGGAGCCAATTTATTGTTTTACACATATCTACCAATCATTGAAATGAAATAATGTTTGGTTCCGGAGAATTTTCAGAATAATCTTTCTCCGATTATTGTTGATAATAACCGTACCCTAAAATACGTTAGTTCTGGACGTAACTCCAACCTCAAGAATGAGCTGACTGTCTCTGTCTGTGTCACCCGTTTTTCTTACCTTATTGGACTTAATAGTTGTTATTGCTCCACTGATGAAGGATCAATAAATTGCAAGAAAATGTTACGGAAACCCATGAACTCACCTTAAAGAACTGTATAACATAGCACGAATCTATACAGCGATTCCTTAGCACTACGTAACAGCGAGCTAACCCTAGACACTTACTATTTCACTAAGGCTCAGAAAACAAAACGTTTGATCGATTGTGGGAACTGTGTGATGGAGATGTTATTCCACACACCCAGCGCACTTCATAAATTACCTCATCGATAAAATCAAATTTCTCTCCATTTCGCAAGAATTCGATAGACTAGAACATTAATTCAGACTAGAATAAAAACTCGTTGAGTTCATTTTAATTTTAAATTGTCTTCATCAAACATTTGTCAACAATAGCGTGTAGACTCGACAGTTCTGACTTTTACATGGAAATCCAATCATCTAGAATCCCTTTGATCGGTGCTCGTTACAGTAAAATTCGTTTCGAAAATCATATTTAATCAATTCTGACGGCTAGTGCGCTGTCCACGAGTGACTGACCCTCCCCCTACTGATGGACGGAAGATTGGGCCCCGCGCGCGCCGCCCTCGGATCACGTTCCAATGTTCATCAACTTCTTGAAGGCCTTTCTGAACTCGGGGTTGAAAATTGTGTAGATGACGGGGTTCACGAAGCTGTTCATGTAGCCGAGCCACGTGGTGAGGATGAAGGCGGCCACCCCGGGCTGGCAGTCTGCCCCCAGCTTCGAGCAGAGGGCGTCGAGGATGTTGCACGTGAAGAACGGGACCCAGCAGAAGAGGAAAACCCCTGCAACAAAATTGCATTCAATAAATTATCTAAGCTATATAACAATGATACAATACCTCTCCTATAATACCTCATTGAACGAAACAAAAATTTACAATGAAGCAGATTCAGTTCCGTAGAAGCTATGCAAGAACTACGCTTCTTTCATCTCTCGGAACTGAAAGGCCTTATGTGCTAGGTGAATAAGATATACAGTCGTACTTTGTAAAACAACTTTGTTAACTGCAGGACAACGGACATTTCTAGGAACCTGTTGGCATTCAGCCCATCAGGGTAAATTATTGCGAGAGTCTAATGGCTCGGCACAAAGCCTCTGTGTCCCCGATTTATAAAGGAACTGTGTAAGAGCTGTTGTAAAGCTGTAGGAACCACTCCTTCCATATCTCGAAAAAGGGTGCCCCTAATTGCTGGTTAAGTAGAAATACGGAGACGTATATCGGTAAAACAACTCACATGCCTGCACAATAACGATCACTGCCAACATTTGTAAGAATCTGTTGGCGTTAGACCCATCCAGAGCGGTACTCTTGGTAATTAGTACAATGGTCCGATCGCTCCAACAGATTTTCGGTAGAGTAGATGTTGGAGACAAGAGAGCACCTATCAATAAAGTTGGCAACAAGTTTTTCCACCCAATAGTACAGCTGCGGTAGGCTGGCACTTGAGGTTCACCAGCGTCGAAAAACACTGAGCATGTTGTCTCCCAATGCTCTTCATGAATACTCAAAGTCTTATTCCTGTTCAAGTGTTCCAAGTTTCTCGTCACCCTTTTTGTCGTAGAGTCTAGCTCTGTCTATCCTCAAATCGTGTATGCTCTCTGCTCCCTTTGCATCTCGCAATACGTATAATTTCTTTTACTTCTTCGAGTCAGTTAGTCATCTTTTCCATAGCCTCGAAAGTATATGTCTGCACCTTCTTAAATTTGTTGAATAGCTTGATGGAATGAATAAGGCCAGGGCAATAAAATGCCGGAAGCATTGTTGTGAAGAGGCTAAAACAGCAGAATACATTTTGAAAAGAGGTTATTTAACAGTTTCTGAATTGAAATTGATCCAAGTGGTCTCAGTGGCCTGTGGTTTCTCCTGTCTCTTATCGTTGTGATTTTTCTTTTCTAAAACGAATAACCTGTTCATTTTATCCATGTGTTTCTAGTTGATTAGTTTGGTGGCCGTCAATTTCAATCGTCTTTGGAAATGTGCGGATGAATTTCTATCTCGTGAATCAAGCTCATACGGACTGACTCGGAATGAAAATTGTGATAAATTATATATTTGAAGCTCATTAAATTGAGATCAATCAGTGAGAAGAGAAAATATCATTGGGATTAATTAAAATACTTCGACTTCTGGTTCTCATACAATAAATCATTGGCGTAGGGAGTGTCGAATCCATAATATGAAAATCCTGCTGATTTATATGGCCTCTCGCTTTTTCAACTCCTGTCACCATCCGTCATTCGATTAGGAAATCGTTTCCCGCCCTGGCGAAGACCGCCTAGCGAGACATACCATTCCCTACAAAGGAGAGGGCTCCTCCTTCCCCATTTCTAAAGCAAGCAAGTCTGTCTCGAAGATCCCCTCACAACCCTCCCAACTTTCCACCCTACTCAGCGCGAAGAGGTTGATAGATTTCAGGGTAATGAGGACCTCGAATGGAGCCATCAGCTTCGCTTTCGCCTCTACAAATTAATATCCTCCCCCGCATCAGCTCCGCGGTGCGGGTAGTTGGTGAAGGAGCGGGTCTGAGCGGAGAGGTAGGTTCTGAATACAAAGTGACAATAGACTGACAAATGTGCGGCTTTATCGCCTTAACTGCTTCCGTCCTCTCCTCCTACTTCTGGTTGAGCCTGAATGTTCTTAATTTATTGTTATCTGAAATATAGATCAAAAGGGGAGGGGCTGAAAGCTGAATCTAATAGCAGCCGAGACCCTTTAACAATGTAGCCACCCCCCATCTTACACAATTCGTCTGCTTCCTGTATAAAATAGGGAGAATAAATAATATACACAATTCATACACCCGGAGTGCTACGAAGAAATTAAATTTGAATGACAACAAAAGTAATTTCTTTACAACCTTTCAACAAAAACACTTTATAAAAGGAAAATTATGATAAAACATACTTCAATTTCTATAATAACAGAATTTTCAAAATGTTTCAGCATTGAAGATACATGTCTCAACATTCGATATTTTACATCAGAGTCGAGTTGATAAAATATATTCTACCGACGAACAAAAAGCTGCTGCTACGCTGTGAAGCGATGTTCTGTAAATGAATGTATTTTTATTTTTGGTAAATGTGTTTAAAATGTAAGAGCTTTATTGTGCCCCAAAAGTGTTGTATAAACTGGGGGTGGAGTAAGCTAATTAAATCCCCTAACAATATAGCCTCAAGGGTTCAATAAAACTGGTTTACTTCTTTCATAAAAAACAGTAACTGCCAACGGAATTAATTTGATACCTTAGGTTTGACGATGCGGACAATCCAAAAGACTAAAGACAGAAAAAATGAAAACTATCCTTTCCAGATCTGGAAGATTTCCCTGAAACTACATAAACAATGTTCGTGTACGAGTTGCACTACAAAACAACGGTTAAATACTAGAGCTTATGTAAATATTACTTGATATTCAGACATGGGCCCATATTATTTCTTACTGGTTCTGAACTCTGGAAGTCACTTTTGATGAACCGTAAATAGTAAAATGATATGGCTGAAATATTTGAAAATCTTCGAAACAAGACTAATTTTTTGTTGTTGTTAAATGTTCGATCTCAAGGAGTTGAATAAAACTCGTCGCTGTTCCCCCCAAGGGACCTTTTGTAAAGAATAAAAGATTATTAAAAGCGGGTGTGAACTGGAGTGACAAAGCAAAAACGACCTTTTGAAATACACCGGTCTAATCAGCTGATGTAATTACGAAATTACCTTTCAAAGAAGCATGAATTATTATAACATTATTGTTCAAGCTGACCTAATTTGTTTTTTATAGTCAGTTTTTGGTTGGTGGGAGACTACGTCTTATCTGTAATGTACCATTTCACATAGATATCGGCTTTTATTACGGACACATGAAATAGTAAAGTTTAGATGATTTATTTCATTTCAATAATTTCCGCTTGGTAGGTTCTTTCGTCAATGTAGTTTACGAACTATATACTATTTGCCTATAACAGTGATCTCAACGATGTATAAATGGGCCATCTCATACAGGAGTAGTGAATCTTTGTGTAATAATTTGTAATGCTTTGTTAGTATATGAGCAAGGTAAAATCACTGGACATAGTAAATGAAAAGGAGTAGGTATTACCGAAGAATTTGTTATGTATCTATGCGTAGAGTCGCTACTTGGAAATAATCCGAAATGATCATCATTTTAAAAAAGGGTGGGTTGTTGGATTGAGATTGATGATGTAGAAATTCTTAATTGTCGTGAAAATGTTGAATAACAAAGGCATTCAAGTAAAAGTCATAAGGAAAAAACAGAAGGACATATTAAATTGTTTTTCAAAACAAAATACGTGACTTTAAAGTTGGAGGACGAAACAAAAATGGGTTATGCGAATCATTAAGAGACTACCGTTTAAAACTCGTATCCATCTGTACAAGTGACTAAGTCAATTAAGAGTGTTTGTATAAAAACATCTGCATAAGTAGCTCTCTTGAATTCTGAAATAATTTCTCCGGTCTGAATCTACGTTTATAGAAATGAACTGAACTTTGAATCTCCCACTCAATCCATCTTTAACTGAACAATGAACATCTACATAATAAATTCGCTCTGCCCTTTTAATGGTTTACTTAGGCAGATTCTCACCTTGCGACTAAATAAATTTCTTGTCCTCTCGGTGAGGACATTGGGCTAAATTGTGCAAACTATATAGCGCCAGGAAGCTCATTCCGAATGGAAATTCTCAACTGAATAATAACTGTTCATATTCGCTCGCTAATTACGCAATAAAGAGAGTAAATGTTTGACCCCTGAATCAGTTGAACTCGGATTCATTTAGAGAGGAAAATTTGTTCTACGTTCCGCTATTCCGGTTCCCTCAAAACGTTCTGTTTCATTCACCTGAGACGTTGATGAAAAATATTGAGAGGCCTTTGATTTGGTGTTTTGAATTATCGCGACTAAAAGGAAGTCACTACCAAATCCACTAACATGTGCTGCCATCCGTTTCAAGTGATTACATATATTTTAGATCGTCCTATTTCGTATCCATATTTTAAACTTGTATGCAAGCTGTAATCCAATTAATTTTTATGTTTTCCGTTATATTTAAAAGTTCCTCTGTTTATTGCTTGACAAGCTTCTTGATAGTACCTATAAGTGTACGTATACTGTTTTTTTTTTTTTGATTTTAGAAGATATTTCAGAAAATTTATTCTTGGTTCGCTAGTACAACTGGAACAGTTGACAACGTTAATTGAAAATTGTTCTAATAGTGTTAGTACCCTCATTGAGTGACAGGTTTGATAATGCAGAACATCTGGACACATAACGTGTTTCACAACATACTTTTAAGATCATAAAACAAAGGTTCAAAAATCCAAAATTAATAACTTTGACATTTAAAAAAATTACCACTTTTGTTTGCTTTGAAAATCCCGTAATAGTAGGAGAAATTTCATGTTTCTGGTACCAGTTTGAAGCATGATTTTACGTATATTAATTTAGCAGTTTAATTCAAAATTCAAAATTAATTAATTCAAAAAATGCAGCGTTTGAAAGTCATTAGCAAAAGATAAACTGAAGAAGTCGCGGAATTTCAAGGTTTTCCGGAGACTTCACATGTGCTACAAGTGGAAAATTGGTCTAAACTTCAAAGCACCCTTTTTAAATTGAAATCTAGAGAATAAAACCGTTTGTAGCTTTCTGCGGGTTAATGACCTGAAAAACCCTAATTTATCAGGTCTATTACGCAAATCAGTGTTGAAAAACAATGAAAATTCATGTTTGCCAGGCAATCGTTCATGTCTTCGCAATTTTCGTGACTCTGCAACAATCGATTGAGAAAACTTAGGAACGAAGTTGATGTTGGTTGCTCATGGTTGCGGTATTGTCATTTTTGCCAACTTTAGATCATTGCAAAAGAAATATTAGAGTAAACAATTGAGATTTTAGATGGGGAAGAGAGAGGGTGGTCTCGTTGGACACCTTGCATATATTTGGCATATTAGGAATTTTGTAGAAAAATCATTCGTCGGTAAGATTCCATTATTGAGTAAAACGAGCGGAATCCTCATGAACGTATTTTTCACCACCCATCCTATACGTATTCTGTTGATTTTATCATATACGAAACCTGAAGAAAAGACACGGGATTTGTCTCAATTCAGTTTCCTTAACGGTTGTTAGTATTACGTGTTTAACAGTTTGATGGAAGTTCTTTCTCTTGAGACCTCTGTAGCACCACGAAAATAGCGCTCATCGAAAATGTGCATCACGCTTGTCCTCAATCGACAGATGTGATTTACTAGGTCGCACTTCTCCCTTTACTTCATATCTTTGATATTCAGAGCACCTTCACCAATCTCTCTTTTCTCGCGACTTTAAGAAACCGTCACTTCGACGTATAAATATTTATATATTTTCATCCTTGATGAAATCGTTTCGTGAAAAGTCTCATTCCGTCTTTTACTTCCATCCCATCCCAATAATTTTCCCTTGGTCTCAGCTAAAATCAGCTGCCTCATTTTATTGGTTCCGTCCCGATTTTTTTTTTTTTTTTTTTTTTTTTTTTTTTTTTTTTTTTTTGTGCAGAGCAAGAGAAGATAGATGGCTAAAAGATACATTTTTGAAGAGAGGATTTGGATCGGAAGGCATTGAATCCTCCCCATTAAAATACGTTTGAGATCCAGCATTATTCAGATTCAGGTTATTACTTCCAAACACACCGCCTGTGGGGAAGTTCGTTGGAGGTGAATCAATGGTTCACGTGTAAGAAAAAAGAAGTTCGTTTTATTTATACTCAGTTTAAATACATGAATTAATGGAGAAGATAATATTGGTACTTGATTGATTTACTATTCAACAGTTGTAATGCCCGATTACAAGTGTTAAACAAAATATAATTGACAACTATGAAGGAAGAAAAAAGGCAGAGTGAAAAAAGTTTTTTTTTTTCAGGTCAATTACAAATTTTGTTATACTTATTTGTAATTAGGGCAAAGTACAATTCAACAGAGGAATATAATATATAATTTAATACATTATTTAATAATACAATGCAAGTGAGAAAAATTAAGACATCCTCATTCGTAAACAATACCTAAGAGAAGAGAGGTATCTGTATAAAGTTAAAACATGATTTTGGAAA
Source organism: Creontiades dilutus (assembly GCA_031894815.1). Classification (NCBI taxonomy): domain Eukaryota; kingdom Metazoa; phylum Arthropoda; class Insecta; order Hemiptera; family Miridae; genus Creontiades; species Creontiades dilutus. The sequence goes on along the minus strand of JAVIWC010001866.1, from coordinate 1,536,697 downwards.
AAAAACAATTTATTTAGAAAAAAAAGTCTTAATGTTACCCAATTATCTACTCCATACCACTGCGGTTGGTTCAAAGAAATTTACTAAGTCTGTGAACTTCTCAATTGCATGATTCATTAAACGCGGCATTCAGCACATTGGCTAATAGTAGAGGTAATTAGTCGCAGCAAATTTTGCCGAAAAGATGTTTGTGGACCATGGAATTCACATTGACCAGGAGCGTTGGTGAGTCGAATATTCCCAGGATCAGTCGATGGAAAACCATAGTACACAGATTGTCAGGCGTAAAAATGTTGGCAGGACCGTGGTTGACTCTATCAATAATAGTATCACTACAATTTCAATTTATGAAGCATCAATGTGACTGAATCACTAAATGCAATAGTGTTAATGGTCTTTAATAGTCTTTCAATAACACCGTTCAATATTTTGTGCAAGCTCACTTTTGGACATTTCTGACAATTGAACTTGGAAATAACTTAGCTTGACTTATCGAAAAATATCTAAAATGGCAGTAAGAAATTTAGAATGAAATAAAACAGTTAACTAAGTACCCTTTACGCCAATATTACGAAAATCTATAATGCACAGGTTATTGGTTGGTAGAAGTACCAACAATATCGTTGACAAACGAAAAATTAATAAGATGAAATAAAACACTAACATTCGTATTACTAGACCATAAATATAACTCACCGATTCGGAGGGAGGTTAAATTTTTTTTCGTTGGTCGATTGTTGAAAGTTCATTGTTGAAGTGAGTAAGGCAACGGTGCGGCAAATGATGACAAACATCTTTGTTATTCTTGTATCAGATAATCCTCTGACGCAGACCATTTATGAGAACTGCAACTGGACTGTGTAGCCAGAAACAATGTTCCCGGTACCAATAAGTGCGGTTGGAACAAAAGCGGATAGCTGGCCAAATATTTCCAAGTGATGAACTTCGTTTGGGTTACTAAGCCCCAACGGCATTGATCTCAAATTGAATTGTTTGACAACCATATTCGTTTCATAAAAAGCAAACCATTGGTAGATCGCTTTACAATTGAAACACTTCTTCTAACGATGATCGAATCCATTTCGCATAAAGTCCCAGAGCCTAAGAGAACTCAGCAAATAGCAAAAGTAGGATATCTGACGCTCGCGAATGAACCATCCGAATGTTAACGTCAGAGATCGACAAACACGGCGCGTTGGTTATACCATACCCGCAAGACCGGAACGTCATGCGTTAGTTGCATATGATGTCCCCTTAGTTCATTATGTTGGTTCAACCCTTCCCAGTAATGTATCTTCAATTATTGAATTAATGATTGAATAGATAGAGAACCAAATAATGTTTACTTCACCTATCACAAGGAACACAGCTTCTTATGGGTCACATTAATGAAAGTTGAAAAAATTGAAACATGTGTGTTTGAATTGGGAAAAAGTAATAACTATCAATAGATTGTAAGGAAAGACGGGTGAAGCCTCGATTAATTTGTTTTTCTGTATCAGTTGGTTTATAATCGAGGAACATTCTTCAAGCAGATGCAATTAGTACGATTTGGGGACAGGGGTTATTCGCCTTCTATCCCGCAAGGTCAATATTTGACCAAGCATAATTTTCGCATCCGATTACACGTCATAATTTTGCGGGGCTTGCGCAAGACGTGTGTTCCTCCGAGTAAAGTGAGCGGAATGCTGGAAGAGGACAGAAGAGCAAATATTTGCATGGCCCTCTAAGGGTCTGTTTTAATAACCGTCGGACCGCTGCGCTCGTTAACCTTCCTCTTTTGTTTCTTTTATGTTTCTTTCGTGCTATTTTAAATAGAATGAGCTCCGAGCAAGGAGAACAAATCGTATTCAGTTTTTCGTTAATTAAACACGTGATTCGCACCAGCCATTTGGTTGGACAAAGAAGAATTTTTAGACTTCCTCTAAACATTGTTGGGTACTTTTGAGGGTACTAAGAGAGAGCGTTAAATTTGCTGTCTTTTTGATGCCTGAACATTTTTTTAAGCAGAATTAAGGCGCAAAGGACGAGTACAAAAAGTAAATTTTGTAAAAATTTTAAAAGTACCTACTTAAAAAAAAAAAAAAAAGTTTTAATCCTATTAGTTTTTGTAGCAGGGCTGTGCGCACCACCTAAAAACTGCGCCGAAAGTTAGCTTTCTAATGGTTTAATCCCTTTGGTTGTCGTAATTGGTTTTCACAGTGACACAGGCTAACTCCTTAGTTATTCGGAATCCAATGTGGCCCCTGTAACACATCTTCTCTGCTATCGAATAACCCTGACTAATAGGAAGGTATTGGTGATTTTTCTTTCATTTTAGGACGGGGGTTTGAAATTGAAAAGGATTGAAATTTTTAGTCTTTAGGTCCTCTATTACGAATCAAGTTGTTCGGTATGCTCTCCATTTTGGCGTATACAGAGGCCTGTTCGTCGGAACCCTGCTTCGGCGACATCTTGGAGCCGTCTATGATTTCTGGGAATGTCGTCTTCACATTCCCTTAACACAATTCCTTAATTCTGCTTGAAAAAAAAAAAATGTGTAGGCATTAAAGAGATAGAAAATTTAACGCTCTTTCTAACAGTATAATCAAAATTAGATTTTTCCAAATTACTTACTTTTTTCAAACGCTTATTAGTTTCCACGGTTCTAGTGATAAATAATGGTATGTAGGTATGAAATTTCGAAGAAAAGTCTTTGTTTCTAATGGTGGAATCAGTTTTATTTATTCTTTGAGGGAACTTTTACGAGAAAACTGGATTTAGATACAAATTAATGTTTTTATGCACGTTTGAGGGTTTTTTTTGGGGGGGAAAAGATCCTTACAACTAGAATAATTTATTTTTTGTTTTTTAATAGGAATGGAACGGTCAAATACCTGTCCTCAACGACAAATTAAATCATTTTTCAGTCGCACTATTTCAATTTTTGGGTGTTGGGAATGTTCACTCAACGACATTCACTTGGAAAGTTCTAATTTGTGAACTGGTCAAAATGAACCCAGTTCTCGCAGATCAAAGATTGCCAACGAAATAAACAAGTTTTCAGTTTCACTAACTCAATTTCAGCACGTCAAGTAAACTACACATTAGTATTTCCACTTCTGGGAAGATGTAAAACCAGGGTATATGAGGTCAGAGCATAATTGATAGACCATTTTGTCCAACGAATTCTTTAGTGTAATGTTCAAATTTTCCAGAACAACTTAACGAACCACACTTCGACAAGTGATGAACTCCATCCCTGGACTATCGGCCCTTTGCGTCATGGAGAAGGGAGGTAATTTCAAACAGTTCACAAAATGGAATTCTCAAAATGAATGTAGTTGTCTTGAAATTCCATACTTACTTCCAGAAATGGAGAGATGGAGTGAAAAGTGCCGTTGCATCATAGCCACGAACTTTCAGAAACCGGAACAAGTTCACCCCACTGAACAAATTGTCGAAGTAAAAACTGTATGGTTGCTTTCGAATCTCCTCGGGCACTTGGTTTAGCATCATCACGAATGGGGCGCATTTTCCGAATAGTCTGCAATCTTGCTCCAAAAGTTTGGGGTGGGACCTTTGATATAAATCGAAGTTCAAGAGGTAACCGTCATTGCTGTTTATGTACCAAATCTTATAACCAAATCGGATTGGCTTCCCAGGTAGAAACTGCTTCAATGGATGTTTCCCAAAAAATGTCACCATACTTTCATCATAATTGATCATTTCACGGGGGAGAATAGGCAAAGCATTGTTGCTGAGTTTTGTCCATTAGAGGTTGCAACATCCATATTTTGTCGCAGGCATCTACGTTGTTGTTATCGGCGAAGTGGAAGCATTTTTTTATGATAAGCATGCGATTGGAAACAAGCCGGAAACAATCAAAGCGCCGGAAACCAGTTCATTCTTGAAATCAGGCTTTTCCTCCCAATAATTCCGCTCAGAAGACAGTGAGTGATAACCGGTGAGAACCATGAAGCCAGGAAAGCATTTTGTTTCTTTTTTGGTGATGTCAGGACAGGATTCTTGAAGTACTTTCTCGTTTCGAGAACAATGTAGTCGAATACTTCGTCAGTAAAAAATCGTTCAAATACCTCCAAACACGATTCGGGTAGAGGCTGCATTGGAGCATCAGGAAACTTGCCCTAAATTGGCACGAGATCACCATCAATGAAGTGGGGCTTTGGCTTTCCATTTATCAACCGCTTTTGCTTCCACTGTTCTTCAGTCGAGTGATTGATGCTAGCAGCTGGAGAAGTTGTAGGGAGATACCTTTAATTTTGCTGGACAAGTGTAAGATCATCATCATGAACCAAATAGTCAACATTTATCCGGAATCCGTCAAATACAAGCTCTGCAGATGCTAAAAGCTGCCTCCCTGGCAGATGGCGGACTTCACCATGGTCGTCTTCATCTCCAGATTCCACATCTGTGAGTTAATTGGGGGTTGGAGGTTCCACAAAGACCGCATGAGGCTGAAGGTTTCCCCGGATATCATCCTAAAAAAGTTCTAAAGCCTCCTGTAGTGAGAAGTCGGGCCTGAAAAAACCCGGGTTGGTTAGTGCCCAGTGGTCCCGTACGGGACCTCCTGCTTTTTTGATAGTTACAGATACTGAAATAATGACCGACCCCCCCCCCCCTCCCCGATAGGTGTGAGGGGGCATCCTGGGAACAAGTTCGGACCGGAATCAACCTGATCAGACGTATTCGCAAGTACCCAGAAATGTTTAAGTGAGCGGTGTTTCCGAGTTCCGAAAGGGACCACCCGACTATAAACAGTAAACCGTGTTACGGTCTTTTTACATACCGAAGGTCGAAAATACGATGATTACTCTAAAGTAAATAACGTTAGTAGAGAAAACCCCTTGGGGACACTTTTTGTCGGCCTTAAGTTGTGGAAAACGTGGATGTTAGCACTGTGTATCTTACCGTGTGCACCCTGTTTCAAGTGAAGGTCCATTATTGGAAACTGTGAACTGAGGCAAAGAACGAAGGGGAGAGCATGTGCAATTAATGCATAACGTTCAGCATCTGCTTGAAAAATGTTCCTCGATTATAAACCAACTGAGACAGTAAAACAGAGTAATAAAGGCTTAACCAGTCATGCCTTACAATATATTAATAGATTTACTTTTTCCCAATTCAAAACACATATTTCAATTCTTTCAACTTTCATTAATGAACCATAAAAATTGGTATTCCTATATAATAGGTAAAGTGTACATTATTTATTTCCCTATCTATTTAGTCAATAATTGAATTATTGGAGATACAGTATTGGAAAGGTTGAATCTACAAAATGAACTAAGGGGAGTCATATGCAACTAACGCATGACGTTCCGGTCTTGCGGGTATGGTATAACCAACGCGCCGTGTTTGTCGATCTCTGAGGTTGGGATTCGGGTGAGTCATTCGCGATTGTCAGCGTTCAACTGAACTCATGGACTTGGTGTGAAATGGATTTGATTGTTCAAGAATCACTCAATAGTTTTGAACACAGCAGTCACTCAATAGTTTTGAACATCGAAGGCAAAGAAAAGTTACGCTCTTCATGAAACGGGTATGGCTGTTAAACTTTTCACATCGAAATCTGGAGTCGATCTACTTGAGATCTTCACCGAGGGGAAACTATAACTAATAATATAATTATTTTTTCCACTACAATTTGCAGCATTTTGTAATGCAAATATGGAATAGATAGATAGATAACCTACACCTATCATAAAGTACGCGAAAAGCGTCCGTTATGAGAACTCGTTAGCGGGATAACGTTGTCAGCGACGAGCAGCCACAGCGGAGGGAGACATCGGTTGACGAGGGAAATCAAAAGGTCGCACACTCCGTTAAGCGCTAGCCCGCCCGGCAAACTTTCCGTGGCTCTGTCTGCTCTCTCTCCCGGCGTGGGGCACCTTGCTCAGAGAAACAGTGAGGAGTTTGGCCTCTAAAAAGATGTTTGCGGTAGAGGGTAATCCGGATTATCTTCTATGGGATACGTGCATCAAGACATCGTTTCTATGACATGTTGTTGGTGACGTCAAATAATTTTCAACTATTGTCTGCAAATTTTCAATAATAAATCTTTGTAAAGTATTAAAAAATAAGACTTCCCTTTGCAATTTGATGGTCTACGTTTCGAGAAGTAAAACCTGAAAAAAATGCAAACCCGAATTCAGTGAATCACAGCTATTACACGGGCCACCAAAAATTACCTCTCTAAAAAGTTTTCTAGAAAAATTTCAGGTCTAACATACGTTTTCGAATTGGGATCAAACCTTGATGTGTGAAAAATCGGATTGTGGTGAACCATAGCTCTACATTCCATTTCAGAAGCTCGAGTTCATTGCACAGGATCAATAGGTGCGTATAATACAGTCAGAGGATAACAACTGAAGTTTCAGCACGTTTATAAGTAGAAAAAATGTAACTTCATAAGGTTTTTTAAAATTAATTTAATATTAACTAACTAGGAGAAAAACTTTTTTTTAAAATGAAAACAGTTGAAAATATTGTTGAGAGTTTGAATAACAAGTCGTCACAACACATAAAAACATAAAAAACGTCGTCGTCAAAAACATAATTGAATGCTGATGAATGTCTAAATCAACCCAAAGTTCAAAACAGTTCACAAGCCAACCAAATGGAGAAATTAAAAGGTTGTAACATTGGAAAAAACAGCTTCCTGGAGAAGATGCATATTTTCAGTGCATTTGCATACGGAATTCCTGGGAAACCTACTAGAAGCCAATGAGTAAATACAGAGAGAACATAGGAAATGTTTGTTGGGAATATTTAATAATTTTTAAAGGAAGCCCGGGGCATTCTCTGATTTGAATGCTAGTGAAATGGATGTATAAATTTCAAAATGACTTCAAATAAAAAAACGCATATTTCAAAGCTTCCCAACAAAATGTTTATGCGAACACTGTGAACAACGTTTCAATTCGATCCAGATCACTCTAGCGTATCGATAATGTCAATATCGGCGTTAAACCGACCGATCGTTTGTTTCAGACCGAAAAATAATTAAAGAAAATAAAAGCTTCCAGTTTCGCAGCTTCAAGTGGAAAGGGGTGCGCCTCTCGCGCGTCGGGGTGGCGATATAAATCAAATCGGATGGCGCGAATAAAGGGAAAAGACGGGGTGGAAAGGGAATTCGCCGAAAAAGAAAGACAGAGGAGCGGACCAGCTGCGCGAACCATTTTCATGATTAATGAACCGACAAATAAAATGGCTAACGCTTTTAAATGTGGGGGTGAAGGAAAAAACTTCCGAATCAATGAGAATCGTATAGCTATGGGTCATAAATGATCCAGAGAGCAGGGAAAGCGGTTAAGCGGTTATGTATTACGTAATTTTCCGTTATTCGTTGATGCAGTGCTGGGTGAGGGAATTACACTTCCAGCTGCCTACCGGCTCATTGTTGTTTCAGTTGACATAATTGTTCAATGATAATGAATATCAGGTAGATGATTGATAAATGAGATGGCGATGATGCATATAATGGTTTCAATAATTGAAACCATAATTATTATGACGGCGGTAAATTTTGGAGTGAGTATTGCAAAAAGGGTTTGAGCTATTCGTTTATATGTTGAAGAATGTAGCTCTTATCCTAGGAGCTTAGTTCACCATTGTTCGCAGGGAAGTATTCCAGTCCTGGTAGTGCCCTTCCAAGGGAGAGTTAGTATGTCTCACACCCTTGTGGAACTCCCAATTCCCTCAGTATTATCTCTCAGCCTCCGTATCATTCACACAATTTAAACCAGTGTCATTTATATATATCCAATGAAAAATGATCTGTTTTAATACTATGGGCCAATGTGTGCTTTAGTATAAAGTGATTCCTCGGGTTCCGAACTTCGTGTTACTGATTCCCGTTTTTAAAATACGTCTGTATTTTACTGCAGATGGAATTTGTTTGTTCGAAAATTTATTTCACGACAACTTCCTGTTTGTTGCTCAACAAACAGCGATTTCGGATTAGTTATTGTCAATGATATTTCTTTGGTAATAATTTTATTTTTATATTAATATGAGGACCATAAGTGTGATGGCAAATAAAAAATGAACCTCTATCTATTCTATATCGGACAAAATTTGTCAGATGAGAAAATAGGATTTAGTAGTATTCATATACAAGATGTAAATTATGTTCCTAATCGAAGACTTTTCCAAAAGTGATTCATACGTGAGCTAATATACTAACCTAGACTCGACACTTAAAAAAACGGCTGGCTATCCAACTTTCACCATTATTACAGCCTTTTAAAATGAAGGTTCTTGGACTAGTTATAACTAGTCCATAAATAGGTGCTCTGTCGTAAAATAAATAATTTTCTGGTCCAATGTTCAATGTAGACGGGCTTTCTAATGCACCAGTAATGAATCTTTGTGCTTTAATATTTTCTTAGAAGTTCAGCTAAAGTGTCATTATTCCCTAAAATGATTTGAATAAATTCTCATTTTCAGTAGCCCCACTAGAGAGTTTTAAAATTATTCCCCTTAAGCTGTGAGATCGTAATCCTATTGTTATTTACCTCCGACACTTTTGAATCCATTCTATGAAGAGATCTTTGACAATAATATTACTACAGGTAGTTAACAACAAGTATTAAATCGACTGCAGTTATTGTCCGTGCAGGTGAAGATAAATCAAAATTGCCAATGTATGCCCCAAATTCAGAGCTCCAAACTGTTTGTCAAGATTGGCCCGGCTAAATACTTATTGTACACTACTGGCCACACACACAAATCTCCACATATCCTCTGGAAACTACCTACGTTTTTTTTTTTTTTTTTTTTTATTTTTTTATCATGGACATGGCCTTGGACTAACTAGCCGAAAAATGTCACCGAATATTAATCCCTGTCGATTAATATTTATATTTTCTGTGAGAGTGGAACGCGGGAGGGTGACGCGGAACGGATGACGCGAGATATTAAAATGTAGTAGACATTAAAATATATATAGTATATTTATTTATATTATAAGAATAAAATAATGTACTCCCTTTTATGGAATTTAATGGTGAGCCATCATAAGCGGTATAATTCTTTATAGTTCTGCGAGAACCTGAGCTGCAAGTCCACATTTACATAATCAGTTTAATAGCGTCATTACGACCAGTCAGTAGACCACGGAGATCATTGATATTAGAGCACATCCGTTACATAGGTAAAGCCGATATAGCAGCCACGAAAATAGAAAACTGAAACCATCAGAATGACAAAGAATTCGCGAAAGGAAAACCTCAAAAATAGCGTGCCTAAAGCATGTTCCATGTTTGCTGTATCAGCCGCGGGCTCTAAGCAGTAAGCATCCGGGGGTCCAGGGTCTTGCCCCTTTGTGAGGCGCCTAGCGCCAAGTTTTCAATTTTTTCTTATTACACAGTCATGTACTTACTGTCTGCATTAAACGACCAAAAAATTTACTCGTGAAGGTCTTGATGATTTTCTTAAATTTAAAAATGAGTGACTATTACGACAGGGAGGGACGTAAAAGGAAGTTGCTTTATCCGTTAATGTAGACGGAACAAGTGTAACAGAAGCCCTTTTAAAAACGTCCCGGGATTCCCGTCTACCCTAACATTTTATGCGAAGCAGAAAACTGAGAGAGGGAGGAGAGCTTAGGACGATTATTTTAAAAGTTGAAACGTGCAAAATGGGGGTTTTTCCGTTCTCAACATACGTTTGAACTTTCTGTTGGTAACGTCAGCTGTACAGTAAGTTAAAACCGGGAATGTGGCGGATTGTTACTGTTAAAAACTTGAATACCGTCCACATTTCTGTGGTGCTATTCTTTGAAAAATTCATTCGTATTTATAAGCCAAGCAACATAAGGTTTCTAGCGTCATTAAATCCCAGAGAGCTGCTAATGGTGTTATTCTCTTGTTATCGGATTTTTGAAATCCACATATCTTGCAACGTCTTGAGGGAGCATAAACTTTGTTTTTCTCGTTAGATGGCAACGGTTCATTATAGAAAATAATAAACCAAAAATAAAGGGATTCATTACCCATGTGCATCGTGTTTTCACATCTATTCACAAGCACCTTTAGTACCCAATGAATTAACCCAAAAAACCTTATTTATTAAATGCTCCAGGATGCTTCTCTTCACCGTTTGATGGAAGTTACACAGCACTAAACGTGATAAGGAGTTCTCACTCTGTTCTCTCTGCCGTAGTGAAATTAACGCATATAAATATTATCTTTCTATAGGAGTAAATCTACCACCGAATTAAAACATATACATTTCCCCTAAGTTTTACGAAGATCAGAAGGACAGGTAGGTTTTTGTACATATCTAGAATTTAAATACTGCACAGAGTCCGACTTAGTGCTGAATCAAATCAATCTTAACTTTGTAAAGGGAGCAAAATGTTCAGTCCGTTCATTGACAGTTCATGAAAAAATAACTGGCTCTTATCCATATCCTACTGAATCCCAACGGTTATAACTCAATCTAACACGTTTCAAATGAATGAATAATTTCATAAACACTTAATAAAAACATCCTGATATTGTTGAGATGCCTGTGTAGAGACATCACCAAGGATTAAACACGATTTTTAAATATTAACCCAAATTTGGGTCTACTTAAACTGACAGAGGACTTTCGGTTCCATAATTGAGTCCCATCTCAACAGGAATTCTTTATTGAGTAAAGGGATCTACTGCAGTTGCTTACATATATTTATAAACTTCAATCGGTCAACGTATTGAAAACGTCGTCTCTGGGCCCACTTGAACGAGATGGGTAGCCGTAAACATATTCTAGTCTTCTTCTTGTGAATGTAATGAAACGAAAATTATCATTTTTCTTATCTGTTTTCTACAATAAGTTCTGAAAGGAATAATATATATATATATTGAATACCTGTTAAATTTCTCTACATTCCGTTTGATATAGCACTTAGTTTTAATCTGTAGAGTCGGTTTCCAAGGAGCTTTGTGAGAGCCTTATTGAGAGAATTAGGGATGAGTAAAGGCGTGACTGGTTATCTCGGGCGTCGTCCTCTTCCTCCCGTACGTTGGGGTGTCAGTTGGACAATGTAGTTCCTGTTGCTGACCTGCTTGATCCACGATGAACCTCTGGTTTTACTTTGCCGATCCTACGATGGATTTTGAAAATACAGAGCGAGACGGTTGCACTGAACTATTGGCTTGCATGGGATCATGTGCGTGTGGATTGCTCTCTCTGTAATTACGGCGTGAAGGAGGATATTTTTCATTTTATTGTAGTTTTCCCAATGTCAAGAGAGTACAGAGTCAACTGTTGTTGAGTTAGCACAATACCAGATAGGCTGATGAGACGAAGCGCGCTTATGCCAGAAAACAAGAACATGCTACCAGAGCAGTAAAAAAAGAGGAGAGAGCAGAGTCCCTGCAAAAATGGCAGGAGAGATGGGCAGCTGAAACCCGGGGAAGGTGGACAGCACGTCTGATTGGGGAAGTGCAAAGATGGACAGAGAGGAAACAGGGCGACGTCAATTCCTATTTAACCCAGTTCCTGACGGGGCATGGATATTATCGGTCGTTCCTAAAGAAAATAGGGAAGACTTCCGAGGCAAGGTGTGTGTACTGCCGAATGGGGGACGATGATGTAGAGCACACATTCTTTATGTGCCCAAAATGGCAACAGGTAAAACAGAGAGCGGTTGGAGTGATGGGTGATTTCGGACCAGAAACAGTAATTGAGAAGATGATGCAACCTGTGGAGAACTGGAGTAGAGTCAGGAAGTAAACAGAAGCTGGGAATGAGCCAGGGTAGAAATTTTGAAGAGCAGGAGGACCCTCACGAGGTTAAAAAGGGGACTGTCCCGAAGTAATGCCAAAAAGCAGTCCCAGGACAGTCCTAAAAGAAGAGAGGAACGGTGTTTTTTAGTCGGTATGCTACGATGGAGACCCCGACACAAAGGGTGAGGGGGACACATCTTTTGATATACCCCTCACTGTCAGTCCAGTAATGGATTTTCCACCAACCTCTACAAAAAAAGCACAATAGCAGAGATTGATTTTGTTCATCTCCTAGAAAATAGAAATCAGCGGATTAACTACGCACATGATGCGTGGTCCAACCGTAAGGTACTAGTTAATGAGTTTAATTGGTAAAGCAATAGGCAATGTAGCTTTTTATTCCATTTTGAATACGTTTATCTCATTGATTTCCACATGGGTCAACTCTGGCAAATAGCCCAAGGCTTTGCCTATTTTTAGTTTCGAAAAATTGTTTAATTTTGTTTTGTATTTGTTCACATTTTTTTACGAGTAAATGAAGTAATTTTCCTTCTTCTTCTTCAGTTTTCTCACGATGGTCTCAACAGCCAAATAAACATAATAGTTGATTGAGAAATTGATAAATGCTGCAGAGAGAATAAATTGTTTGGTGTATTAAGTTACAGAAAAAATCTGATTTCCCTTCAAAGGTAAAAAAGAATATGTAAGGGAAATTGATGTGAAAGTATTTTTGGTGAAAAGAAAAACCTATTCACATTATCTAAATAATACTTTCGAATGAAAAAAGGAGTTTGAGGGAGGTAGGGCTATATAAATTCATACGAGGGTAGCAAGTCAAGGGTTGAAGTATAAGCTCCTTTTCACAACTTCCTTCGTCCTCAACCTCACAAACTCCCTTTACCTTGCGCCCGGTTCAACCTACGATTACATATTTATGGGAGGGAAGTGGTTGAAAACTCTCGGATAGAGACGAACGGCGCCCCTTTTGCTGAGTCGTAGTATGAAGAGGTGGGGAGGCCTCTAAGGAAAGCGGATTACAGAATAAAGGCAGCAATGAGGATGAATCTGGGGGTCTTACTTTAGGTCAGTAGAGAGAAAGGTGGGAGGTTGAAATCCGTTCGTACGTGGATAACTCCGTTTGTTCCTCTATTCGCAAACATCCGTGCCATTGATACAAAACATTCGCCTTGAGCAAATGTGCGGTTTGATCGACTTTATTGCAATTCAACAAAGTTCAGATGTCTTGATGACAGTTAGGGGATTGTAACTTCACTGATCATGATTCAGTTGTAAGTCCGTTGTTTTATCGCGTAAATACAGGGAGGGCTCAGCATCTCCTTGAGAGGTATGAACTCAGGAAGCTCACTTTAAAACCTCCCTTAAAGGTTAAAATCCAAAAACGAAGAACTTGGTTCAATCGTCTTATGGATCCTGATATTAAAGTTTCTGCTGCCGGTTTTCACAGTTGGCTTTCTCCTGAATCATTAAATATTTGACAAAGATAGATTTTAGCTCTCTAATCTGATGAAGCTTGAGACTGCTGATCTGATTTCATTTATCTCTGGCCTTCAAGTTAATTCGAATTTCAAACTCTCTTTTGGTTAACAGGGCAGAATTCAGAACAAACAGCTGAACCGGATGGTACCCGCGTTTTCATTCCTCTCATATCGTTTCATAAGAAAATCACAATCCAATGCTTACTTCCAAGAGCAGACAAGAGGGAATTAATCTGTCGCTACTGGTTGGGATTTATATCTTCATATCTCAAGATGACTCCCAATCGTGGAAAAATCTTGTAACTACATCCTATGTTACATGAGAATTGATTGACTCGATTTCAAAAGCAACTCTTAAAACAAAATTCATCAGCAATTATATCAGCTGACATGATCCTCTCATGACACTAAACGATTGTTACCATGTCCAGCCACGTTCACGTCCACATTCGTGTTTATGTTATTTATCAAAGTTCTGGCCGTTGAAGGCAGCGAACGGATGAACAATCGTCATTGAACATAAAGCATTCCAGCTGGGCTCATTCGATTCTTCGAAGGCACGTCGTCCGACAATAACGGACTGAAAAACAATTCTTGAAATTTGATTCTTGAAATGTTAGCCATTTGATTTCACCCTTTAGGATCGACTGAGATCGATGCCGAGAATTCAGTACCAACTGTACCCAAAATGTTTAATTTCCGACGATAGAAAGATTTAAAAACAAATCGATTTTTGGATTCTACACATCTTGAAACGTAAAACAGCAAATTTTGAGGAGGAGACATGTTTTTTTTCTTGGTTTATAGCAAAGGTTCATGATTGAAAATAATAAACTAAAAAATCCAAACATACAGGAATTTTATTTTGTAGCATTAGCTTCGGGAGCTCATGTGTTCTGTTAATAACGTAAATCGTTCCTCACGTGCTTGAACTCATTTTCGTTATATAGAGCAGCAGTGTATTAATAATACACGTCTTAAGCGGAGTTTAACATTAGGTTTTGTTAAGTCCATTGCTAAACAGCGGTAATTAGCATTTCCCGAGCATGCATCTGACATTTCGAGGCTTACGGGCCTTTGTTAGCGTGCGCTTACCCTTCCTTCCGGGAAAGCACTGAGTTCTATCTACACCCAGCGAACACCATGTTCTATTACACAGAAAACCATGTAGCACGATGCTCTCCCTTCCCCCTCAAAGCTCAGCTTCCTTTCCCTCCTATGACGTTGTGCGCCAACCAAACACGTTCCCTGGGTGGATCTTTGCCTCCCAAAGGAACCGCAAAAGGTAATCCTGGTGTTGAGTCTACTGCGGGGGCTCCTCTGTGGGTGGGTGATTACTCCGTTTATATTATCCCGCTTTCCAAGTAATGGCTCGCAATGCTGCGGAGATCACACGATAAATTAAACATCGTGTTACCAGTTACAGAGGACAACGGGAAAGTAACGAATAAGTGGTTCAGTTGTAATCGAGTTACCTACTTTATAAAGCTAATAACTTACATTAGGCACATGTAGAATATAAAAACACCTTATATGAAATGAGAAGGGGTTTATGAGCTTAAATGAACATTATAACCCCTAATAATGCCTAACATAATAGCTGGATACTAATAATATCTCATTAGTGATCTCATTGATAGCTTGGGACCGAACAAAAGTCGAGCGTCAGCGCAACATTTATACATTTATTGTAAAGAATGATTGGAGTATGAAGTATTGAAGTATTTTTCGGGATTAAACCCAATGACCAGAGTTCAAATATTTAGATGAAACTAATTAAAATCTTTAGTTCCACTATTGGAAATAGCTCATGTTGAGTTGTTTTTGTGGAACATATTGATTAAATTTGCTGTCTATTTGTGCATCGGATCTGCTGATGGCTCCATAAATTGTACGGCACCTTGGTAACACCATCTTGTTTGATCTTAGCATATCAAGAACTCTCTTCGTGGTAAATAGTATTGTTTACAAGGAATTTCACACTACGAATTTATCAATTACAATTTTGGTACCGGTATTGGTTGAGTGCAAATGTGGAAGAGACATTAATGAGCAAACTAACGGGATAAACGGAAAACAGTGGATGAAACTAAGCAAAACCATAGAAACGACCAAGTCATTAGGGCTAATCTAGAGAGAGTCAATCCTCCACGCAAGCGATTGAATATAAATTGAACTGCTGGAACAACCAATCGCTCATTTGGAGCCCAACCGCTGAGTGATGAATGAACCAGATGAGCACCGCAAAACGCTAGTGAACATAGCAGGTAGAGACAAGCAAGGAAGAAGCTTTGCAATGCCGACGTCAGAGCAGCCCTCATTTGGATTTTGACACTGACGCACGTGTACCTAAGATATAAGTAGTTGTCACCCTCTTTTTCAATGGTTGCCCAATTGCGGTACTTCATACAGTACAGTTTAAGGAAGCCTACTGAATTGATCAATGCCTAGAAATCCGGTATATTTCAGCAATCAATATGATTGACAGTACGTTTGCTGAATTTGTGAGCGTCACGACCCCCACCTTCACCTCCAGTATCAATTGTTCGACTCCGAATACCATGTATCTATCGAGCATTAACTCGAAATATGTGGGTCCCATGTCTATTTCTCTCATCCACCTACCTTATGCTGGGACACATGAATATCATCCAGGTGTTCTCACCACCTCTAACTCTCTTTATTTACAATCACTTTAATGATCTTGGCAATTCAATTTCTAAACCCTATTCTGACAACCTATTTTTCACACCGTGATTGTTCTCAGCATTGTGCTCTTCTTATGTACGGTAGTACATCTCTTTCTCAAATATCAAATGATTCGGGAAGTCATTTTAAAAACTGTGAATACGCTTTGGCGGACATCAAAATATTATGTGAGACAATAACCATGTATAATTTTATAGTTATCTTTGGCTTATCAGATTTTCCTACCAGCATTTTACATTTATGTGTAACAAGTCTTAGGAAAATGTGTGCGGACCGATAAAAAGTCTCGGATGAGAAATACCTAGTCGGTATTTGTAGTCCATCAGAGAAAGTATTCTCCAAGGGGATCCAGGAGAACGGAAACTGGCTGAAGCTTAGGCAATTCTCGGGGGTAATCAATAAACCCCTTGGATATTTACTATGGACCTCCTTCTTCTTTCATTATGATTCTGATGACTTCCTGTTCAAGAATGTTGATTCAACGATATTCTATAATAGTTTAGTAGCTTGTTGTAATTATGTCCAATGAAGAGTGGTAAAGCTTGTTTCGCAATACTGCAAATATATAAATTGTTTAAGTGAACGGATGATTTATCATGAACCGTTCACTTAAACAATTTATATATTTGCAGCATTGCGAAACAACCTTCACCACTGTTCATTGGACTTATAAGCATATGTTATGTCAGGACTTCTTATTATCCAAAACGTAGACTTGGAGAATTAGAACCGCTGCCAATCTGGTGTTTTATTGACTCTTTCACTTTTAGTTGCCTCAATTATTATGGAACGCTTCACTTGTGCTGAGCGTATGTGTGAAATATATTTAAGCCAATACTGCCCTTTCATTTTTTTTCATTGTGTTTCAACTGAAAAACTCAATTACAGGATTTTTTAATCATTCAGCTCTTATTTTACCAATTTGGTTTCGTCAAGATTGATGCCAGTGATTCAGGATCATACTCCACCCAACTGTTAGATTCGAGCTCCATTCAGTTCGAAGAAGTAGTTTCAGAGAAAAGTTGTGGACGACGCACAGTGGTTGAAAACGCTATTCTATGAGCCCAAAAAGATAAAAAATAAAAATGCTTCAATCTAATCGCTGAATGCTCGGGGGGCAACGTTAATACCTACATAACGATGGACAAACGCTGTTTTCATCATATCAATAGACTGTAATCTTGGCTGAGTCGACAAAGATCAAGGTGCGATTTTGCCTAAGATAATGAGGAGCGACGAGCCCAGTGTTATATTTGAAATCAGTTGTGTGTCACAAGTCCTGGAGGCAAAAGCGGTTTTCTCTCGTTCAATATGTCCAGGATAGGTAAGTAAATGCAATAATTATAATTTTACTTGTTGAAATAGCTTCGGAAACATGAGACGAATTGCGGACTCAGGGTAAATGATGAACACATCAATTTCTCTAGACTGCCAAAAACGATATTGACCTTTATTGACCCTGAAATGGACGTATATCTTTTCCTGAACAGTAGCACTAAATGTCGAATCCAGAATGAACTGCATTTACCTGCATTTGACTGGGTTTTATGCAAATTTGGTATGCAAGGATCAATTTTTTTTTTTTTTTTTTTTTAATCTTTTCCTACTTTTAAGCTCGAATATGTCCTCAACTGTTAAAGATAGGCAAAAAATGAAGATGAACAATTTTGTAGCAAATTTTGTCAGCTTCATTTTTTATTTCGACAGTTTTTTTGTGAGGCCTACCGTTTCCAAGTTAAGAGCAAAAAACTAGCAAGGAAATAAATTTACGGTGAGATTACAATTTTACTGTTTCAACTACTGAGGGTTTATCTCTCAGCCGCGGGTCTCTATTTCAGATCTACGAAGTGGATGCCCGCGATCAAGGCTGTTTCGCGTCTGGCAAGAAGAAAGCCTTGTCACGTCCAAAACACAGGCAGTTTGTGGGTTTTTCAGTTTCATACCTAGCAGTAGTTTCATACCTAGCAAGAAAGTAACCATTTATTTGTGTTTGTTGAGTAATTTTGAGTTTATTGTGTGTTATTTAGTTTGTCAAAATAATATTGGTGATGGATACTTCGTACAAATGATGTGACAAACTTTTTGAAATCACCCGCTGTTCTATTATCGTGATATTATCTACCTACTTTATGGTAAAATTTAAGTATCAGAGGACATACATTGTAAGTTCTACATATGAGTTTGATTTATAATTACTCAGATAACCTATTTTATTCTACCACGAAGCCCCTTTCAATGCTAATGATATTAGGTCTGGCAAAACTCGGTACTCAGCTTTCTCAATAATGCGTTTAACGCCACTTCTGGAAGCAATTTCAACAAACTAACTTCAGATTCGGGTTCTGCGCACGAAATAACCTCAGTATACCAAATTTTACGAGTTTACGAACCCTTTCGAGTTTTGGGCTCATAGAGTAGCGTTTTCAACCACTGTGCGACGTAGCGTCGTTCGGAAGAACGGTTAACTTTTACCCAAATTTTGGATTCTACCAACGAACAAATTTTGAGGAAGATTACATTTTATTTGTCCGATAAGGTAAAAAGGTTATGATTGAAACTCATGAACCCAAATATGAATATTGAAAACTTTCGAAATAACGCAAATGTTTCATGTTCCCTAATAATAGATATCCCTCTGTCAATGGACCAAATAAGGTCACTAGGACCGCTTACGTTTATCCATTTGCTCTCAGTCAAGTACGTCAACATGATTGTGGATTTGAAAGTACCTCAATATAACAAAAATTGCCTAGTAAAATGTGACATTGTTATGCTGAACTAAACTTATGAATATAAATCGTGTAACTGAAGGATCCAACTGATACAAGTCACCAAGAGAAACGAGGCAAAAAAAGTGGGTGGGGCACATAGCTTCCTCGTATCCATAACATGACTGTATAGATCATTGTAAATTATTATTGACTTCGTTCAATCAAGCTCGAGGCTAAAACTTTATTTTCTCTTTACTTTTAATTCACGATGACCATCTACACACCAAACCGAACAATCCCTGAAAATTTCATCGAAATCGGTCAAGAACTCCCGGAGTTATGCGTGTAACAAGGATTTCGTTTGCGCATGAACAGTGGCTACTATTGATCCGAAGGTCATGAAACTTATAGCGGACCATCTACACCCCAACCCGCACAATCTCTGAAAATTTCATCAAAATCGGACTATAACTTCGTGTAGTTTTGTCGTAACAAGGATTTGCTGACAGACAGACACACAGACACACAAGGAACCAAAATTGTTCAGAAAGTTCTAAAACGCAAAATGCGAGTGGAATTTTTGATTTTGGAGACAAAAAAATTTTCACATTTCGAAAGTGAAAACAATGCTTCCGCTATGGTGGTACACTCGGAAGCAAAACGGAAAAGGTTTTATTTGACACTTCTCCTGTTCTTAAACTGAACCTTCCAAAAATAATATTAAGTTATTGGTATGCATTGCTAGAGTCTTACCCAGTACGATAGCGAGGGTTTTGGTGGCTTTCCTCTCCTTTTTGGCGCTGCTTTTTTCCCGCTTCTTCTTCGAGGCTTTGTTCACTTTGTAAATCGTGAACCTGGAAATGAGTTAAGGTCTACGATTAATATCGCACTTTATCCATAAATTGTTATATTGGTTGGACGTCCTACTGTTACTCTCAAAATACACAGTAATGTGCAGTTATTTACATAGTGTGCTTAATACGTATCGTGCATCATTCAACTGATCCAATTCACTTACTTTGTTGTATTCAGGCTGCCGTATAAAAATGAAAACTTTTTGAACCAATGATGTTTTGTGAAATTACTACTCAATATTGTTATAAATGAGGATATAGAGAAGACATATTTTAGTACGTTTTGTGGTCTATAAATGAGCGATATTCTACAAAGAACTTTTTCCACCATAAATCCATCAGATTAAGTACGTAAATTTGAATCTGGTTCAGACATATCATCTAAACTATTTACCAGTGTGTCAGTCTGAGGAACTGAAGTCTGATTGACCCCTATCACATATTTTAAACGCATGGAAACTCTGTCAAATTTAATAATTGGTAATTCTCCTTTCAAAAGTTTTTGAACTTCATCCAATACACATCCTCAAAACCGTCTCATGTCAGTTTTGTTTTAATTAGATCTGTAGCATTATTTTTCCATAAGGAATTCGCGATTCTGACGTCATTAAATTTCCTTAAAAAATGAAGTAATTGCTGTATCTCCAAAAATCTAAAATGAACTAATTCCAAAATCGTCCTCTTCATATTTATAAACAATGTTCTTTCACCTACCATGTATTCCAAAAGAAATGGTGGATCCATTAATCATCACTTTAGACCACTTTAAATTGGTCAAATTGCTAAAAATGAGCTTGGACAATCAAAACTAAATATGTCTACTATCGAATAGGGCGTTTAAGAATAAATGCACGTGATTATGTTGAAATGTGAACACGATTAAACATTTACTTGTTAAAATGTCAATAACTCCTGTAGAAGTTGTCAGATTCCAAAAATTGGTTAGCAAAGCCTACATTATTCAGAAACAATTCGTTTTACATGAAATTCACAGTTAACAATTTCTCTGCACGCGACGTGCTCAACTTTCAAAATAATTTAACGTCAACAATTCGAAAATTCGCTCTTGCGGACAGGGAGAATGACTGGTACTCATTTTCTTTTTTGGCTTGTTTTCTTTGGATGTTATTACTATTGTCTAGCTAATACTTTGACCTTATTGAAATACCGTTGAACTACATTGGAAAGCCGTAGAACTACCGATGCGAGGATGGCAGCCCATGATTGATATATATAGTTCCTTTCTACCGTTTCTACTCCAGGGGTATTCGGCCTAAGTGTTGCAAGAATATTGCCGTATATTGGAAGGGCCAACTCGTCCATTCCATTAACTTCTTGTTATATGGTAGCAGAGCGTCGTAACAAACCACTCATCCTCCAAACGAAACAGTCAATTGTCCTTTAATTGCCCTCACTGTCCCTAGAGGCAATACCCTTTACATATTACTCCATGGAAGATACTAATTTGTCCTTGCCATATCTATTACGAGCCTCCCCCCCCCCTGCATTTAGTGTAATAGATATACCTAGTTCCCCTTCTACTTTCTTAAAACTGCTTAGCCCTGAGCATAAACCTGAAGCTTTTGGCATAATGGGTATCGTCAGGGTGTTGCAAGCGCATCACTTCAACTTTTGGAAGGGACAATTTGTGAATTCCATTCAACTTCACTTGCCAAGTTCAAAAAGCAAACAATCCTATCGCTTAATTTTGGGTATAAGGTCGAATGAAGGAATAAATGAACGAAGTTAACCAGTAATCTAACTGACAATGTTTTTGGTACTAACGTGAACGTCATTCTAAGGTTTCTTTAAAATAGGAAGCTTCAAACAATTTCAGTGAAAAATTCAATTGTTTACCGTTTTGGGAATGTTTTGGAATCCACGTTTCAAAGTCTAACATGAAGTCGATAGCAAACCAGCAAAAGTGTTGAGTAGTAAATGGTTATTTGGGTGAGGTAAAGTTTAAAGGAGAAATTTGCTTTTCTGGTGCAGACATGAAATTTACCTAGAAGCTGCTGAGGCTTTTCGCTCTTTCTTGCTCCCCGAGCCCTCGTCTTCGCTCGTAGATCGCAAGGGGTTCCGCGAACGGGAGGATCCCCTTTCTCCAGCCGTACCGTTCCTCTTGACTCCCTGGAATATGGAATGGATGAATTTATTTATCGAAAATAGCAATTATTTGGAAATGCTTCGGAAATGAACAATAGTTGAACAGAAACCCTATGATACTCATGAGTAGAATACCTTAGTAAGACCCCATAACAATATCAGAGTAATGCACTTTATCATGGACAGAAGATTTTGCATTATTTTTTTCAACCAACAATTTAACATTTGGATGAATTATTGTTGAAATTTAAATACTATTCTCAGCGTAACTTTCTTCCCAAATGTTTTAAGGTTCTAGTCCATAACTGATACAATTTTTGAGCATTACATGAGGTTTTCAAAAATGATGAGTCCGAATTTGAGGTTTAATTTGACTATTCAAATGTTCAACCTAACGTGCCACTCCTCTTAATGATAGAAAAATAAGAAACTATTTTCAACAAGATGAACCACGCTTAAAGAATTGTTTCCCAATTTTTTTTGGTCATCGACGATTTAAACATAAATTCGAAACATTAAACCTGTACCAATATGCAGTACACAAATTCTTTCAGTACGTAATACAGTACAGAAAGAATTTATTTTCAACTTGATCTCGAATATCCCGAGTCCTGAATGTGTGTGTGTATGTGTAAACCAAGGTAATAAGTGGAACTTTACTGTAAAATACGTTTTGATCATGTCCGTGAATTGGAACGATGTGCGTGTAATCCGTACGATACATTATACTACAATACACCACAAGGTCTGACAAGTCATTTACCCTGTGTATGCACGCACAGGCGGAGAACAAAAAGAAAGAACAACACTAAGCACCTTTGATAACTGAATACATTTAGAATAAAGTCTGAAGTCTGAACAAGATTTTTGCAGCCCGACGATCTTTTCGGATTCAAGAGGACCATCTGATTGAATGTTGAGCGACGGTTAACTTTAAAAAGTAGATAGTAATTGGTTACAAAAGGAAAGACCTGGAAAGCGCGCCCACACAAAAAGCAGAAACAAAACAAAACAAAAAAAAAAAAAAAAAAAAGAAAATGATTGGCCGACAGGCCCTTTTTAAGTGACACAGCGTCGAGGCGAAGAAGACATGTCAGATGATCAAGAGAAAATAATGACGAGGGTGGGGGGGATCGTAGGAGGTTTAGACAGAGAAAAGTTCAGTAAACACCTTCCTTTCAAAGCCTTCAGCTGGACGATTTATCGACCTCCAGAGTCCCGGAAAGGTTTGACGTCTGAGGGACAGAAGAAAGGGAAGAAGAGAAAAAGAAGATAGGCCAGGCCTGGTGCAGAGTTAAGAAGCGGGCATTTCCTTTTTTCGTGGCTGAAAGATTTATTATAACTGCTTTCCCGCAGCTACTATACCGTTTCTGGTTCTTCTTTCTTCAGAATGGTAAATAGTTTGTTCCTTAGCCTATTTGCCGACGAGGGGGGATTTGGAAACGCAATCCGGAAACACGTTTCCGTCAACAAACACGGAAGTGGGGAATGAGGTCTCATAATGTCGTGGGAAGTTATCGCGGGATGGAGTGCGAGAATGATTATGCCGGATTAAGAAGGCAGGGAGGAGGTTGTAAGTAATTCCTTTCAGTCACGGTTTGTTTCAAGGCCTTCGCAGTAAGAAGACCAGATGAGACGTCAGAGGCCGGGTACAAATGAGCTGGGGGAAAGGGGCGGATTTATTTCATCCGAATGGATGGGCTAAAAGGGGAGACTACATAAACAAATCACTCTGCTGGTATAAAACCATCATAAAACACGGCAATGAAAAAAAAAGTGGCAGAAGTATCGGTGAAATGTTTCATTCAAGGGAAAAGGAAGAAGAGAAAAAAGAGCTAGAAATGATACAGTTTTTTTCCAAGTCTTGGAGCAAATCGTACTGGAAAGCCCTCGTATTCGGATCATCATTGGTCTTGAGTTGAATGTTTATGACAAAGAACAGAACTCAATGAACTCTTGACTCATTATACTATAGTCAATCATATAAAGAACTCGTTAACAATAAAACAGGTTTCCCCCGTAGAATCATTCCGCCACTCTTGTTTCTGGTCTATTATTCAATCGCTTGTAATCCCTCTTGAAAAAAAAAAAAAAAAAAAAAAAAAAAAACCCCCCTTCTAACCCCCCTAGAAAATGTCATGGTTTACGTCTCTCACTTAATTGTCAAAGTTTTGTAAAAAAAGTTAAGGCTTCCAAGGGTGTAGAATCCGAATCTGCAATAACAATTTTTCCGTCCGTCCGCCGTACGCCGTACGCACGATTTCTCCCAAACGGCTGAAGCAAAAAAGCTGAAATTTTCAGGAAAATTCATCTTGGTCCGACGACGCCCCAATTCTTGAGCCAGCTCTCTCACTTAATTGTCAAAGTTTTGTAAAAAAAGTTAAGGCGGCCTAAATTTGTACTGTTTTTGAAGAACAGTCCACGAGGAATCGAATGATCCCCTCCCCGAACCATTCCCGATTTATGGCCCGATTTATGGTGCCAAAATTCGCGTTATTTTGGTTTATTATTGTTTTTGTGTTGATATCAGTAACCTAGTGACGTAATGATGTAGTGATGTAGTAATGTGGATAATGCTTTGTAGCCGATACACGGGTTGAAGCATTCCCGTAAATGTAGGTAAAACGCTACAGTTTTTCGTGACGCTGTCCGCGTTACATTTTCGAGTTTACGTAGCAAAGTTAAGACATAAAACGCTGCAAATTCTTTCACTGGGGTTTGTTATTCAATTGGCTTGCGTTCATGATTTGAATTTCTACTAAGCTTTGGAGTGTGCGTGTTTCACTGGTGATAGAGCGATTATTGAATTTCAGGAGATATGCATAGAGCACGTAAATCTGTTCTCAACCAAAATACCCATTTGGATTGATCAGTTGATCATATTTGTTGTGCCTCCTGCAATTCAATAATCGCTCTATCATCTGTGAAACACGCACACTCCAGAGCTTAGTATAAATTCAAATCATGAACGCAAGCCAATTGAATAATAAACCCCAGTGAAAGAATTTGCAGAGTTTTTGGTTACTTTTCTGTTCCTGCATTATTAATTATTGATAGATTTATAACCTAATTAAATAGATCATAATCAAACAGTAGTAGGCGTCTACACATCTCCACCTCCAGGGATAAAATTTCACACTCCCATGGGTGAAGGTGCCAGATGTATGTGAAGATCTGGCAAGATCTTCAACAAGTGGCAAGGTGGGAAGTTTGAGATTCATCATTATCTTGGATTCGAGGGCTTCTGCTGTTTTCTCTTGGAGTTGAACCATTTGGTAAACAGGTTTTAGCCTACGTACGATGTCTCTGGTTGTAATATTCGGCTTGTTGTAGATGATAGCGTTCATCTCATTCCTGGAATTTAGCGTGATCAATCAATCTGGGTAGAAGTTCTGATGGAAGGATGGGAATTCGTTCGGAGTTTCCTTCCCAATATAAGTTCAACTGGACTGTACCCTGAGTGATTGGAAACTTCAGAAGATGGTCATTTTTTTTTTTGGCCACAGTCATTGTGTTCAAATATAATACCTACGCTGAACTATTCCAACTGTATGAAACATATACCGATCAGCTGAAGGGCCCCATGGCCAATTTCTTCCCTAATCGATTAACTGTGCTGAAATATATTTTCTAGGCATCTAGAATAAATGGTATGTACTCATCTATAGTTTAGATAATGTACCATAGACCAGTAAACATAGATTAGTGACTTCATAGAAGAAATAATTCATTAGCAGCGTTTTTCATCCTTCGTTCGATAGTTTTCTCGACAACCGAAGCCTAAGATTGTCTAATCAACACGCTGTACCGAATTTAAGACCCAGAATGAGTCCCAGTGATACGATCCATCATTCATAACCACATAATAATTATTAACTAACGTTGAAGCTATTTCCAGTTTCCAGCCTTAGAGCTTAATGATAATGTAGGTATGAAGGTGCGGCTAGCCCTCTCGCTTCTAGAACTGTGCGATCTAGAGCTCCCACGAGACAATCTGCAGTTCAGCTTTGCTCTCCATCTCCCCAAAGTGAATATTACTCCTACGGCCCGTAAATCATCCAGACCTCCCTTGAGCACTTTGCGTTTCTCCCCTTTCATATCCCGATGTTCCCGAGGGTTCGCGAATATTTCATTATTTCTTTCATTAAACTTGCGTGAGAAGAAACAACGTTCAAGATTCAGCAAGCTTGACGAATTATACTGCCTATGCATATTAGATCATTCAAAGTGGATATCATTCATCATCATCATAGAACATTTCAAGAGCCAATTGAAAAAAATAATAATTTTACTGTCCAGCGTAAGCACTGAATGCTGAAACCTCTATGTATGATCGGGGTCATTAAAAACCTTAAATGTAATACAATGAAACAGATAGTTTGAAAAGTGGAAATACATGAGATCAATCAGTCGTTCAATAATCTAATTAAGTAATTTTTATACAACTGTCTTGTAGGTTTCAATAATAGCAGGTAGATTTGTTGGAAACATTCAGTCTCTCACAAGTTGGAAAATAAATTCCACCAACGTCCACCAAGCGACATTTGAACAGTGTATTTGTTTGTGTGTATGTGGCCCTAAATCCTAGAAATAGGAACTTCAGTTTTCAGGCGATCTTGATGACGCTTTCTAGAGAAATAAAAACCCCAGAAGAACGTTCATTTCAGATGGCATTTCTAGTTGTAAATAGATACTACATAATGACGATAGCATCGTTTGAGGCCGTCTTTTCTTCTTTACCAACCCAAGATGATAAGTAGTCTAGTCCTTTTGATAAGAAAATGACATCCCTCCCGAATCAGTGCTGGAGCTCTCGAGGGGTGGACTTCCCAGGAGTTGCTACCATAGCCGCAAGCCGTGTGGACCTTAGTGGAATACTAGCTCGTGTAACCAAGGCTCCGCTGAAGCCACAACAGAAGCCGCGCCTCCTTCGCACATACTTATTGCCAAAGCTAACCTTCGAGCTAGTCTTTGGCAGGCTTACTGCGAGGAGGCTACTCGAGTTAGACGGTGGAGTCCACATTCCCCTAATTTAAATAAGCAATTGATTGAGCAGCTGCGGAAACCTTCGGATCATACACTAATCAAAGTACACATTCGATTTCTCAACCATGGTGCAATTGAAAGTGAATCATTCGTTTTATAAGTTACTGAAATTTCTGTTCTATAAGTCGTTGAAAACAAAAAATCGCTTGTACATTTTCACATACTTGCGTACAGTATATTAACCGTCATGTTTCGAACTTTTGTATCCTAAAAATGCCGATTTCCGGTAAACAGTTCAGCCTACAACGTTCATAGTGGCCTAGTGGGCACAGCAAGCCGAAAACGTATAAAAACAAAGATGAACCTAAGTATTCTCTCAGAAATTAAGCTTTCTTCAACTTTCTTTCTTTTCATGGCCTTCTCGAACCACTGGGCAGAGTGTTGGATACTACACTAAGAGGTGCGGTCCGATTCGTCTACACGCGGTGCACACTGGGTACTTTACTTTTCCTGGACCGGGAGGAATCAAGTACAATTATGCTGACGCGGGGCTCATTGGATAAAATCCCGTTCTACGTACTCTGTGGTGTTTCCAGGTAATATTCTCAACCCTTGGAAGACACCCTTTCGTTAGTTAGTCCATCCTATCATATCCTCGTCATAACGTTCAGAAGAGAACTTGAAAGAACCTACGTATTTTGATAAATAACTACGATGAATTCTTTAACTTGGCCGTACCCTTCTATCGTCGGCGAGAAGTTCTTGAGGACCGTCGCCTGCAGATGCCGCATAGCCGCTGTCGTTGTTACCGTTGGGGTCGCCCCTCAGTTCTCGAGCTCCAGCCCTGAACAAAAACGAAACAAAATCTCTTTTTAATTATTTTGAGATCGTTGCAACTTTCCACTTAGCTTGAAGCTTTGGTGTTGATAACGATCTTTCTTAACCCGTTTCTAGAGCATAAAAGGGTATAGGGTGTTTGACATTGATAGAAGTACCTCAGAAGGGTACGTGAAGACCAAAGTGGTAAACGCATGATTGAATTATTGTGTTTTTGCATCAATAATCACAGCAGTGTTCGTCATTCCAAAATTGTCTTGCCGACTCCAATATGTTGATGACCTAAAATCAATCATTTCTAACAAGAATAAAATCCCCATAACCATCCACTAATACTTCCTGTAAAGGGAAAATGATACTTCTGCAGTTGGGAACGGAGAAAAATAGGTGTGACTCTTTTGATAATTATGTTTTCATCTCTCAATTTCCATACGATTTCATCTCGCGCGAATAGAAACGTACAAGCAATGTATCTTCTTCACTTAACGTTCCATAAGTTTGCTGAATCAACATAATACCTAATCAAGGAGCCAATTTAGCTAAAGAAAATTGCGTATGCAGTTGAATTCATGAATATCTGTATACCTGCTAACCACATTCAATAAATTGCCAGCGGCGGGGTCATTCACGGTGCTGTAGGACATATTCATATCACCATTTCTCAGCACCTAGTATTGAGACTTTCCTTTCAGATTTACATATCTTTTGAACAATAAGTACACAAAAACTACTGCAGAAAACTGATCAAAGGTAAACCACTTGACATTTTTTGTCAAATATTATATAAAACATGTCTATTACATTAATGCAATCGATGTGAGGTTCATCAACAGCAACGCCCAAAACGGGTGCGCATCAATTATTATTTAATAGTAACTTAACGGTTGTAACTGGTGATCATCAGCAAATTAAGCACATATTGAAATATTCAGCTCGCACATTTTAGTGATTTTTGACTTGATTTTTTGTTGACCAACTGTGCAAAAACATCAAGTGTTCTAGACCATAATCGTTGGAAAAAATAGAAAAATATTAGGTTGTTTTTCTTATTTGTACACACAGATATAACTCATCACATTATTACTACCTTCCTTCAAATTTATTTGTTCGGCCGAAAAATCGAGAATGGAGGAAATAATAATAGGATAATTAGAATTCGCGAGTGTACGGATCCTAAAATATCTTAAAATAACAGTAGCAGGGATTTCTTAGATACCAAATCAAATAAATAAATATTTGAGATTTGACACGAACAACAATGAGATCATCACGTCATAGGTGCAACACCAAAAAAAAGTAAAACCGATTAATAATAATGATTTATCTGAATTGGTATAACAATATGACTTATCGAACAAGAGGCTTATAAATATAGTCATATAAAGAAAGGCAAATATACCTATAATAATTTAATGGTCCATTTTAACCTTGAAACGGTTTTTGCGATGGGACCCCCCGCCGAAAAGCGACAGGAAAAAGTGAGACAAAATTAGCGCGTATTTTTATGATGATTTTCACTTACAACCGATCGTTGCCAAGGAAATTAATTTTCGCCATTTTTCATCGAACAAAAATTGTTCAACACTTTTTGGAAAGCTGCGAATTTATTTGACACCAGACCACATCCCTCGCTTCCAATTTTCCCCTCCTTACATCCCGGAGAACCATTGGTTACGAGTTCGTTTTGTTGACAAAACTTATTGGAGTGAAGTTCTGGCTTACATACTTATGACTTTCAGTAACTCATATAACTGTAACTGATCTGGTTATAACTGTTATAACCGATTGTTATGGAAGTTATGGTGCGAGTGTGAAAGGGCAAGATGGAGAGCCAAAAAAACTTCTGACAGAACTGAAATTATATATAAATATATATATATGTTTATAATATGGATTATTTATTTTCTGTACATGTTATAACAAAAGCGGGTTTATGTTCGAATTCGGAATGTTTTTTTATTTTTGGTTTTTTGTTCCGTACCATCATTACAAGTTATGGCCAAGATTGGTTTGTATAGGTAAAATAAGTGATGTAATATTTGGAGTCAATGTTATCTATGTCCCGAGCGAAGATCACATCGATGCACGATCCTCCTCCCTTGGGTGTATAAACCACTATATTCAATTCGAAAAAATCTTCAGCGGACCCCTTGGTTTGGGCAACCATCCTGCATATTCTCGGATTCCCTAAATCGTTTTGATGTCTCTGGAAAGATTCAGGATAGATTGGAAAGGTTCCAGGCCAGTTACCGGGGTCAGATCTTTAATTATACAATACAGTGAGAGTTACAAAAAGGTATGTTACATAATACAGTGAGAGAGAGATGAGAGAGAGGGAGCAAAACCTTTTCAAGGTACATCACATTATAGCCGTTAGGCTTTAAGCGGAAATCATCCGGGGGTGCAGGGGTCGAACTCCCCGCCGAGGAGCGCAGCGCCAAGTTTTATTTATTATTTAAATTCAACCTCAACTTTGAAGTTATTAGGCAATCCAATATAATTGTGTATGTAGGTAAATGATCAATGGGTTTTATTGTCAGAATGAGAGCTGCTCCCGTAACTTACTATGTTCCTTGCATTCAACCTCTTTTCCTCCATTTTGTACATTGATAATCCAATAGTACATCTCTCAATCATTGACCATTAATTCTAAATTTAAATAGACCTTTGCTAATTTCCTCTCTGGTTATAGAGTCTTTATTCTGACCGTCAATTGGCCCACCAGTCCTAAGTTGCTCAACTACACGAAAAGAGGGGTTTTCTTCAAGGAGTACGTATGTCAACTTCTCCATCTAGGTTATTTTTCAAAACCTTCTCACCTCTCCCTAACTTGAAGCCGCAACGTAACTTTAACAAAAGCCGCTAACCCACCCATCAGTTCACGCTTCAGAAGTTGCTGGCAGTTGGCAAACTTCGGAAGTTCACTTTTGGCGTTTTGAAGTGGTTGGTTTTTGCCGGCTTGGTTCACTTTCCTAGTCCATAATTTTTTTCGATTACTTCCCTAAATTTTATTTACTTTCTTCTTTCGGTAAATTCCAACTAAAGAAACGAATATACTCTCCTTCCATCACGGCTGGTTTTCAGTACGGATGTGTTAGATAGATAGATAGATAGATATTCAATGTTTATGGACTTCAAACTTTCACAAGTTTGTTGTACGTAGGATTTAGTTTATAAATATTCTGCCACGCTATAACTAAAAATGAACAAATAGTGCCTTAAAAAAAATTGTTTTTTTCAAAAGAAACAGCTAGCTACTTACTACTGACTAGCCTTTAATGTTGGAGAATTAGCATGGCACTTAAAGAATGGTGAATGATTAATTTTTATGACATTTAAAAGAGTGGAGGTGGTCAATGAATAGAGTACTCACGCAGTACTCAACAAGGTGTTAGAGTTTTCGAGGGTTGACTGTTAAGAAGTGGTCTAGAACTCTCCATACTGTGGTAATACCCTACCACAGAAGCATTTTCTGCTTCTGGCGAATTTGGTTAAATAACAGCCGCAAGTCACAAAACAAGTAGAAGTTGGAGGTTTAGAATTGTTGATAGGGAATCTTTTCGAAAACTGTTAAAACTGTATTTTGTAAGTTTCCTAATGTACTTTAATTTTGACTGGTATTGCCAATATGATGGAATACAGTTTGATATTGAACCTTCTCGTGGTGACGAATCTGATTTACTAGTCGCATTAAGCTAGATGGTGAAAATAAACTTTAGTGTAATTTTGAGTGATAGTGGGCCAAGAGCCGAGGAATTGAATCTCATGACTGAATGTTCGTGAGTTTTATAGCTGACCATTTTCTTCTTCTAACCCTTGGCTAGGTGGAAAGTGGATTATCCGGTCAGACAAAAACGTTGTTCCGTTCCCCGAAAAACTGTCCCCGCCGCCCTGGACTGGAGAAAAAGTGTAACATTGGTAATTTGAAAAACGTCAGATGAAGAAAAAGAGACCTTAGGTGACACTTAAATGTGATTTGAGCGTGTGAAGGAGTGTTATTAATGAAAGGGCCAGCTAAGAGCCGGATACTTTGAATCTTACAATAATTTATTTAATTAATTTCCTAAAAGGGACAGCTTTTTTGCCCAAACAGATCAGACTACTCGCCTGGAAAAGGGAGTTCTTGGAATGAAAACACCCAAGGATCCAGGGTATCCTAGATGGGGTTCAAATACTTACCTATTTGTAGTACTTCTGTAATTCTTATTGTTGAGGTACGCTGCGAGCTTACCGGCTGTACTTGGTACTGTTGAAACGAAGTCCGAGGTGCACGTCTAATCACAATTACGAGTGGCTCGTTATGTTCTTTCTCAAATCGAGTCAATGATTTGATGGAGACAATTCCGACAATGGGTGGCAAATAAAAGGAAGAGATATCAACAGTTGAACCGTCGAGGTCAAGAACTTACGACACGGTTGGTCCTCCCTAGTTCGCACTTCAATAATTCACGGTGGAATTCCATCCTGTATAAACTTATTGATTTCAATATCTTCCTGAGATTCGGAGATAGTCGAACGAACCGACGATGAAACGGTGAATTTTTCGCAACATACTGCTTGCAATATGAAATTGACCCCCAGCCGGTATCCGAGTAAATTACTACAATAGTATCATGCAAAGAAGATTATTTTCTTTGGATTGATAAACCAAAGAAAAAATTTAAAAAATCATCATCAATCAAAAGTAGTAATCATTATTGATTGGTTGAAATTGAATTGCTACTGATCAGTACAGTAATGGTCCGC
The DNA here is from genome assembly GCA_031894815.1 of Creontiades dilutus. Taxonomy (NCBI): domain Eukaryota; kingdom Metazoa; phylum Arthropoda; class Insecta; order Hemiptera; family Miridae; genus Creontiades; species Creontiades dilutus. Next base: position 1,504,532 of record JAVIWC010001866.1, on the reverse strand, counting down.
TTAACACACACAATCCGTTCTTGAAGAATTTCCGTACATCGAAATGTCCGCTCTACTGACGCACAAGATATAATGGAAATAGCGATTAATCCGTTCTCGCGTCCCAACATTCACCCATTTCAATGTTTGTTCCACCATCGACCATCTATTTTACTAATTATTTGTTTTTTATTTTTTTTCAATTGAGACGACATTACGCACGTTCCCCTCTTTAGACACTTTTTTTGGTTCCATTTTAATTTGAATTTTCACAGCTAGATAATAATAATATACACACAACACTGATAGTATTTATATAAAGAATGAAAGTAACCAGTTTTAAGAGAGATAATAACAACGATCACTTTAAATACTTATAGAGCGATTTACAGGTATAGACGGTCGAGAATGTTTTCTGCACAGGTACGAAACGATGGGTTCACTGGAACTGAGAGAAAGGCATGTTGGCGTGGGTTTGTTAAAGTGATAGTGCGTATGCGGCAAAATCTGCTCAAGAACCATTTTCTTCCACGCGCCAAACTCAAAATTCGGAAAAGTGGGTTCGCCCTAAGTTTGTATGGAAAACTTTTCATTAAGCGGACAACATTTTCAAGAGTAAGACTGTACGTTAATTGAAGTGTACGTAGTCCGAATGTGAGTTAAGCGTGGTCTTACTGTATTTGAATACTTTGAAGTTAGTTAGTTTCTGTATGATAAATAATTTGTCTTCTTCTTATGTCGCCGTCTCCGAGCGAAGGTTGGTGATCTTGATGGCGATCAACTCTCTTGATGCTGCTGTGCGGAACAGGTCGAGCGATGAAAAACCGAACCACGAACGCAAGCCATCTTCCCCTCTATAATCAGTCGAAGCACCTCATACTTTTCTCCACGCTTCACATGCCCAAAATACCAAGCTTTGCTTTACTGTGAGATGCCTTCCCCATCCTCTCAGCACCTCGACATTGTTCACCTTATCGTTCCATGGGAGCTTGAGGATTCAGTACAAGTACATTTCAAATGCTGGTATCTGTCCTTTAAATGCAAGCTTAATTTCCATACCTCACATCCGTATAGGAGAACGGACAAAACGTAGCATTGCTCAACCTTAAGGTCAGCTTGTTGCTGTCGAAGAAATTCTTCATGTTAAAGAAAACCGTCTTGGCGTGTGCGGTGCGGGACACGATTTCCTCCGTTTGGCTACACTGCACACCAACCTGAACACCCAAATACTTGTATGAGGACACCTGCTGTACCCGTCTTCCATCAGTCCACAGCGCAACTGCCTCCGGTGCCTTTGAAAAAACCCATGGCCTTTGTCTTCGCCAGATTGATGTACAGCCCGAAATAAGCGCTGCAGCCCGTCATTAGGGTTCACTTTGGGTTCCGGCAAGGATTACAGTATCATCTGCCTGACGAATACTTGAGGTGGGAACACCATTTACATGATTCATGATGAAATATTGTGTATACACAGTATTTTGGAGGTAAATAACGGTTTACAACTCAAGTTATTATGTGGCAATGAGTCTTACTGAAACACGGTACTACATTTTCAGAACTCGCCATGACGAAATGATGCAAATAAGTGTGAGAACTGAAAAAATGCAAGGAAACATTTTGGGGGTAATACTGTTTAGTAGGTACCCATAAGATGGTATTATAGTTATACGTTAAGGCAGGGAAGCTCCAGGGACCCATACTTTCTCTCACGACGGCCCTTATCAGCTTATATTTTTTTCCTCCTCCCAAGTTGTTCGTTCCTTGTTTTTATTGTTATTACGTGATCGGGTCTAATGTGTTTTTCCCTACCCTCTCGACCGTTTTCCCAAGCTACCCCATTCCGCACAATAACCATCTTTTTTGGAAACATCATCCGGACCCTTTTACGCCCTACGTAAAAACTCATTTTTAGAGACACCATATTTCCCACCGTCGTCCGTTGCAATAATTGTGGCAATTCCATATCATTTTACCTCGACCGTTTTCATGAGGTCTCTAAGTTTCATTGATAGGTTTCTAATGCTTGTTTTACACGTTTTCTAATTTTACAACATGATACGCAGAAGCTACTAATGAAACTACGGTGTTAAAATTGAGATGCACTTATTTAACAGGTCATCCCCGCCTTCAAAATTTGGGCGAGACCACTAGAATTTGTGAAAATAATTTTATGTGACTTAAAATATTAGTGTATGTGCAGAGTGCTTTTGTCATCGAGGAGACTTATGGGAGATCATCCAAACCATAACCCGCACATTCACTTAAAATGTCATCAAAATTATATGAAACTGAAAGAATAAAGCTTGTTACAAAGTTGCGGAAACACAGCGAGCGCGTCCTTTTTTTTATTTTAAAATAAACTAGTTTCAAAGGCGGAAGAGGCTCACCATTAATTAAAATCGAAAAAGCCAAATGCAATAAAAGTGGGGAGGACTCCAGGTTCAACTGACGCCAACCCTAAGGATTTGAAAGGTTTAGGAATACGGAAGAAGAAAAGAGGGATGCAACGAAGTGCCCCTATAAATGACCACCAGTTGTGGTTATGAACCCCGAAGAAAGCGGGTGGTGATATCACGAACCACTCCCCCGGAGATAAACCATGTGCACACAAATACAAACACATACATTTCATCCCCCTAAAGTAAAACAAAGATTCCGTTTTCTATAAGGCTCACAAGCAATAACGTGACATATTATCAGGAATTTATTCCTCTCAGGTAAACATTACTCACCGGCGGTCGTTTTTTCTTTAAGCAAACCCATCCAAACTCATTTTCTTCTCATGAAATTTATGTATTCCCATGAGAAGTCCTGTTACTGGATTAACGTTTTCAACACCACTCCAATCGCAAAGTGGATGTTGATATCCCGTTGGAGTACGATTACATAGGTACTTGTTTATTTCTCTACATTGATGAGATGTTTATTCATTTGATGGTAACGCTTTACTATCTTTGTTGAGAGCTTTCTTTATTTAACAAAGGACTTCTGCAATCGCTTTCTCAAAATCGTAAGGTTGAAGGGAATGGTTGGTGATCAACTGGCTATGTGTGAACGTAAAATTTGTAAACGTTTGTGTGAATTGAGTTAAGTTTTCAAAAATTGAATAAGTTAACACATGAAGTTCCTTCATAAATTCCACCCTCTGGTTTTGATAGTTAATACGACAATCCAGTGATTATTGATTTGGTTTTATATCAATGTTAGCGAGCTTTATTGCCCATTTGACGTTTCTGATACACAATGATATTCATCATAAAAAAAATGATACAAGGAAAAATGGATTTCTTGCTCTACTTTAGTGATCAACTAAACTAACTGTCATTCAACCAAAAACCTTAAGGAACAAAACGAGTGGTAAGTTGGGTGCAGCTCATAGCTTCGTGTTGGTAACATGACTGAAAAGATCATTTAAGTGTGGAAATAAACTTGAAAGATCATCATGCGGTAAATATCAAATACAAGCTTTTTATAAAAATTCAAGGATGAAAATGCCAGCGAACATATTATGTAAAAGTCACGCTAACCCTGTGGCGGATGCAATAATGATATGATCTAGTTGGAATCGATATTACATGATTAAATCTGCTTCGCTTACTTACTCTTCAATTTTGAGCAAATTGGGCCACTAGAACCTGAGGGTTACATGTTTGGGTATGCGCTGACTATTGATTTTTGGGAGGCGAGATCGGTAACGGACCATGTACAGTTTTTCTAGCACATTCCCGGTGTGTGTCATCAAAATCGGATAAAAAATGTAGGAATTGGGATTTTACAAGGATTTTATACATAAAATGTTATACATGTATAACACGATCATATTGAAATTGAGATGGCTCCGAATTTGAGGGATATTGGTCCACTACGACCTGAGACAATAATTCTAAGTAGATTTTACGTTTACTCCAGTGCTTACTGCAGCATTGATTTTTGAGCGATGAAAGTCATAACATACCATTTGCAGCTTAATTCGTACATGTTCTGGAAATTCCATGAAAATCGGTTGAAAACTGTAGAAATAAAACTGGTGAAAAGGATATACCTACACATGAGAGAGGGGCAGACAGAGAAAAACACACATGAAACTGTGGTATAAAACGTGTTACGTGTGTTACGTACGAAATTGAGCCCTGGCCGCCCTAATTAAATTTCAATCTGAGTTGGTTTCAGTAACTGTGGAGACCTGGAGAGACTCCCTGCACACAAAACTCTCCGAGTTAATTAAATTATCCGAACTTCTAGTCGGATAAGCGATTGCGGCTAATCGAAATCGGAATAGGCCTTTATAATGATCGATCTTGGTGGGGGTGAACAAACGAGAAGCCGAGTTAAGTCACTTCTGTACGGACTAGACCTCGTTGAAAGGGCGAGTGCCAATAACGGATAGTCACATGCAAGGATCAACTACTCTCCACCGGGGCCCAACTTCGAGTTTAACTGGAGAAGGTATATTGGATTCCTGGCCGGATCACTCAGTTGGATGAACTTGAATCAGGCTTTGAGATTCCAAGGTTGTTTGACCCTATAATGCCAAAGAGAGCAGAATCAGGCTAGAGGTTAAACAATGAGACTTCTCTTTATCCATGGGGTTTCATCCTTTCAACTTGAAGTAATCGCAAATATCTGGTACAATTCTTGGAAGTGGTAATATTTTTGTTTCCAAACTTCAGGATCGCTATTTGTAGACAGGAGAATAAGGCTCATTGCAGAATTCATTCGTTCTAAAATTGTCTAAGCAAGGGTAGAATTTTCAAACTTCGATATAGACACTAGGATATGATTTCAGCCAGAAGAAGAAATCCTTGGCTTCTGGATGTTTCTTTGCAAATTCCTTCTCGAAGTTTGAATTTCTCCTACCCTAGTCGGCATCACAGTTTTCACTTCGGAACAATCACAACCCCTTGGTTTGATTAAAAATGGAGGTTTGATGAGTCAGAACAAGAGTTAATCAATGACTCACATTTTTGGAGTATTGATAATTACCCGTAGAAATGATACTCACACATACACACAGCCACTCACGCAAGTTGTTCAGAGTGCCTAAAATACAAAATGGGAATGGAGAGTTAAGTTTTGGAGAATAAAAATGAAATCCCGAAGTGAAAACATTGCCTCCCTTGAATATAGGTACCATTCCAAGTTCGTAGGTCCGGGTCAAAAAGGGGCCAGACCTACCCCTCCTTCAAGACCTGACGGTCGTGCGGGTCAGGTATAACCATCGCGCCGTCCAAACCACTATTGTTTCCAACGCATGTATCAAAACAAAAACTATCAAAACAAATACCGGCAACAATGGTGTTGCTCCACAAGGCACAACTAGATTACGTTATTGTACTAAAATCGAACATCTCATTCGGTTGATAACTTGGGCTTCTACAGAATGAACAGGACTTTAAGACATGAACGCTGATCCATGCGTACATAGTAGCATGCACATCCTCTTAGCATCCCATAAACTTTGAAAACAATAGTCTGTACCAATACTCTGTGACGTCCATGAACCAATACGAATTCCATGAAGGCAAACTGTTCCAATAATCTCAGCGCACAAAAAGTACGCCCGCTTCATGGTCAAGGTTGTCTCAACATTCTATTAAATGCAAGAGAAACAAGACACTAGGGGCATCTGAAGAAAATGAGTTCGCCGGTGAACTTGTTTCGCCATTTCATTCGTCCCAGGAAAGAATGTAGGTCACCGTTCATTTCCTAGTGTGTTCATGTTGGCTAGCTCGGAGTTTTTCTTCTTTTTTACTTTCCGACGGTAATGAAAAGGGAATGTCGGCTATTGGCTTATTTTTTCCGTCCACCACATGTGTCCAAGCTTGAACAAACTGGCTTAGTTCAACAGAACAAACCAAACTCTTTGGTTTCTGAGAATCGAAATGAGATAAGTTGGCAAATTGAAAAATAATATGACATAATATTCACAACCAATTAGGTTCACCAAGTCGAAGCGCTGCTTGGTGCGGAGGGGCTTGATGCCTTGAGGGAGATCGAGGTTAAGGCGTTTCGCGCCCATGTAGAAAGGTTGATTTCTGGGTTGATTACAATATCATTCGCTGAGGATTACATAAAGGTTCAGGAATCCAGATTCAACAAATACTTTCCTCGAATGGTATCTGGGGGGCAAGGCACGTCTACATACTTGAATTATCAGGGATTGACGCTTTATGCTAAATGTTTGGTGGTACAGGTTCGTTTGGCTGGTCATAAGAGGGTTTCTCTTTATCTCACAGGTATTAAAGCGGTATTTGTTGGGGATGCTCTTGTCCGATTTGTAACACTAGAGAAAAAGATACCATAAGCCACCTTTTGTGCAGTTGCCCCATTTTCAGAGGTGAGAGAAGAAAAGTATCTGGGAGGCACATTGCTGGATGAGGAGCGTCTGGTTGGTTCGCTTAGTGTTATAGAGCCCCGAAATTACAAAAGACGGCTATCAGGCAGCGACAAGTAATTATTAATTAAGGTTTTTTAAGTTTATGATTTTTAAAATTGTTTTGTGATTTTTAGTTACATAGTTATAAGAAGCTGTAACAAGTGAAGTGAGGGTTTACTTTTTCTTTTAGGAAGATTGAAGGTTGTCGGGAATTATTTTTGTTCTATTAAGGGCGAGTTTGAATTCCCCTGTCCGACCTCCACGACGGACCAAGCTTCCTAGTGTTCGCCCCGGCTATATCTTGCAATTTTCCCCTTCTAAAATTGTATAGCAAAATCTCTTTGTTTTACCTCAACACCCCGTGGAAAGGACAAGTTCAGTGAAGACTAGAATTTCGGTTAAATTAAACACTACTTTTCTTTATTTGTACAATCTGAATCTTTGATGCCACAATGCCACGTACCAAAAGTTCGGTAACTTGTGAAGGTCTGAAGGTCGTGTTGAGGAAAGCCGCTTGTGGGTTGGCTAGGCCTGGTGCAGCTTGGGCTGAGGTTCTTCCAAGTCCGGAGGGTCTTCCGCAGGGAGGAATGATTCGCTCACTGCCCGAAACAATCGGTTCGTAAATCAGACGAGGAATGATTTTTCCGAACTGTTCTCGAGGAGCCTTTTCCGAATCCTGGAAGGAGGTATTTTTTTCCGCTGCTGTGAGTAGTGGGGCATCAACGGCTGAGCTTGTTGACAAGCTCAGCAGGTCTGCCCTTTAAACTAGGCGGGAGCGCCCAAGTTCCGTTTCCAGTGGGTTTCCCTTTCAGGCCGGGTTTTCGTTAAATTCGTTCCTCACAAAGGTGTTTTTGATTATACCAATATGGTCTATAATGATCAGTGAGAGCATGTGTGGTCATTTTTGTGTATTTTATTTATTGGCTGGTGTGGTCGCCTTTTTGTTTTGTTTATGTGTTTTGTGTACTCCTTCTGAGGAGTTACATTAAGGAGTTAACTTTGGCTTATTCAAATAAAAATTCATTTCATTTCGTTTCAATACTCACAAACAAACTTGTTCACTTTTTACCCAATTCATTCATTCAAAACCCTCCATTATGAATACGATAGAGGCCCTTACCATTCATTACAGTCGTTATGAAGTGAGAACCGGTAGTTACAACTGAGTAAAACAGAATGTTGTCTATATTTCCACGAAAATAAGGACTTTCACAGTTGAATCGATTTCGACGGTTATGTCATTATCAGTAACAAACATAATTGAAGGTACATGACATAGCACATCTTATATAGATGAAAGGAGATGAATCCTATGCGTTCGGGGAAGTGACGGGGAAAGCGAATCCGATTGATTTCTGTCAGAACATTCCACCTCCCACAACTTTGAATTTCCTTATTAAAGAGAAAAAACGGCGATAGTACAACTATAACCAATGTTAATTTATTTAATTTTAATTATTACAGTTCACCAATTCAGTGGGGAACCACAAAACCAAATACGTTAAATGTATGTAACAAAATACATTAAATATCAAATTAAATAGGTAATAAAATTTGTATTACTTATTTAATTTGTTATTTATTTAATATAATATTATGTACTATATCAATTGGATGACTTCAATGAAAAACAGTATTACAATAATTGGATAAATCTAATGAAAAATTGTGAATTCAAAAGCAAGCAATTAGTTTGCGGATCTTATCATTCCATAAAATTAATCAGGTGCTCCTTTCTATGATACATTTTTATTTCATACAAATTTGATCAACGTTACTTGTGTTAGATGCGGTGGGATGTTGGAGATCAATCTTTAAACTAGATTAGCAACCTACTTTCAAGAAATGATTGAAGATTTGTAGAAAGGTTGCAAAAACTGTAGTACAAGGCCTTCGCTGCCTTCTAATACTTTCATTTTGTTGTGTACATACAAGGGCCATGTTCACTAAAATTTACTTTATTCTGAAGTTTCTACGATTGTTCTAACTATTTTTTGTGTGTATGTGTGTGCGGAATTGGACTATTTAGCCGATCTTGTATTTTTTGTTTGAACTACAACCAATTTAGGAGATCACAAGAACAATTAGGGGATATGTTTTTATAATCATCACCCAGGATATTTATATATATATTTTTTATATATATATATATTTTTTATAAAATATTCCGTTGAATGTAAGAGCCTATTTGCATCTTTGTCTTCTTTAGGAGATTTTGGAAGGAACTAATACAGTATACGTCGTTTTAAGGAATTGTCTACCGCCTTGCTATGTCGGAAACGCTTAATATTCCACATTAACGCCTCTCGGGTGAGGGAAAGGAACTTCTGGCTCCTTCCACCTTTATGAATTATTGCGGATGTAATGCGGATAATTTTCCAGGAGCCTCAGCAGTTTTCGGAAAAGTTTCCCCAAATAAACACGTCAGGCGCACGCTCTACTTATGATTTTATCCTCGGGGTTACCTCTCGGCAGCGCTTTCAACCTCTGTTGGATGTTTACAGTGAGAAACTTCACCTTTCCTCGGAGAACACTCCCCTGGAAGGAAGCGAAATTAACACATTACCCCACTTTTGTAACGAAGGTAATAACCGGGCAGGTAGAATACTCCGGGAATTTCAAAGGACCATCCAAGACTTCATGTGAACTACACAATAAATATGTGTCAACTCCGAATCCGAACCATGTTTGAGTTTAAGAAAGTTTGAACGAACGAAACTTTCCGAAGCTGTTGACGTTTTTGGATGAGTAAACATTACGTGTTGCGTAATATTGAGTCCAACGAATGTTTGAGTAAATGTTTGTTACTAACTTTTAATGAAAGGACCAGAGTAGGTATTGAATTTCAAAATGGGGGCACCGACAAAACGTTTTCAATAAGGGTGAAGAATTTCTGGATGTGTTATCTGTATTCGATGTTGGAGTTATAATTCGGAGGTGATGGAACGGACAAGTTGAAATTTCCAAGGTCCACCCCAGGGTACCCATGAATCCAAAACCTTCAGGTTTCTGCACAGATTTGGCAGTTTCAATGAATGCGAAGGGCGAACCTTCCGTATCTATTGCACTCTCGGTGCTTTCATAATACAATGAGAGTTGAGGGCCGAATATGTAGGAAAGGATTAAGATAGGCGGTGCACGACTGAACAGTGATCTTTAAAGTGTAATATTTATTATTATTCCTAGTGTGTTGCACACAACGCATGTATTCAGTTTATTTGACTGAATAAATTATCTATCTATCTATTGCCTTTTTTGCCCACGCGTTAGTACGAGATAAGGAACGTTTTGATATTGAGAAGACGAACAAAATAATGACTCGGATATCTCTACCACTCTTTGGCGAGTAAGATTCATATTTCTTTCCAAATCTATGTAAAGGGCTGACGTTTATTTTCAAGACATTTGAAATACAATTACATGGGATGGATCTGCTGGAGGATCCCCAAGGTTACTATCCTCCCCTCCAAAATCGACTTACTCTAATAAAAATGTAATGTAACGCTAATCGTTTCAAACAGTACTCTATCTATGTACTCTTCTAAAAGGTTAGGAGATGACTTTATCAACAAGCGTTTGGTTTAGCAAAGCTGACGACCACTATTGAAAATGTTTATAATCTGTACTGTTCTTTGTAAATTCACTAAACGAAGTCGGGTTCAGAATCAAAATGTTGTTCTGGAATCTTTCAGTCTCACCACAAAGGGCAAGTGGTGGTGATTTGATTTTAACTCCAACTCACCCCACGATATATAATCTAGACCTAATTTATGATCTTATATGTCAAGATTGTTCAATATCTTTCGGGAAGATATAAAACTCATAGTGCAGATATCTCCTCACAAAAGTAGATCAAATGAATAAACACATTCAGTGCTTTCTTCGTGCTTCTCCTTCTACTACAACCCACTCACCAAGTGGAATAAATAGGAGCACCAGCGTTGATTATTTATAAAAAAATTACCCCCCCTCTCTCTCTCTCTCTCTCTCTCTCTCTCTCGCTTTCTCTCTTTCTCTCTCTCTATCTATCTATATCTATCTCCAATAATACATTTTATTATTATTATTATTATATATTTCAAAGTATTTCGTTAAAACTTTATCATTATTATTATATATTTTTTTATATTTTAATCTTTTTCCTCTTCTTTGTTTGTTTCCGTAGATTTCCCTGTTTCCTCCTCTTCCCATTTGTCAAGACTGAGTGGCAAGGGGGATATGTGAAAAGAACTCAGTTGATGAAGATGCATTGAGGCAAAACGTTCTACGTGAGTTTTGTTTGTTGTCATCGTGTTATCTGTCGTCTCGTGTATACGTCTCGAGTATAGTATGTTATCTTGAGGAAAGAATTGAAATGATGAAACACTGCAGTCATAATTTTCTTGCAACTCTTTTCACCTCGAATGCCTCAATACTCGTTGCTGAGTCAACTGTTGCTCTCTAGTATTATAGTCCAATTGTAATATGATTCTATTGTACCATAATCCAATTATAGTAGGACTGCATTACAGTCCTATAAATTTCGTTCGGTTTGTTAACAGTTTGGTGGTTTCAAAAAATATATATTTTTTTAATCAGTTTTTCTTCCGAAGAACAATTTGTGTGTATATGTATATTGAATTTGATTGGGTTTGAATGATAAACTGGGTATCAAAAGAAATATTTCCTGTAAGCATCAAAATGTTATAAAATATATATTTGTCGTCCATTTATATATGGGATATAGTATAGTCCACAACATGAGAACCATAATCTACTTATATATGAACTTATAGATGTATGGTATTACTGATGATAACTCTCCTTAGAATTGGGATACAAACTTCGTTCTTCAGCCACAAAATTAAGCCTGCCTAAAGAAAGAATGAGATGTTTCACATCACTTATTGATCTCAGTACACCGATAAAATTTAATAAAATGTGCAAAGAATGAGTTATGCAGCAAAATGTATTCAGTATCTAGTATCTTACACGTCAAATAAGGTTGAACGTATTTGATGTCAGAACCAAATCCGCTTCCGAGTACGTCATCATTGAGCGTGTACACACTTCGTCTCGGGAGGGAACGTCTGAGAGAAATGCCTACTCTTGAGAGAAACCCGCCCTTACCAAAGCAAAACCCCCGCTCCTTTCGACTCAAGCATCATCACTAACCCTTTTCCAGTCTCAGCCCCACCACACAGTCCTACAAGCGCATTAACTTTACGACTACATCCCCCACCGCACATCAATTTTCCCTTAAAGGATCTCACCCCTCTCCCTACCCCTAACCTCCTCCGCACCACCCACGACGTCCTCTTTAAATTACCCTCGACATTTTTCATGCGCGTTTTTGTAGGAAGGTTTTTTTCTGCCGCGCTATGAACTCTGATTGTGTTCGGTGTCGTAATGGATGGAACGTGATGGCTCCTTGAGGGCGGGTTTTAATGCGTTTATTGTTCCCGTAGCGGACTAATAATTAATAAATGGTTCGGGCTGAAGCTAAACTAGTACGCACTTTATTTTTCTACTGAAGTCGGGAAATGAATACAGCTGATTGTTTTCTCTTTTTTTTCTTCTTTTTGGAAGGCTGGCAGGTTTTCTGTGAAGGGTTGAATACCTAACTCATCAATCACCACAAAACTCGTTCGTTTCGCTTAGCCAACCTACTAACAAACTTACCAAGGTTTTATTGTTTGTCTCCTCAAACAGTAAACATTCATCATTCTCAAACTTCGGTTTAGTACATATCGTAGAGGAAGAGTGTAGCTGGAATGACTTATTTTGTACAAACCCTTAAAACGTTATCCCGCTAAAATAATTTTTTTAGTATCTTTCTACTCCCCCTTTTCTTTTGAGCTAAAACTTCTGAGCTAAAAGCTTTTCTCCGTCCAAAGAACCAAAACCTAACAACTAAACAGGAACGAAGCGATGCTAAATTGACATATCAGTTGACAATGGTTTTGAATTTATAAAATCATTTTCAATTTATTCCAGGAGAAAAAGTTGATGCACTCGACAAAAGTACATTAAATTATGATTACCTCCAAAATTTAATAAGCGTGGGCTCAGAAAAAGAAGTCGAAAAAATGTTTTTCCACCAGAATCAAAATTGTCTTTTTGCTTCTTGTGTTTCAGGGGTTTGATTCCCTGCCTGTCAGTATATCTATATGACTATGGCTATCTTTTTTTATGACCAAAACAATACTGTTTCTGAGTAAATAAGTAAATGTTCCAGGATTATCTGTTTAATGAGTTTTCGCTTATCTCAGTTAGCTATTTTGTTTTTTGTGCAATCAATAGAACTTTGTTAATGTGCAAGTGGGACGGAAAAAAATGGTAAATAAATCAACCATCCCTTAAACAGTAAACTGGATTTACACAACCTGAGCCGTTGCCCTACAAAATATTCAGCAACATCCTAACGGCCAAACAAACCGCATTGAAAAGGCTTACAGTAATATTATCCTCCTGTCTGACTCATTTTGCATTCATTTCACCTTCCCGCGGCAGGGATTAGCCCCGTAAGCTCAACACCGTAGCCATGTAAAATCTACGGAGACGAAACGCACTACTGTAGTTCTTCACGGCGAATCCAATATAATCAGGTATGCGAATTGTTATTTGGTAGCTGTTACGTATTTGCAATTCAGGCTGAACTTCCCGTTTGCAAGCAAATGTAACACGTGATGAGTTACTACTCCGGGTTTGATTAAGCCTTTGCATCGACTGAAATCCAAGAATCAAAACAAATACCAACCAAGCGATGGTTACAAATTCCCAAATGCAAGACATTTATTTCTCTCCAAATCTGTGATCAAGAATACATTCGAAATATCAGACTTACTTTCTATTCTTCTATTTGTGAAATTTCTCTTCAAAATTAATTGACTATATAGTTCAGTAGAACCAACAAGCAAATAAGTATATATATATATATATATCGCTGAGGCTTTGAGAAACAGGAGTCTACTCAAATAAGGAAAAGAAGAAGAAGAGCTTCCCTTGTACGAAAGGTTGCCTTTTCCGCAGCTGTACCAAGGAAAAGGTGTCCAAAGTGGATATTTATTCCTTAAGTATCTTTATTTCAAGAGCTAAGAGCTTTATAGTTACTCTCCCTCTTAGCACTTCAAAGACCGTCTACCCCCTCATCCACTTCTCTTCAACTGTCGGGGGCCAATGTCCTCCCACCCGTTTCTCACTTCTTACCACCTTATAGACGCTTCAGCTCAGTACCGTATACTGTTCTTCCCCTTTTTTCGCAGGACCTTAAGATATGAAACAACAGTTCTACCCCCGGCGAAATTGCTTTTCCAAGCCTCGTTTTCCCCCCGACATCTTCAATAAACTGCCTTTGCCAATAACCGCTTTACTGTAGGTACCTATAGCCAGAAAGGCCTTCCGTCCTTTTTGTCCTCTACTGCGCGAACCATTTGCGTTTGTCGATATTTCAATTGGGTCAGCATCAACAGATCTCACACGTATAGAACACACATGTGCTGGGTGAACGGAACACCTGTGCAATTTTTGGTTTATTATTCAATAATAAACCATTGCAATCGCTTTGAAAAAAAAAGGAAATTTTAAAACCCCCTGAAAATTTCATGGTTTACGTTTCAAAGGGTGTAGAATCCAAATCTGCAATAAAAAATTTTCCGTCCGTCCGCCGTACGCCGTACGCACGATTTCTCCCAAACGGCTAGAGCAAAAAATCTGAAATTTTCAGAAAGAATCCATCTTGGTCCGACGACGCCCCAATTCTTGAGCCAGCTCTCTCACTCAATTTGAAGTGCCCTTTAAGGGCTGTCAAAGTTTTGTAAAATCTCTAAAAACCTCAAAAAAAGTCGAAGCGGCCTAAATAATTACCTATTTGAAGAACATACCCTGAGGAATCGAATGATCCCCTCCGCAGGTTCGTAGGTCAAACCATTCCCGATCTATGACCCGATTTATGGTGCCAACATTTGCGTTTTTTTGGTTTATTATTGTTTTGGTTTGTGATTGCAAGTAATGCCGATAGCGTCGAGTGTAGTGAATGTGGATACTGGAGTGAACTCTTGAAAGGGTTTATAGCCGATACAAGGGTTGAAGCATTCTGATTATGCATGAAACGCTGATAATATATAGGTAAATATTATTCAATATTATTACGGGGGTTTATTATTATTATAGCACGTAAATCGGTTGTTAACCAAAATACCCATCTGGATTGATCAGTTGATCAGATTTGTGTGCCTCCTGAAATTCAATAATTGCTCTATCACCTGTGAAAAACGCTGCAAATTCTTTCACTGGGGTTTATTATTCAATTGGCTTGCGTTCATGATTTGAATTGCTACTAAGCTTTGGAGTGTGCGTGTTTCACAGGTAATAGAGTGATAATTGAATTTCAGGAGGCACACAAATATGATTAACTGAACAATCCAAATAGGTATTTTGGTTAACAACCGATTTACGTGCTCTATGCTTACCTCCTGAAATTCAATAATCGCTCTATCACCTGTGAAACACGCACACTCCAAAGCTTAGTAGAAATTCAAATCATGAACGCAAGCCAATTGAATAAAAAACCCCAGTGAAAGAATTTGCAGCGTTTTTTCATTAAATATAAAAAAAAGTTGCTTGAGAGGCCTCAAGCCCGCTTTAGTGAATTATGATTTAAAAAAATAGGGTAATTGTTTGGTGTTTTGTTTTCACTTCCAAGAGATTAAACATTTTTTATCACGAAAATCAAAATTTCCTCTCTCATTTTACCGTCCTCCCTAAAGTGATTCACATGTGCACCAAATACAAACATTCAATTCAATCCCAAACACTATAAATTTACTCCATAGCATACTGGTGTTACGAACAGTAACAATTGAAAATAAATCTAATGTTGGGTTACTCCTCTCCTCCCTCCCCTAAATGGTTATTCTTTTTCCTATCAAAATCACCTAGAGACCCTTATATTGCTAAATTTTACTTGATTCATTGGTTAATCTTCCAAGATTTGTCTCAAACATGTTCACCTCAGACCCATTTCTACTCATTCAAAGCGTGAAACCTTTTTTTTAGCATTTATCATGTAAAACGTCGAAAAAACTTGTTAGTAAATGAAAGAGGGTCTGAGGCAAACATGAAAAAAAATGTAATTAATTCTCAGGGGTAGATTAAGTCGGAGGCTAAGATTTCCATTCGTTCTTTATTTGGACCTGACCCTTTTCTTATACACGTACCAAGTCGTTCAGTTCTCATTTATTATTCCCTACGCGACAACTGACATTGAGATGAAAATTTTTGAATGAATGGTTTATACATTTAAAAAAAAATAAATGTGGGTTATAGATTGGACATTACAACTCAAAACTAATATTGAAAATTTAACTTCACAGTAATACCCTTCTTTACCATGTTTGGGTCATTTGTATTTCACAATAACTTAATTATTGATACCATTTTACTATTGCACTATTTCACATTGTTGATCTAACATATTTAGACATGTATATCATGTATAACACAAAATATGTCACCAAGACGATGACAACACAATGGCTGAAACTGGCTTATGAGCAAACATTGGGCAGTCGGAAATATAATAAGGAATTACAAGGTATAAAATAAAAAAGTAGTTGAGCAATTTTCAAGTATTTCTATATAAACACAAACTTGAATATAAGTTACATAAAACTAGGTTTGTACATACGTTAATAGGTTTATATATTACCACGAGGTCTTGAAGAGCACCAAACAATATACGTACCTATTTGTACCTCGAAAATAAAGGAGAAGGATGTAACATTGAATGGTTGTCTTCAGATGTCTATAATATGGATCTCCACATTGTTATGATGAATATGTAAATACATGATTAGGTAAAATTTACGTAATGTGAGATCTAGACTGATTTAAATCGGTATCCAATTATCATACAGCATCGGTGTGGTGGTGGTAAGAGGTGGTTGGACTGGAGAATAAGATGTGCTGTGATAAAGTAGCAAGGATACCATTCTTTGTTTCTTAAAATTGACTGAATTTTTAAATGGGACTTGTGTAGAAAAAAAAAATGTAATAAAGTGTGTACGTAACATAAGTTATGGCAATGAGTGACAGAATCAAGTAGTTACTGGAATACTCTTCCAACTGGCAAATAGTCAGGAACGCTGACACGATATCATGATGACTAAAACGGCCCAGATGCCTTCAAAAGCCAGAGAAAACTCCTTCAGCTAAACAGCTTCAGGTTCATGCTGAGGTTTAGTGGTTTCAAGAAACGGGAGGGGATCTAAGCGAATCCATCACAAATCGTAAGGAATAACGGCGTCAAAACCTATTTTCTAATGTTAAAGAACTCAACGAAAGTCTTTAGTCCAAATATTTGCAAGACTTTCTAAGGGTTGAGATTGAATACCCGGAATATCTTGAGCAATATCTTGAAATGGCACAAGAGAACCATATCCATCAGAAAGTTCAGTTGGTATAAATACGACTTCCCCTTATTTCTGTGGAATTTCTCTAATTGAATACTCTTCAATTACGTTCCTTTCTTTGAATATGTAAAATATTCTTAAATGTAATTTATGTCAATCATACCCCAAAAGTAGTGGTTTAACAAATCCTTGAAGACTGTTCGACTTGTTCATCCGTCAGTACATTTGTATACATACTTGTCAGGAATAATAACCGCTATATGGTGGACAACATCACATTTTTGTAATAAATTACGTATGTATGTACATATTTGGATGAGCCTCAACGTTGTACAGCTTGATTATGTAATAGACCACGTACAAAGCGCTGGAGATTCCAATTTTCGAGTATGCTTCGGTTGTTTGGGTTCCTTTTTATTAGGATCAGCCAAATGGGGAGGGTTCAGCGCAGGTTTTTAAGACATGCAGCAAAAAAGCTCCAAATTGCGAGCGTGAATTTGCATTTGCGTTTGAATCATGATTATGACTATCCGGCTGCCGAAATTAACTGCTCAATTCCTCAGCTCGTAGACTCTTGGCGGATTTGGAGTTTCTGCAGGAATCGGTTCGCGAATCGGTGGATGCACCAGCACTTCCGTATGAGATTAAATTTCTCGTCCCTCGCTCGGGCTTGCGTTATCATGATCTCTTCTGGACATTATTCTCTCCCCCTAATTACTTATATCGTATAATCGCCCGATTTCCAGGATGCCGCGAGTGGTGGGGCGAGTCATCGACGATTGTTCCGATAGTTTTGTACAATCAATGAAAGTGATTAAAAACGTGTTAATAAACAGATTGGGCAAATGACTTCAATTCTATCTTCCCTAATCATTTTTACTATCCACATTTTCTGTCATAATATATTCCTGTATACTATTGAAATGTAGTATTGGGCTTGTCCGTATTAAGTAAATAAATGCACTTTGAAATTATTAGTGAACTTTCACGTCTAAGGAGTAAAGATGTTTTAAATGGAGTTTTAGAGTGGCTGTTGTTGTTGGCGGGGTTCGGAAACTGAAGAGTTCCTTATTCAAAATCAGTGCCAACCCTCTTCCGGATTTGTACTCTTGAAGTTTCAAACTCGTTATTTGCCGACCGACAAGTCGTTAGCAGTTCGTGACGAAGCGGGTTTCACTTTCTTTCCGCGGTTCGTTCAGACTGGCAGCTGAGAGCCGGCTGGAGCTCCTCCAAAGGGACGCGATTCTAAATTCCGCTCCTGTTCACCCGCCGAACTTGGCGGTTAACGACCCTCCCAGACCTTTCAGATCGGACTAATTAGAAAGTTTCCGAGGAAGCTCCACCTTTTCCTTCACCTGGCGGAAACTTACGGCGAAGTTGTCCCTTGGTGCGGTCAGCTAACTCCAAGGTTGAACAAATATCATAACTTTTAGCGAGTGAAAACAGCGTGCTACGAGATTCAAAGGGATTTACGTATATTATGAGCTTGGAAACCTGCTCAACTCTATTAATATCCCCTAGTCTGTGATGTGGATTTGTCAAATTTTCATCCCACAAATGGTACCTCTAGAATTTCGGAATCTCCTACAACCGAAAACGACAGTTTAAGTGGGAGCGATGGAACTCAGTCGAAGGTAAGAAGATTACCAATTACAGTGAAGAATAATGAATTATTTAGTAGCTTTTACATCTGAATACTATACCGAATGTTGCTACATCATAAAGACCAAAGACTAAAGAAAGAAGTAGTGCGGAATTAGATTGGAGGAATTCCAAAAAAGCAATGCTAAGAGGGGATTTAAAACTGACTACTAGAAAAGGTACTGCTAAAACATTGTGACCTAGGATTAGTCTAGCTGCTCAAATACACAAAGTCTTAGCAATCCCAATCGCACTCGCACTCTTCAGTATGGTTTGAAGGAATACAGACATTCAGTAATGGGAGTATTTTCTCTAACTTTGTAAAAGCTTACATGGTTTCATGAAGTAATAAATCATCTTCCGAAAGGCTGTTATGGACGATGTTTGTGCAATGAGTTCAGGTGCTAGAATAAAACGAATGTATTCGGAGGAAATCCATAAGTAAATACTGTACTTAGAACTGTAGTAAAAATAACTTAGTTTTATTCGTTACGAAGAGTGTACCTCGGGCTACTCTGGAACCATCCCATTGGAAAATGGAGTCTTGAGTGATTAATGTATTGCTGTATATCGAATGATGAAAGATTTGAGTGGAATGAGAAACTAGGAAATTATGTCCTCCTTGATGAAAGATTGATTAAACGTGAACTGTCAGAGAAAGCGCGATATTTTGCTGTCGAACGAAAATATGAAATGACCCTGTGAGTGAAAACATAAATGTCATCGAATCATCATCATATCAATCAGTTTGAAGGATCGTGTTACACCGTGAATTTTCTAATAGTTATAAATTATTATGACTAAGCCAATATATTTGTAGAAAAGTAAAGCAAAATGAAGAAGCCAGAGTCGAGTCGATCGGTTGTACTATTCTTCATCCGTTCAGCGTAACGGCTGGACCGGAAAAAAGATGGAGAAAAAACTTTTATGACCGGGGACGCGAGTGTAAGAAAAGAGTGGCCGTTTTTATTGTCTGTTGTAACTTATAAGCAATAAAAAGGGTCGAGAGCAGAAGCGAGTGCTTTCAGTTTTACAGCTTATATTTCTGTATAATAAAGATTCCAGACGGACGTAAATGATAAAATTATGGATCAAAAGTAACAGAAGTTCACCTAATATTTGTGTTGACGATTTCGGATAAATCACCAATAATTTCCAACTAAAAATAATCAGAATACCTACTGTAAAACGTGGATTTGATTACTTGGCTAAAAGATGTATGTATTGTATGTATTCAATGGTGATGCACTAATTAAAGGGTTAGTGAGTTATTAAGCTTTGTATCATAGTTAATGAATCAAAACTGAATTGGGCAGACAGATAACAAGGCCTTCTGGGAAAAGTGGATGTTTATCGATCAGACAAATACTTTATTACAGGATGAAGTTACACCCTGTCACCTGCTATCCTCATTATATCGCAACACGCAACGGTACGTTTTTACGCATTACACTACCCTCAAGAATTCTTCACAGCTTTTACTCTGTTGCAGGGTAAAGTCGAATCCGTTTCATGTCGATGCCGTTGAGGGCACAACCCTCAATTTGTATACTAATGAGACGAAAAACAAAATAATGACAACAGCATCATGTTCTCAGCAGAATCCTGATGGCAAAATATGAAGTAAGGTTCCTCAGCGCCTAGATACATCTACTACAGCTTTGCACACTGGAACACTCGGTAACTCAGGGCCCGCATGCAAGTTACCAATGTCCTTCTTGTTAAATATACAATTTTTCTAGAAGATGTAGATGTAGATGTAGAAGATGTAGATGTAATTACGGCTGGTCAAAATCCGCAGGCAAGACTGCACGAGAACCTTTTGGGCAGCGGCCTTAACTCTTTGAAATCGTTCGAGCGCAGGGATAACCATCATCAGCTTTTCTGTCAAAACTGATAGTTTGGTCAAGTTAGTGTTCGACCGGAAGCACCTCGGTCTGATACAGGCCAGTATGAGTGAATTAGATGGAGGGAGAAAGATAACCTGAATGGGCGAGATAGAGTTAGTGTTTTTACTATTTTGTTATAAATAACAGCCAAACTTCAAATCTACGATAATTTCCCATTTTTTTTATTATAAATATTAAAATTGATCCCCCATAGATTCTATCCAAACCTACCTGACCACTTTCGTTGTGGGAAGATGAGTTTTGCTTAATTTCGGATAACATTTCGCAAACCGAAGTACAGCGAGCCTCAGCACTACTCACTCTTTTGTTTAAGTATCCTTCCGGTATGTGATTATTATTTTTTATATTATTTTATTCATATTTTTGATAAGAAGAATATAAAAACGGATGATTAATGTAGGTCAGTTGACGCTAATTTCGACTTTACTTTTAGGTAATTATCAATGATCTCTCTTCTCGAAAGATGGTTTGTTTGTTTATGAGAGTCTATCCATCACAGGCTGCGCTTCCCCCCCTCGCAGCAAGCAGGCAAGACAACTATTCACGCCCAGAGGGGACGTGAGGAATGGTAAGATTCACCGTCAAGGAGACCTTGTTCGGAAATTTCCTTACAACGTACCTGCTCGCCACGGTGCTGCAGGCTAACCTTCCTGTTGGTACTACCAAGTAAGGATGTATGTGCCCGAGTTTGCAACAAAACTCATTACTGGGTTACACGTCTGCGTGAGTGCAGTCTCTTCCTCCAAACGCTGGGCATATCCTGTTGGCTGAAGTGTGCTCAACCACTGCTACCAGGAATTAAACCTGAATGGACGTTCCCTCTCAGTTTGAACATGGAGGTGGAAGACTAAAATGTAGGAGCGCTATCGGTGCCCTGGAGGTAGCTATACACACCGATCTAACCGGAAGGGAAGAAGAAATAAGGGCTTCTATGTCAAGGGAAGGTACGCTGGAGTAACGGCGAAAAAAATACGGGTTGGAAGATACCTACTGTCAATACGTTTTCTGCTGATTGCCCACCATGACTCTCTATTTATTTCCTCTCGAGTGTAAGGTTTGTAAGTGCGAGTTAGGAAGATACGTAGAAAGATAGGTGTGTGTGACGAGTTGGGCGGGAACGACCGTTGTGAGTGGAAAGGGGGAAGTGACGAGTCACTACCAGTGCAGGACTAAAGTAATTTCCTCCGGTCAGAACAACCCCGTGAGGCTCCGTGACGGTTTCAAACGAGCCGAGAGCTCAAGTTTATGACGGGTCGAGCCCTTTTAAATTCTCAACCCCTCCCCCTATTTCCAACCAGAGCTCATCTCCCCATCTCTCTCGCACCCTTTCCCTCATTTCCTCTACTCTCTCACACCTATCAACCCCTCGCTCTCGCTCCACAAGTCTCGCTCTCACTACCGCACCTCCCCTACCCCATCACTTACAGCTAACTGACCCCCGCAGTAAGGTGAGCCAAATGGAAATTTGTCCCCGCACCATCCTCAGCAAACCCTTTCACACGAGAGTTGACAAGGCACTCAACACAAAACATAATTAAATTTCAGTAAATAAAACGTATATGCAAGTAACAGTATTTACAAAGGAAAGTAGCAATTCATTAAGGATGTTATACAAAACCCTCACAGGTATCTCCACTCTATGACAAAATTTAAAACAAAGGGTCCATATTTGAACTATTTACAAATGGTGAAAGCAAATACCACATAAATGAAGAGCATACCCATTTTTCGACCGCTTTTTACTGGAAACAGAGGGATATCATGAGAGGTGTGCAAATTCGTTCGACATATATGCACTTTTTAGTTGCAGAGGAAAATATCAAGAATTATTGATTGGTATTTTTGTGGTTATGTATTCTATTGATCCAAGTAAATGTCCTGGGACAACGTCACTCGAGTAAACAATTCTGTGATAGGGAAGTAATTTACTTTCTCTCAGCTGTTGGACTGCTCCAGAACAGTAATTAAAGAACTTGATTGGTACTAAACTTGTGAATTTATTCATTTGCAGTGAGAGTAATTTAGGTATTAAACAATTCATAGGGCAATTTATTTCACAGTAACGGCTGGCGTATCGTTGTTATGGAATTGGGTGACAAAAGTAGTGGCGACCAGCTGAGCGAAATTCTCTGCTGTCTACCAGCGAAAGTAGAACTTTTAAATGGAGCGTCATCCAACAAACAGCATACTGGGTTGTAAATATCTGTATGGTTTACTGGTTCACTGCAAGTCATAAGGTACGTATCCACACTACGAACTGGACAAGGGTATTTGTCGATGCTTGGTGGCAATCATCCAAATAACAGAAGGAGACGTGTGCAGGAAAGGACGATAGTTTACAACTCTAACTTTGCTGTCAGCCACACGTTTTCTACCTATCAATGAATGCCTAAGTTTATCTGATCCTCCCGTTTCCCGTTTCACGTGATTTGTGGTTCACTTCGTATTCGTTCCGCTATCGGGGTTGTAAAATCCTCACCGACAAAGCGAGGTCTCCGCTTGCTCGAGATCATATCGGCGATGAATAATCGTAAGCCAAGATTACCGAGGGAAGAAGAAACGCTGAGAAATGCAGCTGATCGTGAAAACACAATCGAAAGTTCAAACGAAGTGAATTTGAGCAATCTATGAGTTTGGATTTTCAGATATCTGTTCGAATTGTGAAATTGTTCGATTCTAGATTAATCATATGGACCGTATAATCATTTTCAAACCGTAGTTAATATTATGGATATGTTATAGATCAATATTTAAAATTCATGGGATTCAGGATCAACTCAATAAATTAAAAACATTTTTAATGCGTTTACAATTTCAATAGGTTTAGCCAACATAGGTTTGTAGAAATTGTTTCTGAAATTCATTGATTAGAAACCTACGTTGTTTTGATATAGTTAAGGGGGCTGGGTACCCACAGACGCTCCGCGCATCTCAGAATGATGTGGTTTTATATATAAAAGTTTTATATATACAACCCACAATTACGTAGATCGATTTAGTCATAAAATAACTTTATCATACACCATTAGAACCGCCAGGAACTCTAGTTTCTAAAAAGCGTCGAATTTTTTCAATTGGCCTAGTGACAAACCTCGCAGAGGTTGAATAAAGTTAATCTTTTTTAATGAAAAAAAAAAATAAATAAATAAATAAATTACCCTTTTTTTCACATTTGTCTCTACTAAACTACCTGGAATTCCTGTTTTTTTTTTGTCTAGCGATTCAAAACTATATTTAGAGCAACTGGAGGGATTGGATTTGATCTACGTGCAAAATCTGATTTTTTTAGTGATAATAAGTGATGCCCTAAAAGTATCAATGAAAAATTGACTTTGTAGGAATACTACGTGGATACAAAGAACATCTTCCAACACCACTCTGGCAATCGAAAGAGGAACTTATTACCAACATAATGAAATAAAAAAAGTTAGATTTCATCATATTGAACCAGAGAAAACGGGTCAAAAATAGTGGAAAAAGAAAATGTTCAGGAGAAGCGATGTTCGTGCGACCGACGCGACGTGAAAACATTTCTGCCCGCCTTGGTTAAACTCTCTTGATCGGTGATTTACTCACTCGTTTATACACTTTTTCCTTCCTCCGCATTATCTACTAATTCAAAGAAAAAGAAGAAGAATAGAGGAAGTTTATCAAAACCATAAAAACAAAACCTACGAGCCTGGAGGATACCAGATAGATTCAGCTACATAAATTTATATTGACCAGTGTTATCGTCGTACACGTTAAAATGTTCGTTGACAATTCTACTTTAATACAAAAATATGATTTTGTTTGTTTGTTGGGTACCCTACCCCCATGTCATGTAAACGTAGAGAAAAGGGCAAGATTCAATTATTCAATGTATCTTGGATTTGGTCCAAGTTGTTCAGCATGGAACATGCTTTATCCATGACCTTACTGACCAGAAGTGTCACGTTTTGACATGTCACGAAAAACTGTCTCACTAATTTTCTGCTAACTTTCACGTTATTTATTGTGTGGTAGGGAAATGGAACTTCTCCAGTGCTCATCGCAAAGAAATCGTTCGTTCATCATTCGTTGGATAACCCTCATTTATTCCCAAATTATAATCTGTCAAAACCGAGGTAGGTACAAAAGCAGCTGAGAAACACCCCTGAGTTAAAATAACTGTAAACAACATTCGCGGTAAAAACCATCATCGACTTAGCGTGGTCTTGGAGTTGGTATCGATTTTACGAAATGGTATCTAAATAATACTAAAAGGTATGAAAAAAAAAAAAAACATGTAAATTAATCAAATGGACTGTAAACTTCCGCGGCGAAGTTAAATACTGTTACTGAGAGATGTTAAAGCATGTTTCTCAAATTTTTAGACCTAGGTGTCAGGCAAGCAGCATCCGAGGTTCAGGAGGCTTGCCCTCTGGGGAGGCGTGAAGCGTTTTTAATGGTCTTTTCCGTTCAAAGTGGTTGGTAATCAGAACACTGACCTCCTCATAAATAGTGGCCTCCATGTAACACTGGCGAGGGACCAATGTTGGAGGGACAAACAAGCTTCTCAACGTCAAGTGTAACATTGCATGTTTTTCTATTGGTAGTAACCAGGAAACTACCACAAGAAAACCTCTTCAAGTTTATCAAGTCACTGTTTTCAGTTCCACCGGTTCCGAGCATGAAAATAAGGAGCCGATTTCAGAAAGTGCCAGAATGTATTGTAGTACTGTCACGAAGACAAATGGAGTTCGTCGTATTGGTACTAGGTGTATTCCTAAATTTAATACCTCAGTCACTGTCACATGACAATAGTGATAACCTGATTATTGGGGGCGTTGCTGCTGATATTGAAGAGTTTCCGTTCATAGTGTCTTTCCAGTATGACAACGTACACAGATGCGGAGGAAGTTTGCTGTCCTCAACGAAAGTGCTTACCGCCTGTCATTGTTTATCAGGCGAACTCGACGATCAAACATACGGTATAGGGTTAGACTCACATCTTCAAGTAACCTATCACTAATGCACAGGTTTATCAAATTGTACAGTCACGTACAGAATCAGTCACGAGTGATTCTTTACAGACCCGTAGTCCAGTGACATGATCGTTCAAAGCTGCTACAATGCACAAACCTTGACTGTTTATCACTGATACCGTTCCAATTAATCTATCTATAAACCTAATCAATTAAGTAAGAAAGATTGCTTACAAAATGTAGTGGCTCATTACAAACATTATTCGCATTCAGCAACCCTAAACATATTAGGTACCCGCACAAGGTCTGGTCGATGGCTTTTAACCTTTTTTTGTGAGTCTGTGTCATTGTTATTGGTGAATCTTTGTAAGTAATCGATAGATGTTGAATAAAGACATTTTAATCCGCATCATCATTTCTGGGTTTGGAAATTTGACGCGTAAATTAGGCAAATGTATAGGAAAAACGCAGCAAATTATTACAGAAAGATTTTCTATTTTTATATTGGACAACACTACTAGGTACGTGTTGAGAGACACCTATTTACAGTTGGAAACACGTATGCGTCCACAAATAGAATAACTGATATCTAACGAAATAGACAAATTTAAAAAACGCTGCAAATTCTTTCACTGGGGTTCATTATTCAATTGGCTTGCGTTCATGATTTGAATTTCTACTAAGCTTTGGAGTGTGCGTGTTTCAAAGGATAAAGCGATTATTGAATTTCAGGAGGCACACAAATATGATGAACTGATCAATCCAAATAGGTATTTTGGTTGAGAACAGATTTACGTGCTCCATGCATATCTCCTGAAATTCAATGATCGCTCCATCCTGTGAAACACGCACACTCCAAAGCTTAGTAGAAATTCAAATCATGAACGCAAGCCAATTGAATAATAAACCCCAGTGAACGAATTTGCAGCGTTTTTTTTATTGAACCTCAATACCCCCCACAATAAAAACATCTACAATTTATCAAGTCGTTTACCACTCGTATTGCGTTAAAACTTCCCCAAATCCAAATTTAAACGATGTAGCCAAAGGTAGACTGATGTAGAGGAGGCACACAAATTTCATCAACTGATCAATCTAAATAGGTTTTTTGGTTGAGAACCGATTTACGTGGTCTATGCATATCCACTGAAATTCAATGATCGCTCCATCACCTGTAAAACACACTCACTCCAAAGTTTAGTAAGATTCAAATCATGAACGCAAGCCAATTGAATAATAGCCAAGTGAAAGAATACTTATTTACCCCAGTAATAATATTGAATAATAAACCTCAGTAATAATATTTACATATATATTATCAGCGTTTCATACATATCAGAATGCTTCAACCCGTGTATCGGCTATAAACTACAAGTATCCACATCGGCTATCACTCCAATATCCACATTCACTACTAGGGCGTCGTCGAACCAAGATGGATTTTCCCTGAAAATTTCAGATCATTTGCTCCAGCCGGTTGGGAGAAATCGTGCGTACGGCGTACGGCGGACGGACGGAAAATGTTTTCTTGCAGATTCGGATTCTACATCCTTAAACCATGAAATTTTCAGGGGGGGGGGGTAGAATTTTTTTTTCCAGAGCGATTACAATGGTTTATTATTGAATGATAAACCAAAAATGAGGGGAAAAAAATGCTTTTGCACTTTCTTTCCAAATATATTGTAGCTTCTGATGTAGCGTTATCAATAGTAGATATAATTATTGGAACAGTGATAGCATTAAAAGTGCTTTATAAGCTCACACCTTTGAGACTCTGTAGCCCGAAAATCTACCTGAACTGACGAACCTCCCGATACTTTTAAACGGTGAGCGGATGGAAGATTGTACAGAAACCCGAGGTTCTTCATCCAACTCATTGCTCGATTTGAACAGTTTCCAATCGACATTTATGCAATGTGTGAGTTATTCAGTAAATGATCCCGAATGATTTTCATAGCTTATATTTTAGTACATCATAGCGCTCTCCCACAAAAGTGAAATCCATCATTTCGTCACCACCCAGTCGTGTGGTCGAGCTCAAATTCGGAGGACAGTTACCGGAAAACGGTCTACCAACCTCACTATTTCACCATCTACATTTCTTCCAACCAATTTTGGTTTATTACTCAACAATAACCCATTGTAGTCACTCTTGAAAAAAAATTTTTAACCCCCCCTGAAAATTTCATGGTTTACGTTTCAAAGGGTGTAGAATCCAAATCTGCAATACAAATTTTTCCGTCCGTCCGCCGTACGCCGTACGCACGTTTTCCCAAACGGCTGGAGCAAAAAACCTGCAATTTTCAGGAAAAATCAATTTTGGTCCGACAACGCCCCAATTCTTTAGCCAGCACTCTTACTTAATTTAAGGGTTGTCAAAGTTTTGTAAAATCCCTAGAAACCTCAAAAAAAGTCAAGGCGGGCTAAATTTGAACTTTTTTTGAAGAACTTTACATTAGGAATCGAATGAGCCCTTCTCCAAGTCCGTAGCTCAAACCATTCCCAACGTATGGCCCGATTTATGGTGCCAAAATTTGCGTTATTTTGTTTAGATTGCAGTAACCTAGTGATGTAGTGAACGTGGATACTGGAGTGAACTCCTAAAAGGGCTTATAGCCGATACACGGGTTGAAGTATTCTGATAACCATAAAAAACGCTGCAAATACTTTCACTGGGGTTTATTATTCAATTGGCTTGCGTTCATGATTTGAATTTCTACTAAGCTTTGGAGTGTGCGTGTTTCTCAGGTGATAAAGCGATTATTGAATTTCAGGAGGCACACAAATATTATCAACTGATCAATCCAAATAGGTATTTTGGTTGAGATATGCTCTATGCATATCTTCTGAAATTCAATAATCGCTCTATCAGTTGTGAAACACGCACACACCAAAGCTTAGTATAAATTCAAATCATGGACGCAAGACAATTGAATAATAAACCCCAGTGAAAGAATTTGCAGCGTTTTTTCAATTAGCATCACTGCAATTTTACTGAAAAGTGGTAGCTATGAGACTCGTCCATTTGAGAAGACAGCTTTTGGTTTTTGTAATGTCATTTGTCACTATTCTTCGTCAAGTGCCAATATCTTACGAATTTATTTCGTAAATACCTTTCCAAATATCACAACTGTTCAGGCTAGAAACCAGGTCTTATGCAGAAATAACTAACTTATGTCATTTGTACATTTGTCTTTTGTGCTAAGTACCTATAGGAGAAAAGGGGGGGTTTTGTCCTCCAAGTTAAGTTGATAGTTGGAGGATCTAGGGAAAATATTTATATCCTCTTCTACATCTTTGATTGAATAAGAATCGGTTGAGTTTCAAACAAAACGTTTTGGATACCATTCAAATCATAAATATCGATTGCATTGATGATAAACTTTGAAAACAGTTTTAATTTTGCGAAATCAAATGGTGGTGATGTTTTCTCCGTTGATCGCAGATTTGAGCTCTTTTGTTTTGCACCAAACCTTATACGTCAGACATCTTGCACATTATGAATTTACGAAGTGGTCACGTGCGAGGTGATGTATTTATTCAAATGTTTCAATAGGAAGATACCCTTGGATGACTTAAGCGTCGTTGCTGGAAGAACATTGTTGACAACCGAGAGGTTGGGAGAGAAACGTACGATAGTGGGTTTCGTCGTTCATCCAAGTTGTGTAGATCCCGGAGGTTCGTGGAGTTACGACTTCGGCGTGATAACTGTGGACCGCGCGTTCACCATCGAAAGCGGGAAAATAGAGTTACTGACGATTCCAGACTTCAATAAAATAGTGAGCTAATATTATTAACATATGTAATGTGTTAACAATGACTGCTTAGTTTTGCATATCTCATTGTCTCTTTGTACGCTTAGAGCTGGGAGCATGATTTTGGCGATGACAGTGGATAGATCGCGATTTTAATGGGTGTACCCCGCTTCATTCTTCCTCACGAATGATTCATCATTAATTGTATATTATTATTCAAATTTAGGGAATCACTTAATTATTATATTAATATAATGTTATAACGAACGAACGAACCATCGAGAGAACAAACGAACAAGTGAAGAAATAAGTAAATAAAGTAATATATCATTTCTTAATAAAATGGACGAGAAAACCAAAAATCAGAACTGTCAGAATTACCCTCTCCATTTATCTTATGTTTAAAACTCCTAAGGTTCATTGTGCATATATTGAAATCTATACAGAACTGTTTGCGTTTTTACACAACCACGAAATGATCACGATAAAACAAATTGATTTATTTAAATTATCTTTACTCCTCCATATTGCAAATTTTAACTTCAAATAGATTTTCCAGACCTAGACTATCTTCTCAATTAAAAATAAAGATAGTTGCGGAAATAAGTCAAGAATTGTTGCTTTGGGAGCGATTTGAGGCTTATTGATGCCTTCCTGTGTCTTCCCTCAAAACGGTAAGTTCATAATTTGATAGACAAATTAGACTCGAACAAGCTTGCTGATAATTTGTAGTTCCGTGCCTATCTATCTGTCCTTGTCACTCCAAAAACCGTAATTGTGATGGAATTTTCAGAGATTGTTGGAGTGTTTTCACAATAGTAAAAGACTGATCTGAAACGTTTTCGCCAGAATAACCGTTATGAATTCAATTATCAAAAGTCATTATGATGAAAGAGTGGCATTTTACTATTTTCTTATGAACGTTTGTAATCGGTAGTGATTACTGATTTAGAGCATGTATTTCAGTCACTGAAGACTCTGTCTGACAGCAAAACAAAATGCACGGCAGCTGGATGGGGCGTTACAAATGAAAAAGGAACAAAACCGTCTGATATGTTGATGAAAGTGGAAGTACATTTGCTCCCACCTGGTGACTGCTCCGAATTGATTGACAAAGTATCGCCAGGTATTTCGTTGCTATGTAACACTACTTAACACTTGGATACACATTAATTTAGGTTTTCCAGTTATTATACAAGGTGTCCCACGAGTTGTCCGCCCCCCCCCCCCCTTCCTCCTAAAATCGTCCAAATGGGAGTGAAAAATAATTTTTTACTCCCAAAAATATCATATTTGCGCACTCCGCGCAACTACGGAACCATGCGCAAGTGACACCAACTTTCTCAAGTGATGTTTCAAATAGGGTCGATCTTCTACCGCTTTACGTTCAGTCTATCAATCTTCCAAAGGGCAACAACTTTGACAGGAAAAATCACCGAAATCATGCATGTAAATGTGCTTTAAAATTGTAAATTAATTGAGAATGAGGTACCTTGAGCCGTACAATGTAGAGTATACGACTATGATATACCCAGGCTCCGAGTTTAAATAATTTACCACAGACAACCTCTGGTAAATACAGACGTAGGAGGGCTTTCAAGCAGCTATAGAAATAATAAACCTTTTCTTAATAAATTGTAGCGTATGTTTGAACTACGATTTATTTGTCTGTATAAATCGTTTGGACGTATTTTTCATTTTCAGACACGAAATTCTTAGAGGAAACTCAAATATGCGCACTCGGTGATGTGGGTAAGGACGCGTGCCAAGGGGATAGCGGTGGTCCGCTCTTGTGCGACGATGGTTCAGGTGAATTCGACTAATATCCTCGAAGCTAACAGTAGCGATGAATAATGAGCAAGTTTCCATTTACAGGTAGTTTCTCGAATGAACGGAACGAACCCCATTCACGGGGTGCAAAATGTTCTTTAGAATGAACTTTCTTTTGTTATCAATTCAGAGAATTCTAAAAAAAATTAGGTGATTGCACAGATTTGATACAGTGTTGACAGCTCCTTTTTTTTAACAATTCGAAATATAAAGAAATGAATCTTGTGCAAACTATCGACATCTTAGTTTGGGTGCCTCATTGAATCATCTAGAGACAAGAGAAATTAAAGAGTCTGCCTTTTTAGTGGATTTTGTAAGATTATTGAATATTTCAAAATGAAATGCCTATCTAGTGTTTTAAGTCATATTTTTCAAGGTGACTGAATTAATTATTGTTATTCAGAGTTGAATTTGAGATAACAATTTTGGCGATGGTACTACAGAGGCGCTGAGAGCTGCACCTAAACCATCTTATTGCGTGAAACAGTTCAATATTGACAGTTGGATGGTTGCATGTGTGATTCACTTTCACTGATTTAAGGTTGATTGAAGGCATACATCAAATTCGACATTACATGATATTGATTGTGATTTAATTTAAACAACTAAGCAAAATCATTTATGATCATTAATTTAGGCAACCGTGCAATGTGTGGAATCACTTCTTGGGGCATTGGTTGTGGATGGCGACAAGTACCAGGATTCTGGGCAAGAATGGACATTGGAGTAACATGGGTGAACGAACAATTGGATCCGAATCATAGTGGCGGTAATAGCGATCCGAATGTTGCGACGAAGGAAGGTTCGAGCGGAGGGAAAAATTATGGAAAGAAAAACATTGCAAATACTGATCAAACAAAAGCCGGTAAAAGTGCCACTTGTAACGTGTCAGTTTTTCATGGCACGACAATACCAAGCATTTTTATACTCATCTCCAGAATAAAAGGATTTTTCTAACCCATTCATAGAGATCATATTGTTATTAGTCTTTTATTGTGCTGATATATGGATTGTTTTGTTTGTATTAATTATAACATACATGATAATTTTATTGAATAAACATGATACAACATTTCAACAAGAAGTGTGGGTCATCAAGTTGTTTTATTTTTCACAGCTTCAGCCAACAATGCGTCAAAAAACAAAATTACTAAGCACGTTGGGTCATTGAAAACTTACAAAGTCTTTGCTTATCTAGTCCTTTCATTTATTGTTTCAAAAGCTACACGCACAAAGAAGTCACCATTTACGTCACTAGAACGGGGAAGTTGATTGAGGAGGCACACGAAAATCTGTGACTACAAAACCGAAACTTTCCATGTTCACATGAAGCTCATGGATTTGGACGAAAGTTCAAATGTAAAACGTGTAGGTGCGGTAGAGGTCTCAAGTTAATTACATAATAGAAATGTAACTTTCACATGCTCATCTCAGAATGGGGTTTGGCAACATGAGATTATCAAAGGTATACGACAACTATATCAGAACGAATCAATGGTGTTTTATGAAGGACGAATGTAAACTCCTACGAGTGGAGATTACTGAACAAAGCCGCAGGGCAGCTTCTATTTCATTACATACTCGTTACAAAGTTTGTGGATTGAGTTCAGCAAATATAAGTGAATGCTTTCTATTTTATGAGTTGACGGAAAACTTAACCGTAAAATAATTAAATTACCCGTGAATTGTCACAATCTTAGTGTTGTTCCACTCAGTTATTGGGAGTTCTTTTGGTTTATTATTCAATAACAAACCATTGTAATCGCTCTGGAAGAAAAAATTCTAACCCCCCCTGAAAATTTCATGGTTTACGTTTCAAAGGGTGTAGAATCCGAATCTGCAATAAAACATTTTCCGTCCGTCCGCCGTACGCACGATATCTCCGACACGGCTGGAGCAAAAAATCTGAAATTTTCAGGAAAAATCCATCTTGGTCCGACGACGCCCCAATTCTTGAGCCCCCAAGAACACACCCGTGTGTTTTCTCTCACTCAATTTAAAGTGCCCTTTAAGGGCTGTAAAAGTTTTGTAAAATCCCTGAAAACCTCAAAACTAGTCGAATTGGCCTAAATATTTTCCTATTTGAAGAACATACCATTAGGAACAAATGAGCCCTTCCCCACGTCCGTAGGTCAAACCATTTCCGATGTATGGCCCGATTTATGGTGCCAACATTTGCGTTTTTTCGTTTATTATTGTTTGTTTGTAACCTAGTGATGTCCGGCCGATAGCGTCGAGTTGTAGTGAATGTGGATACTGGAGTGATAGCCGATGTGAATACTTGTAGTGTAGTTAGTAGCCGATACACGGGTTGAAGCATTCCGATAATATATAGGTAAATATTATTCAATATTATTACTGGGGGTTATCATTCAATATTATTACTGAGGTAAATAAGTATTCTTTCACTGGGGTTTATTATTCAATTGGCTTGCGTCCATGATTTGAATCTTACTAAGCTTCGGAGTGTGCGTGTTTTACAGGTGATAGAGCGATTATTGAATTTCAGGAGATATGCATAGACGACGTAAATCGGTTCTCGACCAAAATACCTATTTGAATTGATCAGTTGATCATATTTGTGTGCCTCCTGAAATTCAATAATCGCCCTATCCTGTGAAACACGCAGACCCCAAAGCTTAGTAGAAATTCAAATCATGAACGCAAGCCGATTGAATAATAAACCCCAGTGAAAGAATTTGCAGCGTTTTTTTTCTCGTAGAGATGAGAAGGAAATCCAAAATAACTTTGTGTAATAATTCTTGACGTTCTAATTTCAAGAATTTCCATAAGTAACAGTTTGGTCGAAAGAACTATTACTTTGAACGTTCCCGATAGACCTGCAACGCTGTTTGCACACAACAACCAACCATACCTTCTTCAATGTAAGACTAGTTATCATTGTAGTTACATTATTACTGTTATTACATTATTAATATTATTGTATTGTCCGTACTCTTATCTACTAACCCTCTGCTTTCCTCGCCTATCCATACCCCTGAGGATGCTATATATCTCGACTTCAGGTTTGAAAGTGTATTTCATATTAAATTTTCAAGTGTTGAGCATCATTCCTAATGTTAAAATACTTGATTTCGATGAATGTAAGTATGTATTACCCTGCAGATCTTTATTTCGATCTAAGGAGTTCTGGATTATGGGCTCAGCTTGCTTCCACAAATATGCACATAATGTTGATTCCAGGTCACCACATATTCAATGAAGAGGAAATAATAATTAGACGTAATACGCTCCATCAATCATTATTATGTTGTTGTTATTAGTAACAGTACTGTTAATACCAACTACACGCTCTGTTATATGCACCGTCTACTTCTTTAGTTCATGATTTCCATTCTAGAGCAAGAGCGATTCGAAAAATTACTCAATCGTCGGGGTAGGATAACAAAATTATGAGCCGCGTCATAAAGATCTCAACTGTATTGTTGCTGTTCTTAACTCACTCACGGCCGTTGGACAATAACGATGATTTAATCATTGGTGGCCACAAGGCCTACATTGAAGATTTCCCATTCATGGTTTCCGTGCAGCACATGTTGATCCACAAATGCGGAGGATCTTTACTGTCCGCCAGGCACGTTCTTACCGCTTGTCATTGTGTAGCCGCGAACCGCAATCAAATCTTGGAGTAAGACTCGTACTTGAATAGAGATTTTGCAGAATGGTGAATTATTATTTCTCTGACTTAATACCCAAACCTGGCTCATCTGTCATAAAACAATAAACGATTCTGACATATTGTGAATCGAAAGTACCCCATAATGTAGAATTTTTCAGCTGGTTTTCTTGAGCCTCCGATTAGCCCCAAAATAATTTTAGTTTATTTGCTATAATTTCAAATTTTTGACCATCAAAGTATTGTTTCATGTTCCAAGACAGAAAGCAGTAGGTTTATATTTTAGTTCTAAGGAGTCATACAAAGTCAAAACCCCAAAAGCATATTCTGTGACGAATGGATCAATGGTAACTAAATTTGACTAAAACCCTACATCTATGTAAATATATTGGTCAGTAGTGAATGCATCACAGTGGCGTCTCTGTGCACGGTTTTTATGTGATCACACTTAGAAATGTTTTGTTAAAACTAGACCTCGGCCGAGAATCCTAAATGGTTTGAGATGTACCACTTGAATAGATAGTACTTGGATGGTTTGTGGTTAAAAGCTATCGGGTAATAAAATGAGAACACTACAAAAACGAGTGCTAAAGTGATGTTTTTAGTATTATTGGCGTAAGATTTTAACAGCTGTCCGGGATGTGCCAGCAATCTCGGCACCTTGATCAATCAGCGCTAACTAATAATATTTGAAGATTTAACTGTACATAAATCGAACCTCAAAATCATTCGAGTTATTTTTTGTTTGATTCAGATAGAAATTAGTTTCGTGAATCGAATGAGACCACTCGGGTTGCTGTACGATCATCGGTTTGCTCATCACTTGGAAAACCGATCAAGTAGGTGGTCGGCCTGCAGACCAGTAGTGTAACGAACCCATACACTCACCCAATCATCCCTGCGTTCGGAGAGCTGAGGGTTCAATCTAAGAGTGGTCCATCTATTTGAGGGCAAATACCGACAGTGTCAATTATGAATACAGAAAAATATAGTTTATATACAGTTTTTCACTGGGTCGACCGAAAAATGACATAATATATCCCACAAAATAGTGATAAGTAATTATCATCAGTGGTTTTTACAGAGTGAGAAAATTCAATCATATCATTTTGGTTGCTGGCACAGAAAAATGGAGGGATGAAAATGTAGGACAAAGACGTGACGTTAAAGCTCTCTATAAGCATCCAGAATGTGCGGTTCTTGTGACTGGATGGATTTACGACTTTGGGATGGTCATCGCGGATGGCGAGTTTCCTCTCATCAGTGGGACAATCGAGATAATACCAGTTCCGACTTTCCAAAAAGAGGTGAGTAACTGTAAGGTAGACATAGGTTAAAATTGCCTTGAAGCAATAACTTTAACTATACACCTCATATTAAAAAGTGTTAACACCAATCCCCCCCCCTCCGAAATGCAGAAATACGGATGTACTATAAGGTATTTTGCTGAATTTTAAAAGTTCATTGGAGGTATTTTTGAATGTCATTATCTTAGTTTTAATCGCTGCTGAGTTAAAATGGCACCGGGATGATTAGAATGTGTTACCGCTGTTCCTGATTGTGTAAAAAAAATCCTCTCCCCCCCACCCAAGTACAATGCAATAACCTACCTATATAATGCAGAACCAAAGCCTCAAATTCAAATCTGGGAAGCTCCAATCTGATTGGTATCTTTGCTTGATTGAGATCGTGGCGCCCTAACTCTCGGAGGCCAATTAAGTTGTACTTCACGTTATTGTTTCTGTATGAAATTCGTTTGTGTGATTTCAGTTCCTGAATGAACTTTCCATTAAAAACGCGGATTGTGTGACCGCTGGATGGGGTACAACTGATGAAAAAAACGAAAGCAGTTCCAACATATTGTTGTCAGTGGATTTGCGCATGATACCTCTTGATGACTGCGACGAACTATTAACTAACTTTGCAAAAGGCGAAGCACGCGGTACTTCTAAATTTTATAAAACAGAATCTCATTTGTGCACCATCGGAAACTTTCCTTACCTTATTTTGCTTCAATTGTCGAAGAAAATGAAACTACTTCATTCAGTCCACAAGTTTCAGTACAACCACTCAAAAATATTGCAAATTATTCATTCATCATTTATTTTTTATATAATATATAAAAAATAAATCAGTAAGATTCCATTTTAAACTGATTCACAGAACTAGAAAAACAACTGAACTTAGTAGAAATAGTCAACTACGCATATTTCGCAATTATGTATAACTATTGTGATTTGATTTATCGACTTGAGTTCCACTACTAAATCACTATTAATCACGAATTTTCACGATCAGTTTCTTCGATAATGGAATCTTAGAAATTTTAACCTTTATCTTATATTTGAGGGATTGATTGAAAGTGATTATACTTTCTTAGTTTCCATATGGTTTTCGAGCCAGTGTTCGTTAACTTTGGTCTGGCAGTTTTGTAACTAATTATAATATTATGTAATTTCCATAAAACAGTTTTCCCATAGATCGATTTGAAATTTTTCTCTCGTCTGCTGTGGTGTTCCATCGTTTGACTGGATATTCCAGTGTTTGATATGTTCGGTTTAGCCAACAGAAAATTCCCAACTGTTATAATTTTCTCAAAAGTAGTCACAATGTAATCAGTGACTGCCAAGCTTCAGCCATATCATAGCCTTAATCTTTTCAATTATGTTGAAGAGTTTGAAAAATGAAACTGATTGCCAACAGTTACTTATTTTCTAAAGATGTTAAAAATATAAAGGTTTTAAAAACGATACTACTTCCAAAGGTTATTGGAGGAAGAAATGGACCAATGATTTTTCAAAATTTCAAAATTTTTTTTGAACCTGTAGTTTGTACGTCCGATTGTTATAAACTGCGAGGCAAACGTTTGAAATATTGCATTTCATCAAAATTGTTCCATAATAATTTTGGACACATGTTTGAAAGTTTTAATGAAACTCTAAAAGTGTTTTTTTTTTTTTTGCTCATACGCAAATGGAAGATCCGTTAATCATCATATTCTCAAGGCATGAAACCCTTTTAGGCTCAATGTTAGCAATGCCGATTGATTGATGATTACATTTCAAGCTCCATCAAAATTTACTATTTCCCTCAAGCATAGAAACCCACAATAGATTTCATAACAATGTGTTACGAATTCCTTAGGCTCATAAAGGAAATCACAGTTTTGAGAACAGCCTAGACTTATAGGACCGACTTTAGGGAGTCTTTTGAGAACATTTGCTCTTCCGTCTAGACGAATACGAAGGGGTAGTTGAAAGTAAAATAGTTTTTGTATGTATTTGAGCGAAACCAGAAGCCAGGCTACGCCGGAAGGCGTTTAGAGAACGAATAGCGCCCTTAGCTTAGTGCTCAGGTCTTAAATAGGGTTCCCCTCCTCGACCCCTGTTTGACCAGGAGAGGGAGCGGGCCTTCCCCATTCAATGAACCTGAGTTCTGGGTTTTTCTGGCTGTTGGTTAATTTTATTAAGGGACACGGAACATAATTTAATACGTGGTGCTGATCAAAATCATTGCACAAGTTCAACATGACGACAACGATGTCGCATCCTACTAGGTAGACTTTAATTATAAAATAGGTACCGACCAGGGTACTGACCTACAGTTTAACAGGGGGAAGTAAATAATTCGTTCATAGATATTTATGTTATAACCTATTTTTTGTTTCAGAGTTGAGACTTTCCAGATCTTCTCAGGTGTGCACACTTGGGGAAGACGGAAGGGACGCATGTGTGGGAGACAGTGGTGGGCCTCTTCTGTGTGACGATGGTTCAGGTTAATATGCTTTGATTCACACATAATATGAATTTTGAAGGAGACATGTGTGCAATATTTATCTTTTATGTTTTCATGAAATAAGGTCAAAAAAGTATCTAGAAAAGTGACTACACGAAAAAAGCTTTTTCAGTGTTACGCTAGAAATTACTCCGCTTATTACATACAATCCCGTCTGTGTGT
This sequence comes from Creontiades dilutus, assembly GCA_031894815.1. NCBI lineage: Eukaryota > Metazoa > Arthropoda > Insecta > Hemiptera > Miridae > Creontiades > Creontiades dilutus. The sequence goes on along the minus strand of JAVIWC010001866.1, from coordinate 1,466,110 downwards.
TTGTGATTACTAAGAAAATGCATTTTACGTGGAAAAATGGTCAATTACTTCCGTTTTGTTCAGGCAGCGATTTTTAAGTTTCCTTATTTTGATATAAACCATGGTCAAGAATGGCTTTGTAACAAAAAAAAAACTTGAATGCTGATCAACTAGTTACCAAAGAATTTATATTCGCCCTAGTTTAGAATGTTGAATAATTTGGTTAAGTGGAAGAAAATATAATGCCATTACATTCATGTAATGATATATCTTACAATCAGTTGCAACAAATGAAACCGAGAAAAAAATTGTATTTGTAAATTTTATTTTGATTTTTGTATCCTTTGTTATTTACCAACTAAACATTGGATCACCAATGTTGAGGACCTTCAGTTTGGGGGAATGGAAAGTGAAAGGTCGTTCGATAGGCAATGTTTTTTGGTTAAAGGACCAATCCTGTTTGTGAGTGTTGAGACTAGGCAGTTCAGATTCGGTTCTGAGCGCGATGGATATAGTGATTTCAACCAAATTCACAAACAGACGTGGAAAGCGTGGTATCGTAATCGAATATAATAATTTTCGTACATATTACAAGTTTTCGGAATACCGCACGTTGTTGGACGGATCAATAACATTCAGGTGTTGCAATAGAAAATCGCAGTGCAACGCAACGGTATGCACTGATACCGGTGTATCGCAAGTTATAGCCGCATAACACGATCACACCCACGAAATCTGGGAAGGACGAAAATATAGACCGTGAAAAGGTTACCTTCTCCATTGATCCTTCCCCCGAAACCATTGCGATTTTCCCTCAAAAATCCAATGGGTTCTACAGTCATTCCCCCAAACTCAAGCGACCCTAAATGTTTAGGGAGACGAGCTCCCAAAGAATTTAGATTTATTCTAATATAGAATGTTGATTACTTTTAGGAATTCCTATATTTTAGAATTTAAACAACTAGATTTAATTTTTATGATTTCAAATGTTAGCATGCATAAAGTTATTTGCCGTATTTAAATGACGCCATAGGTTCTTAGGTACCTTGTTCTAAGTTCATTTCAACAAGGGGCCAGACCTACCATACCATCACGACCTGACGGTCCTGCGGGTCAGGTATAACCACCGCGCCGTCCTGGGCAGTATTGTTACTGAGTGTACTTGTAGGAAGGCAGGGCATTGTTTTCGCTTCGGGGATGACCTTGTTGTCCGCCAAACAAAATCCAAACTTCCACTCGGATTTTTGGTTTTTGACCGTCTTGAACAATTTTTGTTTCGTGTCTTTCTGTTTGTGTGTGGACTGAAAGAATACATTGTACATAGAATAATCGTCAGTTGGTTCCGTTTTGTTCAGTTGCAGCAGCGATTTTTATGTTTTAATATTTTCATGATGACGAAAGGAGGTATCATAGGCATTTTGGAACCCAAGAATGGTTTTGTACAGAAAAAAAACTTGAATGCTGAGTAACGAGTTACCAAAGAATTTAAATTCATCCTAGTTAAGAATGTTGATTAATTTTGTTAATTCAAATATCTTAGACGTTGTAGAACTAGAATTATTTTCTATGTTTTCAAATATCAGCAACCTAATACCTAAACCTGCTCCGGAAGGAAAACTTCCGGAATTGCTCCACGAATAACTACGTGGCTCCTATAACCACGAGGTGGAAACAATTTAAGTATTCCTTTAATATAGTTTATTTTCATTAAATGGCACCGCAGGGGGTATTAGGTAAAGAGTTCGGTTAATAGGATGGATATGGGATATTAATTTAAATTTGATTCAAGTACAATGGTAATTGGAAAACGGATTACCTTGTTGGTTGCCGTTCTGGATCAGAGTAGTATATGGGACCAAGTCGCCGAAGTTCGGCGTTTCGCTATCTCTATCTCTCCCCCCCCCCCCCCCCGTCACTCCTTGCCTCTTCCCCGTCACTCGTCCCACGTTTGTTCCGTTGATAGCCGACAGGTGGTGTGGGCTATCACAAGAGTCACACATTTTTTAAAACCGGCAAATGCGGTTTTATTGAATATAAATAAATAGTTCACGTCGTATCGTTGTGGTAAGAAAAGAGGGTGGGGGGAGGGGGTTGGGGAATTATATGATGAATGATAGGAGTGAATTTTACTCCATTGTCAAGGCTTTAGGTTTATGTTAGCGCTTTAGAGTTGAGTCTGCTATGATATTGATAGTGGTTGTTGACTAAAGTTGCGATATTTTTCAAAAATACTTCATCTAATAGAACTATTTCATGTCTGTTCATCATAGGGAGCAGAAAGTTGTGTGCAACCACGTCTTGGGGCATCGGTTGTGGACGACCCGGTGTGCCCGGGATTTGGGCAAGGTTAGATGTTGCAGAACCCTGGATACGTGAGGTATTGCAGAAGAACGATAACGATATTACAGTACAGACGACTGCTTCCACGAAGATGACGGTACTAACCACGAAGAACGGTCACAACAGTACACCTAGTAAAATTTCAGTCAGCTTTCCCCTTCGACTACCAAGCATTATGATTCTCACGTCTTTAATTAAAGATCTTTTTTATCTACATGCATCCTGATCGTGAAGGTTTTCATTGTACATGGAACTTGTTGGCGTCAATATTTATGGAGCTTACCACCTTACAACATACAGCGGATGAAATCTCATATAAGGGGGACTGGAGGCATCTGTGCTCTGAGTATGAATAGGAGCTAATCCCTCAACAATATTGGGGTTGCTCAGGCAATTACATTTTCTATCTCTGTTCTGCTAATGGTTGTCCCTAAACATTTTATTTGGTTCGGTAGAGCTTAGTCGTGGTTCTTCGTCGTTTTGATAAGCTGAATATTAATTTGAAGCTTGATTTTCCTCATCAGCTACCAAATCAAAAATATTGACGCCATTAGAAACCTTTTTTCCCTTCACGTTTCATATTTGAATTAGTTGTGCCCTTTCTTCTTTTCATCGCACATCTCCGTAGACATTCAGCTAAAGCTTGCAATAAGGTTATCTGCGATGATATGTTAGGAGGAAGTAGGTAATTTATTGCTTCACAAAAGGAACTTAATGTATGTATGTTTAGAACTAATGTTTCTTATCCTAGGGTACGTTTGTGTAGTATCAAAATCTAAGCTACGGTATCATGTCCGTTACTAGGTTGCATGCATGCTGAAAATAAGTGAACGAAATTTGTAAAAGTTGGAAAAACTGTAGAAATTGAATATATACTATAAAATTTGACAAATCCTGTACAAATTCTGGACTCTTGCTTTTTGACATGACATTGTGGAAATTCTGGCTTTATCTACAAATAATTGAAAACGTGCTGACATTCGATATCAATGACGATTTAATTATCGGCGGTCAAATTGCTTATATTGAGGACTTTCCATTCATAGTTTCTATCCAGTTTAAAGGAAAACACTCTTGCGGCGGTAGTTTGCTTTCTACAATCCATGTCCTAACCGCTTGTCATTGTACTATCGCCAAAAAGAAGAGCAGAGACAAACCGATGTGAGTTGGAATCTGAAGTTTTTACCGAGATATATAATGTAACCCCTTTTTCTCACTACGGACACGGTGATCAGTCACTCATGCAAATAGATTAATTAGGTTTGCTTACGTGGGGCTGCCTACTCTAATTGATCCTAGGAGGGGGAAAATCATTTTTCCTTGGCAAAGAAATAACCAAATATGAAACAAACGTTCTAAGACGGAATTCGTGAGAAAAAACGTTTTGCACAAAAGTTTATTATTATATTGGATAATAATTGTCTAATTAGAAGAATTATTCTTCTAATTAAAACACCGATCTATGTTACAGACGCAGTCTGTGGTACATTATCTAAACTTGGCTGCATACACACATTATAATTGAACTATAGATACCTTAAAAAAAGCTCCATTTATATTTTGGCACCGTAAATTTCTTAGGTAAAAATAACCACTTGACTCCTTCAGGTGATTAGTGTGTCTTCATACTCAGTACTTTGCCTCTTGATGTCCCAAAACAATTCGACAAATTCGTCGTCAATATGACTCATCAATGAACACCAACAGTTACTAGTCCCTCAGTACGTAACAAAATATTTATGATGATCAGTATACCTTCTGAACATTGAAAGAAACGTTCAGATGTAGGAGTTGGCAAAACAGTAATTTGACAAGATAGAATAAAACACGATATCTATGCTTCAGTTGTACGCGAATATATATCACAAAAGTTGAGGTAGACATTGTAATTTCAGCAGCCGATTTGATCGTCATAATTTGACAAGCAAGTTTCACTGTATTCAAGGGCATTCTCATCCACATTTGGGTGGACGTTTTTCCTCTCTGTCAAAGTCTTATCCGTTCTAGAGAGTTAACGGAAGACTACAAAGCGGCCAGTGTGTTCGCGAGACAAACTTGATAGCTGCTGCTCAGGCTACAATTCTGTCTTTCTTTTTACTAATTTTAGAGTAACGCAATTCTTCCATATTTCACAGCCAATCGATAGTAAAACATTATCATTTCCCAACCCAAAAAATCCTTGAACAGAAACTCGACAAATTTTGCTTTGAACTTTTATTGTACAGTTTTTTTAATGAAACTTACTGAGTTGTAGGTGTGAAAAATAAATCGTATTAAGTAAATCTGGTAACCTGGGATATTGAGTCAGAATATTATTAAGCAAGTCATCCGAGTTAGTAAGTGTTTATTATGTTGTATGTTTTGTTGGTATGATTTGGTCTACTGACAATAATAAGCGCTGGAGTGCTCAAGCGTAAGAAAAAGAGAATTTTGGTAAATTGTGAAGTTGTCTTTCAGCTCTTCGGTAACACTTCTACAATTCAGCGTTTTTCAATAAACTGAAAATAACGCTTTAGGATGGAATGTGTTTTGTTCCTATTGGTATTTTATTTTCAGACTGAAACCTGTTGATGAATTCACCCTATTGGCTGGAACTGTTCACGAGATAAGCAAAAAATCTGGTGTAGTAAAGTCAGTACAGTTTATTGCTAACCACCCAAATTGTGCGCATAAACACACAGGTTGGGAATACGATTTATCGATTTTATTTGCCAAAGGACATTTTCCACTCAAACCGCACGTACTCGAGATTATAGAACTTCCCTCCTTCAACACTACAGTAAGTTGACTCAGAGATCATAATTTTGAAATTTCAAGAAATTAATCCCTCCCTTAATAATTCTACCGACATGGATGCCATTACTACCAATCGTATAGGTTTGAGAGACCGAATAATCATGACGTTTCCTCGTTGGGTTTTTCTCAGATAATTTTACATCATCTCTTCAGGTTTTATTTAGTTGTACCAGATGATTCAAGGGCCTGCGAATTTTATTTGGGCAATTCATTTTCTTTAATCGGGGCTCCATTTCCCCATTCTGCAAATAGAGTTAATCCGTATATTCCAAGGTAAGGAGACAGGGAGCAACATATAAATGACCATTCTCTGTATATTTTTCAATATCAACGTTTGTACAATTATGCTTTATAATAAACATTTGAAAGGTAATGAGACCGCTTGGTGATTGTAACTGAAAGAAACCTTGGGATTCTCTGGCCCCTAAATCATGAGTTATCTTATCTTGTCTTCTAGGTGAAACAGCTAGGAAGTAATAAACAAATGAGGAGCGCCATGATTATGATTATTCCTTTCCGATATATCTTTAGATAAAATAAATTTACGGCTATAGTAAGTAAATAAATAAGTAGGAATAGTACGTTTGTTAACTAATTAATTACAAATTGTGGTGCATGATGGGTTTGAGAAGCTATGACATCAGGTAACCACCACCATCATAACATCAGAACCAATTGGATTTTAAGCGATACAAATTCTTATACAAAGGTTTTTATTGTAGACATTACCTTTCTACGTGAATCAATCTAATCTAAGCTCATTAAACGTAGTCTGCGGTAAATTATCGTCGTCACCTCTCGCCTCAATACCTTGTGGTGGTAATGTGGACGCCTCAAAAAATCCATATTTATGTTTTAGCCCCGAGGATCGACCATGAAACAAATTGGCCACAAGTGCCTTTCGGCTGGTCAGTGTACTCATATCTTATGATTGAATGCTAAATGTTTCAAAGGCGATATCGTTGTACATATAACTCCGTAAACACCAACACTTTGCTTGTCCCTCAGTAAGCAACAAAAGCATAAATCAAAATATCATAAATTGTGCTATGTACTGTACATTGACATAAACATCAAAACCAAAGAACGGAACAACTGAAATTCAATGAGATAAAATAAAATACCTTTTTACTCTTCACTTTGTCCGCAAATATACAACAGGAGCAGTCCAGAACTCAATTTCAAAAGGAACGCTTGAAAGTAACATTCTACTGAAGTCAATCAGCTGATCCGAGCGGCAAAATTTCTAATTTTTAGACAATTTCAAATTCACATGTGCGCTGAACTTTTTTTTTTACAAAGTTTCCAAAGCGAACGGATAAACGTAAAGAGGTCCGAGTTGGCTAATTCGATTCAATTATATGAAAATTGGTTGAATCGATTACGTTCAACAACTACGTAATGCATATCAATTACGAACATATTCTATCATGTGATGATAGAATATGCACACATAAATGTAATGGAATTCGGTTTTCATGACTTCTTTTTGAAATCGAGTTCCTTCTGAGGTAGAATCTTCCGATTCAAAAGAAAGTAAATGTAGTATTAGTTTCATTTTAATTTTTTCTTCATTTTATTATCGCATTTGTTGACTAGTAAAGCGTAGGAATGTGTTTGGTTCCATCACATTAAATTTATATTGGGAATTTCTATGAAATGTCCATATTCACTGTATTGCAATGTTTAAAGTATTTTCATATCAGCTTTTGTTTCCAACAAACTGACTAGTGAAGGTTAGTGTTCTTGGAGTTATATTTAAGATGAAGTCATCCAACTGTTTTTGTGACAACAACAAGTCCATTGAAACAGTGATCAGCTAGTAGGCGCTTGTGTCCCACTTCGTTCCTAATCGATCTACCATTTTGGAATCGCAATGAGCTCTTTTCTGACATCTTGAATGCAGTTGCAAGATATGGAGGCACGAGATGCTAGTTAAGATCATGTACCTCAGACTAAGTCTAATGTGTAGAGATTTACGGAGTAATCTTATAGAGTAATAATAAGCCGCTGGGTAATAATTCGTTCGATTGTTTGACTCCTCCCATCTTGAAACATAAAAAAACAAATTTGAAGCGTTAAAAGTTAGTTCTGTTGGTCGGTTACATACAGCGGCGTAACGTTTTTCAGCGGGCCCCCCCGCGAAATATTTTTGGGGCCCCTCCCCATAATTTTTTTTTTCTTGGCGAAGCGTGCACTTTTTCAACGGTCATTGTACAATCCGCTACGATAGCCTAACTAAAAATACATAATATAATATAACAATTTAACCTACCTTTACGAACTCGAGACTTCTAGTCTACGTGGCAAACTTTTGGATGACCGTGTGTTATAAAAGTCAACTTTTTCCCAGAGACACATCAGTTCCTTCAGTCCTTTTTAAGTATCAATATGGTATACAATTTATATTATAACGATTCGAATCAACAACATGATGAAAAACATTAAACTCCCGCAATCCGAACAAACCTCAAAATCTCAAAAGTTACACTATTTCTCAAAATTCAAGTGCATCAGTACTGCCTCAGGTAGGCCTACCGACGTAATACCAACCTCCGCAACTCTGACACCTTAGCTACTTTACACCCTTCCTCACCTGATTATAAATAAAACCAAAAGATGATTGATCAATGAAACTACATTACCGTTGATGTTTATAAACTTGATGTTACATAATAGAATTTTTCTGTGTATCGTTAGTTCGGCTCTATTCTTTAAAATAAAAAAAGAAATGAATTTTGCTAGAGCGTGGCCGTTCGCGCATCGCGGGGTTTGCGGGGGTGTACGTTACGCCATTGGTTACATAGGTTCATTATTAAAAATTATAAATCCAGAGTAAGAAATTACGCTGAGCTTAGCGAGCCTTCTCACAAATTTCCTGGTATTCATTATAAAACTAATTATCAAATTGTCTCTCTAAGGGAAAAACTAAATTCGATCATGCATTTCCAGTCGCTGGAGAAAATGATTGAAAACTACGCGGACTGTGAGACAGCGGGTTGGGGCAAGATTCATGAAGATGCAATCCAATTTTCCCCAATTCTCTTAAAAGTTGATTTGCACTTGCTTCCCGCTGTATCATGCTCAACGCGCATCAATGCATATGCGAAAGATGTTCAATCAGGTTACTTACACAGTTTCATGGACTTTTTAAAGGTTACATATATCTTTGCATAGTGACTGTTATGTTGCCAATATCCTCGTACAATACGTTTAAAAATATTTTAGTTTGTCCAATTATACTTAGGACTCTTAACACTAGTGATTCATTAGCTTTTAAATCTATCTATTGGTAGCGGAAGCTTTGTTTCGCTGTAGCGAGAATAAACATCTTGTCCTCCAAAATCGGAATCTCCACTCGCATCTTACACCATTTTTAACAACCTTCATTTCGCTTCTGTTCATGAGTTTGTCCATTGTTTGACCAAAAAGCATTGTAACTGGCTTCATTTCTGATTCTGATTTTATTGAAATTCACAGGGAATGATGGATTATTGTATAGTGGATTTCCTTTTGTCCATGAGTTTCATTCCTCATAAACCACTACGTCATTCTGTACCCTAGTTGTCCCGTCTTGCTCAAATTCGGAGGGTAGTTGCAAAAGGACGGATTGATCGACTTATACAAATGCCAACACGGAGACGCGGTAGACAATTCGAGACGAGATTGTAGCTTGTGGTGGTAGTACTTGAAGTTGAGTTGGTTTTCAGAAACTGAGAATACGGAGACTGGAAGTTGACATTTCAGCTTCATCTGATGTGAAACATCTAGATGAAGGATGATTTATTGGATGATGAATAAATCATCCGGCCTTACCGGTACGTCGAGTCTGACGAAGGAGAACCAAAGGAATTCTAAAGAAAAAACGGTTAGTTTGAAATTTAAAGCTATAAACGAGATTTTTGGAGATAACGGCATTCGCGAAAATCCGGTCAATACAGATGTATATGAAAAATCGACTAACCTGATGGTCCAGATGGTCTTACAGAAAAAATTATAAATGAGGGAAACCGAATGGAAACTGATGAATTTGACGGGATAAGGTAGAGAGAGATATCGCACCCAACGAAGAACAAATGCAGGAAGAACACCGGCTCGTAAGGTGTATTGTTGTAACGTATTCCGCAGTTTGAGAGCGCTGGAGCATGCACATTCCACAGTGGGGTAATCAACTATATTTCTCCCTTTCAGTATAAACATCATATTATACCTTCAAAAAAAGTAAAATGACTCGCTGTAATTTATGGAAAAACAGTCATTAATTTCCATTTAAAAAAATGGAGTATATGTAACTCCAAATATACAAAAGAAAGTGGCATTGAGGTATGGAGACCCGACTTGTTGGAGTTCCGACTACTTCTTTGTAATGTTGGACGCCGAGATCGAGCAATAATGATTTTCCAGGAGGCGGAAAATTTAGATTTTCAAGTTGGGGACCCATCCATCACCGAGCTTCATGTCTGGTTTCCTATTTTATGTACAAACGAAAAATAGTTATAGAGGTATGATCATTTTTTGTTAAAAAATGAATAGCAATAGTTTCACAGAGCTGATATCTAGCTTCTATTGCAGAAAAGTGGGGTGATAAACAGGTACGTACCAATCTCCCAACTTGTACATTACCTAACGTACCGTCGTATTTTCGTTCCATTGTTACATGGCGGGTGAAAAGATGGGTTCCTCGAAGTGCTGAACAACCCTTCTTACTAGTTTGTAGCACCCTAAAATGAGTAAACAAGTTTCTTCATCACAGAGAAGAACGGTAGAAAAATTTGTTTTTCTTTTTTCACAATTCTCACTTTTACGTCGGAAGAAGAGAGTACCGATTGGACTTCTGACGAGTCCGAGTAGAAGGTTTCTCTTTCATACCTTTCAGACGAAATAGATAATAATACTTAATAGGGGAGACTTTCGATAAACAAATTCTTTTGATTGGAAGAGAAGCGATTGATAAGCGAACCTAGCAAATCTTCGGGAAACGGAAAGAGGGCTACGTAAGCGAATAAATTCTATTGGTTGATCAAGAGGCAGGGAGTTGAGGAAATAAACAGTCGGAAGAAGTTTGAGAAAAAAAACCTCCTGTCGATTCTGGCGATCCGAAGCCAGGTTTCAAACAGTTGGGAAACTTGTGCAAACAGGCCTTTGCTACCAACGGCCGAAGCCGTGACGCCTCAGTCACCTCCTGCAAACGCCCACAGCAGTTTCTAAACGAATACAAACTGATTTCATGACTTTTGAGAACAAACCTCATTTCTGCCGTGTCCGCTAATCATTTTAACATCCTTAATGTTTCATCTCTTGCCACATTGAATCTTCGCCCCACTAGACCTTACCAACTGGGCAATTGCCATTTGTAGAGAACTGTCAGATTTTATGATTGAATGATTTTTACCTAATGAACAGTTATTGTAAAAACTGATTTTTACGGGCAGATCCAGTATAAATTTTTAGAATGATATTTGTGATCGGGTCTCTCATTACCATCATCTGGTCTTTCTAGATTTAAAGTTTATGGCGTCAAGCCAACTATGCACGATTTCTGATGGAAAGGATGCGTGTCAAGGGGATAGTGGTGGCCCGCTACTGTGCTACGGAAAAGATGGTAAATATAATTTGAACAGAGGTGAGAATAGGATTATTAAATTCATGGAGGTGAATTAGTTTGAGATTGATATGTTTACCAATCGCTACAGCATCTCAAGTACTATGCATCCTTACTGAATAGCTTGGTATAATTAGTATAATATACTAATTATACTAGTATAACATGTAAATTATACATGTTCACATTTCATTGGCAATATATTGATTGATAAGTTATTTCGGACCACCTGATTATTAGTTGTGGAATGGATTAATAATATGGTACTTTTACTGAATATTTAACAATGTGGTTATTAATGTTTGAATAACATATCGCGCTACGTTTCAAAGCAGAGTAAATTATAACACCAGTTTTTTGTTGATTACTGGAAAACCTTTCTTAAGAGATCGCTGATTTATACATAGGGTCAAGATAGGTAACGTAATTCATATAATACCTCCCTTTCAGCTAGTATGGTCAAGCATTAATTATGATAATCTGGTTAAATTGATAACCCGAGAGCAATTGATCTTAATTGATGTTCAGAGTACTTCTACATTCGATTATCACATTGATGTTCACAGTCGTGTTGAAAATATATTTTTAATTCATAGGACAATAATTGTCCTTCAAATTATTTGAAGTACAAACAAATGGTCGTACAAGGGATATGAGTGAATTAGATGAAAAATTTCGAGGAATGACGATATATAAAAGGTCACATGTATTTTCTATTGTTGTTCACTAACCCGTTCCTTCTATTAGGGAAATGTAGGGAGACATGGTGGTTAAAATTGCGAAGGAAAGACGTGGAGTCGATGTCTATTTGTATAGTCCATGATCTGTATATATTTTTATATAAATATTTTATCAGAAAATATGAGAGAAATAGGATTTAGTCTACGACACATTCCACATCTCCCTTTTGGAATTGACAAATTTCCCTAGGATTACAGTTCGCTAAGTTTCGGACGAAATTTTAGGGTACGAATTTAAGTTTAACTAAGGTAGAAATAACCATGAGATACCAACTTTTGGTTAGAAGCAAAGCTTGTAAAGGTTGTATGAAATTGGCCCTAGGACAAGTGCTTCCCATTAAAATGGAATTGAGTTTTGTAGATATTACGTGAGGTTTTGGTCTGGTAGATTGGCATCAGAAAACACTACTACTTTCACTTACTTTTATGAACGGTCTCATAAAATTCTGTGTTTGAAGAAAAATATAACGGTAATCACGTAGAAGGATAATATGTAATCGAGCTCAAGGCCCTCAGGTTTTTCCGAAACCTAACATCGTTCTCCAAAATATAAACACAGGGAACAAAGGTATATTGAGTGTAGTGGAAAATTTCTTTTTGTCATCACTCATAAAAGTACGTCATGTTCTTCCTGTTATAATACTATCGAAAACTGGGAAGCTTTGTTCTTGTGCGAGAAATCGAACAAAAAGTTACCATCCATGATCAACTTCCTTTCCGTTTTTGTCTTTGTCAATTCTTGGTCAAGCACTGAAGTTTCATTTCAATTTTAATAGCAGTTTCAAGAAATTGTATGACCTAACCTCTAGAGCGATTCCCGTGCGATTATTATCAGCATATGCACAAACTGAAATTTCCTGTAACTCACATTTCTAACGAACTGCCGGTATTAGTTGAGCACAATATACAAGATGGTGCAGCAGGAATGTCATCTTGATTGTTTGATTGATAGCTAGTGTGCACGTTCAATATTGACACTGGTCGTAATTGAAGAAACTCGAATATTTTTGACAACATTTTCATGAAATTTGTGGTTTCCTACCTAGTCAATCCTCTATCAATACCATAGCAATCGGATGCATTGTAGCATGTGCACATGCGCAAACGTGAATTGTCTAATTATCTATTCTCATGTTCTAATACCGACTCGATTTCGTTCAAATTTGTGGGGGACAATGAATGTGGGGGACTATGAATTTCATTGCCATTGGTTGAAAAAACCATTGATCAACCCCAAACCACAACTTGTTCTATCTAGCATTCAAAAATATTGAAAGAGGAATAATTTGTTCTTCGACTGATCCTGTACATTTATGTTGGTATGGTGTACAAGCTATACTTCCCAGCCTTCCTGGTATGAAATAACTATTGTAAATTCTTAATACGAACGTTAATCAATAACAGTTTGATAACAATCGAACTGATCTTGCTAATGTTTTCGGTTGTTTGGATGTTTACGTTCTCAGACCAACCCTTATTATGTGCCACTGTGTCTTGGGGATTCGGTTGTGGACGGCCTGGCCTCCCAGGAGTGTGGGCGAGACTCGACGTCGCGGAATCTTGGATTCGAGATACTCTGAAACGCACGGCCGATGGTTGCAAGCCCCATACCACTACTGCATTGACCATTGCAATCATAAAAATAATTTATTTCGCACTTTTATCGAGTTCTTGAAAAAGTTTCGAGAAATACAAAAGTAATCTAGGATTTAAAACATAGGAATCCTTCGTCACCAGCAAGGTACGTACCACTTTACAAAGCTTACCTACTTCTTTGGGTCGGTTTGCTTGCCGTCCTATAAGCGAATGTTTCTCTGTTGATAAAAATTATGTTTAAAGGTTGGCTTTGAATAAAAATTTACTTCTTTGAAAAATTTACGGATCATCATTAGTCGGTGAAAAAAATATGAAGTTTCAAATTGCTTGTGAGACTTAAAAGATCCTGAAACTTTTAAGGAAGTTCAACCACGAGTTGCCGTTCATAAAGATGCTAATTTTTTTTTTTTTTTTTTTTCGAAAAATTTCTTCATTAGAAACATAACATAACAACTGAGCATAGCCCATCAAGTTAATTTACATTAATACAATAACTACAGTTTGTAGAGGTAATAGCCCATTGGCAACTACTCTATATGATCACTTCAGGCACTTGTCACATTGTCACGCCCCAAGGTCGAGAGGTTTTGTTCTATCCAGACGTCGGATGAAAAAATCGTAGAGCTTCTGGGTTCATATGTTGATGAAGTTTCGTGTTTAGCGGCAAATAGTTTGATCACCTCACTGACTGGTTCTATCTTGGTCGAGATTTTGATGTTGGTCTTTTTTGTACAAAAGTTGAATTCCATATGAAAAACTTCGTAGAATTTGCTTGTAGAGTTCAACCATTTGTTATGTAGGGATTTTGGAGTATCTTCCAAGCAACCAATACATTTTTCGGAACTTGATGTTTAATTCTTCTTTTTTTTTAATGACATGCTCTTTCCATCTTAATTTTGCATCAAGAGTCATCCCAAGATATTTTGCTGTATTGGCAAAAGGAATTTCTCCTCCGTTTAGTGTAACTGGTATTTTAGTTATATGCTTGTTCGTGAAATTGATGTGAGCCGATTTCTGCTCATTGAGCTTGAGGCGCCACTTCTTTGTCCAAGTACTGACGTTATTAATAGTCTCCTGTAGTTTCCTAGTTGCATCCTCTACTGTATCTCCTATGCTAGAAGTGCTGTATCATTTGCCACTATTGTGTCGTTATTGGTAGGTATATCACGTGTATACAGAAGATAGAGCAAAGGGCCAAGCATGCTACCTTGCGGTACACCTGCCGTTATCTTCCTGAGACTGGAATACTCTCCCTCATTCACCCTGAAATGTCTTTCAGCTGGTAAGATTTCAATATTAAGTAAAATTCTTTTGGTAAGTCTCTTTCGAGTTTGTGCTCAAGTCCTTGATGCCAGACTTTATCAAAAGCTTGGGAAACATCAAGGAAGGTGGCTGCGCAGACTTGTTTCATTTCCGGGCTATTTTCAATAATTTCAGTTATACGATGAACTTGATCAATGGTGGAGTGTTTTTCTCTAAATCCAAACTGGTGATCCGGGATTAATTCTTTCTTTTGAACAATATCTTTCAGTCTTCGAATAAGTAGTCCCTCGAAAAGCAAAATAAAATCATCAACTGAAATGGGGTAGGTTATGTTGCGAATTTAAGATGAAACTAAACGTAATGTGTCGCTTTATTTTCTTCATAACTATATTTATAGTACAATGTATGTCAAGATGCAATATAACAACAGGTGCTTCATTCCGGATTTTGCTTAGTCCGTATTTGTCGGAAGAATAATATAGCACAGCATTCATATTATCCCATTTAATTAAGAAATATCAATGTTTCTGTACTATCTCCATCTTGATTTAATTCTAAGTAGCTTCGTTCTATGAAATAAATCTAATTTAAGGGGTGAGATTAATGAGGAGATACTTAATGAGGAAGAATATGCTGTTTTAAATGAGTCAGTATTAATATCGGAAGGTATCATATATCATACCGTTTGGTTTACCGTGTTTCAAAAACTTCTACTAAGAAAGAAAGGCATGAATTTCACCTTTTGTTCCACTCATCTTCCCTGAAGAACAATTATCACTAGTATCCCTTTTTTTTCTTTCACCATTCAGAAAGCCAATGCACCCACCAAATCCAATGCGACGTTATTAAAAATAATATCTAAGTATCAAACGCAGGACAGGAGGTATACAATGTATAGAAGAACGGTTACTGCTCTCTGAATAAATACATTGCCCTACTATCGGGGAACTCTACGATTTCATCAGCAATCACCTCTTCATAATTACCAGATTTTTGTTCACTGAAAACTGAATCGCCGTCTAACACCATCAACACCAAACATTCTACCTGAAGATGATTTTTTACGAAAAAAAATCTACCTAGGCATAGCCCTCCCTTCTTTTCCCGTCTTAAGTTGATAGAAACTAGATATAATCAAGCCTATCACTCGTATGTTTCCAAAGGACTGGAGTCTCAATACAATAATGGTTGTGAAAGCACCACTAAACACTGCTCAACCTTCAATCTTCGACATTTACAATTAACCAGAGGAATACTTATTCAAATTAAGAAAATTCAACCATTTACATCATCCGTCTACGTTTTCACTATGAATTTAGATATTTAACTTCTTTCAGCTACTTTCAAACTAAGCAAAAAGCTGTGAGAACGAAGGATCTATCATTTCTAAGAGGCTTTCTCTAAAGGCAAGTAATGACTTCATTTAGCCTTATTACTTAAATTATGTCAAAATATGATTTAAGAAAAGAGAGCTATGCTTGTCATCTATCATCGGATCCTTCAGAGCAACAGTTTTTATAGAGGACTTCGTCCAATCCTGGGCGTGAATAAGATAAAAAGGGAAGATACGTGACCGCGATGAGGTCATATATGCTTCATATGCATAGCAAAAATATGATCCACGAAATTTTAGTAGCTTTGAAAGTAAATAAAACACCTAGGTACACCTTCAAAGAAAGTCAAGAAATATGAGATTTTGAAATGTGTGTCGTCAAGTATCCCTCAAACTTTGCTTCCAAGCAAGGAAAAATTACACATAGACTGAAAAATTCAAAATGGATTCGAATATTTCTAAATCGCTTCTTTTAATGAAACTTGTGGTTTGTTGTCTCGGGGAAAACAAAATTCTAGGCGGAAGAGAAGCCAAACTTACGGAATTCCCATTCATGGCCTCCTTTGGGTACAGAACGATGCATTTTTGCGGTGGTATTATATTATCGGTCACCCACCTTATGACGGCTTGTCATTGCGTACAAGAACTAGTGGTAATCAACGGAATACCAACTTACCGGTAAGTTTCAATTTTTTTGGGTATCCGGCAAAATGAAGGGACTCGTTAAGACCACCGTTGAATCGAATGTTATAGGTCATCGAATAGGAACAGTCATGTGGATAACGTATTTATACGTTCTCCTTCACACACATGAGCTCTCTGAAGAGATAACAGTAAATTCGACAGAATTTCCTCGCCGATGAACCTAAAACGACGTAGTTACTCATCGGCTGGAAATGATAATTTGAAGTATGAATATATTCATAAAGATTGATTGCGATTTATCAAACCACGACAATTAAACTATTATTTAAACCGTTATTCCTCATTCGCTATAAAAAATGTGTAAATTTCATGAATATAATATGACAAAACAACCAAACAATAAACAATTATTGATGAAAGCAAACTTGATGTGCTCTCCGGTCTGAACGGATGTTCACATAAGAATGTATATTATTTGAGGGAGATACATATAACTGGATGTACATTCACTTAGGTAATTGAATGTGAAAGGAATATCAAGGTCATAGTAGATTGTACAGTTTGTTACATGAAATGGTGAAAAGGAGGATAGAATTTTGGATTGGGAGTTTCTATTTGGATGAGGTTAAAAGGACCAGTAGAGCCCATATGTTCATAAGGGTTTCATCATGTTGTTACAAATTTATTATAATCATAATCATTTAGTAGATATTTAGATTGCCAAGAAGTCTTGAAAACAATTCAAACCCACGGGTACCCACTGATGTTGAGGATGATAAGGTAAATGTGTCATCGACGACCACATCTCAAATAATAGAGCCAACTTTTTAATAAGCGGATTTATACAGACAACTTACTTAAATCGTCGGATTTCCATCTCAAACCAACCATTGTAAATCGAACTTCATCAAACTTTAAAAATACAACTAAGTTATTTACCTCAATAATGATGTCTGGTTGTTTTGCTTGAATGACACTAGCTTAAGCTCTCAAGTTGAATTAAATGTATTGGATATTCCGTAACATAAACTTGTTGGTTTGTCTGCTTTTTGAATTTTCAGAATCAAATCCAACCAATATTTGACAGTAGTAGTGGGAACTGTGACCTTGAGGTTGCCCGGAGAGCCTGGCGTGATTTACGATGTTCAAATTCTCCTCAAACACCCGAGATGTATGAAACGACATACTGGATGGGTGTTCGACTTTGGTATGATTGTTATTGTTGGACAAATGACATTGAGACCGGGGAGAGTTCAAATATTGCCAATCCCATCTTTCAAGCATATAGTAAGTTGATAATGGTATTAGTAGAGTAGGTCGGGGCATTAATTGTTGAAGCTCTAGTTCATTTTATCATTGGGGAATAACTTTGTTATGGGATGCATTGCACTCTAGAAGTGCGACGCGCTGAAAGAAAATAGAAGCATTTTGAGATCTACGGTGAAAAAGAACTATTTATTTCTGGCAAGAATTTTACTGCCGTGATCAGTTTCCGACCTTTCTAAACAATAATGTAATCAACCGAGTAAGAGTATGGCAATGCCAACAGTCTTCACGTTCAAATACATATTTCAAAATTGATCACCACGAGTTTTATCTTAATAAATAAACGCACTGATCATGTTTTCCGCTGAGATCGATCGGGATAATAATGCTATTTTCCAGTCGTTGAACCAATTATCTGAAGAGGAAGAAAACTGTCAAGCGATGGGTTGGGGAACCACCTCGGAATCTTCCTCGGAGACTGTTTCACATTTGATGGAAGTGGACCTCGAGTTGGTATCGCTCTCTAACTGTAGCGAACTTCTGCGAATCGTGGCTGAGAACCATGAAAGCGGTAAATGCAATGTACATTTTTAGTAACTACTATCATATGTAATGTTGTCTCAAGAGTTATGGATCAGCCCTCCTATCTCCACCGCCATATGTCATATTTTGATGACAACCAAAAAAATGCTGCAAATTACTTCACAAATTTATATTATTTCTGAATTCAATAACCCTCCTACATAGATCCTAGAACGACCTGAACTGGACCGATTCAGGATGAGGTTCCTGGGGTACACACTGACAAGAAACCCAAGAATAAAACAACTGAAATTTAACACTAAAAAAAAAAAAAAAACCCTGATATCTTAAGCGAATGCCAGTTGAATTAATTGATGATATATACCTACTGTGCGTTTCAAAAGAAAGCATCATGAAGAACCCAAAACATTACTGTCGAGATGTGGTCTTTGAATTTTGAGTGTAAACATGTCATTTTGTTGGTCTGGACAAAATGGATTGTTTGAGCACGCACAACACGATACTGAAACAACGAATAAAGCTAACCCAGTAATAAAACGACCTCCGGAAATTTAAAAAATAAAAACGTAAAATACCCACTGGGCTCTCGCCAGACGATTTATAGTACCCTATCACTTCATAGTATCTACTGTGACAAGCTCAAAGTTTGTTCGTGTGTACGTAACTATGTACGTATCTATGTTCCCAATTAGTCGGATAACTGTCAGACCGATTTTGACGGGAACGGTCTTAGAATGATCACCGAGTTCCAGCGCACAACATAGGGTGGGCCCGGAACCCAAAAAACATTCTTGTACTTCATAAACAATCTATCCTTTGCAACCTAATTGGTAAGGTCCCGAACGTTTGTCATCATAATTGCCAATATGCAGTTTATTGGGGGTTGACAACTAGAAAAGCCATGACGGTTTTATATATCTGTATACATTCAGTTATATCGCAGATACGCGATATTTGGTGCGAAGCACAGGTTTCTCACTCGTACTTCATAAATATCATCGCGAGGAAAGTTAACATTATTCTCTGTACATCTACTCTAAGCTCTCATTGCTTTGCTGCACCAAATCCAATTCTTTACCGTAACTTACATGATGAATCATGTCCAGTTGTCCGTGAATAGTCTGACCTGCCTATTACAATTTCAAACTACGTTCAAAGCGGTGGATAATACTGGCTTATTGTGGGTAGGTATCTGCCTCCAAACAATTCTAACTCCTAACTAACGGTTCCCGACTTTGCATTACAGCTTTGAGATTCGACAACGAAACCCAACTCTGCACAATGGGTGAAGACGGAAAAGATGCCTGTCAAGGAGATAGCGGTGGACCACTTTTGTGTGACAACGGATTCGGTAACTAATTATTTCAGTTTAAATCCGTACTTTCTGCGTAAAATTCGGTTAACGTGCGGTGCATTTCTTACTATGCTTGATTGAGGGTACTAGGAAAGCTATAAAGTTCTCGAAACGATTAATTTTTTCATATAATTTGATGATGAAAATACTGATAATTATTGTGTAAAAAATTATATTCCATTATTATACAGGGTGTCCCAGGCACAATCCGACTTCTACGTGTTCTACAACTCATTTCCGAACAAAAATGTCTCTAGCAATTTTTCGCCAGAGGCCTCGTTTCCGAGTTATTCGCGATTTAAGATTTTTTTCGTGTTTTTGATCTTAAGTCATTAAAACTGTCATAACTCCCTCAATTTTTGATATAGCCCAAATGTGATGACACCGTTGGAAAGAGCGTTAAATTTTCTATCTACTTGATGTCATAAAACATTTTTTTTAATTGCATTGAAGATGTGCGATCAGTTTTGTCAAAATCTCAAAATCGCCTGTTTTTCATCTCGCCTAGAAACCCCATGAATGCTTGGCGCAGAACTGTGCAGGCCTGATAAAACGTGCGTCAAAATGCCAGCTTTCCAACGGTGTAGTCGTTTTGGTGTTTAAAAATATTTGTAGTTAAGGAAATTGTGTTTAACTGCAGAAAAACGTGTCTTGTCTGTTAAAATTGAGGTTTTTCCAAAAGTCTCGACGAAAAAAGGCTGGAGGCGGGATATACACAACTTTTCTCGCTGAGTTAAATGGTGACAACCACAGACCTCTCAAGTGACGATTTAAGTTAGTGAACAGCGTCTACGGCATTCTTAAGCTGTCCTGCCTAAGTCTGGATTATCGAAGAGCCGAGAGACGGCATTTTGACAAAACTGCCATTTCGCGCAGCAATTGCACATCTTCAATGCAATAAAAAAAAGTTTTCTGACATCAAACAGATATAAAGTGTAACACTCTTCGAACGATGTCATCAAATTTGAACTACCTCCAAAATAGATCGAAAACATCAAAAAATCTTAAATTGCGAATACCTAGGAAACGAAGCAAAAAATTGGAAGGAGTCATTTTTTTTTCGGAGTCGGATTGCGCATAACTCCTGAGACACCCTGTATAACTAAAGAAGACCTAATGTTTGAAAATTATTAAAGCTACGGAGGAGGCATTGTCCTGGTCAGGGGCAAGGTATGCAATGACCCGCACGACCCCCAGGTCTTGAAGGAGGGGTTGCTTTGTGCGCCGTGTATTACCAACCCCATTCTGAGTTGGCCGTAACATTGGGTGTTGCAATGTTGATGTTGATGGTTGCTTCTGATCAAATTCAGTTTTAGTAAAATGTTTGCTTACTTAAACTTGTTATCCAGTTGTAGGACAATGATATGGTATTGGGGTTTAAATCGAGTTTATATAAAGAGTTAGAGTTTAAACAAGAAACAAAACTATCACCATTTGAGTCAGTGAGAAAAGTTACGTATATCCCGCCTCCAACCTTTTTTCGTCGAGACTTTTGGAAAAACCTCAATTTTAACAGAAAACACACGTTTTTCTACAGTTAAACACCATTTCCATAACTACAAATATTTTTAAACACCAAAACGACTACACCGTTGGAAAGCTGACATTTCGGCGCACGTTTTACCAGGCCTGCACAGTTCTGCGTCAAGCATTAAAAATCTTGCATTGAAAAAACGGGCGATTTAAAGATTTTACAAAACTGCCATTTCGCGCGGCAATCACACATCTTCAATGCAATAAAAAACATGTTCTGTGACATCAAGTAGATAGAAAATTTAACGCTCTTTCCAACGGTGTCATCATATTTGGGCTATATCCAAAATTGATGGAGTTATGACAGTTTTAATGACATAAGATCGAAAACACGAAAAAAATATTAGATCACGAATAACTTGGAAACGAGGCCTCTGGTAAAAAATTGCTATGAGGCATTTTCGTTTGGAAATGAGTTGTAGAACACGTAGGTGTCGGATTGTGCATAACTCCTGGGACACCCTGTATAACCCTTCTACATAATCACTCGGGATGTGCATCGTATGCACTCTGCACATAATCCGACAAACACCATTTTCTCAGTTTCCTTAGGTCCGATCTCGCACAAATTTGGAAGGTATTAGGGGCAAGCGGATTTAATTTTATCGGATCAATTTAAGCTCGTTAGTACCACTATTCTATCCGTTGTATGTAGAATTTTAACGAAACGCTTGCAGTGCATGGTGAGTCACATTTTGAAGGAGTTCATGTCAACGGGAACATGTCTCGCAGCGTATCTGTTCCTTGAACGGTTGTAACAACCTTGCCTATACTCTAATTCTGTAAAGATCCTTTAAAACATATTCATGAACTACAAATTTCTATGACATGGTCTCTTCGTTTGGTAAATATGAGTTTGTAAATCATGAAGATGGCACATTGTACTGCACCAGTCTTGACATGGTTTTTATATTTTTCAACAGGAAAACAGGTATTCATCGCGATCGTATCATGGGGGATAGGTTGCGGTAGGTTCGAAACTCCAGGAGTGTGGGCGAGGCTCGACATTGCCGAAGAATGGGTTCGCGAAATGCTTGCGAGTAGTGACACTGTGGGCTTGATTACATCCGTCGAGCGCATAATCCCCCTCATGACAATTACAATATTTCATTTCGCTCTTTTATCTTGTATAGTAAGCTTCGGAAAAGCAGTTACCAAATAATTTCAAGGACAAGAAGTTGGAGAGGTTCTCTTCAAATATTTGTAACTGACCACTTAGTTAAGGTTTAACAAGTACATAAAACCATAATGAAAATTATACTTAATCAATTATAATCTCAGCTGGCAGCTCAATTTCATTGTCGAGAATATAATCTTGACACTTATGAGTTCAGCTCAGCGTACTTCTATTCTTGCTTGTCACGACGGTTGTTTAATTAATCTTTTTGATTTTTGCGACAGAGTACGTCAAATTATGGTAGCAAGCTTATTAAATTTTCCTAGAGAGTAATTGTTCAATTGTAGGTAAAAGTGATTTTGAAATGTGGGGTCTTACCTGAAAATGTGAAGGGTATTTCAGTAAATTTACAAAACTAAGGTACTTGATACGTTTTAACAAGTGTTTTCTAAACGTTTGATGATCCACACTACATTTCTGACGGAGAGAAACCGACATTATTTCACATTTGAGCATAGCGCATAGCGGTGTCTTCTCCTCTCCTGTATCAAAGGGGCTTTCGCAACGGGAAACATAACAGAACACATTCCAACTCCGACTAACGATATGAGACTCCCCAGTGACGCAGAGAAACAAGGCTGCTCCTTCTTTGACTTCTTCCACCCTCTAATTAGTCATTTCCACAGGTTCGCTTCAATTATTCCTTAGTTCGGAGCACAGAATACCGCTATAACTAAATCTGAGGAACAGTAGTTGCTCCTGCTCGCTTCTCATAGGGCAGGGCAGGTGAGCCTCCCCCTCCCAACCGCATTCCCTTCTACTAAGTCTACTTCGCTATTGATTCAGTCTTCTGTCACTAGGCTCAGTCTTCTAATGCGGATGGAGAGATTTTGAAACACTAAATTTATTTGTTATTATAATAATAATTTTTCATTTTTTTTTAAATTTGCTTGGATGCACTAGCGTATGAATGTTTATCAGTAGCCACCTCTGGAGTCAAGATTCGAGATAATAGCGAAACGTCTCTTTTGCGAGTTGAATTGATTATAGTGGACCTTGTAAAGACTTGAAAATTGAAACACGGGTTGAACACTATTACGAACTATACTGTACTTGATTATTTACTTATTGTTCAATATTGTTACCTTGTGTCAGTTACACAGAATGAGAACGTACTGAACTCTGCAACCAATAGAGAATTCAGAAAGTCAAGCTTTGTGGTCTCAAAATAAAATAAATTAATGAAGCTAGTAGAACATTATTTTTGTAGGTAAACATTTCCATGTTTAAGAACTGTTCACTAATTGAATATACGATAGGTATATTTTATGTACTCATCAGTGGATTACTCAAATTTGTATCATTCTCTTCAACTTCAAAAGATGTATCAAGTTCTGGTTCATTTGAGTTAAATTCTGGTTAGTTCTAAAATAGGTTTACGAGGATTTCTTCCATTATGTGCAGTGATTGTCAGCAAATGCTCAGGAGTCATTGAAAAATCCGTTTGACAGTTCTATCAAACTCGGTAGAATGAATTGGTCTGTACCTCCAAGAAGTTTGGATATAACTCAAATGAAGATCATCTGCACTGTGGTTCCAACAACGTAAAATAGTGGAAGTATTTCGAATTTCCTCATAGCTCAAAGAGACTGAGAAATGAAATGAAGCGTCTCTTTCGTTTCAAATAGCGATACCATATAAATCAATTTTGATTCAATCAAACTCAATACGCAAAACCTCTAGTACAGATTTAGCAACTAAACCACCGGTTGAACACTTCAATTACTTTTACTTACTGCACAGATTTGGAGTTTTGGAATGATGCAGTGTTGACATCTAAATCTTGGCATTAACAAGACCTAACGAACTAGATGTCCCGCGTGGCTGATACAAAGGGGGCGTGTCTATGATTCACGAGAGGACAGAAGCAATCCATCATCTTCTGATTAATGTGGTTTCTCGTCCGCTGCCGTCGGGTTGATGGCGAATGCGTGTGACGTCAACGTTAAGCGGTGGCAATAATTTCTACTCGCGTCGTTTCAGCTTCGCTTCATTATTTTGTGGTTCAGAAATATAGATCACCATGATGTCACAATAGGAACCACTCGATTTGATCTGTCTGTTGAAACGGTTGTCAATTAATTGATCAACATCGGTCGCGGTTCTTGAGCAATTAACACGAGATCGTGTACCGACAGTACTTGTAAAAACCCTATAAATATAGTGGTAGTAGGAATGAGACGAAATGTCTTTAGCCTTGAATTAACTCAGCGATTTTAAGCGTAGGCTTGAATAAAAAAAAGTATTAATGAGTCTGAAAAAATCATTTTAGTTGGTGTGCGTACGAATGGAAAGTTTTGAGTTTGGAGGATTGTCATCAACGTTTCATAATTTATTTTTCTTGAATTAAATGCGGACAGTTCTAACCAGCTGTACATTCAAAATAAGGAATATTCCCAGCCTGAATTTACTGGCTGGTGGTGTCAGAAACTGTACCGAAAATGGTGGAGAATCACTGAGTACTTGAACATCCTAAAAAACGCTGCAAATTCTTTCACTGGGGTTTATTATTCAATTGGCTTGCGTTCATGATTTGAATTTATACTAAGCTTTGGAGTGTGCGTGTTTCACAAGTGATAGAGCGATTATTGAATTTCAGGAGGCACACAAATATGATCAACTGATCAATCCAAATAGGTATTTTGGTCGAAAACAGATTTACGTGCTCTATGCATATCTCCTGAAATTCAATAATCGCTCTATCACCTGTGAAACACGCACACTCCAAAGCTTAGTAGAAATTCAAATCATGAACGCAAGACAATTGAATAATAAACCCCAGTGAATTTGCAGCGTTTCATGCATATCGGAATGCTTCAACCCGTGTATCGGCTACAAATCCTTTTAGGAGTTCACTCCAGTATCTACATTACTACATCACTACGTCACTAGGTTACTGATATAAACACAAAAACAATAATAAACCAAAGTAACGCGAATGTTGCCACCATAAATCGGGCCATAGATCGGGAATGGTTTGACCTACGGACCTGGGAAGGGGCTCATTCGATTCCTTGTGGAGTGTTCTTCAAAAAGAGTACAAATTTAGGCCGCCTTGCCTCTTTTTGAGGTTTCTAGGGATTTTACAAAACTTTGACAAGGGCACTTTAAATTAAGTGAGAGAGCTGGCTCAAGAATTAGGCGTCGTCGGACCAATGGATTTTTCCTGAAAATTTCAGATCTTTTGCTTCAGCCGTTTGGGAGAAATCGTGCTAACGGCGTACGGCGGACGGAAAGAACATTTTTTATTGCAGATTCGGATTCTACTCCCTTTGAAACGTAAACCATGAAATTTTCAGGGGGGGGTTAGAATTTTTTTTCCAGAGCGATTACAATGGTTTATCATTGAATAATAAACCAAAATTATGGACAGCCCTGCCCGGTGGTAGTACAACGGTAAACAAGCAAAAACAGATATTGGAGGCGCCACGCTTAAATATAGTCTTGCGGGCTGTCAGAGCTGGTATGACTAGATGTAGTCTTCCACGAGGGATCGAGAAGTTTAATAATCTTGTTATCATATTAATCCTATTACTCTAAATTTCGAAAAAGTAATTGATTTTTCTTGAGTGAAGTTTTGGCCGTTGTAATAGACTCATTTGCGTCACCTACAGTTTCATTCCGACCCCAATCCAACGAAATCGTCAGTAATATCGAACACTCTCATCTACCATTCCGAAATTAGATAGATCTGTATGCGTAGAAGTAAGGATATTATGACATATGTATTTATCGTTACGGAGACTTGCCGAGTGCATTTGTCTTGTGTTCAGACTGGAGAGTTCACGATTTCATTGCATATTTGTGATGAGACCTCCATAAACCAGATTTTCCTATCACTATTCAAGTCTTCTTCAACAGTAAACAAGAATGAGTGATTTCCAACAAACATATCCAGAAATGCGTGCACTTTCTTTTCTTTTCCAAGAGTATTCGAGCCATTTCCATAAATCTGGGATATTTCAGGTGTACGGTCGCTTTAGGATGCTTTTCCCCTTTACACATAAACACTGAATAAAATATCTCAGAGTTTTCCATCGTCTTGATGCTTCGCGACGATAAATTCAACGGGGATGATCGCGTTCACCTCCTTCTCGATCAGACCTTAGCGGAGCTTGTGATTTTATATACAGTACGGGCTCCAGGGAGCGTAAACATCGTTGGATTTCCATACGTTCTCATGATACGGCTATCAGAGACGTGAGAAGAGACCGAAATTTACACGTCTCAGAGGGGTTAGGAAGCATGGTTGTGAAGTTTTGTGATGACATTGATTACTTAAGGAAGATAGGAGAACGATATTTTCTTTCTGCCAACTCGTTGGAAAACATTTTTATCTACCTCTTGTTCACAATTTGAGTTCACAGTATCTCATTAGTACACATCGCCTGATTACTAAAATGGTCATTATTCTCTTCAATTCCTGAATTTGTATCAAGTTCTGAATAACTTTAAGGAGTAAGCAACGCGTTTTATAATCATTCCAATCATCAAGTGTGCATGGCGTTCTTCAAGGTCTAGTTTTTGAGAAAATGTGCCGGTCATATCTAACTTTAACGTAAATAGAGGAATTTGTAAGTAATAATTCGAGTTATTTACATTCTGGGATAAGGGCTCGAATTCTTAAATGAATCTGCTAATATTTAAGAAAGAAATTAATTTTCTCTTTTTTTTTTTAAATCAAAATTATAATCCCCTTTAAAGAATTATTTCGAAAAATTAAAAATGAGTTTTCTCTCAGTAGGGAATTTTATTTATTTTTATTGATTACAAGGTTTATAGATTTGCAACAGCAACTTATGCTATCATGGGAAAATAAATCGTTAAGACCGAACGAACACAAAATATCGCAGATACTTAAAAAAATTATTTTTCTCCATTTTATTGGTATCCTCTGTTAGCTGGAAAGAAACGATTAGGCATCTCATTATCCCTTTTTGTCTACTAGTTTTACAGGAGTATACTTACCCTACAATCAGTAAAAGCAAGGAGAAAACTCATTTTCAAGTTTGAAAAACCAATTTCGGAGCTGAAATATAATTTTTATTGATACAAGATTTAAACCACAGAAAAGAGAATGTTTTTCTGTTCCAGAATCTTTAGCAGTTTTATTTTGGGAGGCCGTAACAGCCGGCAAAGGGAACCCGAACTCGCCTCCTTGGCAAACTTTGATTGGCGAGAATGTGACGAATCGGTTCGAAAATTTGTGTGACGTTCTTCGTTATCACGTTCAATTTTCTTCGGGGAATGCCCCACCTAGTAAATGAATGGTGGAGAAGTTGTGTTATATCCTATGTAACATCTCTCTGATATTTACCTATAAAACCTGATAATTGCTATTGATTTTTACTATTCTTGTGTAGCGATATTAGGGGTTCACGAGGTGTATCTTGGAGGTCCTCCTCTCCTTTCCCAACTATTGGAAGAGGCGGTACACTCCACCTTGTATCTTCCATCAAGACATTGACTCTTTGTTCAACACCACGTGCGGATTGTTCAGCTAAAACTAGTTCTGCTTCAGCTGTTTAAATTTCCATCTGGAATACATGTGATTTTCATCAATTTCTCCGAGGAACTTCATCCTGATCTGGAGGATTGCCACTGCGGAAAAATTGTTACTTCTTCTCCTCTCATCGTATACTAAGAGCCTCCCAAACGATTTGGAGGCAAATTCTCTTGGAACGATCCTGGGAACCATTTCGGAAATCTCCGAGGACCACCATAAGACGAATTTGGAAGGGAACCTTCCACATCCGTAACTTCAAAATCCCAGGTGCGATCGGCCCATTTATTATTTAAAACTAAGGGAAATCCTACCCGAACTACAAAGAGTCTCTTCTTAAACTATATCAAAACTATGAACTAAATATCAAATATAAATTATATCAAAACTATGAACTAAATATCAAACATAAACTATATACAAACTACAACTACGTAAATATAAAAACTAAATAATAAAAATCTACAGAGAAAGTTAATTTGGAATCTTAATAATAATCTTCTGTACCACACGAATTTAATTTATTGATTTTGTGAGGGTGGCCACTCGTAGGGGTCTGGTAAAAGAGAAGTACTATTGTATATTAAATACCTACCTAGAGATAAAAGTGAAGCTCATTACAAAACCTCTCTCACGGAATTATTCATTTCTGAAATTGCTTATAATTTTATATTCATTATTATTAATAAAATTAAGTTTTTTTTTCTGTAGCAAACTGAAAACTGGTCTTAAATTATTATTCCTTCATCCAGGGCTCATCCCTTCTCCAGCTCGAGTTAAGCTTGGCCCAGATTTTAGAATCTGAAATTCTTAAATTGAGTTCCTTTAATTTCCAAATACCATTTACCTAGTATTTTTCTGGTATGAGAGCTACACTTGTGTCAATCTTCTATATTTCATATTTACTCACTATCATACAATTATTGGTTGATTGTTGTAATGTATATTTTTTAGGCCCTGACGATAAGTTTATTGAGTTCTCGGTAAGATAGGAGTGGTTAATAGATTGAACTCTTTATAGTTAAAAAATCACAAAATAGAGGGTTGTTTAAATATTCACGTATGATATTTTGGTTTCAATGAACTACAATTTGGAAGCCTGCCTATTGAAAGGCCTCCAAATAGCCCGCGTTTATGAGAAAATACAATTGAATAAATTACAGTTCGTACGACACGAAACACTTGACTATACTTAACTATGATAATATGATTATCACATTTCTAGATTTATTTTAATATGATACCTGAACAATATACTTCTTTTTACGATACTTTTATTTTAATATTTCATTGTGAAAACAGTCCATTCTAGGAGGTCAACAGGATTCTAGTTTTCAATCTCCTCCGTTGCTCCGGAAAGGATAATTTTTCTTCCAAGTGGGAAAAGAGGTGTGGTATCGGTTGAATGCTATGCTAAATATTTCCTTGACTTCCGCTCCACCGAGATCGAGATGTGACAAGTTATGACCAGGTTAAGGACCCTTGTGGGAGTGGTTCAATATTGGTCTTGAAATTACATTTTTCTGCCTTTGCATTCGGGGCTTTTTGACAATTTGATTCCGATGCGCGTATTGAACACCTTTAGGCCATTGTGAGAATTGGTAACCGATAGAATAATAACTTTAGTTGACGAGTGAGCTACTTTTAGCAGCGGGTTTCAGATCTGTATCAGATTTTCTCGTGAGTCCACCAAAGTGATGAAGAATGTCGGATGGCTGTCCAGCTGCATCACCACATTGGATACTCAGCAGGGTAAAGAACAGCTTCATAATTGATTTCGTTGGATAATTTACTTCATTGATCAATTCGATTGGCTATAACCATATACAGTACACAAGCTCTCCTACAAATCAATTCAACGAGGAAAGATTTGCTAAAATAAGATTCCAATCATCATTTACTGTGACAATCATATATATCATTAAAATGTTCTTGTAGGTCCCTGGTAGTTTCTATGATATTCGGCGCTCGAGTGATAACAGCAACACCATCAGAAAACATTGCGGATGTGTCACATAACACCTATGTGCCACATAGCAAGTTGAATTTCATTTGAGCATGAATATATCAAACAAGTTCGTAGAATACAGCTGATACACAAGCCTAGATGATCCAGTAATATTTTGTATCTTAGTCCAATTAGTGAAAGAGTTTGCCTCAAGATTATGTCAGCTGATCAGTGTGCCTCCTATTCAGATATGTAAAAGGCCTTTTACTCTAATATCGGTCCTTTAGGTACATTAAATTCTAGATATGCCGATTGTTGGTGATTTAGAAAAGATCTCACATCAGTTCCATTTATGAACAATCTTCGTAAAATACATATAGCTTGCCGAGAAAGCATAAATTATTGAACTTTAAAATAAACACAAGTTCAGTAGTTTCGGAGAAAAGCTTCGGTTCATGGGCGGACCGATTATTTTGTATTCTTTTAGAATCTACCTATCAAGAAACTCAAGCAAAAATATTTTGAGGAAGCTCAAATTTTATGTTTTTGGCCTATTAAAAAGGTTTATTATTTTAAAAAACAAACCGAAATGAGAAAACTAATGCAATTTGCATAATATACCTAAAGCCTAACACGTCTTTTCCTACCAAGTGGGCAACATTAATTCAGTTAATGTCAACCATTACACAAGGAATTATGAAGCGGTCTCCCTCAGCAACCCCGCTCGTAAAAATCACCCTCACAAACTACAGCCTAACTACCGCCATAAAAAACAACGCCGCCTAACTAAACGCTATTCTCTTGGTTAGGTGCCCTCGGTGGTGAGGCTCAGGTCTAGTTTCCAAGCGAGCTTACCACTCCAAAGCTTAGTTCAAGTCCCGAATTCTAACGAGGCGTTTTAATTAAACTTCCGGGTTGAAGCTTTTCTTGGGGAGGGGGCTTCACGACTTTTCCGAGCTGTTACGTTTAAACAGCCAGTTTGGTCATAACAGCGAAAAACTCGTTTGTCTCACGGTGCCAGAGGGAATCCGTGGTTTACCAACCTGGGTGGTGGCTAAAAGCTGGATTTGACAACATTTATTGTGACTATTGGAAAAAAAGCGAAGAGCTTGCATTTTCGAAAAAATATGATTGGAAGAATATAGGTGTAAACCGAACACGATCAATAATTGTCAGTGTTACATTCTAATGTCAAGGCTAACTCATTCAGTGCCGACCCCTCTGCATATTTCGACGTCATATTTTTCCCAAACTTTGGAAAACCATAAGAAGCAGACTTTCTTCTTAGAAAAGTGCTGATGGTGTCGAAATTCAGTCAATGAGAACAAATTAACTATCCAACTACTGAGCATTGCAGGCCGATGTGGCTATTGGCTTCCCAGACACCTCTCCGCCACTGGGTGCGGTCATCCGCCTGAGACCTCCGCATCTCCACCACCTGGAGGTCCCTCAAGACCTCATCAGAGAAGCGATTCCGAGGACGACCTCTTCGTCTTCTTGTTTTCATCCGAGGTGGCAAGCATCATTTACAGGCAGACCTCCCCTGGCATGAAGTCAACAAGCCCCAGCCATTGTTCGCGGCCAGCCTGTATAAATCGGACAATCATCATGCTTTATGCATCAATTTCTGCATTTTGTCTAGTTCTGTACCATAGATTCTTGTTACAATCTTTAACACATTGTTAAATTATTTGTCAAACAAAAGATTACCAAACTCGTGCTGAATTTTCAAACTTCTTGTAATGTGTGGTAGTGGGACTCTCTGGAGTTCAAGTATGTAATCAGTGAATGATGTCAGGCTATTAAAATTAATAAAACAAGTAAAATATAAAACAAAACCGTGTTCTTCGATTTGGGAAAATTGGAAAACCGATGTCTAATAAACAACGTTGTCGACAAATGAGTTTAAACGTTAAATCGGTTTCGACGGTTAACAAACGAATCGATTATAAACAAACAATAACTGAATTTTATACTGAAAAATAAGTTACTGTTCGTTATTGATGATGACCTAACCGTCACAAAATAACAACGTTCTTCATTTGACTATAGTTTTCTTCTGTGAAATGGATCTCCACAACTTCATTGCGAGATTTTGTTCGTACATCTTAAAAAACGTGAGAACGACTGATGCTACAGTTTTCATTACGTGGATGCCGAATGAACTCCGAGCTCCGTTTCGTTATCAAGAACTGTTAACAGTGAGAGCGTATCAGAACAACTACCAATCACGATAAATCGGACTTTTCCTCGTGAGATCGCGGAACGAAATATTTTCTTGATATTCAATCATCATATTACTGAATCCTTCTAGATGCCGAACAAACTGATTGCAAAAAAAATGTTGCTTCTATTCTAAAAGTTTGGTGTGTACGAACGTTAACTACTCAATTTTGAAGGATCGTTTTTTCATTAATCAAAAATGCCAGAACCTACTGGTACTAAAGAGCTGTGAGCGTTTTCGTTGGTTCTGTATTTTGCAAAACTTAATTCCTCCCAAGTTTGCCAAGAGGGTGCCGTTAACTCAATACTTATTAAAGAAAAATGTTGAATGGAAGTGGAAGGCTGTAGAGTCTGGGATCATTAACAGACTGAAAGTACTCTTAACATCTGCTTCAGTCTTTTCCCCATTTAGGCTCGATATTACCCTAAATGGCGACCTCGAATGAACGTTGTAGTTTGAGAAGTTTTATTCCATAGGTTCCCAACAGAAATATTTTTGAACAGCATTAAAGAAGATTGAACGTAACTTTGGAGCTCAAGAGCCATTTCACATTGCATATTAATTGCATTTTACTTTTAGATACCATAAGGAGATTTTTTTGAATGATTGACAACTCTCATATCTTGTGGTTCTCTCAAGTAGTTTCTATCTATTATTTTTCCTCTTTAACAAAAATATCACAACACCCACTAACTACAAAGAACTGAAAGAAAGAGATTTGTAAATTATGAAGTATCCACTTAGACCTTTCTTTTTTCTAGCAACCAGCTAGAATCGATCGATTTTTGCGATCCCACAGATAAAACCTGGACGGTGACCCCCAAATACATCGGTTAAAAAAGCTCTTTCGGCAGAATACTACAGGATATCATGTGACATTTCATGTCTTTTGAACTCAAGACAAAGCAGTTTCTTCGAAAATCAGGGCCATAGCAGATATTGTAGTTATATTACAAATTGATCACATAATGAGAGAGAAAGA
This sequence comes from Creontiades dilutus, assembly GCA_031894815.1. Taxonomy (NCBI): domain Eukaryota; kingdom Metazoa; phylum Arthropoda; class Insecta; order Hemiptera; family Miridae; genus Creontiades; species Creontiades dilutus. The sequence goes on along the minus strand of JAVIWC010001866.1, from coordinate 1,433,286 downwards.
AATTTAATTGAGACAGCGTGTTTCAAACACCGTTATAGGAGCGTACAATAATAAATTTCTTGTAGAAGAAGTTATTGTTCGTTGTACGATTCCTGAGACTGTTTTAAAGTATTCTGGATTCTACAGAGAGAAGTAACGTTATTTAAAAACCCTTTAAATTGCGTGAAATAACTTTTGAAATAACCAACGCCACTGTGCAAATGAATATATGAACATATATTAGACTGTTTCCTATTTGTTTTTTAAACGAATACCGTCCCATTTTTTCTATTTGGTCTAAAACTACCGAGTACGAAATATTCTACAGTAGGCTAACGTAAACCCGTGCCCTTCCACCGCAACAAGGGCCTGTCAAAAGTAGCCCACGACCCACCCTTCATCCGACCAACTCGCAATTTTACCGAGCGTTTGGTTGCCATTTTTGAAAATTAGGTACAAATTTAAAATAAAAACGGAGTAAGATGGAACGTTGTCTATATTTCCACACTGTTAAGTCGATTACGACGGTTAGGTCATCATCAGTAACAAACATGAACTTACTGATGATGACCTAACCGTCGAAATCGATTTAACAGTGTAACTCTTTACTTTCTTGGTAATATAGACAACGTTCCATCTTACTAAGTTTTTATTTGAAATGGGTTTCCACAACTTCGTCGCGAGTGACTTAGTCCGTACAAATTTGAAGTTGTTCGATTGAAAAACGCGTGATGGAGAGCATAATGGCATTCTGTGTGCTTGATATTGTATTTTTTCGAAGCGAATCAGCCTCTAAAGCTATTTTTGAGTACCTTTCAAGTTACCACCATATAAGTGACCTAATGATTATTAATATTACGTTCCTTTGGATACTGTGAAAACGAATATCGGAAGGCATGAGCCATGAATACGTTTCATGTGTAGGCTGCTCGTTTGACGTATTCATTGGATCATATTCACTTCTTCAAGTTTCGGTACAGTATATTTTTACATAGTCCGTTGAATCTCATCAATAATCTAGAATCACACTAGGGTAGTCGATTTTGGGATCGATTTCACAATCTATTGCACCAATTAATCGAGGCCAAAAAATCAAATAAAATCGATTTTTTTAAAATTTTTTTATTTCATGGTTTGCTTTTAAACTTTCAAAATGTCCAGGTTCAATGTCCGTCCGCCGTGTCACTCATAACTGCCTCAAAAATGGTGCAAAAACGTTTGACCAAAATTTCGATTCTTTGCCCTATTAATATTCCTCAGGAGCTGATATGGTGCCCGCAAGGTTTTCAGCTTGATCGGACAAAAGCTGTGGATGTTTCACATTACTTTTTTCGTCATAATCGGTAATCAATCAAAATTCTCGAAAGTACCGTACGATTGGGAGTAAAACTTGAAATTGTGTGATGGTATCGTTCGAATATCATCAAAATCGTGCAATAATTTTCGCCTGCGCATGCGCAGATGAGATATATTTGAAACACCTATCACTTCTCTAAAAATCGTCCGAATGATTCGAAATTCAGCAAAATACTCCTCCGGAAAAAAGGCGCTCTTTTCTTAAATGTCTATAATACAGATACATAGTATGTCTAAATGAATAAACATCGATTTAAATTCACAAAACATCGATTAATCGTTGATAAAAATCCACCCATGCAAATCGATTGTAAAAAAATCGAAAATGGATGTTAAGACATCGATTTTTTGGGAAAATAGAAAATTGATTTCCAACCCTAAATCTCTCAATCTTCTTGTAATTGGATTTTGTAGGTTGACGAGTCTAGGGTAGAACTGTTTCAACATTCTATGGAAGTACAGCTTATTTCAAACAACGGCCATGAGCAGTGTGAACCATTTGGAACTACAGGTCTTGATGACTCATAAACACCAATGAGGTGAGAGCTTGGTAGAAAAGGCTCCGCGGGAGATAACTCAATAATTTCCTCCCACTTCGAGCTTCATCAAGTTACTCGCACGATTCACCGCTCTCGGGATGGTGGTGCGATAGCACCAGGGCGAGGTGCGGAGGGTAGGTGGGGGTGTGAGCAAAGTTTATCTTTACGATACAATGAATATAACCGCCCCTTTTGTTGCCTACTACAGAGCCTCTTTATTTTCTTTTCATAGAGGGCCGGGAAATACAGCTTTTGAGTTTGTGAGTAGAGCGAGACGTGCATGGTGAGAATGTTTCCTTTCGCGAGATTATATCGACTTCAGAAACTACATCCATAAAGCGGAAATCGAGGTGGTCTTTTCATCATAATCTGAGGCTCTTGTGGAAAATACACAGGGCTTAGCAGAACAGTAAACTGAGTTTGCAAGATGTTATCTTCAGGTAAACGGGTAGACTTTACAGCGCACTCCAGTCCTCTAGCTTCACAAATGGAAGGTACAGCTGATCACGCTCCTTTTGCGATTGCGTTTGTAGAAAGCAGAAAGTAGTTACAAACAACGTAACCAACCAACTTAATAGGTAATATCTACTGAAGAATATTTGTAGGAGTTTCAAGGAGGTGGAATCAGAAAAGGAAAGACTCTTTAAGAATAACTGTTAGGAGTTATATACTGATATTTAAAGAATTATATTTAGTGTATTTTAAGGAGGTTTAATGCACATAGCTATTCCAGCGATTTTTGCCGGGCTTATTTCAGCTGACCGAGCCTGAACAATCAGTTTTGACAAAAGTGTGCACAGCTAAAAAACATCAATCTCATTTTTCAATAGCTTTTAGTAATTTTTGGCACAAAAACTGACATACATTTTTGGAGGCCATCTTGAACTTGTCCAATAATTATCGTTATTCTAAAATCGTTCCTTAAAAGATTCGATTTAACTCGTTCTGCAATCGTTCTCGTCAATTCTAAGAGCGATGGGTAATAGTTCCTTGCAAACTTGACCAATGTCCACGGTATATGCTGTATAAGTATACATACATAATCGGTACGACTTCAATCAGAACTATCAGCGCAAAGTTGGTCATATCGATCTAGTGGTTGCACGTAGCCCAACAGTGCGACTATTTCCTTGTTAACACTGTCTTTTTTCTGAAACGTTACTGTCTCAATCCTCAAAAGTAAGCATACAATTGAAAGTAAATTAATTCCGTTAATGGTAAAAAGCTTATTATAGTTATAAGATCGATGTTTACTTACGCCGCTGCAGCTTCCTCCTCTACGGTAGCGAGGATAAACTCCGTGCTTTTGTCGTTGGAAATAACCTGGCACTCGTCAGAGCCTGGTGACCTATCCCCGTCATCGTCTTCGTCCTGAAATCCAAGAATGTGAATAAATTATACATGAATCCGATTATAATACGAGTATCCAATTAGTTGGAACCTAAACGAACGGGTGTTATGTAATTTGTTCTTGTAAAGTTGTAATTAGGTTATGGAAACTTCAAACTGGTGAGATGTTCGTTATCAACTTCGAAAACAGGGAACTGGTTGTTAAGACGGAGATGAATACTTTGGATATACTTTAGCACCCAAGGCCTTGGTACTAAAGTCGTGAAATTTCAAATCTATACCACGTTCAAAAGGTGGAAAATGACACTGCAAACACGGTACCGATACAATTGAGCGCATACAAATACTTTGAACCTTATGATCATGAACAGTAACGTTCAGTAACCTAATGAAAACCAAATCTATGAAATACGTCATAACCTCAGAACACAACATCAGGAAACAAGCGAAAATGGATGTCAGTTCATGATTGGCGAAGTGGCAGAAGTTCCAAGGACTTCCACACCCGCCCAGCAATTACCATTGATCCAATTGTGATGATTAAGTCGAATTTCCACAAAGTCCAATGATAACTGGATAATTGCAGATGGTGTTTACATGCGTAAGACGAGAATTTGTGAATGCATGTATTGAGCTACAGTCACCATAGTAATTTATAAATTTGTAAAATCAAGAGACCTCAGTGATTGTTAAAAGTACACACTTTGATCCACTGATAGTGAAAAGGGTGTTTTCCTTTTGATGTTTTCCATGTTTTTGACAAGTCAAAACATCTGATACCACTGTTCTGAAAAAACGAAAAACTTTTCTCCCCTCCCTTGGACAATTTTGGCTGTTTCTCATGTTTTCAGGTGTGCTGAGCCCGAATCTGAACTCAAAAAAATTCTATCACCCTATGATTTTGAGATAGAGAGGAGAAATTTGGAAAAATTGTACTTGAAAATTATTATCATTATTATAACATATTTTTTCTTACTCAACGGTAATACACACAGATTGTCAATGAATTTTTTTTCTTGTACTCTTCTCCTCTGTCTCCCGCTGGAGTGTCCAGCAGTAATCCGCCAGCATCTTCTCATTCCATTTGCCAGTATATATTTTTTCCATTCTGGATATGTCTTGGTGGAATCGTTCTTCATGTTCGTCCGAAACTGGACCCAAATTTGGGGCGAAAACCTCTGGATGACCATGCAGGAAATGCATTTTTAGGGACACATTGCATCCCAATGTTTTATATGAAGTAAGCAGTTCCTGTCCTATTTTTTGGTAGTCTCTACATTTTTAGTTTCCCAAAAACTTAGCACGTACCTTTTGAAAAGCAATCTAAGCCTATTTCTCAGTAGTATTTAACTTTGCTTCAAAAGTGAGGTCCTTGAGTAGATGCCGAATTTGGGGTCCTACGAAAATTCCATCCTTTATCTTAACATCGCTGAGATTCGGACATTTTTGTTTCAAGTACATGAAACCTCCTCCTTCCTAGTCCATTGTTTTTCATTTGCCCCAATTTTATGTGGAGTGGGGGTAAAATTATTTGGTTTTTGTCCACTAATGGAGGATTGGCAATGTTTTTTTCACCTACTTTTTCCTAACGCTCTGGCCAATTTTTTACGACATAATGGTCTCCTCTTTTTCTGCCGTCCCACTCGCACAAGGATAACAGGATACAAGGATACAAGGATACTACCATAAAAGAGAAAGTAAGGTCATCCCCCTAAAGATCAAAAACTGAAAAAACACTTTTAGCCATAGTGCTTCAACCAAATTTTTTCGTTCAAGTATACTTCATTGCGCTCAAAATCAATCAAATCAAATTTTTTTCACTATGTTTTGATGCAAAAAAAAAAAAATAATCGTCAAATTTACAAAAAACTCACATTTACGGATAAAAAAACTAGAATGTCTCAAGAAACTGTGCGTGATAGACAGAATCTGACTTCAAATTCGTGTTCAGCACATTTGAAAACAGTAAGAAAGCATGTTTTGGTATGAAGGAGGATTTTCGTGCAGAACAGTGTACCGTTCACACTGACCTCTTTTTGAAAGTTCTCATCAACAGCTTCAAAATTATACAAAAAAATATGAAAAATAAAATTGGCCGAATTCGGTAAAAAATCCCGTTCCGAAATGTTTTGATAGCACACATGGCTGAGACACAGCGGGGTGCTTCAAGTACTGGACTAAAGAAAGTAGCAAAATCCCGCTCAGAGCCTTTGACCTGGTGTTTCTAAGATAGTAAAAGCGGTAGTAAGCAGCAGCAATCTCAAAGCGACGTCGTCAGCGTTGTGAACCTCGGATAGAACTAGAGAGAAGAGAAGGGCGAGTTAATGAAAGACCCCAAGGTATATCACAAGGCGCTTTAGAGAAGTTGGAAGTGGACCGATGCCAGCCGCACCTCGCTATTAACTACCCTATTAACCTGAGACTCCCACCTTGTCTTCACTAGCCTCGGCCTCCCGGACTAACCTCAACCCTCATCTCCTTCAAGTGAGATTAAGGGTAGCCCTTATATTATACTCCTAAAACGGAGGTCAGGGGCCGAATTGATTCGTACTCGTTGTCTCGGGTGGATCTTCGTCGTGATCAATAATGCAGGGGGTCATTCCAAATTGATAGTGCGTACAAATTAAAATTTCCATAAGTCAAAGCACTATTCTATTCGATGCTGTACGGTTAGAATTTATTATTATCGAATTAGTAATGCAATAGCTTACTGCCAGCCCTTATTTTCTGGAATTGGCTTCATCAATCCACCCGGATTAACATAGGCCAACCTGAAAATCAACCAGTTTTGGAGCCGGAATCTACTCAAAATAATCAACCCCGAAGATCTGAAAGACTACGTCAAGTACTTAGGTTCCTCAAGTTGCAATTTCACTGTGAATTAATTATCTCAATTGTTGTGGAACTTCATCTTCAAAACGTGATCTCGAATTGTTCAAATTTTCTTAGTTTCTCTCATTTTGTAAAACTTGATTTGCCCCGATTTTTTTGGTGGGGGAGACTGTAGTGTTAGTCAACCCGTATCTTGCATACAAGTAACCAATGAGGTACTACTTTCAATACGTGCGCTTTTTTCTAACTTAGTGCTACAAAGACGTTGAATAAACCATCAATTTTTACCAGTCTAATAGCGTGCAAATTCATTCTAGGCACCACACATGGGGAACGCGAAGGGAAGAGTGTAAAGCAGTCTGGTTGAGCTCATTCCATCCTTTAAATAGCGTTATTTTTAAACGATTTCGAATCCGATTGTTTTTGTATTTGGATTTTTGAAATATCAGACCTTTGATTTGACCCTTGAGGATTGACTGAAAGCAATACGGAGAATTTAGTACCATCAAAATCAAATATGTCTTTTGACCCTACTTTCTTCAACTTTGGTTCAGTAGTTCCGTCCTGTCGGCGGACGACGTACGTCGGACGGAAGGATTCTTTAAAATTGGCTCCCCCAATAGTTTCATTTGTGTCATCCAGTAAGGAGGAAGAGCAGCAACCATGTTTCATCATACGAAGACGACCTGTTAATTGCATCAACTTTAAATACAATCAACGTCAACAAGAGCCTGTCAGAAAATTTTGAATTCATTTGAGATGATGAGCCTGAATCCCGGGTAATGTATTTGACATGGAACAGGCATTTGAGGTCTCACACATATTATTTGTTTTAAAATCCTTACATGCCAAGCCTTAAGATGCTTTGTAGCAGGAAATATGTAACGAACCATACAAAAAATAATAAATTGTAAAAATGTAATGATATAAGAAATGTACTACTCCTCCTACTACTACTACTACATATTATAAAAAAGATAATTATAAAATAGATTTTAGAAAAGTTTATAATGAGCACTTGCAAGTCCGATGGCAATGAGCCTCACACTTCAGAAGAACGAAGGAACTGGGAACTATCCATTCCGAGAACTGATTGGTTGTCTCGTCTACTTCAAGTGCAATACTTGGATCACCTCATATATTTCTATTGCATTAATACCAGCCATGGTCTGGAAGTCTGTTATCTAAGCCGGTTGAATGCGTATTACGGAAAGAAGCATTATCAGAAAAGAATGTTCGCAAGGACCCAAAAATCAATCAATCACTGGTGTACTGAAGAACGGGAAACTACTTGCACGAAGAAGGAGGAGTTGACATCTTGAAACCTAAGAGAACAAATTTTGAGGGAGGTTTGGGTGGATTTTGGGGGAATTACGAGTTCGTTATCGTAAATTATGAAACAAAACTCATATTTATTAATTAAATGAATTGTATACAATACGGGTTAGTTCCCAGCTTACAGAATTCAATGTAACGTTGAAAAGATCGGACCGACCGGTATAATAAGTTGAAAAGAAAATCCAGAACAAAATTCACAAAGTAGGTATTTCTCGAAGCTCGGCCACACAATCTAAGAATATAATGTGTGAAAGGCTCTAAAGTTCCTAATCGAGTTGCCAGACCCTTATCTTGCTGGTGAGAGCCCGGAAGAGGAATCTGTCACGGAGATGACGTTTGGCAAATTAGACTTACGACGTCTCAACTCCTGAGGACGAAACGTTCCTTGCGAGCCAGCGATAAGGTTCTGAGGTTGCGACGCACAAAGTCAGTCGCTTTTCGGCATCGCTGTAAAGTCTGCCCGCCTTCCCTCACTCAATTTACTTCTGCCCCTTTCTCCTCGACGTTAATCTTATCATGTGAAACTAGAAGTCTTCCGACGCCGTTTTCTGTTACCCAGTAAAGTTCATGTCCTAACGAGATGATCTGTTTTTCAACTTTTTGAAGTCATTTGCAATTCAACAGAGAGTGAGGTATTTAATTCCGCCTCGCAGTGCCCGGTGTAAGCGTGAATTTAACTAAAAAAAGAAATATTCAGCTGATTCGATTGGTGGACTTTGCCAATCCACTGGGACGGCACTATCCAGCAACATTGAATTTAGCTTAAGTGAGTATATACGTTTAAAAAAGATGCACTAACGATCAGTTAATGACTCACGTAAGTGTTATTAGTTCTTTATTAGGTAATATACACCTTGTGGACGGAAAAAGGATCTACATTTACATTTGCGTGCAACATTGTAACCGACCTAAGAAGCAGTTATATAATTTTCCAAGTAGAACCAATCATCAATGTTTTTTACAGAATCTGTCCTTGTAAATCACATCATTCTGTAGGCGTACATAGGCTTACGCCGTAACGAATGTTCACTGAAAATTTAAAGGGTATTCTGAATCTGATTGTTTTGCGGATAGTTGGCTCCTTGGCAACATCATCAGTAATCGTCGTAGCAATTTCGCCAATTCTTACAAGCATGACGAATGTAATGCTTGGAAGATTCGTGTTTAAATTTTTGTAGTCTTGTGCGTCTGCTAATGGATCTCCAAACTTCAATATTGATAGTAATAAGAACAAACATGACGAATTTGAGATAAGGTTGCTGGGCTCTCATCGCCAAATCAGTCATCAATAAAATTAGAGATACGTGAAATCACCGATTGTTCTTTATATGGCATAGTTGCAAGAATAGTTTGGCCGTCATTACCTTCAGTTATGAGAATACCTTATTGAATATTCTAGGGGCAACCCGATCACCGCTTCATATGTGCGGGAATGAACGTTCTGCTCTAAGATAGTTTGCAGGGTTGTGACGGCAACCGCCATGCAGCTAATAGGAACGCCACAGGATTTGAGGATAGGAGGATTTGTTCTACAATTTTTTGTATAAAAATGAATCAAAGGTATCTCTCAAAAATTACATACAGGCGTTTGACACATTAATTTCTGGTTAACATGAGATAATTCCATGTTGAAACGTATTACATCTTCTATCAACTGTTCCTCGCTACCGAGAACACTTTCGGTCGTTGCCCCAGAGAGTATCGGAGATGTGGACGACTTCTCGAGTTCGTTGACGAATATGCAGATCTGCCGAAGCTGTTGAGTTGTTGACTTGCAAATCACTTTCTCCTTCTTGCACAGCCTCCCCTATCGCAATGCCCCATCTCTAGCTTCTAGAACGCCCCGGTAGCTTTTCCCCTTTCCTCTCTGCACAGACTCTAACTCCTTCGACTTAGTGATTTAAAATCCGATCTCACTCAACAAATTTCAATTGAACGAAACGATCAAAGAGCGAATCACTACTTTCCATTTACCCCTGGGAATCACTTAAGGATCTCGTACCAAAAGTTCTTAGAACAAACATTGAAAGAATCTACTTTAGTTGTTGAAACACAACGTGAAAATTTACATGACCTGACTAAGATTATGCATGGGTGCTAATGATGTCTGCGAAAATTTGAGGGATATACTTATCTACAATTTTTACGTCCCACTGCTAGTTTTTATATTTTTTGAGATTTTAAAGGTTTCATAAAATTACTGCAACGTTTGCTAAGGTAGATTCTTGGTTTGGGTTTAAGTACCAATGGAGAGAATTAGCCAGAACCGAATGTACCCGCAAATCCTGGAATCGTCTCAAAGTTAGTAGGCAAGTGACGCTCGAAAATAGAATGAAGTTTTTGAGCTATTTTCATTTGGTAACGTAACTTTACAATATCAACATCTTTCAAATTCATTAACATGCACTTAATGTATGTACAAAATAAATATTATAACGTTATTTCCTCATAGACTGACATTTCCGTATGTAAGAGCGTAAAAGTGACACCGAGCATCACTCGAGATTCACGGATATATAGTCATAACAATTAGCAGCTACTAGAGTCTTAAATCATTGGGAAACCCAGTGGATGGTTATGAATACATGGTTCAGAAGCATGAGTAAAAGTAAGGTGCCCCAAATTCCGAATCCGAAATCTCACCAGTTGATTCTTGATGAAGTTCGGGTAAGTTGTATCGGTCTTACTTCTGAGAAATGTGATATTGAAAGTTGAGTGTTAAAATATGTATTAAAATTACGGCGTTTGCCTGGTTTTTGGTTTGTTTGCTAAAGGGAAGAGTTGTGTGCAAGGTTTAGTGTGTGGATGTTTGTTTGGAGGAAGGTGGTTAGTTGAAACAGCAGGATGTCAATGATCTAGTTTCAGCTGTAAGCACTGATTTTCAACTCAATGGAGTCTCAATTTTACTCGTAGACAATCAGGACAGGCGGTGCATGACGTTGGAATAAAATTCATATCATATCATGATGGCGTATTTTTCTTGCTGATCTCGGCAAAAGTATTTGAATACAAAAGTAATCAAATATAATTGCAATTGATTACAATTGTAATCGATTACATTTGTATTCTCTACTTGTTTTGATTAAATAAGTTATAGCATCGTCCGAATACAAAATTAATTGATTACACTCGTTATTTGATTGCTTTTACGAACACTAATGTAATCGCAAATCTATTTGTAAAAGTATTTGTTAATCAGGGACGCCCATCTCTGTTGTATACATATTTACATTTTCTGTAGTTTACCTGACTCCCGCTGCCAGTGTTCGTCGGCCGCTCGTCGTCGACGGAGGAGCCCGGGAGGAGAGCGGAGGCGACGAGCGTCGTTTCCGCTAGACGCCGCGTTTGCGCCACGTTCTCGATCACCATCCCAGGCCGCTCTGACTCTGGTTTCCGAGCCGCCCGCTGCTTTTTCGCTCGCGTTCTTAACGCCTGCAACAAACAAATGAAACCATTTTAGACTAATCAAATCTTTTATTTAGAGTTTTATTGTTCTTAGGCATATTTATACCATGGAGTTGATGTAAAGTAAAAGTTATACATGGGGTGTTACGTTCCACTGCCTAAACATTATCAGATGTCGTCTAAAGGGAGGATCGAAGTTCGACCAGTTGGTTTCGCTCAAATCCACTCATTGCCTAGCCCTCTTGAGTGGACGAAAACGTGAAAAAAAGAATACTACTACCTGGATTGAGAACTCTTGCATAAGAAAAGGTTCACAAAATCATCAGGAGTGCATTAAAATCAATAAATCGAGAGGCCAGTATGGAAACGTTACCGTAACTTTTTCAGATGTCTTACAGAAAACCTACCTTGACCCACAAGGAAATCCGTGCTTCGAGGGCGAGTACCTGAAAGAATTTGTTGATCACACGAAACTCGATTTGATGCCACTCTATCAGCTTGAACAATCATTGCGGAACCGGTACATTCAAATGGAAAAGCTTGAAATCGGACACAAAAGATATTGCTCTGCAAACTTAATGGGAAAAACTTCAATGTTTCAACTCGGCTCACTACACAAGAGACAGAATGCGCCCGCCTGGAAATTCTAGAGGAACGTTATTGCGAAGTCATCACGCTGTCCATCGAGGGACCTGTAAACGACTGGTACACAGGGAATAGAGTACTCCTTGGAAGTACGACCTAGGGAACGTGGGTACCTTTCATTTAAGCGGCCCACACACTTTACATTCGGGACTGAATCAAATGGCTCAACCAACGGGCCCGACGGTTGGGTCCCTTCCACACTCAGGTGCGAGTGCGGAGAAGGGGTCGTCTTTCGGCACCCCCCACCACCGATTGTCGGATAGTGTGTGGGCCGCTTTACTTAATCAAATGGCTCAAATGCCACAAACGCTACGCATGCTCAAATGCTACAATAACGTAGTGAATCAAGAAGAAAATCATGATAATTCTAGATTGGAGTTATTAGATAACCATCGATCAAACAATATAGATAACACAATTTCCTGTCAGGATGGCAAACTGCCGAATGAAGAAACACTGTCGCTGGAAGCGCGGAGGAATTTAAATAAGGACTACTTCAGTTTGAAAAGAGGAAATTTGCTTCATTTGGGAAATCAAATGATGTCTCATAGTAATCTAAGTTAGGGGGGTTCGCATTGAAAAATTGAGAGGAATAAAAGAGGCCACTGGAAAGAGAAGGACAGCGTAAACTCCAATGGCCAACTTGTAATGAATTACGCAGTCCGGTAAATTATAGGTAGTGGCAATTAGGTATAGAATGGTCCACTTGATCAGAAAGAATGGGACCATATAAAAGAAGTAACGAGGAAACTACTGGCAAACCAATCTAACTGGTCTTTGTAAGCGTTGTCAGCTGAAAAAACGTAGGACTTGCATATTCCACAATCATACAGGTCTCAAAAACCCTACTAATGATTTTTAGAACAGGAAATGCGTATTTTCCATTCATGGATTATAAATTAAACTGTCCCTCTTCTTTTTTCATGAGCATCCGAAATTATTTAACTTTCCGACCGATATCTAATATCATATTTGTTCCACCTCCCTATCACCAAGAACTCGTCTTTTTAGTGCTTCGAGAAATATATTCTACAGTTGGATTTTTTTATCCGATAGTTGAGTTAAGATCACTTTCAGATTTTACTAGATCTGCTTGTAAAACAAGTTACTCCCCCGTCTAATCTTTCTTGGAGTAGAAAATACTCACTACGTTTCTCTACCATTGTAGTAAACTACCTCCTTTGTAGTTATTTTCAAAGAAAGTAGACTGTTTTTTCGTCGATTCCACAGTCGTGTGGCAGTTACTAGTTCTGATAATAGCTAGGTATATGTTACTTATACTGAAAATAAGGGATTTTTACTCATTTGTAATACAAACCTGTAAAACTACTTGTAAGTCGTGAACAGTTTCTAGTGCTATTTACTAAAGTAAATATATAAGTGAATGATAAGTTACAACTCCTCGAGCTGCAAAAATCATGGCTTATGATTGTGGCTACTATCCCACGTATACCACCATGCAAAAACCAAAAACCAAATACCATTATCATAAGGTCTATTCATCAGAAATCTCGAAGGCCTACGTCGGGCCCGATCTCCGTCACACCCAGAGATCTGATGGTTTATTATTGAATAATAAACCAAAAACATGGGACTTGCATATTCCACAATCATTCAGGTCTCAAAAAACCCTACTAATGATTTTTAGAACAGCAAATGCTTATTTTCCATCCATGGATTATATATTAAATTGTCCCTCTGACAATGGGTGAGGTTTCCATCGGACTTAAAGTGGGGACAGACCCGGCTCCAACTGCTTCTCCTGATGAACGGGACGAGGAATCGTCTACTTCAAGCATTATCGTGTTTTCCCTCTCAATGAAACGCCTGAAGAAATTTCTGATGTCTTCTGATTCCAATACGCGAAGAAGTCTTGCGTACGTCATAACTGGTCGTTGGACGTAAACTTTCTACACCCAAACCTCTTCCTCTTCCTGCACATTGCCAAAGCTGTTAACGCCACACCACCGGATCGCTGCTTTGTTAAAAATCTAGCTATCTGACTGACATGTTTGACGCTTCAATGAATGCGAGGGAAGATCAGCATCGGAATGGTCGGGCGCCCAAGAATGGGTCCTGTATATGACGCTCCGTTGCGATGAGAGGGAGGGGGGACCAGGAACGGCAGCAGTCGGAAACGTAGTGTAAAGTTGGCTTAATTTAGAGGTTATTAGGAAATATTGATTTGATTGTCGTCAATGAAAATCATGGAGGATTATCCACATTTGTGGTGGAGATGGTTAGTTGGCCCTTCACGATTCTTGAATCTGTCGTCTCCGGAGATATACCATCTATATATAACGTGTATTACAGTTCATCTCGAACATTTTCTGAAAATGTCATTAAATTGTAATGGAAAACTGTAGAATTAGCTTGCTGCGAGGATTCTCTTGTTTTACATACGCACACACACACACTTGAACGAAATCAAATTTGTTCAGAGTAGTACAACAAAAGCTTTTAGTTAACAACCGAACGGTCGTTACATATACTGCTTCGTTTGGTTCCAATCTGGTAATTAATGTTTAATCCATCAAAAACATTGGATCAAACCTGTGTGATTTAAAAACAATATAAATTAACAGACACGCTCTATATAGGGTCTAAGCTTGAGCTTAATTAAAACACGGAGCCCTGATAGGAAACCAATATATTTAAAAGCCCGCATCATGAATCACAACTGCAACTCCCAATACCCCATTCACTTTGATTTTGGTGTATTTCCTTCCCAAAATTCTGTCACAAATGTGAAACTCACTAATTCTATTGCTTCCGAGTCTACAACGGTAGTGGAAGCATTGCTTTCACCTTCGGAATGTGAAAATTTTTTTTGTCTCCAAAATCAAAAATTTCACTCGCATTTTGCGTTTTAGACCTTTCTGAACAATTTTGGTTCCGTGTCTGTCTGTGCGTCTGTCTGTCTGTCTGTCTGTCAGCAAATCCTTGTTACGGGCAAAACTACACAAAGTTATAGTCCGATTTTGATGAAATTCTCAGGGATTGTGCGGGTTGGGGTGTAGATGGTCCCCTATAAGTTTAATGACCCCCGGATCAACAGTAGCCTCTGCGCATGCGCAAACGTGAAATCCTTGTTATGCGCATAACTCCGGGAGTTCTTGACCAACTTCGATGAAATTTTTAGGGATTGTTCGGTTTGATGTGTAGATGGGTCCCTATGAGTTTCATGACCCCCGAATCAATAGTAGCCTCTGCGCATGCGCAAACGTGAAATCAATGTTACGCGCATAACTCCGGGAGTTCATGACTGATTTCGATGAAATTTTCAGGGATTTTTCTCAAGTTATGGTCCTGCATAACAATAAATTTACCCTAATTCAATATTTACTTCGCTTAATTGAACGAAGTTCTTTAGTCAATATTAATTTTCAATGATATATACAGTCATGTTATGGATACGAGGAAACTATGTGCCACACCCACTTGGCAGACGTTTTTTTGTCTATCATTCCAAAAGTTTATGAATAAAGTATTGTCACTGATAAATCAACTAGTAAAAAGATGCCTATAGGAGGTGTTATATAGAACTTTGTGGTATAATCATGTCTGATAAATGGTTTAGTTCTATCACTAAAATGTGATAAACATTTTAATATCTTGGTAAAAAAAAGTAAAGATTCTTATCTTCGAACATGACCTTAAGATTCCCTCCGAATTTTGACCTCGACCGATTGTTACTACATCCAGCTCTGCCTTGATTGAATCTTCAAATCATCCTGCACTGTTATTGCAATGAACTTGTTAATCAAGCACCAGTATGTTAGTGTGATATTGACTGTTACCCTGCCGTCGTGAAGGGTTCGAAGTTGTTCTTTAATGATCTCACAGCATTAGCGTTCTTCCAGTATCCTTAATAGGTGTATCTGTTATTCCGCTTCGTCAGGAGCTATTGTTTTACTTTATTTGATAGTGGAGTATGCAAACCCATGGATTATCTACTTGATGAAACTTATGAAGAATTTATGAGTGTTCTGCAGGTATTTATTCGTTGCCTCGCTTACAAACTTCGTATTCCTTCTGGGCAAGTCGATTTCCTTACAATCGCCGGAGTCTAAAAGTTTCAGGTCTCAACCTGTAATATTACAAGTTTGTGAAATGGATGCCTTTCACTCTTTCTACGACTCCTTTTACAGCCTTCAATTATTTAATGCACCTCATTTTGCTTTGATTACAACTAGAGAAAAATGGAACAAACGTGAATAAATTGTAATGGAATTGTTAGACAGTTAAGAAGGAAGCACTCAAGCGATTTTTCAAATAGAAATTGCATACTTCCCTTTTAATTTTACATGTGATTTCCACATAGGAACTCATATTTGTATCATTCTGCTTATTGACCACTACGTTACTGATCTTCTATAATAAGCGTTATTGATAAACATTACATCAATTATATCTGTCTTAATCATTTTGATGAAATAAAAGGATGAAATTGAAATAATTATGTAAATATAATGAATAAAATTGAATAAACTCGCTCATACGCGAAGGCTGAGTTTTTGTAAGTTCCATTGTTGCACACAGCTAAGCAGTTTGCTTAAAGATTTTCACTCCGAGGAGTACATCGTA
Source organism: Creontiades dilutus (assembly GCA_031894815.1). Classification (NCBI taxonomy): domain Eukaryota; kingdom Metazoa; phylum Arthropoda; class Insecta; order Hemiptera; family Miridae; genus Creontiades; species Creontiades dilutus. The sequence goes on along the minus strand of JAVIWC010001866.1, from coordinate 1,417,255 downwards.
CATTCTTGTATTGAAATAATAATAATATTAGAAATTAGCTCCATGGAATAACACAAGATCATTTTGAACATATAATTCCGTGTTCATTTATTTTATTGTGAAACATCAAGGCGGAACGTAGGTTGGTATATTTTTTTATTGGATACGTTTCGTTCCTCTATGGGAACTTCTTCAGTCCTGTTGTAATGTAAGTATACCAGCCATCAGTATCATCACCATCAACACATATATGTAATTGTTGTAATTTTGTCCTTCGTTTTATTTCTTCGAGGATATCTTCTGCGTTCCTGCCAGGCTCCAAGGCAGTAGTTGTATTCATAAATAAAAGGATGAAATTGAAATAATTATGTAAATATAATGAATAAAATTGAATAAACTCGCTCATACGCAAGGCTGAATTTTTGTAAGTTCCATTGTTGCACACAGCTAAGCAGTTTGCTTAAAGATTTTCACTACGAGGAGTACATCATACATTCTTGTATTGAAATAATAATAATATTAGAAATTAGCTCCATGGAATAACACAAGTTCATTTTGAACATATAATTCCGTGTTCATTTATTTTATTTTATTTTTTATTTTTTAATTTGCTAATGAACTTATGATTCTGCTTTTTCTTTTTCAATTGTTCGATTTATGTGTTTGAGTTACATTATATTTACCATTTTTCTTCTGATCCGTATATTCCAATGTGCCATAAATCTATCCATCTATTTCGGAACACATTTAGAGAAGAGCTATTAGATCGAAGCGACTGTTGTAGAACGCACCGAAAAGCTAATTGATCACGACAGCATTCAATTTTGTCATCTTGATGGCCAATTATAATTTGTCCATCGTTCGTTCATTCGTCGATCCAATGCTAAGTATGCCCAGAGGGGATCGAAATTGTTAGTTATCCGCAGGGTGCGAGAGAACCTCCAAGCGAAACTTCATAATCACAATTTATGGATCAAGTTGATTCCGCCGCTACAGGAAAACACACTGCTCGTGTGGCAAACGCGACGGTGGGTTCTGCGGTAATATCCGGTCCCGATAATACGTCCGGAAGTTAAGCGCTGGTTATTTGAAGGTGTAATTCAAGCGGTGAGCTCAAAACACCCTCTTCACTTCTGGAGCAGAGCGCATGAAATGTAATCCACAATAAGCGCATACATACTACTTCAGCCCTGGATTGTTCGTACAGAATATCCTTGTGTGAATTACCATAAGGCATGCTTCATATCTGTTCACTTTTCAGTACTGCCCCGATGCTGTTGCAACCAACTTAGTTCCTTACCAGGGTATGTACAGCCTTGTAATAGTGATACCGCGATATCGTACGCTGTTTATGCTCGTCCCCATCACAACCTAAGTAGAGCATCCTTCTTGCAACCTATCAAAGAGTCGAACGTTCACACCCATCCATTTGATGAGGAGAAATCTCTAACTTAGACTTTCAATTAGACTTTCAAGGAATTTTTTTTATCAGAGCTGCATGTAGAACAACATCAAGGTAATAGGAGTTTTCTAACTACTTCGCCGATAATAATGTCAAATGTTACGAAGTGGAGTGAGACAATTATGTATTATTGTAGTAGGAAACATCAACAAGCAAAAGTTATTGTACAATTAGATACAAAAACAATCTATCATTTTCAAGTATCTGGAATATGGATTTGAAGTCCATAAGGCCAAATCTACTTGTGCAAAGCGGGGTAAGTGTTTTCACATTGAGGAGATGAAAGAATTGTTTTTTCCCAAAATCAGATCATCCACTCGCAACTCCCGATTTGAACAGTTCTGTACAACTTTCGTTTCGTGTCTGCTTATGTGTGACTATCTGCTCATCTGTCAGACCGTTTGAACGCAAATCCTTATAATATGGAAGTGTCCAAAATAATCTGAAGATGATCTTCTGACCCTTCCGATGTTCAGAAAACAATACTTCATTGCACAATTGCAAAAGTTCCATCAGGGACCCTTTTTGCATTTTTAGTTGTATAATGTAGTACAATCGCCCTCAAATTCAGAGAGTAGTCGAGAAAATACAAGTTAACCATCCCTTTTCAATTTTAACACGATGGTATCATTACAATAAGATCGTTGTAACATACATTACCTCCTCCAAATATTTCGTTGGTTTTGAAATGATAATCTCTGAGTTTGCGAGTAGGGGTTAATTAGTATTAGTAAATTGATCTATTTCATCACATCAAAATGAAATTATCAGTGCTCATGGCATGCCAATATACAAAAAAGGAAAATTTGCAATCCTTTCTATTTGATGAGATTACTTCAGGGAGCAAGCTTGACATCTTGGCGGTTATATATCGTTCCTGACCCAGTACGAGATGGTATTGTAGGGGTTAACTGATGGGGGTGTTTTGGCTGTACGGGGGTGCTACTACATGGAGGCTGTTTAAGAGATGTAGGCAATTCTGAAATTACTCTACTTTTCAATTGGGCTCTGTGGACAATGTGCGTAGAATTTTGAGCCTATGATACTAACTTTGTACGTTGACGGTGATAAAATACTGACAATCATGCTGGTCGCACATGAGGGTGCAGCAATACCCATACTGGCCCACTAACTAGGGACGGATCTGGGCCTGAAATTCGAGGTGGCTGGATAAATTGTCTAGAAATTTGCGAAAGTGGTGTTTTCGGTTGGAATTTAAGGACCATCAACATCGGTGCCAATCCTGTTACTGTAGATGAAGTGACACGGTAAGATGCTAGCGTTTCCCTTAATGCCCTTTCGGGAGAAAAGCCAGTAGCTTCAAAAGATAATTTACGAAGATTGGATTTGAGGATAAAAACAAACCTTTCTGCCTTACCGTTTGATCGGGGGTTATAAGGAGGAGAAAAAAAGTTTAATGGAATGGGCCGAGCAAATTCCCTAAAATCCGAACTAGAGAAGGGAGGAACATTATCTGCAACCAGATTTGTGGGCGTCCCAAAACGATAAAATATATCCAGCTGAAAATTTGACAAGTAAGTAAAATTATATGCAGTTAGCATGGCTGCCTCAAGCCACTTTGAATAACTGTCTACGTATAACACAAAATTCTTCCCCCCCCCCCCCCCAATGAAAAATATGTACATGTACTGCTTTAATGTGTGAGAGAGCTTATTTAAACCTTCTGTCAACTTGAATGTGGCACATGGAGTTCCCATATCGTTATAACAGACTGTTGGCAATTTGTGAACAGTCTTAAAATATTCAAAAATCTTTATAATCCAAATTTTCATGATCTGCAAGCACTAACGCCTTCAAATGGACGAGTTAAGTTGTAATGAGGGTCTTTAGCTCTAACTTCATGGCAGTTTCGGTAATGATACGATCTTTTTGAAGTTCATGGGAGATTAACAAACGGGCCTCAAATTCCTCAGGGGACCATCTATTTCTCATCGCACATTCCATAAAATTCAAGAACTAATCACTTAATTTCAATAATTTTATTATTCTTCTCAATTTTCACGTACTTTGTTAAAGAGAACTTGAAATTCATTCTTGCCTTTAAGGAAAACCTACTTACCCTTTAATAAGTTTTGCTCGATAATTCCCTCAGCTCAAAGACAATCCATTTTAATTTCAATACTGTTCCCATTTGAGCTTGTCTGCGGAATCCTTCAAACGAAAAAGAGTAGCAACGGCCAACAGGAAGCGTTCAACTTTTGAATAAATTTTCATGTCCATTGGGAGTCGAGATTCATTAATGGAGATTATGGGAGAGGGGGAAAAGCCCCTTTCCCGAGTTTCCCAGCGAATAATATTCTGTTTGTTGATGAACTTTTCAGAAACTGATTTATATTCAAACAAACTGAAATCGCTCCCAAGCTTTACCAAATCGACGGGATGATGAAGTGCCGAATAACTCTCATATCCAATTTTTCATCCGTGTTACCAACTTATCACGTTTTGAGTGGAGGACGCTTGTTGTGTACTGTAGCCAACTAAGCGATATGGATTCATGATATTATCGCTTATCATTGCGGTTATGAGCCTGAAATTTGTCGATAGCGACATTTCACATAACGGACTTTAATTTACCTATCTGAATATTTTATTATAGTAATGGATCACATAGTATTAAGTACAATAGCACCACGGCAAACCATACTTGCTAAAATGGATTCAGACGTGAGTGCTGATGAGATGTTTCACTCCATAACGGTACACTCTATAAAATGTATTTATATCTTCCATATTGTGCGATGGATGGAAGATTCAATTTAATCAAGCCGGTCTCGTTTAATTTAAATACATAATTGCTATTGAAATTCAAACAAGGTGGTTTGATAAAACACAATAAAATTAAAATATCCAAATAGCCAAAAACCAGCTGAGACCAAGAACATAGTCCGATTTTAAGATGTTTGTAAATTTCTCACAATATTTTTTGAATTAAATTCATTTTTTCATGGGAGTAACATGTATTCTACCAATTATGGGATAGCAGACAAAGATTTCTTCTCTTAAAATAGAATAGAAAATGTTTAATAAATAAATATATACAATTTACAAAAAAATCGAAATTTCTTAAATTTCCTCTTGAAATTACTACCAGCTTTTTGTCTCAGTTTTGTCCCAGACTATAAGAATTCGACTACCGAATATAATTACATTATTATCATTACATTAACCTATTCTGACCGTGAACGATTGTGCAATAAATGGCCGTGTTTTGTGGAATTATTTTTGACAAAGAACCTTTGGAATGACCAAGAAAAAATTTGTTCAGCCCTCCCTTAAAGTTTGATGTTTCAAGTTACAATAATGAAAAAAAAAAAAAAAAAAAAAATTAAAAACAAAAAAAAAAACCTCTGGTAGCCGTTTAGAATTTTCTTTGAACTACTGGAAAAACTTACTGAGGGATTTTAAATGACAGTTTCCATTTGTACCTGATGGAAACATTAGGACAGGTGAGGAAAACCTGCGCGACGACAGCACGACGAGCCGCGGTCCCCAAACGTTCCACAACGGCCGGCGGAAGTGTGTCCTCATGCCCGAGTGCTTCTAAGGGAACACTCGGGGTCCTTCCGTCTCATTAACTCCCATCACCTGGAGGCCCGAAGGGGTTGAAGAGGCCACTCACGACGCACTCCCACGCGTCATTACAACCTCCTTCTGCGATGGCCAACTTTCCGAGCTCGTCTCGTCTCGCGAGATGATCGTAAAAGTGAAATGGTCCTGAATTACAAAAGGAGTAGGGCTTGCCATCAACCCGACGCCCCATGTCGACGCTTTTAATGGGTTCACATTTCGGACTCCTTCAAGCCGACTGCGAAAGTAGATATTATCGTGCATTTGGGAATATAATTATATTCATTTCTGTGAAGCTACCTCTGTCGTGTATGTTGAAATTCACACTTTAGCCTTCCATGACATGACATCAAGATCCAATGTACTGCTTGCTGCAGTTTTAGGTTTATTATTATCAGTTATAGCTGGTTTACCTCGAGTTGCCCGGGTTAGGATAATAAAATAGGAGAAGGGATTGAGAAGCATTATCACATGAAAGTCCAGACGAGTGCTTGCTATTAATTTTCCAGTTGTTTCAACAACAATCCAATGATGCCATTGCATACATGTAAACCTCACAATACACCAACAATAGATGTCCTACAGGGTCCGAATAAAATGTCAGTCCGTTATGTGATATAGAAAAAACAGTCGCCCCGAAAACGGTTGGTCAGATCTTAATGAAGCAGGATACATACAGTTTTCATCTACAAACCAATCGAACGGATATTAAGCGAATGCAAACGCTCATTTTTTTAGGGAAATATATTTGTTCAAGTTCGGCGAACCAGTTTCGGTATTGTACCTCCACATTCCAAGCTCGTCACCTGATATCGGTGGCAGAAAATGATGAGCTACATGGCGACGTAAGCTTAAAGCTTATCCTCATAGATCACATTTTCGAGCGAATCGCAAGGTCAAATTTCTTGAGATCAGGCACTCAACAACGACATATGAATAGGTAAATATTGAATCTCCGTAAATGATTTAAAATTTCGATACCATAATGCAATGTAATCAGGTGGGCTTGCCTTTGAAATTTGTGGAAACACTGACAAAACCATAGACACTGTCGGAAGGTAGTATTTTCAATCCTCCACCTGCAATGGACTATTTATAAAAAAACTCCCACAAAATTTAGAGTATTGAAAGGCGTTGAAACATATTCCAACACCGCCATATGCAGCGTTTTTTTAATATCGTAGATTCAAAGAGAGAAGTGTGTTACGCTGTGAAAACTTTTTTCCTGAGTCGACACTGAATAGGTGTAAGTTTCACCTAGCTCAATCATTGTTCGTGAATGCCCTAACCAATAGTGTCTTAACCCTGCTAGAAACAGGTGATTTCTGGGATCGTATGATAAACTCATGAAATATGACAACTCAGCCACGATACGTACATAGGTGAATAAGCACTGTTTCCCCTGCAAAGCGGGTGAGCTGAGTCATTGACTGTGCTCTCAGTATGACAAACATTAGTAAAAGTTTTCATGGCAGCTTAAGGCATCCACCCAGCCTTTTTTCTATTTTTTGAATGCCTGGTGAATTATCAAGCCGACGAGAACATAAAAATCAATAAAGTGGGGGGATCCTACTCGCGAATGACTATCAGGAGAAACGGTTGGCTACAGCAGCTTATAGGCAAGCATGCCAAGAAACTCATTAAGCTTAAAAAAAGAAGTCTCCCGGCACTGTAGTTAATACAAACCGGCATTATAGCATATTTCTGTTTACCTGATATCTCGAATAGGAAGCCATTGTAATCGTAGAACAAACGTTTATCATATTTTGTCATTTTAATTTTCAAGGTGCTTAGATTCAAATTATGCAAAGTCTGTCCAGTGGACAGTGTCCACGTCTGCCGTATGGTGTATGAAAGGCCTAAGGTATAAGATTGATATAAGAAATCCGTTCTTTCGCACACGGACACTAATAGGAGTCGTAACGTCTACCCATCCCGATCGTCGCATACTCATAGTTGTTATGGGCCAAAAATCATCCCGAAACGGGCCAAACACGTCGGTTTCCTAAGTTTCCGCTGAAATAGGCAAATAAGGTATCATTTGACTACTATTTTGTAGTACAAATCGACTGTAACAGGTTCCATAACCATAGAAATTCAATCATCGAAAATATGTGCAATTTTTGAACCTAAAAATGAATTTCCAAACTCACATGACTCAATCACACATTATTAAATAAGTAATGCACCCATTTATTAGAATTGACTGGCATCTAATAATGTGTTTGCCCTATTTTATAATAAACCAGTGTGTACTCAGAATCGCAGCGCTTTTATCTTTAATGCATATTTCCGGTGTGGTACATATTCCTATATTAATACAGGGACTACCGATAATCTTAGAACGGATGCACGATTCTTCGTCAGTAAAAACTCTTCCCTGCGAATTTCTATCATTTGCCAATTCTCTTGTGAATGTGTGAAGAAACGGTTCCCGTTCTGGTTTTACGTGTTTCATCTCTAAACACTTGGTCAAAGTAGTTCAAAACGTTTTTCAGCGTATCTTACTCTGGATCTGGTAACCGCATTTAGGACAAAAGTCGTTTCTTCTGGAAAACCTTCGGTCACTAATGTGGCTGTGAACACAACCCAGATTCTGGCCGAACAATGTGGAACTCCTTTTCAATAATTCCTACAATAGACTGACATTCGTATTCCTTGTGTGGGGGCCCAACGCCAAACGTTCGCCCTTCTTTTACCTTCTTCCTACCTGAGGCAATAAATTCGGTCGCACTGGCTCACCTCCAAATCGCCGGTTCCCCCATACCGTTATTTTCAGTTTGTAATCTGCCCGAGAAACTCGTAAAGCCGTACCTAACAGTGTAGGATGAATTAAATGGGAATACCATTGATCGGAAGTAGGTTGCTAGAATTTCAAGTGACTGCTGCCTAAAAGTAAATCTGTTTGTGTGATGGTAGTAAGCGCTGGTTGTGATATAGAGTCTACCCAAGGCCCTACTCAAATTTCGAAAAGTGAAAAAAATGTTGACCCCAAAATGAAATTTTCTATGTCATATTTTATGATCGATGAGGTTTATGTATTTATTATCGATACAATTTTATCCGTTTATAATTCTTTTCCATAAGTGTCTGTAATCCTTGCATATTTCGTTTTGGTAAAATGTTCAACTAGGCGGTCAATGGTCTCATGATTGAATAATGATCGGACCAATTTCTGTGCATACTCAAACGAGAATCTGGGAAACCCAATGAACAGATTTTTTTCAAGAGTGGACAATATCTGTTACACGTCAAACTGCCCTCTAAAACAAGAAACCCGGACTTCAATGTAATTTTGAATAAAGAATGTAAGTAACATACGAATACAGTGAACTTGATGTCTTCACCATCATACTCTCCCACAATACATGACGGAATGAAATAGTATCGTACTTGGAAATGTAACTGTTTACTGAGGTGAATTGGTAACACAATTGAATTAGTTTAGGTTATTTCGTTCTCACAGCACAAGCTTCTATGCAATACTCGTATTGGTTCATTACGAAAAAACACCAAAACTCCACTAAGGAGTTCCTCAAAAATCTAAGTTCCTTAGAAATATTTCCTCAGTAGGGTAAAATTGTGTTATATTATATTATTTCAATTTTAAATTTATTCTGCTCTCTTAATAGTTGTATTATATGAGGCATATACTACACCTTCGCTACAATCTCTTCAAGAAACACCAGCCAAAGTAGAGAGAAGAACGTCAAGAAATTTAATCAAGAGTTCAGCATGAATCATTTGTTTCTAGTATGGCCAATATTAGAGTTTGCCAGTATTGATGTCTATCCTTATGACCCACTTCAGTATTCCATCCTCAGGTCCATTATTCCGTATGAAGATCTCGTACCATACCAGTATTGAAGTTTTTGTCGTTGATTCCCATGAGATCAGAAGGGCAACTTTGTTATTCCTGCTTGGAGTTGAGCATGTAAGGATCGATGCCCCTGATTTCTTCGCAAGATTAAATGTTTTCTTACTATCTGAGTAGTGCTCCTTATTTCCTTCATCCTCCACTGTGATATAAATTCCCAAAAATCTTGGTGAATCCTATTCATTTGAAGTTGGATGTGTTCAATTCGGCGCACGTCGAGTTTTAAAGTGTAGTGATTCGATTAACGATTGATGAGTAAAATCAAATCAATAATCATTGAGTGCATAATGAATTACTTGGCGGAACAAATTTTTTACCAGACCATGATTTATATTAAATGACGTAATTGGGCTTAGTCCTTGGGCTAAGTAAATGCATTTCAGTTGTACAGAGCGTTTTTTTTTCAATTCTGATATGTAACTTCTGTATTCCTTCTGATTTCTATTTGATTTAAGCTTTCATCAACCACGCATTACACGGGATATTTCAAGATATTTGACAACTTCAAACAGAAATTGGGTTCGATACGAGGCAAAATTAAAGTAGTCCTAATTTATGAACTACCTATGAATAATTCGTGAAATGAACTGTCGTTAATTCTACCGAATAAGCACTCTCTCAAAGCAAGCTGTACGATGAATATGGAAGCAATGAGTTTTAGGTGTGACAATGACGAAGTATTATTTGATTCGGAAGAAGCTGTGTAACAGGATCGACTCGCGGTTCCGACCTAACCCGGGATTAGGTTTGCGGTTTGGCCACAGCAGGTTACGTGGTTTTGGCTGCCCGGTACACGGCCCTCTCTCTAATATTCAATGGTTTGGGCTTCGGATTTATTGAAGATTTAAGAAGAACCGGCATAGAAGTGCCGTACGAAGGATGAAACATAACGGGCTATTCAAATTAAAATGTTTTAGAACATATTGCATCCTTTGCAATCGACTAAGAAGAAAACTTATTTAATCTTCACCTAAAATTTCTTTGTTTGATTTTCAACATACTAAAATTTTGAATATAGAGTCAAAAATAAAGAAAAAATCCGCCCTTGTGACACACAGGGCATCGGAATTTGCTCAACACTGTGATTTCGCTGAATTATGCGTTGGGGGAAAAACTTTTTTCTGTAAAGTACTTTTTCAGTTGGTCGATTGGATAGAAGTTGATGAGGTGAACTCTTCAGTACTTCGTCATTAAACTGGCTGTCCCAAAAGTGTTTTCATGTTTCAACACCGTAGGCCAATGAGGACCGAAAGTTATCGAAATTAGTTTCAGTTGTTCCTCGGTAAATCTGTGCCGCGCAGTTGTATTTATGTAGAGTATAATTTCTGGAACAGCTCCATAAGCTGATTAGGAGAGAAATTAACCTCAGTGATCCCTCTCCTGATCAATACTCTTAAAACACCCATAGATCTACAATGGGTTAGGTTATTCTCGAAGGCGACAGACTCAAAAATCGGGAAGGGGACGCTATCGTTTTCCATAAAAACTCCCTGGGATTCCAAAAAGCAGGGTCCCCGGGCAGGTCTTCCAATAGACATTGGACATTGGAGTGTACATTTCTAAGTGTTGAGAAAAGGGGTGATAGGCCATTGATATAAGTGGACGAGTGGTTCTTAACGGAGCTCTGTTACCATCTAACAAGGGAGTTTGTGGAATAGTCGCCTTTTCCAAGGGCTGAGGCGATCGGTGGTACAGAGGGTATTGGAGGTACTAGAAGACTCCAGGCTGTCCTAAAAAGCGGAAAATTCAACAGTCGGGTAGGGACAAGAATCCATAGACATCGCATGATTATCTGAAAGACCTTTCATGTTTCATCACAATAGGTCGATTACGGGAAAAGGTATCTTTACACATTTCTCAAATCAAATCAGCAGTCATCAAATTGATCAACACTCTTCTTAACCTATTTTAGGTGTTTCGAAAGACATCATCACTTTTAGTTTCAACATTAGCGGTCGACTTGGAGAGAAACTAACCTCAACTGTCCCCCAACTGATCTGTGCTTCTCAGTACTTTTTAGTTGTGTTCTAGATATTCCAAACAAATCATTCTTTTAAACAAAACTCTCCACATCGGCGGCGGGTGCATACCATCAAATAAGAAACAACCAAAAACTAAATAAAATAAAAATGTTTTACCCAGCGGGAGAGAAGGATGAATGGATGTGCCTATAAAATTATAACCAATTTACGAAAGAGCGCCAAAGGACGCGTGTGGTGATACGACGAAGCACTCCTGCCATGATGCTCAACTCGGGAACCTCCATGGCACTTATCCTGCACCACACCCCTCACAGTTTCGGCCATGACCCTAAAAACATTCACACAAACACACACAGATAACCTTACTTTTCACGGATTCGGTCTTAAATTGGTCTGAAACGGATTTGTATTAAGTTAGTTTTACTCTCATGTTAGGGTTGTCTAAAAGCAGTCTCTATACTGACCAAGACTTACTTCAGAGAGAAGCCCTGAAAAGAAGCGAAAATTCGTTCATACAGCTAGGCTGAAAAACAGGAACTTTCTTGTGAACAAATGGTCGAGAGGAGCCTTGGTGCCTTGAACGCTCAATGAGGATTAAGACCTCCCGAGTTTTTGCAGCCCCTCTCAGTGAGGCCCTCACAAAAAAACTGGAGTTTTCAATTATTCCCCTTACGTGACCTCTCTGGAGTCTTCAAGATTCCGTCCCGAGGATATTAACGTGATTAATGCGCCGTTTACTTCTAAAGGAAACTCCGTTCCGACCTCTACCGTCAAGAAGTAAGTATAGTTCACCTCCTCATGTAGAATAGAGCGAAGACGGAAGACCTTTATTTGGTCTCGAGAGGTTGAGAGGTTGATGCGGGGGTTGAGTTTAATCTAATCAAAACTCCCCTCCGCCTTATTATTAATCACCTCCAGGTAACGTCAATGCGGTAGCTTTTCAAAAGCCGAGGGTGATGCGGAGGGGCGAGAGGAAGAGATCTCTGAATTATTAAGGAGCAGTTGATTCAGGAGCTCGCTTCCACCTCCCGGCGGGGTAAGCTTTCACAGTGCTTCTTCCGCGCGAGGTACTAACATTTATGCTCTTTCCTCACATTCACAAATATTAGCCTCATTTAGTTACAGCCTTTCAAGAACATATTATCATTCATGAGCCACTTTTGAATTCGCTTGCCGTCTTTCAACGAAAACGGTGACTGTAGCAACTTTTGATGAATTTACTCTCTGCGAAATACGAAGTGCCCCAGACGGACGAAATTCTAAATTATTTATTTGGATTCAGTTCATATTTCACTCTTTCAACTTTGATCGCTAAATGCAATTCCAAACTACTTCTAACTTACGATTTGGAATAACTAACCTGAAAAAATATCAAATAAATATTCTTGTTTTATGTACAGAAACATACGATTACTTCATTTTAAATATAAGTTAAAAATCTAAGGAAAAATGGAACCTAGGCTTGAAGCTATAAGAAATATTCCAATGTTAGCATAATGTGAACTTGTTCAACATTCTATGGCCTATTATTTCCTATGATGAACATTAAAAATTCATTACAAATTTTGCAACCGACACAGTAAGACAATGTACACAACCTTACAATTTTGTAAGTTATCTTCTTCCAAATTATTATATAATATTTATTATTTCCGTATTTTATAGATATATGTCTCCAAACAATTAGTATCTGCCATCTATGATACTTCATCCAAATGTTGGTGTACAAGATCTAAGTATGCCGTTGGAAAGAACATAAAATTATCTAACGTCTCAGTCTTTAATAATAATTTTTTAAAAGGAACTAAGGGGTTAAAATGAGCCTGAAAAGTAAATTTTGTCAAATTTTGAAAAAACTTATTTTTTTAATGGCTTATTAGTCCCCCTTAATTTTGATGATACGTTTGAGCCTGTAAGCTTAAAAAATGCGCAAAAGTCTCAGCTTTCCAATGGTATATTTAATTTAAGACACGCTTTTTATTGAATCTTCGGAGTTGACTGATGATGATACCGGGATTAGATGCACATCTCCGGTCTATGGATGGTGTTTGAACCACAGGAATGGAATTTCGGAGAGCAGCTTTTAAACGCGTAAAACTAATGGAGTTATTTGTTCCTCTCGCATACCCTGGAATTGAGTAGTTATGCCTTCTGCTTACAAGAGGAGGGAAAAGGGCATTCCATGAAGGATAGGTTCTCTTGAAAAACTGTACCTCTTTTTAGTAAGAGGAATTATTGATTGATTGATTGATTGTTAATGATTATTTTGCGATAAACTGTCATCGTGGTTGATCTCAAAACCTCATTATTTCAATTTCATCCTCGATCTTAACATTATTCGTGCATTCACCGATAAAGAAATCGGCATTCAAACGATCCGATGTTTTTTGTTTTTACTTTTCCAGAGTGATACGGTTTCAATCGAATTTAACGATTGGGTCGACAGTGGTGTCGGCGGTGAAAAATTCGTTGGTGCGAACGGAGTGTCTTTCAATCATTCGACCGTCATGAAATGTATCGTTTGGCTGTTGCCGGTTTCCGACCACATCACAGGTGAGTTCACGCTGTTAATTACGTCGGCCTGGGGGGCTGGCGCTAGGCCGTCAATCCCGAGTTATTGCTCGATTGACCGTAACTCCCGCTAAGCGCATTCACGATCGCCACCGGCTCTCGCCTCGCCTCACGCGCTCGCGGGCTTTGGCACGTCCCGCCGTTCCAGCGGTGAGGACTGTATCAGCTCACTTGAATGAGGTGAATCCTAAACGGTTTTATTTGTTGGCACGCCGAAACATTCACGGGTTGATATGGATTGATAAACAAACATGAAGCAAGAGGTTCAAGGATTTTTTAAAAACAATTTTAATGCCAACTTCCTACATAACCATTGATAGAATAGTTTGATAGATGGTGTCCAATCTTCAGAGGTTTGGGTTATCAGCTGAATTGCAGGGCCGCAAAGGTAGCTGAGACAAGAAAGTTCGTTGGATTTAAAAACAGGTCTGTCTGTTGTAAAAGTTTACATTTTTTGTCGAGTGTGAGTTATCGTTTATCGTTATCGTGAAAAATGTCGACACACAAATGATCTTTTACACTTTTATCTGGTAGGTATAACTATAGCGTATCTTAGCCAAGGAGCCAGAACATCGAAAACATGAAGAAGTGGTTTGGTAAAGCGCCTGTCAGAGTTGTATCATCCCCACTCAATAAACTTCATGTAATTCATAGCTAGTTGAACGTTCCAGATGACTGCTAGGGCTTATACCCGAAGGTCCCCATCGATGAGTTTTTATTAGTGAAGCTCCCCCCCCCCCCCCCGCCTCATTTCTTTTCATTTACGCGAAGCTCCCCATGGCGTGTGTATGAAAGTCACCTAATAATTCAATAATATTACTAATTTTATTTGCAGTGACCCAGATTTTAGGCAACTGCACAGCACTTGACCGCCGCCACCTAGAAAAAGAATCTACACTGTTAAGTTCAGAACTCAATAAAATTCTATAAATTTCATCTTGAATAAATCGCATGGTAGTTAAGAGTAGATCATAAGGAAGCTTGGTGAACAAAACATCACGCATGAATAATAGTAGTGTACTGGAACAAGGTTAATTTAAATGACGAAATTAACTTGTCACAGAATAATATCGTGAGCGTCGTCTCTGAGGGAAATTACGCAATAATATAGGTACATCTAAAACGTCAGTCGTCGAACATCAAATCTTGGCTGGTATATACATTAAACGATTTGTATAAATTTGCCAAGGGTGATGGTAACATCTACTCCAGCTACACGTTCTTTTTAATATACCGACTTCGCCTATGATTCCACTCCTCTGTATTCATCTTGATGTAAACATGAGTTAGGTATCAGACCAAAGCATCAAAAAAGACAAATATGTTTGGGTGGATGCCTATGAAATTGTCCTTGTATTGTGCATGAAAACTCTCGCACATGTTTGTGGTACTCAGTGCGCAAACGGGGAGCATCACGTACACCCAACTGCTGCGCAAACAATAAACTTACCAATGATTCCCACTTAGCGTATGAGCCTAGATTTACCCTTTAATCGAAAACGCTGCTAATTCTATTCATTCTTTACTTTGTATTTGGGTTCATTATTTCAGGATAGCCCTTACACGCAGATCCTTGAATTGTAGATAATTATTAAACGGAGCGTACGGTCATTATCTAAATAAAATTTGATGGCCCCCTCAGATGCTCCACAGAAGGTGTCATACAAAATTCGGGTTCACAAGTTGAATAGAACGTAAAATCACATTTTTCGGGAGGCATGACCTTATATTTACTAGTGAGGCAGGTGAATGGAATTTCAACCAGGGTTGGGGAATTTAATCACGAATAAGATTAAGATTTGTAATCACAGGACTACTTTCCAATGAATATGAATAAGATTAAAATCTCAATCACAGAAAAAGAGTATGACAGCTTATGATTCAGAATGATTTCTAAATCACAGGAATTCGTTCTGAGATTAATCGTTGAAATCTACAGAAATCTGTGATTAATCACTGACAGTTACGAGAAATCACGCAATTGGTGATAACTAATTGTAGGAATCCGTGATTAATCTTGTTACGTTCATGAATTTCACCTGGGAAAACCTGAGAAGGTATGGTCTTGAGTTATTTTGAAAAAAAAGATGTATTGCGCTGAAAATCAATAAAAACTATCGATTTAAAAAAAAACTAAATTAAATATACCAACTGTTGAAATAATTGTTTATTTCAGAAATGGTGATAAAAACACTGGGGAAGAATTCCTCCCTGGGGACTCCGACACCCTCTCCATCCCTCCCCATCAACCCCTTCTAACCCTGTGTATCCTTCCCACCCTGTGGGTTGAAGGGTTGATCGTTCGCTCACCCCACCCCCTCGTCACCCTCTCACTCACTCCTCACGCACTTCCTCCCACTCATCAGTTTCCGGATTCAACGTCACGCCCCCCCCCCCCCCCTGAATGTGGACGTGCATGACTTCCACAGTGTTTTTACGATATATTTCATTGGGTTTTCAAAATCAATTGTTTTTATTGATTGTCAAGATATTTCAAGACCTGCTCACATTTTGCCAGGTAAAATTCATTGATATAACCAGAATAATCAAGGATTCCTGCAATTAATTACCACCAACTGCCATGATTCTTCATAACTTTCAGTGATCAATCGCAGATTTCTGTAATTCATCAAGGATTTCAGCGCTTGATCTCGCTGATTAATCACAGATTCCTGTGAATAAGAATTTATACTAAGTATAATTTCTTATTCAAATCAAGTTTTAATCATAGGCCGTAATTATGATCTTAATATAATATAATATAATTCATATACACTTCAGAGAAGGCTGAATGAAATGATAACGCACACCCAATTTTAGAACGAGCTCTAAATATCCTAGTTTTATCTAAGATCGGAAAATCTGGAAGAATGCAGTTCCCGAAAAAAAAACCATAATCTGTACAAAGATTTAGTTTCCATAGACATTTTGATTTACGAGCAATGAAACTCATAGCAGACCATCTACAACCCATCGGACATAGTTCCTAAAAATGTGGTCTTAAACAGATGAAACCTCTAGAAATGAAGCTCACACCCACACACAGCCACGTCTCAAAAGTGTTCAGAATGTTTGAAATACAAAATGAGAATGGAGAATTAGGTTTTGGAGAATAATATTGAAATCCGAAAGTGAAAGCATAGCCTCTGCTGGATATAGGAACCATGCTCCAACTTTTGAGATCTGGGCCAACAAGGGGCTAGACCAACCCCTCCTTCAAGACCCGACGGTCCTGCGGGTCAGGTATAACCACAGCGCCGTCCTAATCAGTATTATGTCCAAGTCAACCTGTGGGAAGCGAAGGCATTGGGGGAATACCCCAGCACCCACGCCACCAATATCGGCTGGTGATCGGTTTCATACAAGTGGACACTTGACTTAATGATGATTATTCCTCTAGATTCCCGAATGTTTATCTTCAGGTATTCCTAAAAATTGTCGAATTCCTAAAAATTGAATTCCGGTGAAAAAGCATAGGATGTGTGAGGGTCGTAGTTCGCAAGGGAATTTTTACTATTTGATGAAGATTTCATTACCATACACATTTCGACCTGTAACCAATGGAACCCACAGGAGACCTTCTATTTCTTCACCCGCACGTTACATACAAATTGTATCGGAAGTAGATGACAGTTAAAACCAGAAATCAGGTCTCAACTTACATGCAGTATAACAAAGGACGAGGTGATGATTAAGCGTTTCAAGAGAAACGCCTCCCAACCAATATCGGCTGGTAATTGGTTTTATACAAGTGGAGACTCGACATAACGATGATTATTCCACTAGGTGAACGAATGTTTATAGTAAGGTATAACCACTTCGCCGTCCTGATCACTATTGTTTTCAAGTCAACCTGTGGGAAGCGAAAGCATAGGGTACCCTGTTGGGAAAGAAAACTACTTTTCGCGCAAATCGAAATTTCCATTTAATTCGATTTTGAGTTTCAGACCATCTTGTACAGTTATAGTTTCTTTTGGGTCCGTGTGTTTTGTATTTAAAAATAATTACTACTTCTTTATTAGATACCGCTAACAGATCACATTTAAGATAATTGATACATCAAATGCGTTCGAGTATTCGTCTGAAAAAAATGACCAATAATACATAAACCTGTGCGCACAATAGTTCAACAACTCAAATTACGAGGACACAGTGAGTCCGAGGCAACACACTGGTTGAAAACTGTTTCGCAGACTTTTAGTCGAGTAAAATTTATCAATGCTGTTTTGGGCTGAAGATGATTTTACAGCTATCTATCTATTGAGTCGTAGTCCTCCAAAAGTGTTGGAAACACCACACCTGAAGCCAATTGTTGGGAATTGGAAGACTTCTCACGAAGTGGTCTAGACTGACCGTTCGCTCAATAAATTAAACGGGAAACAACGTTCGGTTCTATGTTCGGACGAGGTGATGATTAAGCGCTTCAAGAGAAACGCCTCCTAACCAATATCGGCTGGTAATCGGTTTCATACAAGTGGAGACTCAAGTTGATGATGATTATTCCGCCAGGTTCCCGAATGTTTATCCTCTGTTCAGAGTGGAAAGTAACAGCTCTGAACAATAATGTGTGGAGAATAAACGTTCAAGATGGAGAAGCAGATCCTGCTACAACCCGAAAAATAACGTATGGAAACTTCCAACGGTACACGTACGCAAATAAGCATGATCGTCCTATGAAGGTGGTAGCTCGAGGGCTTCATCATTCTTGTCCTCCCCAAGGCATTATTGAAGATTTAAAAAATATGGGCCTCAAGATCATAGAAGCAATAAACCTTGTCAATAAAGAAAAACAATAAGTCTCGTCCAACAAGACGTCTCGATTGCGATTTTCAAAAAAATGCCTCTTGGGAGGGGGATGATACCCAAAAAACACATGATATCAAGAACATCATGAACTTGAAGGTTAAAATTTAGCCCTTGAAAAAGACCACAGCGCTCATACCTCTGTCTAAAAGGTGCCAATCTTACAAACATACACATAGGTACTGTCAGGTGGAACCAAATTGTGTCAAATGTGCTGGTAAGCACAATACAAAAAAATGCCCAGAAAGCAGAGAATTCCCTCCCAAGTATTAATTGCAAGGGTGATCACCCTGCAAACTATCTAGGGTGTGAGGTAGCCTGAGCCTTCGCGATAAAAGGGATAAGCCAGCTAGAGAAGAGAAACCCATTGCAAATGGTAGAAGAGAGAGAATACCAAATTCATTTTATATAATCCAAAAATCTGGTTACTAATTGATGAAGATTTCATTCCCATAGACATTTTGACCTGTGACTAATAGAACCCAAAGGAGGCCTTCTATTTCTTGACCCGCGCATTACATAGAAATTTCATCGGTAGTAGATGACATTTGAAACCAGAAATCAGGTCTCAAATTACGAGTAGTAAATGGAAAAGTTTGAATGGCAAAACTTTCAATGAATTTGGTTGTGAAATTGTTCTGAAGGATCAATTTAGAGTGGATAGAGCTTCTGCAAGAAAGAAGGCACTTTTCTTGTCAAGGACCAGGTCACGAAAGTGATCAGAATGTTTGAAATACAAAATGAAAATGGAGAATTAGGTTTTGGAGAATAATATTGAAATCCCGAAAGTGAAAACATAGCCTCTGCTGGATATAGGAACCATGCTCCAACTTTTAAGATCTGGGCCAGCAAGGGGCTAGACCAACCCCTCCTTCAAGACCTGACGGTCCTGCGGGTCAGGTATAACCACAGCGCCGTCCTAATCACTATTCCAAGTCAACATGTGGGAAGCGAAAGCACTTGCCCACGATTACATTATGTAAGACTTGAGAAACTCCGTTTCAGAAGAAGCTTCTGGAAGAAAATCACACAGCACCTAAATCATACGATTTTATCGTCTCATGGCACTAGGCAATTTCGACGATGTTCAAGTACTTTCACATTCAAATTTGAGTATCGGTTCCACATTTTGTCAAAGTTGTAGTCTGTAGGGAGAGCAGACTGATGAACGTGAAACGGTCTGGGTGGGCTCATTCGATTCTTTGTAGGCACGTCTAAGAATAACGAACGTAATAACAATGATGTAGTATCAAAAGATTTTTATATTAGGATTTTTGAGGATTCAGCCCTTTGGTTTCACCCTTTAGGAATGACTGAGATCGATGCCGGGAATTCTGTCCCTACTAGACTGGACATAATTTAAAATACTAACCCTACAAATTTTCAATTAGCTGTCATCTTTGCTTCACAGGGGTTTTCAGCTCCACGCAGTAAGAAAGAATAGCTTCGCTAAAATGTTGAATTATCATTTTAGCATCTACATTATTCGAAATCCAATGGATTGAAGGAAAGTGGGTATACGTCAAGGGTTCATCAACTCCGAAGCTGGTTCATTAGGATTAAACATCCACGACAATGGTTTTATCGGAGTGGATTAGGCCTTTCAGCGAGGGTTCCGGGGCGTTTAAAGTGAATTACGATCGGGAGATTGTTGTCGGAACGGGGACGGAACAGTCACATAATGGGACGACAGAGATGGGGACCGATGCGATAGTTGTTGGGCGAACTGCTGGAGGCGGGACACCGCCTTCGGTCCTACAGGCCTCGGATAAAAAGCGATCCCACCGTTTTATTTCATTTCAACTAGTAGGAATAGAAAATTGAAAATAAATTTCAAAAGTCAAAAATGTCCAAAACTTTGGACGTTTTCGTTTTAATGCGTGCTGGCTCCTGGATTATCAACGCTATTTCATATAAACGATAGCATAAAATCTCTTTGGAATTGAGATAAAAACTCAAATCGTTTGCAAACATAATACTGGATATTAATAGTTACATCAATTCTACCTTTCTTTGGTTATGATTTCTTGATATTATCCCCTTTTTGACTTTATTAATTAGTAAGATCCAGGAATAATACCTACGCAAGGTTTTGGTAATAGATTGACTTATTTATTCAATAATTGTGTTTATTGTTCATTGTGTTAATTGTGTATATTTTCATGATTATCATTATTATCAATTTGATTTTAATAAACTGAGAAATTATGAAAAGGATTACTTGCTTTCTCTTCACTTCTCTCACGATTTGTTCCGTTGATAACCGACAGGTCGTGTGGGCTGTCACAGTCCCCCCTCCTCACCCTCAGCCATCAATTTTCAGCAAACTTACTTTCAGCAAATTTTGCTTCATGGTTGTTTTCTGAAAATTGCATGACTGTGAGTGGTCGTCCGTTGTTCCAGTGGTAGGGATGGGTTGAGGTTGAGTGTGTAGTGGTAGAGAGGGGTCCTGTTTGAATTTTTACGCATTTCTTCCAAGATGGAGGTCTTATGTATTGTTACGTTGCGTTTGCGTTGTTGTAGATCGTTTTCCTGTGTTTTAAGGGTTGCTAATTTTTATGATGTTATTAGTTTTGTGGGTTGTTTAATTTTGGTTTTAGTTTCTGTTTTGTGTGGACTCATCAGGTTTATCTGGTACATCCGTGTTTCTTTTTTGTTTGTTTGTGGTTTCGTCAGTTTTATCTGGGACATCCGGAATTTTTTTTTTTTAAATCTTATGGGGAAATGTTGAAATTTTTTTGGAAGTCAGTGGAGTTTTGTTATAAAGTCTATGGTCCTATAGGAAATTTTTTATAATTTTCGTAATTTAGTGCAAATCCTTTTTTAAAATTATTATTCTTATTTATTCATTGTTTTTTTTTTTACATTGGTTGGCGTTCTACTTATACTCGCGTGTGTCGGGTCTCCTTCTTCGACGGTTGGTGGGTGTACTGAGGCATAGCACCCCCGCTCTGTCGAGAGTTCTGACATCTGTTTGGCGCCGATTTGGGTTCACATTTAATAAAACATTTGTAACGTGGTTAGTTTCGGTTGTTGTTGTGCTTGTTCATTTACTTTTGTACGGTTTTAATTGCGATACACGTTGGTTTCTTAAGTCTGATGGGTCTTGGACGTTCACTTATTCGTATGTGACTGGTGATAGTTTCTTTTGTACGCGGTAGGGGGTGGTGTCCTTGTATGCTAACTTAGTATTGATGTTATTTATTTTGGAGCTATTGATGTAATGTTTTATTAGGACTGTATCGTTGATTTCAAATTGTTTATCGCTGAGGCGTTGGTCGTGGTATGTTTCATTCCTTCGCATTGCTTTCTGTATTTTTTGATATGCTGTTTGGTAGGTTTGCGCGGTAGTTATACTCGGCGTGGCATCATTCCGTATATCCCATGCCAGTTCTATCGGAGTGTTTATTTCTCGGCCTAGAAAAAGTTTTGCCCACCCTGTTGTCGAATGTGTCACGGTATTTAGTCCTAATCGAATGGAATCTAAAATCAGATTCCAATTTCGTGGGTTTTACGCGTTATTCGCGGTCAGTGTCGTTTTCAGCGTTTTGATCAAGCGTTCAGCTGGATTTGGGGCTGCGTAATGTGATTGTGTGTTTTTTTGTTGAATTCCATTTTGGTTAGGAAGTATAGTCGTTGATATACGACAGATGGTATTGGCTATCACAAAGTAGCAAGAAAGTTGTGAGAATTAGACCCTCGTTTTATAAGCATTAGGGTAATGGTTTTGGATGAAAGTTTTCGTACCGGACGGACATCCGAAATTTGTCAAGTAACTACTTTTATGAATCATAACGTTAACTTTCGAGATTTTAATGCTAGATTTCGAATTCCTATCTGTTCGTAACAAGTAGCTTTACATTCATGTTCTATTCTCAAAACAAAGTCGATAATACCGGATGGTGAACCTGTTGGTTTCTTTAGCTGGAGTCAGCAACGATCAGTTGTATGTTACTGCTTTCTGTGGGTCAGAACTACATTCTTATCATACTTATCTATGGGACCAATGCATCTTGGTAAACCATATTTTGAATAAAACTCTGCCATAAACTGGTCTACCTTCAGTTCCATTTGGTATAAAAATGTGACGAGGAGGCATCCTCGCTTTCATACCTGAAACTAGTATCTGGTGCACTGTCGGCCTTCGTTGACACAAAAACTACCAACTACGCTGGTCATCATGGGAATGTGGCTCTGTGCTGGTCATACAGCCTGCTGAGTAATATTAATATCAGCAGCAAGTTTACACCAGTTGGTATGGCGTTCCATTTGAAACGCTTCTTTGGCCCCGGTATTTGTTGTAAAACCATCTACATGGTCACCTTGGATATTAAAAATCTCCTAAAAAAAATGTATCTCAATTCCAGTTTTGGATATTGAGCGCTTTAGGAACACAAGCTTCCATCCCTGGTACACTTGTGACACAATGCACTCGACGTCGGGAATCTCTTGTAGTCTGGATCAAATTTTCGAACTGTTTAAAAGGAGAATTATCTCAATGTATCTTCAACATATATGTTAAAATACAACGGAATAACGCACAAACAACACAGGTAAAACACCATTTCATTTCTAAAAACCCAATGAACTGAGTTTAAAAGGCCATTGACACCCCTTCCACTATATGCAGAGTTTACCTCATGCCACAGTGTACAACCGTAGTTTAAGAACTTGCATACCTGACATAAACTCCACTTACCGTTTAAATGTGAGTGTAAACTTTGAGTGAAGTTTAAACTAATTTTGGACCCCTGGTTCTCAGAAGTAACATGGAGCTATATGGTTTAGAAATGTGGCTGTGAGGGATTTCGACGCTGCCGATATTCACTTGGTGAAAGGGGATTCATTGTCGGATTCGCTACGATTATCGGAAGTGATTTGGGAACTCACCCCGCCCAAGGGCATCAGGCTCGCCGTAATATTGATGGCGAATCGACTGATAATGTGTCGGGTTGCGGAGGGAACGGCGGGGAGATCGGGATGGTGGGGAATGATGATCCTATCGGCTCATATTGGGACGTAAATAGGGATATTAACTGCGACGGGAGGTTCGGGATGAGATGACTATCGCTTCCCTACCCGTTCGAGTAGGGAGGGGCCTAACCTTCTCCTACGATGACGCACAGTGAAGTACAACCGGAAAAACTCGGTCAAAAAGTACATTTTTGAACTTGTCCCCGGTTAAAAATAAAGCGCTATAAATTTCGACTGTTAATGAGGCACCTCATCCCCCACTTAGGGTTTTTTTTTCACAGTAATGGACCTTTATGTTAGACCACGAAAAAAATATTTTCAACCACCTCTCAAAAGTTTGTAGGTTTACGTTTCAAGACACGTAAATTTCAAAAAATTAAATATAAAAAACTCCCAAAATTACCAAATTTGGTGGACAAAACCATTTTATGAGCGATTATATTAGAAAATTTGATGCTGATTCCGAATATACCTCAACCCCCTATATCTAAAAACCACCCTTCATGTTCTTTTCAAAACAAAAGTGTAGAAAATTATGTTTTTCACCATTTCCCATTTCACTAACTGAGTCGGCGTTCAGTTTCGACCGACTTTGGTGGTTTAATATCATCGTACTTTACCTTTGAAACATCCAACCAAGACTTCCAAAACCATTAAATTGGAATACGGCTTTTGTGTACCTAGTTCGGTCATTGTACCCTATGGGCGCCAAATGAGGTGGGATGTTCACAGATAAACGAGAGGATGTACGAGTGGTCACAAAATGCATCCTTGAGAACTGCAGGGGGCAGTCCGGGGGTTGTTCTAGAGCTCACAGAGAAGCTCGAGATCAGCAGAGCTCCGTCTCCTCTCAAAGGTGACCAGGTGCCATTCCCTCAACAAAGGGCCCTAATCGAGGTCATCGGAAGGAATCCCCATTTCATAAGGAATACAGTGTAAGAAACTTGGATGGACTCGCTTCAGCCAATATCCATTGACTGTTCACAAAGCAGACCAAATAGTAGAGGCATACCCGAAAGTATCTTGAACGCAATTACAAGTTATGGAGGCACGAAGCGCCGAGTTTACACATTGTTACACAGACAATGATTTACGTCCCAGAGATATCTGCACGAAAAATAAAAATCTTTGTAACGATTTCGCATCGTTTTTATAACCGTGGGCGGACAACTGGACTCACATGAAAAAAAAAAAAAATCCTAGAAAATCAGGAAATCTCAAGCTCGACTTGTTGATTTATATTTTCTCAGAATTCAAAACTACAGAGAAATAAACTTCGTGGCTGTTTAGGTGACGTGATCTTTTCGATAAATATGGTTTTTTGATTACTTTTTCTGTTGCTCTTTGAGCCTTCTTTTTGTCGGTAAAAGCCGTAATAAATCGTTCTTGTTTTTGAGTAGCCTTACTTCTATCTAACGTTAATGAGGATACACCTTCATACTTATTCGATACGTAGTACATAGGTAGCGGAAAATGAATGTAAATTAATTTCTGTGCGATTTTAAATGTCATTAACAAACCTGAATATTCCAAATGAAAGTTTTCCCATAAATTTTGTTTCTCCATGTTTCCGTTGAATTCCAAAGGAAACGTCTTGGTGCATAAAATTATTAAAATAAGATTAAGGTGCAGATCATCATCCCAGCTCAACCCGAGTTAACTGCGCTCCGAATTGATGTGTGAAATTATTCAAAAAGCTGGGGTAATTTTTTCAAAGCTTTGATTTCAGTTGAATTTTCATTTTTTTAAACTTACTCTATTCAATAATCTAAATTACCAAATTTACCAAAATTTTTTTACTACACAAAAAATTGGTAAGCACATTTTTCCTATATTTACGAGAATATTCCCTAATGTCCTTTTAACCAGGCTACGAGCTGCGGTTGGTTTTTTCCTTTGATGAATTTGTATCCAATATGAGTCGACTAAGGTACTGTAATTACATTTCCATGAAGTGACTTTGAAATTATTCGACATTTTAAACATGATACTAACCAGTCTTGAAGTTTGTTCGAAAAATTGCACAGGTATTGGAATGCGTATCCGTAAAAAATTACATGATTTCTCTATATGTATAAGTAATTTAATGAATAAACTGCCCAAATGTTTTTGTTTTTTTTTTAAATTTTTTATATTCATTTCTAAAGAAAGAGGGAAGAATATCGTCCAGATTTAGTTGAAGGGGCTGGGATAGAGATTTGTTAATTGTTTCATCCTATTTCACTGGCTAAAATGCATAGAAACCAACTATACTCGTAATTGACGAGTTGTTTACAACTATTCCATTTGCAAACTTTCGATCGTTCGTCGTTCTCGTTTGCCTACGTGGCGTCGAAATAGGAACAGTCCCTACACCAAAAACCCACGAAAACCTCTTTCCGACCAACCTCCCCCGTTTGTCCGTCATTCCCACGTCCGGTTGTTCTTCACTTTCCCCGACTCTCAACCACCGAACCGCAGTATCAGCCTTCGTTGTGGTTTTCTCTGAACTTGTTGCACAGGTGCCCAACCGCTATTCAATCCCTGCAATGAAATATATATATACCTAGTCGTCATGATTATGTTCAACCGAACTGATATTCTGATGAATTTGTACATTTAAAAAAGTACCAGTCATGATCGGATGACTGAATGAATGGATGGTTTCTTAGTTTTTCGTATCGCATCATCGGTAAATGGTTCAAAACTCGAGTATTTTCCAGTTTTTAGAACTTCCCGCTGGAACAAGGCTCCTTCAATACAGCTTATTTGAATTATATTTTAATATTATAGAATTAGAATAGAATACAAAAGGACACGTGAAGTTTGATATTTTTCGAAGTTAAGACATAATTCTAGACGTGAATTTCAAGTCAAGATACTCTTATCAGCTGAAGGCTATTAAACCGAATTTCTTCTCTAATTGATCTATCGTTATGCAATATAAATGTGCCTTTTTCTCAGTTGTTTAGGATAAGTGAATATTCATGAAATCGATGAGTTTGAATAATGTAGCTGCTACCTTTAATTTAACTTTTAAAATTTGTTAGTTTTTGTTTGCCTTGTTTCCGAGTGTACCTAGGACGCCCAACCTCTGGATGCACAATGATTGTAATTATTCATTTCTGATAGCCCGTTGATCCTCGTTGGAGGGTAATCTAGGGCAGAAATATAAGAACTTTGGGTAGTAATTCTTGATGCAACAATACAATTTCATATACCAGAACGAACGAGAAGAAGAATAGAGCTACTTCATGCGTTGCTCATGGGTTTCACTAAAATTAAGATCGTTGCTACTGAAATACAACTACCTATTAAGTCCCAGAACAATCGTTCACCCTTCAGTGTAAAGCAACTTCCGCAGCTCAAACAGCTGAAATTATGCACATAGGTACTACAATTCATTCACGTAGAAATGCTCTCAAAATGTTCTATTCTTCTCACAGTTTCTATACATGTATGCAGGCAAACTTTTGAGTTGTATGCATAGGATTTTGGAAGCTGCGATGTATCAGCTTCGTGGTTTTATTACAATTGGCTACATGTTATTTATATTCGAGCATCAATGTCTGACATATATGTAAAATTTCATCATGTGTAGGATTCTAGCAATATAGTTGTACTTTACATTTCGCAATTTTTCATGCGAATGCGTTGATTTAACTTCTAACTCTTAATATGAGTGTATCTGCCTTATCAGGTCAAATGAGATTCAAAAAACTATAAAACTTATAGTTCCTAGTTCAGAATTGTAATGTATCCTTCGTCAGATGTTTGTTTGTAAGAATGGAAGAATAATAAGAATTCTGAGGATCAATGCGTAGATGATATATCATGCATAAATTTGTATATGTTTACCTAGAAATAAATAAAATATTAAACGCATTTGATCACTTGTGGGAGGCATGAATGAGATTCTAGGGTTTCATCGAAAAATTGACCTCAATCAAGTTCTCTAACTTATATTTGAATTATATTTTATATGATGTATTCATATTAGTAGATGACTTTATCATACTGATGGTATTCTTACCGTTTTGCACAACCGGGTTCTCCTCATTAAAAAATAACAGGTTTCCGCGAACTAGGACGACTCAGAAAAGATACTTTAAATCGTCAACTGACCGGTGGAACAGCTTGTTTTCATTATATTGAACCCCAGTCGAGCTCATCCAGCAGCTCTGACATTGCTTTTGCCGATATTAAATCGCAATACCCATAAATTTATTCGTGGTGGAAGTTAGTCAGTGGATGGCATGAATGTGAACGTGTTTCAGATCAAGTGTTTTCATTATTCATTGTGTTTATCACACATACTAAACTTGATAATTATACTTATAAAACACATTGAGATCATTTATGCGAGTATGAGTGGGCCTTAATCGGTGATTAGTGAATAGACCAGCAACTTTCTTTTGTGGTCGCTATAAGACGCCAACTTTCGTCTTGTCTTCGACTAATTGTTCAATTGATTATCATCTTTAAATTATTAATCGAAAATAATATTAGGAAGATAATTATCGTTCGTCTCACAAAAAGTCTGAAAATGTCAAAAATTCATTCAGTGGTATTGGACCTATATTTATATCAACAACTCCATTGTTATTTTTTTGCTCACGTTTGTATTCATATTTGAATAGGTATTTGCTGAACCGTTCGTAATTAATTCATAAAGTCCGAAAATAAATCTTTGGAGTTTGCATTGAAAAGATAGTGAGAAATCGTCGTCAAAAATATTTACTTTATGTTTGCCTATTCGCAAATTGTGACAAATTCGGTTCAGGAATCTTCAAGGGAACAGCCACATGCCCCTGCCCTCTCGTCTGAAATCTAAATACAGATGACAGTGAATAATCATATCTCCTTCTAACCTAACTAAATTAGATCAGGAACAATCAATGCAACTTTTAAAACTAATATATTCCAATGAAATAGGCCAACCGGGTTGAAATTAGATCATCCATTCTCTCATCATTTAAAATTACGGTTAGGGGGTCGGGATACAGGAACTAAAGAAAGCTCCCTGGAATTTTTAAATATCCATTTTTTTGTAATTAGCACCTCAAAAACATTTAAAGGTGTTTGAGTTTCGGCCTCGGTTTTGGGATTCTGGCCCGTCATGCGGCTTACGTTTGCGGCATTTGTAACATGCGAATTTCAGACCTGCTTGAAAATAACAAGACGTACGAGGTTGTATTACTAACAATCCTCTTAAACAAGCCTCCATCGTCTTCAACAGTTTTTTTGCTCCCATTTGCGCTAGTGGGTAAGTAGGTACCTTACTCACCTTCGTTTTTCTTTGTCGGCTCATCCATCTCCCCGCGTTTTAGACGCGAAACACAACGCTGGCGGCAGGTGGTTTAGGCAGAAGAGGCGGCTCAATCTGTCTTTCTTCGCCTCCGTCTTCTAGCTGGCTTCTTGCGCATCCTGGGATCCCGGGAGCCCGGGTTACCTAACTCGGAGTTAAGCAGATTGATGGATCCTCGTTTTTATGTCGCCCATGACATTTTCCTTGTTCAACGCCATCTCAATATAGGGGATCAGTAAAGATGGAAAAAAGCTATTGGAAAAAAATTAAAAAGCCGGAAGATATTACATAGAGGTTTAATGGACCTAGCGGGTCCATATCTTGTAATTGGATTCAAGATGAAAATACAAGAGCTGCCCCCAGTAACGCAGTTTAGCTCATTCCCAAAGTAGAACGGGCTCGGCAGCTTGGTTCTGAAGCCCGACCTAACCGGAATTTTAAATGTCGAGTTTTAATTGTTGTTTTGGATGATCGCATTTTAATCCGAATGGTCTCAGTCAATTCAGGACTCTAATTTCTATCTGAGTCAAACAAAAAACTACCCTCTATCATCAAAGGTTTTGAGGAATTGATTTGTTATAGAATATTCTCTCAATACAATCTCTTAGGGTTGATTGATCAAGATGCCGAGATTAATGGCATATCCCAAATCGATTTTTGATTTTCGAGTCAAATTTCGTTTACATTGGTCCTGCAGTTTTGGGGGGAAGCTTCGGGCAGCGGACGGATTTGTTAATGGGATATTTACTGAAGTTTTCCAATTTCTTGTCTATTCAGCTACTTTTCTGAATAATAACTTGATAATTTTCTCAGTAATCAAATGTGCAATGCTATTTTCCACTAATTGTTAAATAAATGTATTAACCTCAGCAGTATCCTATGGTAGGCACATATCGGAGTTTAGTAGGCGTGATATAAATAATTAAACCAGGCAACAACCCAATGAAACCTGTAGGTAGTTCACTGGTATGTGACGAAGAGGGAACCCGGAATGAACACATCCAAGCTTGGACATGTCCATATCCAGTTATACATTAAGGCAAGGACCATAGACAAATACTCTATTGAATTTACATGTCGGTCAAGACGTGTGTATATATCTATGTCAGTATGCTGATGTGCCGTATGTTTTCCCTAGACATTTGATGGATGGTCGTAACTTCACTTAGGATCACATTCTTACTCCTCAAGGGGAATCCTCTAAAGACCTTTTCGTTTGTTTTGGTTTAGGGGAACAGTCCTCTGGCGGCTACAGCTGCCCTCCCGGTTCCGTGATCAATTGTCCGCCCCCGACCACAATGGCGGACAGTGGACGGGCGACGAGCACACATCAGACACATCAGAGGGGTCTTTGTTGCGAGGGACGCAGCCGTGACAGCCATTCAAGGGACAGTCGTTAAGCCCGCTGGTTCACTCGATTGTCCACCGTCACGACCTTGATGAGGTCTCGCGGAAACTTGGGAGGGCTGGAAGGGGTTTTTGATTACAATGTTTTAGGTTACTGCCGTCTTCACAACACAAAATGTGTTAGCACAGCTATCCATCAAAGTTGATCCAACTTCAAACCTTTTGCTCATGAACTATGAAACTTGGATCAGACCAATTGGATTTGACACGTGATTCCCTGACCCAATCAACTCGAACTCGCTCGAAGCAGCA
Organism: Creontiades dilutus; assembly: GCA_031894815.1. Taxonomy (NCBI): domain Eukaryota; kingdom Metazoa; phylum Arthropoda; class Insecta; order Hemiptera; family Miridae; genus Creontiades; species Creontiades dilutus. The sequence goes on along the minus strand of JAVIWC010001866.1, from coordinate 1,387,073 downwards.
CTGGCGTCTTTTCGAAGGCTAAAAATACCGATTGCACAGCTGTACTCCCATCACTTTTTTCGCGTTTAGTGTAGGTGGGTTTTCCATGATGTCACTGGCTAACGATATGCTTCAAATAATCGAACCTCCCAGGATTTTTGCGATGTTCCCTCACTATCGTCACTACGTAATTTTGTAACTAGATTGGCTTAGTAAGAATTCAGTATGAGCGAAGATGGTAGACTATCCGTTATCACTCCCTAATCACTCGAAGTGTGTTATTTTATAGGTAAAATAAATCGATTATTTTTTATTTTAAACCCACACCTACATGCCGATAGTTTCCGAATTGATTAAATTTTAGGATTCACATCCAAATGCAGAAAAATCCCAACTAGTGCGTCCAAATTCCCTAGCTTGCCGGAAAACGTATTAGCTGTTAGAGTAAGGAAGTACGCAGCTACCTTTTCAGTGCTGAATGGGAAAATACTATGGTCACTAACAAAGGGATATTGGTTGAGTTTTAAGCAGGATTTTTTACAGGTTCTCACCTATATTTCCTCCTGCTATCTTTTGTATTTCAATTTCACCCTTTTATGAAAATCACTATAAATTGATCAGAGGATCCATGAATTTCTTCCATCAGTGAAAACTATTACCTGGGATGGTAGCAACCTTTTCATAATTAGGTATGTTATAGTTTTCCTTTGTGAAACCATAAGCAATACATTTGTGACTATTATTAGTAGTAGTTGGAATTTACCTAGAATTTCTTGATTCTCTTTCGAAAAAAAAAGTTAGCTATTCTTCAAAATTAGGTATGTTTTTGCTTTGCTTTGTGAAACTATAAAAACATAAATTTGTGACTAGCTGGGTATAAATGGGAGACTTCCAATAACACGTGGAGTAAATTCCGAAAAATGAAGTGGTTATTTTGATTTTTCATTTTCAATATTTGCTATGGGAGGTTTTCCTGAAAAACCACTTTATCAAAGCTCATGAAAATTGTATCAAATCCCGGTTCGCTTGAGATTTGTGAGTGCTTTGCCTTCTGTCTTTAAGCCCTAAAAGATTATTAGACGGAAAAATCTAGTGCAAGAGTGTCAATGTGGGCAAGGGTTGACTTAGAAAAAAGGTTGCCAATCACATGGGTTAACTATTTTTTGGATAATGCGTGTCGGCCCAAAGCTTTTCTCCAAAACCACACGACTGAATTTTACGAATTTTATTTCAAAAATCTTACAGTAGTCAGTCAACCCTAAAGCATTATGTTTAAGGATTAAACTTTCAAAAAATTGGAATCTCATAAACTTTTGAAGTATGTGGAAATGAATCTGAAAAAAAATCTGGGCAGCATTGAGTCAATTTAATGATAATATTACTCGTATACAGCGTAAAATCATTGCCAAATACACCAAAATTAATTTTCATTTACATTCTAATAATGTATTACCTATTGAATAAGTAGTAAGCAGTATTCATCTCACTGATATTCTTGAATTCTAAGAGAATATAACTGACAGTTCTCAATTTCGTAGGGTATCGACTGCCCATACGAGTCAAGTAGTGGACCTACGGCTAGAAAAAGTGGGGTAGAGGCCTCACATACAGTTGAAATATCCTAGTATTCCATAGTACTCTTTGTTTTTTACTGGGAGGCAAGTTCAAAAATATCCTTTTTGGCAGAATTTTTTGGGTTTTATCACCCACTGTGTGGCGAACGGCAAATTTCGGACGGACATTAAAGATTTCGAATCTACGAAATTTGAAACGTGAAATGGCAAAATTTGAGAGACGGTCATAGAAAATTATTGCTGTATCAGCTTATAATTAAAAATCGTAAACCAAAAGCTCCTTATAAATTGATATTATTCCGATAATATTGTCATTCTGAAATCAAGTATGCGGTAATGATTACCATATTACTACCTACTTACATTTCAATGCACCATTGGAGACACTTAGATATCACCTTTAGTGCATCCAAAGAGACTAGTTAACAGTAAGTATTTAATGTCAATCGTTGAGTTTAGTTATTACTGTTCGAAAGTTGTCTTTTCAAAAACAGTTTTTTCTAGTACGTCCACTCGTGAGCTGTCATTTCTTTTATCCTTTCCCGGTTGAAGCTCCTTCAGTAATAATTTACAGCTTTTTTTTAACTATAAAATATGCGCACTTCTACGACATTCGTTTCTTTCCAAATGTGGAAAATGCCCTGGGATTATAAAGGTAAAATCAATCATATATTTTTGGAAATGGAAAACAGTTGCTCTTTTTTTCGGTGAAGGGCATTTGCATATTCCCGCTTTCATAATGAGACCGTTCGGAAAATCCCTGGTCTTTCCTCTCCAGATGGTGAGATTTTTGTGCGTTCGAAGTTGAAGGGGGGCGGGGGATGCAAAACCGTTTCCCACGTGTGACCCGAAGTATTGGAAATATTTTTCCTCATTTTCCATCTCGCGGTTATTCTTGTGGTTTTCATCAGAAATGCCGGAGGGCATCATGGAAACCAGAACGCGGAGCAAACAAATTTCCGGGTTGAACAAAAAAACGAGCATTTGGCATTTTCATGATTCAATGCGTAACGGTTTCCGTTGTTGGTAAATGAAATTCGATGTGAATAATAACTTTAAATTCAATAAGATTTACTATAAGATAGGCAACACACTGGAATGATGAATTCCTAAATTCTGCCTAAGTGAACGCAACATCCCAAATAGGTACTTGATATCCTGCAAAAAACCCTAACAGTTTGGAGATAAATCCAAGTTTATTCATTGTAAATTAAACATTAGTCTTTATCATTCGACATAGTACAACCTAATTAAATGCTTTACAAAAAACGCTGCAAATTATTAGGGAAATGTTTATAATTTCTGCATTAGATATCCCTTCAGCGAGCACCGTACTACAGAGACCTTATGACGCTTGAGGATAAAAGGCAAAAAATAATGCTTCTACTTGTTCTTCTGGCCCTAGCCACTGTTTCCAGTACCCACTTCCAGTCTTCGCATTTGAGTCAGCTCTCCTGATTTTATCAGCGGAAGGGTGGTTCTATAACAACCAAGTGGCCACGGACTCTCTAAGCCAAAGAAAAAACTACCTTCCTACAACTAGCGTTTTTGGGGTTACAGTTTCGTAACATGTAGACCGATGTAGGAGACCGATGATGTAGATCATTTCTAATTTCTGACACAAGTTTCATCAACTCGGTCCAGTAGTTTAGGAGATACACTGTGAACGGTTTCATCCTACGCTATTGGAAATGTAAACCAACAAAGCGGGGTAAAAAAAGTTGTTTCGTGATCGATTACAAAGGTTTGTTATTGAAAATAACAAAGGTTCTGTGGAGTAACCGAACAACTTTTACCCTTCATCGATGAAAGCAGGATTTAGTTCATGTGGATGGTAACTTCTTTTAGTAGTATCTTTTCACGTAAGCATACGTGTCCGCACGTAGAGTATCTACGTATTTGTCAGTAACGAGAACGTCAACGATCGTGAAAGCTGGAATTAATTTTAGTGTCAGTGTGTGTTTTAGTGCCTAAATTAAACAAAAACAGGTAGCTGATAGGTATAGCTATCTTAGTTTGTTAAAATTGAAGTGGATAGGGACCTCTTCATTGCAAACAAATTGCTTACACTTTGCAAGTACGTACGACCTAATCCTCATATCTAAACAGGTAGGTACTTTTCAAACCATACCGTGGTTTCTGTCTTCTTCAAATTAACCTAGTCTATCATACATCGTAAGTCGATGTAAACTTGAGCTAACCCCTTCTATTCCATCGTTTTTCAAGGTCAGAATAAGAAGGATCAATCATGATTTACTCAATGCACTGTGCAATGCTTTGTTTGGTATACAAAAATCGTTTTCCTGTCTACATATTTTCAAATCGAGACCATGTTTATTGAATGTTGTGTTTGTAAATGTTTACGAAGTAAACAACTATGAACTGTTTGATATAAACATTTTCAATAGGATTCACAGATGTGTGCAATCCTTAAGAGGTGATTGTGGTTATCTGAACGCATTTGTAGGTAATGGGGGTCTATAAAACCAAGTCCATTGCACAATGTGTCAATGTGTTTAAATCATATAACAAACAATTTACAATGCTCAGTAACTTATAATAGTGATATTGTTAACAATGATTTCATTATAGGATCCTTCTTTCTTCCACAAATAGGGGAAGTTGGAAAAATTGTTGGGCGACTCAAAAGAACGCTCTTATAAAGCATTGGGTTATCATCCTATCATTTCCACCGTTGAAGCGAAAATAGGTAGTAAGTACTTTACGCAAGGATACAAGGTAGTATTTTACTCATTGCATACGCAACCATTAATTGCTAGAAGAAAAAAAGGTCTAAATGGGTCAAATTTCAAGTTCCTTGTATCTGTAACATGTTTATACTCGTACGGTTCATTAGAATGTTTTAATAAACTCGAAACATCCTTAATCTTATCGCTGCAGAAATTAAGTTCGTAAAAAGTATTCACAGAACGAGTTCTTACTTTATGAGCAACTTCAAAAACGTCTTTTCGTTCATACCCCCCAAATTTGAACTTAAGAAAATTGCGATTTATTCGTAGAGTGAAGAGATTTTACACCGACCATTGTTGACCACCAAGCATTTATTTCGTTTCTTTAATATTACCGATTTTAGACTCTAAAGTTTTCTTTTCTTAGTTGATAAGAATCCTGGTGTTTTTGTGCTTGTTCTTTGATCGTGAACCATCACCACTCGATATCTATTGTTTATTGTCGTCCCCCTCAATCGTATTCTGATATTCCGATTCCACCATCAGGCCAAAGTCTGTCTGTCTCATAATTTTCTCTGGATAATTACGTTGTACAGCCAGCAGCATTAAAAATCAACAAAGTATCGCAAATTTTCTTGGACGTCAGCGTCCTGCTTGGAATTCACATTGCACGTTTTCCGCCTATCTGAATACGTACAATATACCACTCCTATACTACCTACCCCTGATAGTCATCTTCTCATCACCACTCAGTACCAAATAAAATTCGAATTGACGCACATAAATCCTTGGGCTTTGGTAATTTCAGGTTCAGCGATTTCTCCGGAACCACGGTATTCCACCCAACAGGTTCAATTATCACCAACGATAGTGTCAGCATCTTCATTTGTCTCTCATGCGCTTGCTGCTGTCGACCTCGTCGATAAGGTCAGACCCATCATTTATAACCTTTTTCAATTAAAAAAAAAACTAAGCCACTGAAGAAATTTATTTGTTTAATTTAATTTGTTTAATAAATTTATTCATTTATTTGTTTAATCTTATCATATAATATTGTTTCATCTAATATCTTAGACTTTAAGGACCTCCTTATTTCCAAAGTCTATATTTTCTTTAAGTTCAACCTAAAATAAATTTGGTTCCCACCATAGGTAATTGGCATTCATTTCAAATTATCGGATCTCCATCTTTGTTTACCCATTACTGCCCAGAGTTACATAATATGTAATATATTATATTATATAATATGTAGTAATATATTATATGTAACGCAGAAAAGCTCGTCTTGGGGAGCCTGTTACGACCTGTACAGAAATCAAAAAGTTTGTTCAGAGACTGGATCTCAAAGAACTATCGGAGTGGAAATACTCGGCGTTCTTTATCCAACGTTTGTTTGCATTTTACAAGTGTCGTCTTTTCCCGATTTCGACAATTCCTGACCTAATGGACGGAAGGCAAGTACAATGGTTTGAATGATTTTTGAAATGGGATAAATGATACTTTACTTCATTCTCAGGTACCTGCATGACATTTTTCGTCATTCGTCTCTTTACCAGCGACGCTTGAAATAATGTGTAGCATATTTGCAAGTTGGGCAGTATCCCGACCCAACTCCTATTACTCGAATTTTCGATTTTTTCAGAGCTCTTTCTCAGCTTTTGGGCCCTAGAATATCTGTTCAAGAGGCTATTGATATTTTATTGGCTGACAAGGATAACAGGTATGAGAATTCACTTTATATCATCCCTAAAGCCGCGAACGATCTGTCAGTTGACGATTCTGGTGGTGAGGATGAAGGAGGAATCCTTGACAGTTTGAACAGAAATCAGCTCCTCGCTGAAGCTGAAATCGTCTTACGAGATCTGAGTGATGATGATGTTTCTGGAACCTCCCGCTCTCCTGAAAATTTGACCCCATCTTCCAGTTCTGCCCCCAAAAAATCACTTGAAAAGAGAAAAAAAAAAGAAATCAGAAATTTAGAAAGCACCCAAGGCAAACATTTGAACGGCGAAGAATAAAGGGAACTGGGACGCTGAGGGACAACAGATTGCTCAATGATTGTTCCCTACACTCAAACAAATATTTGAAGAAGTGTAATCGTGGGCATAACGAATCTGCTATCAGCAGGAATTATGATGCGATTGTTTGCAAATGGAATGACATTCATGCGGTTTCTGTCGCCTCAAATTCTTATGGGACTCAGCCAATCTCTATGGTGAAGAAATATTCAGCACACGAGAAGAAGCACTTTCAAGTTCCTCGACCTTTTATAATTCAAGAATATAATCAACACATGGGTGGAACCGACGTCATGAACCAAAATTTGAGCTGCTATCGTATCAAAATTCGCCACAAAAAATGGTACTGGCCACTCCATTCATGGATTTTTGATTGTGCGATAAATAATGCTTGGATTCTGCTAAAAAAAGTAACGACACGAAAATGCCGCAGTTGGAATTCAGAAGAAGAATAGCCACAGGTTACCTCAACAAGTACAACAATCTGCCAAAAGGTACAAGAAAAGTTTCGTCCATCTACCGAAACAAAATTCGGTATGAAATTTCAGTGCAGCAAGTGCAACGTGGGACTTTGTGTAGAGCGATTTCGATTTTACCACAATTGATCATATTATTCTTCACCATTCCTATATTTTGGATTGAGTTATGTATTTTGAACTACTAAAATATATATCATTGGATCCATAAGATTTAGTACGTAGTAATTTATTCATTTTGGTGGTGGAAATAAGGGAATAAATAAAGTCGCCTACAAAAATATCGTTGAAGCAACTTCATTTCGCAACTGCCCAGCTTTGCATAAATGCATATATTGCCTATGATGTCAGAAGGGAAGGTAACGTGTTATTTTACATTGGGAGGGGACCTACTGGAAAATAAGGACCTCCTTATTTCCAAAGTCTATATCTTCTTTAAATTCAACCTAAAATATATTTAGTTACCACCATCTGTAATTGGCATTCATCTCAAATTATCGTATCTCCATCTTTGTTAAGAAATGACCAAACACAACATTACTCCCAAATTTCTTGAAAATTTCATCAGAATCAGGTGTGAACAACAAATTAGGCTTCTGAGATGGATTTACGCACACATGCATGCAACATCCGGAAACGAATCAGAATTGTTCAGAATGGTCTACTACGAGAGTAGTTGGAGTGTACCAACATTTCTACGGTTTTGGGGCTTGTTGCAACATTTTTTTTTTAAGGTAAAAGGCTAAAGAGCTTTCGTTTAAACATTGGTTAAAACTTATTACGTGTTTTACTAGGGATATTTAAGTGTTTAGCTAAATTGGGTGTTAGGTGGGAGGGAATTGTGTAGTACGGATTTCGAATATCAGGCCTATTTGTTCGAAGCGATCTACCAATGGTGAATTAAAATTGCATTAACAGGTGTGAAAGAAATTGAGATCTTTCATGAAGAATACGGAGGCTGAGATAAGAAGAAATGGAGAGAGAAGCAGCGACAGAAGAGAGTGAACAGGTGGATTGTAAAAAATCGCCTAAAAACTAACGCAACAACTTCTCGAGACAAAAAACAAACTTGCCGCCTCTCAGCGGACGAGAAATTAATAAAAGATAGCGATCACTCGTAAGAAAACTGTTGGCAAAAAGCCCACTCCCTCAACCCAACACCCCGTTCATCGCCTAGCTTCACTCGCCGACTGCGCCTCTTATCACGGCAATTTACCAGGATGTTAACCATAATTTTTTTTCCGTCCTATGAAAATAGGGAGTTGACTTAAAAAAGCGGTGGAAAGCAGTCGGGTTGGTTGGCGGTCCGTGTTTTTCTTCTCCCGGCTTTCAAATATTTATTGACCCCGAGGGCCCTCGCTAGGGGGAAGAAGGGGCAATCAAGCTGAGAGCCAAGATGAATTGAAAATGGTAGCCCTTATGAGGGTTGAGGGGCGTTCTAATTATTACTGAGAAAACCGCAGGGAAAGCGTATAATTTCGATTTGAAGATAAGGTTTCCTTTTATTGAGGTTTACCTAGCGTTTCCTGGGAAGGGAAAGCCTCCTTTGGAATAATATCAATTAACCAGTTATCTTGAGCTTCCGTAATAATATTAGCTTCCTAGATGCTCTCGAACATCAACCAGCTTACTAATTTTTTTAGAACGTTCCCCTGATACTGGGTCTTATAAACAAGATTCCGTTTATGAAGATACAATTTATTACAATTGATCTAGCCAGATGTAAATCAACGTAAGCTTTAGAGAAAAAACAATTATGCTAATTCCAAATTTTTTGAGTAAAAACTCAACCATCAATACCCAACTTTTCTTCGTTATTATTTTTTGCTCATCCAAAATTTAAGGGTTATTGTAAAAGTCTAAGAAACTTGCGGATGAATGATTGAATGGCGTAAGAAGCTACGCCAAGGCCAGAGGCGATAAGCTTGGAATAACCTGAGAAGCAATTTATATCAATCACAAATTGTTACGGGTTAATGCAGACTAAACCTTTTAGCGAATGTCGTAGAAAATAAAGATTTACTTAGCAATGGTGTTCCAGAGAGCACTAGGAAACCAGCAAACTTTTCGAAAATTATTGTATACATTATTATTCTTATTTTGAAATTTCCCATAATCTTTCAATCATTAAAAGGACTTCGAAACCCGCTTAATAACATCCCTGGGATGCATAGACAAATTTACCACTTTGGAAACAAAAAATTGTGGTTTCTTTCCCTGGCTAGTGTACATAGAAACTATAAGGTATACAGGACGTAACTAGTCGTGTTTTTTGCAGAATTTTCATACTTTGAATAGGTCAATAATACTTATAGAACAAGTTTTTCCCAATAAAATTGATAGTTAACAATATTTTTGGACACAGCGGTCAAATTTGAACTTAAGTTAAGCTCAAAATAGCTTGATAATGATCGAAAATCCGCACATAGGATTATGCTGCATGACAGTGATTTTTTCTGTGTAAAAGAACTAAAGGAAATTTAAATTTTAGGCTAAGTTTCAATAAACAAATTTCCTTGGAAGTCCATTGAATCGTTTGTTCACGTTGGTTTGCTGATATTCTTGATGGATGGAACCGAAAAGAATGATGGAAACCAGTGTTTTACGTATCGATCACCTCACACGGGCGATTCGTTGTAACATTTTGTAGGGTAAAGACTTGCAAATGAGGTGTGGGATGGTTTTTGGAGGAATATCAGTGAAGCAGTGGGAGAAGTGAGGATGGGGTTATTGGGGGAGATTCCTCTACGAAAGATTGATGAGCATATCTGGAGATGGCTCGGTCGATGTTGACGGGCAGACGGAAGCGAAATTATCCGCTTCTGCTAGGGAAACTCATAAATCAGAGGGGAGCGAGTGCGAAGTGATCGAACAGAAAACGGAATGAAAGACGACTCGCGAAAACATGTGCGAATGAGGAACTTTTGCAAATTCCAGGGTCACTCTGTCTGTTCTGCTTCTTCAGACCAAATTATCTTTCCGCTATCTCCGCTCAAATGACATACTCGTTCTCTGAAGTATAGTTCCACGACACCTGACAATCTATGGTAACGAAAATCGTTCAGTGCAAGAGTGAGAAAACAAGGTAGTTGTACAAAACAAGATGTTATCACCTAATTTTTCAGCAGAGGTTATCATATTAATTTGAATGTCAGGTTCAATAATTTTCATATTTCAGTACTCATCCGCCCTTCATTATCTGAAACTATCGAATTGCAGCTACATCGTATCATATAGTAAATGAACAATTGACAAAAGACATAGCTGTTCATGATTTTTTTCATGAAAAAAAAAAAAAAAAATAGAATTGTTTTCCCTTTGTCGGTTTTGGAGGTCCAATATTGAAAGTAATGAACCAACATCATTGTTATCTTTGAGAGTTGAAGGAGCAGAAGCTACCCTACCATCAAGACCGGAAGGTCGTGAGGGTAGTGTATAACCCGGCGCCGTCCTAATACTCGCATGACAGTAATGAGGATTCACACATTCGAAAACTGGCTGTCAACTTCCCTCTCTAGGCTTGGAACAAACTTCTTCTGTGTTCAGTTGACTGAAATGTTGGTTCAATATTTAAAAATCTATCAGCACTTCGAGTTTCGGGAACAAGATAGGCCAACATTTTATAATCCGAAATGGAATTATATACTGCATACAAGGTTTTTATGACGTTCTTCAGAAGCAAGGCTTCAAAAATACACCCCTGCTAGAATTGATCCAAACACGCCCCAAACATGAGAAAAAATAACATAATACAAATCCGTTTCATACCATAGGAAGACTGAAAGCGGATCTAGGTTAAGTATGACGAATTTTGTCTACGCTATTCATGCTGGAATTCCAAACCGATTTTCACGATCCTTATTTTTTCCCATCCCAATTCAAAAGATTAATTTTTATTTCTTCACTATTTGCATAAGATTTAAAGGATTTTTGGTTTTGTTCAACCCCAATTTCAAGCTAGTTGCGCAACAACCCTTTGTATTGAGAAGGAGGATGGAGAACTAATAGACAATCCATTCATGCTCTACTCGTAATCCTTATACTGCCGATCTTCATGCTTCCTTTTTTTGTTGTTGTTAGAATTTTGGTGTAGTTTTGAAACATATTCTAAATTCTATGTTTCATGATGATTTTTTCCATTATTTCTTAACGTTTCGGATTACAGTTATGATCAGCGGGATTATCCTTACAGTTTGAAAATATAAAGTAAAATGATTTCCAAGTATCTACCATTCTTCCACATTGGTGTGGGTTTTTATTGTCCCAGGTTGGGTGGTCTTTCCAAAATGAAATTTAATGCTCTTTCAAACGGCATAATAAAATATGATCTGATCTTGGTATCGGAGTTAAGGTAGTTTTGTAACGTATGAGGGAAAACACGAAAAGAACCTCAAGAAGAAATATATCGGGAAAGAAGCCTCTAAAAAATTCGAAGAGACAAGTTTGAGCATGGAACATGTTTACTCTCACCTAACTGGCAAAAAGTATAAGTAAAATTTTACGTTCGAGTCACGAAATTTTGCTCAGTTGGTGATACGGAACTGAGGATCGTGTAACCTATGCGATATGTTGTTATGACGCGGTGATTACGTAACATTAGAATATACTTCCACTGAAGGTAGTAGTGAGTAGTCCGACATTTTGTGTAGTTGATGGAAATTCATCTCCTAGTACCTATATCGCAGCATCTAGAACCAACTTTGCTCGAATCTCATTGTAACCAAATCCGTTAAAATTCGTTATTAGCTAACGCGTAGTTGATATTCAGTAACTTGTTAGGTACGTCGTTATTTCCATCGGATTCGAGTGGTCTTTTAATTGCCAATGTTTCCAGTTTTAGAAGTAAAGGGCTTTCTTTCATTCGTTCCGTAGCAGTTTTGACACGTTTAGGCTCACTAGTATCGTTAAAAGCTGAATTGTTAAGGGCTTTAAGTAATTTCCATTCAGTTTTTCGTTCAGCAGCAGTCTTGGCTTCCCTTTTGTGAAAGTTAGCTGTTGAATCATCCTCTATTAGATTAGTAACCAAAAGTATTATTATCACCCTACGTAGTCAAAGGAAAATGTTGAAGTCGTCCGAAAAAATTCTCCAACTATTGATTGACATCGATTAAAAAGGTCAGGTTTGTTTCGAAGATTCAAAGATCGGGCGAATAATTTCCTTCAAAATAAAATATCGGAGTTCAACAAAATTTTGTGTGAAAAGCAATTGTCAATAATTTTTTTTTTGCCAGCCAAAAGATATCCGTGCTGTATTTTAATTTCGAGAAAGCTAGTAATTGTGTCATTCTAAATCTTTTGATTGCAAGGCAGGATTTGGACGTTTGAGGGAAACAAAAGGATAAGATGATCAGAAAAACGGAATTGGGCGGCCGTGTAATGCAATTACACGGGGAAAAGATTTTATGGGTTCTGGATGAAAACTCACCCTAATTAGAGGGGAAGATTCGGGCTTACTTGTTGCGTTTCGGAGGAAGATTAGCAAAAGGATGGGGCAGCGGGATGAAACGAGAGGAAATAAAGGCGGGGAGCAGGAAAACCAACCGAAATCTACGGAGTAAGTACACTAGGCTGCCGACGGTGGGGGAACAAGGTTGGCAGTACCGGAGGAAACGAAAGTTGTGTTTCAGAAGTAGGGTAGTAATTTATGAGAAGGAAAGTGGAGAGAGGGAAATGGCTTAAAACAGAGAAGGAACACTCCGGTTGTAGATTAGGGTCCGTAGTGGAGAGCACCATCTGTGAGTGGGTTGCTTCGGGGATCGTTATGTATTAATATGTCATCTGTGCTCTGGGGCTCGTCACCAGGTGCCTTCTCACAGGTTTCCTTTTTATAACGTTGGATGGTAATATGCATTGATATGGTTTTGGAACGGGAATGTGTATAATTCAGGTAACATATATATGCAAGGATTATATAATTTTTTTAGAGAACATTTATAATTTTTTCAGCGACATATTCATATATTTGCTCAATAGTATTGAGATGGAGCAACGCGATAACACACACGCCAAACAAAGTAGTAGTTATACTTTATTATAAGTAAGATACTGCGTTATCAGCATTATTATCAATTATTTTTATGGGTGTTTCTCAATTAACGGGACAATCGAGGTTTTGATTCTGACTAAGAAATTTTGTTCTCCTAAATTTATGATTTTTTTATTTTACAATCTAGCTGTTAGGCACTCTAATGGTATAGTGATGTACAAGCACGCATGATTTTCGTTTGTTTCCTCAAAATTCAGGTTTTAAAATTTTATATGTTACGAGAATGGTATGTATCCATGACAATGAGCTTTGTCAACCAAATAACGATAGAATTGCGTAAATGATGTGTAGGTTGAATGAGACAGAATCTGATCTCAGTTTTTCCTGACTTTGTATCACATTTTGATATTAGTATTTATTTAGTATCAAATACCAAACTTGAAAAAAAAAATTGTTTCAAACAGCTATGACGGCTTTTGTGTAGCCACAACAATGAAGTTTAAAATCGCCACGACAATGAGAAATCAACATTAAACCTTCTGCAATTAGGAGTCTAATGAACACTTATAGAAATTGAAACTTGCATTAAATAGAGTTTTTACATCTCCATCCCAAAATGAATGCTAAACGGATCAATACAATTTTGTTAAGAGTGATTTTCAAACCCATAACAATGAGAAGTATGAAACGTACACACCTGTTTTACAAACGGCTAACTTCATTTTGAGCCCCAACTGTATAGAAATGGCGGAAGCATGGTGTTTCCTCAAAGGCCAGGGTTACCAACGCTGAAAAAACTTTTAATTGCCAAAAAATGCCCTCATTTGAGAGAGTTACGATGATTTCCTTCAAACCCATGACAATGAGACAGAAGGTGTGGGACAAACTTTGAGCACTTGATTCGTACAGACTATCTAAAAGTTAGTCCTCCTTGTAAGCGCACTACATCAAGTAACTAATTCTAAAAAAATACTAGTTAAAATATTTCAGGTAAAACGTACTTTGAGCGGATAAAATTTCGGATTAAGTTCAAATTCTGACTCACGGACAGACCATGACAATGAGATTTGAGGTACATTTTTGATCAATTACCGGCATGTACAATGAAGAGTAGCCGAACTTTATGACAGCCATGAGTAGGCCTAGTTACCACATGAAATCTACAAAAATAATTTTTGGAAAAAGTTGAACAGAAAATTATTTATCAACAAAGGACAGCGATTGTCCCGTTAAATGAGAATCACCCTTATCTATTTACGTTACCAATCATTATTTATTGATTACACTGCGCACATATTAAGTTCAAACACAACACCATACTAAAGCTAATTTTCTGTTAACTCAAACGGTTAAAGTGACTTAACTGACTCAACCAATCGTTTTCTTCAACTTTCTCGGTTACCTCACTAGGTAGGCATTATCTTTTTTTTTACTAAATCTAGCACTGTAATAAATGTTTACTTTTTATCTCACTAAAAACTAAGAGTTAATGGATAGTCTTGCAAATTTCCCTGTGGGTATTCAGCTTAGACCTGTTATAGGGCTTTTCGGAGCTTACCTGTTTGTGGGTGGTAAGAAAGTAAAAAGTGTTTCCACAAAGAGCAAGGTCGAGGTATGTAAAATGGAATCTTATCCGGAAGAGCAAAGCTTTTGTTCGCATTATAGAGAACGTTCTCCGGTAAATACGTTAGCAGGGTGCGCACTGCCGAAAGGCTCGTAGCGTTTAAAAATTGAAAATGCTCAACATCCTCGCGGCTTTGTTGGGTTATCTTGAATAAACCAAAGGTGCCCACCCGCCTGGGCTCTATTGGCGGTGGAGGGATGTTATACTGAACCGCTTATCTAAAGTGAATTTACTACGTGGCAAGGGAGGTTGGCGTTTACCCATCAACGACAAAGGTGAACAAACGCTATCCTGCTCTGCAAAACGTATTCCCTTTTTTGAGTACCTCGTTTGGTGATCAATCAACAAGTTACATGGCCGTTCAAATTCCCGGTTACTCGGAATATTAAAAAGAAACTATCTTCTTCACACAAATATGTTTGATCCGCTGATACCACCGTACCATGATTCAAGAATAGATGATTGTCAACCCTCCATGCAATTTATTAACGTGAAATAATCCATGTGCTGTATCACTAAGCCGTTCGATTCCTCAATATCCTATGCTCCTCATAATGATGACCTATGCATCTTGAAACGTAGAAGGACACTCTTTTCTATACGATTAGAATGGCTTAATAATGCAAATAATTATAATTGATGCAATTTTAATTGAACCAAATAGTGAGTGCTATGTGTACTAGGATGGAAAATAGAGATATAGTGGCTCCGGAAATCTATTTTTGGAAACCCGTGTCGAGCAATTGTGAAACAATTCCTGAAATGCGTATGTGTGCGTCAACTCTTCCTATGTTGAAAAAATTCTACTTTAAAAGTTTCCTGTTTTATAATATGCCAAAGAGAGCTTCAGTGCTTCTTGACTCAAGTGAAACGCTTACAAAAAAAAAAACAGATTGCAAATTTCTTTTCACATCCACCGTTTATTATTCAATTCCAACCTGTAGATTGAAAAAAAAACAGGAATCCACAACACTAAAACAGTGTAAAAACGTGATTTTCTCCACTTCAGTGAACTATTTTCATAGACCTTTTTAATCTATGGCGATTTTTTCTCCCAAAAACTACTAAGGTTTATGAAATGAGTGTGAGCGTGTTTAATAAATTACAGGAAGAACGTTCGATTATTGGATTTTAATATTGAAAAATTGTGGTCATGGAATTAAGCACGTAAATCTGTTTTCAAATGAAACCAACCTTACTCCTATTATTCGTAACTATCTTGTATATTGTAGTTGGTTCATATTTCTGTGAAGGAAGATACCTTTGGTTTTTGTAAAGTTTTTGGTTAGCGGATCAGCTGGAGTTCGCAAGTAGTAGTTAAGAAGTTTCTGTAGTGTAGACCGATGACTTTAGGCGGCAACACGTCTGCAGCAACAGACTCAAACTGACAGAGAGGATGGAAGATAAGTTACGGGTAACGGTGTTTCCGTGACATTTAGTCTCGTACACGAGTCACTCTAACTTGGAATAGGATAGATGTATAGCGTAGAAAGCTGCTATGTCTGCAGTATCAGACTCCGTATCTCTGAGGTGAAGAGAGTAGGTTGAGCAGGTGACTCGATGTTTCCAGAATGCGATTTCAGCGTACTCAATTTCATACTCAAGAAAAAGACTAAAAGGTGTACTTACTATGACCTACTCGCAAGAAGGGTTGTTTGGGGGTTTTAGTAATAAAAAGGCAAGGGCTTTACTTCTATTCCTCAACCTATTACAGCTCACGATAATTATCTATTATTCGTTATTTCATGTAAAATTGCTGGTCAATTCTGTTGGTACTACTTGGAAATTTATTCTAAACGCCTTTTATAATGTGTCTGGCGGGAACACCAGGCGATTATCAACGGTCCGATGACACTCAACACCATCGGGTTTCAGCCGGATCTTCATGTGATAATTTCTCGGGATATTGTCGTCCAAAATTCTCTTCGCTCTCTCTCTCTCCCTTGTTCTCTTTCGCAAAGCGAAAACAATGGCGGATACCAACTAGCAACCACTCTGTTTCAATATACACACTCACTGCAAAACCAAGGAAAGCGACGCGACCATATTGAAACCACAAACGAAGGAGACTAGCAGTCATTACTGGAATTTCGGCCTCGGGAGTCATGTAAAACCGAAAAACACTCAGGTTGAAGACAAAATTCAGCAATCTTCTTCTTCTCCAATCTCTTCTAGCTAGGTGGAAGTGACCCAAGTTGTCTATTGTTCAACAGTGATAACTAAACGATTTTCACTTTATTAGGTTTTCTCTTGGACATTTCTGCAATGGGTCGTCAAGCTTCGCCCAGTAACTTAACTACTCTTGAACGTAACTGTTTGACATACACTGGGGTATAAGACAAGAGCGTTGATGGATTAGAGTAGGTTTCTTCTCCAACAGTTGAGGCCATAAGCCTTCAACAGTCACAGTATACGTGAAAACTTAAGCGGACCAGGTGTAGGTTCAGTAGCGGCAGTTTCATAAATCAGGAAGGAGGTATTGTTAAAATATATATATTTCAACGCACGGGATTTTGTAGAAAACTTCCTCCTGACTTCTTCTTAAGGTCGAAGTTAAGGACCTTTCAACTGGAACACCTTTAGGTGGCGTGTAGTTTACGTTCCATATAGCTTGTTGTCTTTGCCTCATAGTCCTGGGCTGGGAAGAGGGATTCGGAGAAAAATGTCAACGTAATACATTCTAATTTCTACATAAAATTTCAAAACTGAGAAAATTGCTCAATGAACATGTTTACTTAAATGTTCACTAACTTGTCAAGAAAGTTAGTATCTTCCATAAGTTGAAATCATTGCTTTTTCTCTATAAATATTGATACACTCGGAAAAAGAACGGAAAATATGTAAGCTGATTAAAACGGCATAAACGATGCCAAAGAATCTTCAAACATTCAATAATGTAGGCATCTGAAAAACAAATTTGAACAAGAAGAAATAGAATAGAGTATAATTAGTTCCAAGTGACGGACGGAGCTTCAGATAATTCGTTCACATGTGGAGGATACATACGAAAATTCTCGAACAAACAATGTCACTCTATGATTGTTACAACCACTTAGTTTGCGATCGCGTACGAGTCCGAATAATAGTTTCACCCGATCGATTCACATTCAAAGCCAAAAGCCTTTCCAGAGAGTGGACCGCTGGTGTGAAGATGGGATCCTGATAGGTAGGCTAGAGCCATTGTGGCAACAGACGGAAAGCCGCCGTTAAGCCCCTGTTATGTTCTCCACCAGTATAGAATTACTATAAACATCACTGTACCCCAACTGGTTCTAGCGTTCGCAAACCGCTTTCCCTGCCTCCCGTATAAAGGGAAATTGAAATGCCGTGGTCTCTCTCCTACTGCAACTGGTATAGAGTCTCATCCAAATGCGAAGATAAATTCCAAACATACAGTGAAGCCCCTTTTTGAATGGAGCACAATGGTCATAATGGGAAACGTCCATCAGATCCGCACGTCCAGCAGGTTACCTACATGTAGGCTAACCTCAAACGTTTATCAGTTGAAACTCCATTCAAGTGTATTGTTTTTGTTTCCTTCAGAACTACCAACTCAATGAATTTGTTTCGTTACATGACAAACAACATTCCGGATTTAAAGTTGAATTTCCGTGTCGGTGTATAACAAACGGTTCAAATTATTAAATAAATATATAGAGGTTTGTTTTATTTCTATATAAAACCTCCCACTTCTCTAAAATTACCTGACCCGATGCTAAGTTCACTGACCTTCCTCACTGTCCCATCGGTTTGTAACCCAGAGGCGAATGAAAAATGGGTATTAACTACAATCCACAAAGAATATGCGGTTGAATGATCATATAACATGTTTGTGCATCCTACTTCTAGGTACAATTTCCCTTCTAAGCCACTAACGTGATGCGTGATTTATCCAGCCACCGAAAAGGACATCCGAAAATGCCGTAAAATAGAAACCATGAACTCAGATTGACCCTTTCTTGAAATAAGATATAACAACCACCAATTTGACTATCTTCTTCCGTTGCTACTTCCAGAAACAGTGTCACGAGGACTTCGTTATGCTGCCTTTCTTCCTTGACTTAGTCGCTTTCTATACCACCTATTAACTATACAGCTATTTGCAGACCTGAAAGCATATTTGTAAATATGTTTCAAATCATTGAACTTAATTAGTTTTCAACGGTTCCCTTGAAGAGTTCACAGGAGTTGTTGAGGGGCAATGGGTTTAGCCGGATAACATCTCGGATACAAAATGTAAAAAAAAACCTTAATGCATACGTGTTATTTTGAGGAGATGACTTCAAATTCATCCAATTTGATTAATTCGACAAAACGAATCATTCCCATTCAGGATTAAACAAGTTCAAGTACAATAAAGACCCCGTAGAAGAATCAAATGGTTCCGTTCAGTTCATAGAAATGGCAGTCATTAAAATAAACCTGAAGTTCCAAAAAAATGGTTCAATATTTATATTCTGTGTACGGGATCCTGATGAGGAAATAATAACCTAGGAAGGAGTAGAATAATACCACCCGAGAGCCTTACCTTAAAAATATTATAGTAGAGGAAGACCATGACAACGCAAGGTATGTAGAAAGACGACAAAGATGAATAAATGATGAAATCGGAGTTGTAGAAAAGACAAAGATCCGGCACTCTGTCTGGCGTGTTGTTGAGGCCCATGACGATAGGACTACCGATGGCGCAGCTGATCGCCCACACGAGAACGATCGTCAGCCAAATACGTTTGTTGTTTTTGTGCTTGGCGTATTTGATGGGCTGCGTAACGGCGATGTACCTGTGAACAAGAAGCACATGGAGTTGAACAATGATTTTAAATGGTGATGCTTTTTTGGGTAAAGGAGTATAGTAGGGGAGTTACCATGAGGAAGAGCATAGCATTAATCAAAAAAACTAAATTAAAATCTTGGTGTGTTTGGCCATCTCTACACCCGATCATGGTGCTACAGAAGTGGAGGAAGGAGGAGCAGGAGAACAGGGATGAAGATATACCACCTGTTCGATCGTTGTAGTTTACAAAGGGGCTTTTACCGTCTAAACGTGATTTCATTCAAACTCATGTTGAAGCCACCTTTTTCCTGCGTAATACTTACAATTGCCTATAGTATTATATATAAAAAATATATCTACGATTAGGAAACTGAAATTCAACTAGATCAAATGCAAGACCGATTTGCGCTTTATTTGATCGCAAATACGTAACAAAGTTATGACCAACTAGGTCGGCGATACGGCTACTATATTCGTGTAGTATCCATCTTGCAACAGTGTTGAGCCATTTTTGGTTTATTATTCAATAATAAACCATTGTAATCGCTCTTGAAAAAGAAAAATTCTAACTACCCCTGAAAATTTCATGGTTTACGTTTCAAAGGGTGTAGAATCCGAATCTGCAATACAAATTTTTCCGTACGCCGTACGCAAGATTTCTCCCAAATGGCTGGAGCAAAAGATCTGAAATTTTCAGGAAAAACCCATGCTGGTCCGACAACGCCCCAATTCTTGAGCCAGCTCTCTCACTTAACTTAAAGTGCCCTTTAAGGGTTGTCGAAGTTTTGTAAGATCCCTAGAAACCTCAAAAAAAGTCGAAGCGGCATACATTTGTACTTGTAGGTCAAACCATTGGATCCTGTCATGTGGATACTGGAGTGAACTCCTAAAAGGCTTTGTAGACGATACACTGGTTGAACCATTCTGTAACCATAAAAAAATGCTGCAAATTCTTTCACTGGGGTTTTCTTATTGAATTGGCTTGCGTTCATGATTTGAATTTCTACTGAGCTTTGGAGTGTCCGTGTTTTACAAGTGATAGAGCGATTATTGAATTTCAGGAGATATGCATAGAGCACGTAAATCTGTTCCCAACCAAAATACCTATTTGGATTGTTCAGTTGATCATGTTTGTGTGCCTCCTGAATTCAATAATCGCTCTATCACCTGTGAAACATTCACACTCTAAAGCTTAGTCGAAATTCAAATCATGAACGGAAGCCAATAGAATAATAAACCCCAGCGAAAAAATTTGCAGCGTTTCCAGTAGCCACCCGTGTTTAAAGGCATACCTATGATTTGTGAGTGACCCGGTCAGCTTACAGAAACCGGACTGGAGTCATTTGATTCAAAGAAGTGTTTTCTCTCTGAATCAAACAAAAAGAAAACATCCTCTTCCATCGGAAGTTTTTGTGGTTTCGAATTTTCAAAGGTCAAATGCCCAAAAGGTATCCCTAGGGGTTCGTTTATCAAGGTTCCGAGATCACTTGCACTTGCGAGATGGATGTAGGGTTTTTGAGATAAATTGTGTCAACTTTGGTTCAGTAGTTTCAGAGAAAAACTTCGTTTGGCGTACAGCTAATGGGCGAATTTTGTTCATTCGGTTTTCGAAATATACGTAACTTGAATCGTAAACCATTAACTTTTGAGGTGGTTACAATTTTATTTTCTTGTTCGAAAGATCATTATTGACAATAATAAACAAAAAACATGCTAGTTGTTGGTTTGATATGCACGAGGAAACCTCTTCATGAGCTATCAAAGTTTAATCGGTAGCAAGTCAAACATAGAAGCCAGCTAGCGCGTAGATTTGAATTTATATGAATCGCTTGCTAAAAGTGTTAATGCTTCTAGGTCAATAACATAGGTACAGGAGTTTATAAAAAAACAATAAAAAAAATGTCCTCTTTGTAAATAATAGAATAAATAAATATTGAGACCAAATATGTGCCCTGCCACAATATTAGTCCCTACCTCCCGCACTAACCAACTAACTAACTACAAAGCACTACAAACTACGATGTGGCCCTTGCCTTACCGAACACTTCTGCGGTCATCCACCTGAGACCTCCGCATCCCCACCATCAGGAGGTCCCTCAAGCCAGCGATTCCGCGAACGACCTGCTCGTTTTCTAGTTTCCACCCGAGCTCGCAGCATCTTTCCGGGCAGTGCTCCCTAGGCATGAGTTCAACATGCCCCACCCATTTGTCCAGAATTGATAAATCAGACTAAGTCTTCATGCTTTAACAATAAGTACATCGATTTCTGCATTTTGTCTAGTTTTCCAACCTTCACCTTCTCTGACTGCACCAGAGATTCCTCTTAAAATCTTTCTCTTTTTAAAGTCTTTTCTCATCTTCAGTCCTCATAGTCCAAGCTTCAGACCCGTAACAAGCCACAGGTGGCACCAGGGATCTGTAAAGCCACATCTTTGTTGTCCTGGAGATCACACTGCTCCTGGAGAGTTTTATATTGGCATAAAATGCTCGGTCGCCCGCCATTATTCGAGAGCATATCTCATCCTGAACTTGATTCCCATTTGACATCAAGTTCAAACTTAAAAGTACCAAACGTCACCGTCCTGAGTACTGGGAACGGAATGGTGGGGGTATCTTGAGATTCTCCCGCACTAGCCAAGTCGTCATTATTTTTCATAGTTTTAATTACGACGGACGGTATAGGTATTTTATTTTCCTCTCGCGGGAGATGTGATTTCGAAACTCAGTGGTTCGCCATCGATTCCCTTTGTGGGGGTTGAATGACCATATTTCAATCATCGCCTTTCCATCCCTTTTGAATCGTACTCCTTTTCCTTGGATATTTCATTATGCCCAGCTTAGCCCCCTCTGCCCGCCCGTACCTCCTCTGACCTCTTTCAGAGACGGCCCATAATTTGAGCCCCGGAGACCTCACGTTCCTTTTCAAGGAGATTTAATTTTCCCTCTGGGACCGTTTTATGAATGAATGCAAAAAAATGAAAGAAAAAACTGATAGTGGCGCTCTTCCGGCATTAGCGGGGAACTGGGAGATATTGAATCCATCTCTTTCTGGATCTTGTTGATCCAGAGGGGAGAAGCAGTTTTGTTGGAAATTCCAATTTTTCCTCACTCGTTCGAAACAAATCGTTCGACTGAAGGACAAAACTTCACAACTATTGGTAAATTTTCACATTTTAGTCAACTATCGTTTCCTATGTTTCAGTCTGTTATACTCAAGTTAGAAAAGCTTCGTACTAGTGCAAAAAGTGTGTTTTCCCCAAACAACATTTTCACCTAATTTTTGCAATTAATTGTGGTTCCTCGTCGTATTGTTCCATGTCTGTTAGTCTCAGCGTCTATGCGATTTCTTGCCGCGCTAAATTGATTTTGCTGATGAGAGTTTAAATATTCCCAATACATTTTCTTTCCATCAACTGAACCTCTACAAATTCATTATGGCAATAATTTATTTTGTGTTTTTGGTCAGAAGTCGTTCAAGCTAAGACGAACAAAAGTTTCTGCATAGTTTATTACTGCAGAATTCGCGTTGGTTTAGGCAACAACTATTGCACTTGTAAGAACTAAATTAGTCAGTACTGCCGAAATACCGATTTCAATAACTATTGAGGTTTTACATTTTAAGGGATTAGTTCCTGAATGGCTCTTTGTAATTTCATTTCGATTGGTTAATAATGAGGCTGCTCAAAAGAGAATTTCTGGTATCCTCATTATAAAGTCCTTCTATTCAAACAATTGTTATTTGTACGACCATGATAGACATCAAGTTGAGATAAATTTATCCCCCGTAGTGAGAACGGTCGTGATGAATTGTAGGTGTAAACATATATGGCGGTTTGAACGGCAAATTGTGTGGATTCACGGTATGCCAACGCGATGCCAATGCACGAACGTACAGCATTCAGAGTGGGATAGGTAAAACGGTTTGTTGAAGTAGGGCTATCAACGGAACCGCTGTACATTCATTCATTCTCGGGAGGAAGAAATCACGCTTAAAGACCATTTCAACCTCACCTGTTACTAATAAATTTGAGTACAAAATCTTCGATCCCGAATGTGGATCCCAATTCATATCTCCCTAATTGCAGGTCTCCCTTTTTTTCTTTTTTTTTCAAGAACCATAAAAACACAAATTACATCACAATTGTTTATTATTTATCTGACTCTGGCGATGTTATTGCTCAGACATCATATTCGTTCAGATAGTTGTATCGAGGTTGTACAAGGCCAAACCATAGCTGAAACCATTCGGTTTTCGAATCGCAGGTTAGTTAACGGTTTTTACCATCCGATACTGATAAATTATCTTTAAGATGTTTCGGACTGTCCCATTTGATCGTCAGAAAAGTATATTTAAGGGTAAAGCAAGGGCAGTAAAGCAGGATCCGAGTGGGAACAGGAGGCCCACCGGCAGGTCTCATTACCTTCGTAATACCTACCCAGTTCCAAGTGAGTTGGTTACCAGACTTTCAGATATGTTCAAACTTCCAATCACAATCACATTCTGGTACGATTTAATAAGATCGTCCTCTTTTGTTAATTATAAAAAAAAAAAAAAACATTTCAATAATCAATAGGTACATTTGTCTTGCGAATATGAAGAAGCTAAATCCTACACCCAAATTGCTTTTGAGTTCGATTCATTTTGAAACATTAATCAACTAATTCAAGCGGAATGAGAGGAGGGTTAAAGACTGTTCTGTCTTCTCCGATCCTTGACGGAATTAATTATCCAAACAAGAATTTAAGAAAGCTCATTCATTATAGATTGCCACATTAATTATAGTATTCAGGGGCTATTAAAGTTAAGTTTAATTTAATTATCAGAGTGCGAGTTCTGTTTTCACACTCCGTTGACTAGCGCTAGATTGCCTTGGACTGCAACTAACCACGGCAGAAGGCACAGCAATCGGGAAACAATATTAATTGAACAAACGGACCACTACGTACTGATTGGTTGCTTTGCTCATTCACGTGACAACGCTATGCAGACCAATATAATGAGTCGTCCAGTCTCACATACTGGGTCCATTAAATGCTTTGTAATGGAAAATTCATTACCTGCGTTCAAGTGTTTTATCTCTTTTCGCCTAAGGGTTTATTAACATACCCAATAGCGACTTCCAGTCATATCATTGAACCACGCCTAATAAACACTTTGAACAAAATTGATTGAAAGGACGATAAATGTGCTAAACTGTTATTAGTAAAACCTTCAATATTACATCAAATTATTCCAGTATTTAACCCAGAACCTGAAAGAACCTCCTGGAAACGACACTGCAGTATATTACACAACGGCATAATGTCTTATATTACAGTCCTTCTACGCAGATCACTGAACTCATATGCAGACAGTCAAGCACCAAACCTGCTTAGGAAATTATAATGAAAATCGACACTTTGAACTGATAAATTTAAAAAAAAGTCTCTCTAAAAGACTCAATTTTTAGAAATACTTCACACCTCAAGTTTTACTCTTTAAAGGTGACCAAAAAGGATGCCAACGATTGAGAACCAACTATACCCCGTATATCTGATTTTTTTCATTCAAGTTTCATAAACTTGGACCTGAGGTTTGAGAATATAGTTACCAACAACTTACTTGAATGATGGACGAATTTTGAAAGGGCTAGGGGGAGTTTACATTTACTATCATTGCAGCCCCCCGTAACTTTCAGAATATGAACAACATTTTTTTAGTCAAAATTTCAACTCGCAATACATTTAAGACATTTGAACAACAGTTGTTCAAATATAGTTACTATGTTTGTCCATGTGTCTGGATCCTGATCGTGTCTGTCTATCACTCTCGTTATTTAATTTTCACTGCGGATTCCAAAGCTTACACTTTGTGAAGAGATATTTTCTACTACCTGAACATATCAATTTTTCTCAAACATGTTTTCAAGTGGCTCCCCTGTGAAACAACATGTGAATTGCATTGTTCGGGAGGTGAGACTCACTTCGGCTACAACTGGGTCCATGTCAGACTGCTCAAAAACCAATGCTTCACTCTCCACATAGACATATGTTATTCTCATGGATCAGAAAACTTTTCCACAATATCGGACTGATATATCAACAGCAAATATATGAGCAGCTGTATTTCATTATAAAAACTCAAATCAGGAAATAATGTTCCATCCATAATGTTTTGAAGAAATAAAGTATGTAAAGTGGTTTTCTCAAAGTTTATTACCTGCAGAATAAGGGAGTGAAATACCTTCGGTGGCTAAAATAGTTTTCGTTACCAAATGAAGGTTGAAACATGATATTTCAGGATTTTAAGGTATTTTAAAGTATGATTTGAAAATCGCCTACCAAGTTCTATGTGATTGAAGAAATCCATAAAGCTGTTAATATATTCGTGTAGTATAGTTAAGGATGGCAAACATTATGGATGGAACATTATTTCCTGATTTGAGTTTTTATAATGAAATACAGCTTGAGAGGCATGGGAAAAAACGGCCTTCGCTTTCCTTTGTTTTGGCTCTTTTTTTTTTTTCAAGTTCTGACCATTGCCAATAAGCAGTACGAATTTCAACGCCATATTCAGGTGCAGTGGATTAAAATGTCATGAAAGATAGTGCGAGACCGTCTTTGTCCGTCTTTATTGGAAAACAAAACGATGTACCTTCGCTTCCGTATCGATGTTGTTCGTAAAACATTTCCGGACCTATTGAAATCAACAAGGTTCTGTTTGGACATGACTAGGTTCTCAATTTTTTTTTCTAAACTCACAAGATGTAGTGCTAAAATAATCATTTCTAACTTCAGAAACCACACTTTTCTAATGAAACCATTCCCAAGTCAAAACACTCAGTAATTTGAAAGATAATGTTTTTTCCCCATTTTTGGCCATTTGGTTCCTCTGTGAAACGTACATTAGGAGAACGAATTTTTTTAATTCGATTTTGGCGTTCTTCGTATTTTGAAACGTAAAAGAATACTTTGCGGTTGTTATGATTTATTTCTGGGTAGTATACGTAGGCCATCTTTGTAAAATGACAAACTCAAATCATTTAAATCCAAGAATGATTCAATGAATGATTATTTCCATTGACAAAATCCTACTTGAACTTTATTTAAAAATGTTTAGAAGCTTAATTTTATATGAAGAATTTTTATAAACTCGTGTTTCTGCGACTTTAACCCCTCCCCTTACACTTTCAAACACCAAATTCGCATTCCGTCATCAACCATGAGTAACATTCCATAAAGCTGTAATTGAAACCGTTTATTCACGTGGTTTGAATAGTGGTGCCGAATATCATTTTGTTACTTTGCAAGGACAGCGCATCTCAGGCTGAGAGCGAATATTGGCCGGGGCGGAGTTCGGCTGTTTCCAATACACGTCCATGCGATTCTCATCAATTAGCATTCGGATGAGGCAATTCGGTAATCGTGGGCTGCGAAGCGTTTATATGCAAAAACAACATTTGCCTTCAGGCGCGAGCTTGAGTTTACTCTTATCCTCGAATGGAGAGAGACAAACATCAGCTGTAACGCTATGCACGAGGGCTCTTCATAATCACAAGTGTCTGCCCTCGATCACTAGACAAAGACAAGTAATTGACAGTGGTTTCAAGTAAGAATCGATATTACAGCTATCAAAAATGTCACTTACCAATATTGTTTATATGTTAAGTTTCAAGACGTTCTTTTGACTCCAGAACGAATAGGACGAGCTTCGGCAATCGATGAGCTGCCTGTTACGATTCAGGGATGTGTGGTGCGGCCCGAGTGTGAGGAAAATTACTGAATCCAAATCCATTGTAGACATTAAAACACCTGATCTGACCTGATAAACCCCTAGGTGTATTAATCGTATGTCTGAGAGACAATCATTGTGGTCTACTGCCCTCGCTGTAATTTGTAATCGTTGATTTTGGGACCCTATTTCACCATCTCTGAAGGAGTGTTTCATGGTACCATCACTCCCTGAATTGGAATTCCTTTCTTTACTGGTACAAATTTCGTAAGAAAACTTCTCCTATCACTCAACATCCTAGGATCCCCAAGATCAGCTTCAGGAAAAAAATAGGCATCACGTTTTAATTTATGGCATTGCTCCTTTTGATTATGCTGTGCCCTTCCACTTTTGAAAGAAGCTATTTGGTGAGAAAAAAAGTTGATTTTGTCTGGCTAAATTTCACAACCTACCTTTGTCATTCCTTCGGCGAATTTTCGAAGAATTAAATGAGCTATTCAGATGGGTTAAAAATATGCGGGGACCACCTAGAAATCCGTCGGCGTACAATTACTAGGTCATCAAAGTTGTGCAGAACACAAAGTTTGTCAAATCAACTTTTATTATTTTTCAACTATGATTCGGGTGTAAAAGCGTTCATTGTTGGTCAACGAAAAAACGAACCGTACTTCTTGACTCAGCGTTGAAAAAAAATGAAACTTGGTGCGTAGTGCACAACGTGGTTGTATTAGGGATATTGGGAAAAAACTTAGATTAAAAAGACAGATTGTGTTTTTAGCCCACAAATGATCGATTTTACCAGGAGTGATCACTCTTATGATAGCGTATTTTTGAACGCTTCCAGAGTTGATGGAGGGTTCCAATTTTCATAAGAGTGACATATGAATTTCGAATAAAAAAAAGAAAAAAAATTTAACATCAAATACAGTTTGTTGGCCATCCCGAACGGTCCATAAAAAGGGGTAAAAATTTACGGTTCTGGCTCCAAAATATGCAAAAAATTGATTTTGACCGATAAAGGGATTATGGAGGGGGTGTCCATCTAACCCTATTTGCGTGTGCTGACTCAATTGAAGTTATTCCCAGACCCCTAAAGTTGATGAGTGAGTGAAAAAAGTCAAGTTTTAGGTCGCGAAACTCATTTTTCCTGAACTTTTCCATAGTTTTTACCGTTTCTTTTCTAATACAGTTACAATGTCAGTTTCGTTTTGAAATTTAGTTCGTTTGTTCAAATTTCAATTCAACAATTCAAATTCAATAACCAGCCGTTGGTTTTTGTCATGAGCAACAGCTTTGGAACAATTTGGACATCTGAAGGTAATTTTAACGAAAATATTAGCATGTTTGCTTGATTGAAGAAAAACTCGAATAAAAAAGAATAATAGTTCAAAAGCTACTAAAAATCTACATGAAATCCCACCGTCCTCAGTCTCAGGGTTTAATTTTTTTTTTTTTTTGTCATCCCCTACGGAAGTAAGAGATTCATGAGCTAACGTTTCCTGATTCCCCTGGTGGTGGTGGTCCATTGATTACTAAAAATAAATACAAAAAGAAAAAACAGTAGTGGTACTTATCGCCCAACGTTGATGCCCAGGGACTAGATCGAGAGCAATCGAGATAGATCTACCGGATTTTTTTCCGTCTCATCTCGTTCATTTCCAACTTAATTCAGTCTCAGTGTGTTGGAGGGCCTGCTTCTTATCAGGTTTTGTAATATTTTCACCAATGACATTTTAGAGATGTACAAGTTTTTTTTTTTTACAAACGGTGTTACAATTTTGGTAACGTTAGTAATGATGCATATAACTCATGTCAACATCACCAAATATAAGCCTTAACCAACATCCTCGCCAAGCTTCAAAAAACCCATTTGGACCTCGCAGGTAATACATATTCACTGTCCATATTCACTATGTGTATATTCACTACGTACCTATTGGTAAATACATTTTGTTCTAAGTCGAAAAAATTTTATATTTAATACTGATCGGAAGTCATGAAGAATAAATTTTATAAATGTATCTGGGTCAATAGGTTGTTTTTTTTTTAATTCCAAACCCTGAAAAAATTCAAGCCTTGAATCTAGTAAAAATTATGCCACACAATTATTTTCAACTATTTTCCAGGACTGTTGAAATGTTCATTATTGAAATTATTTACCAATACGCGGTCAACCATTCCGATGTTTGCCATGATCCCTCTGAAATCCCGACATTTGCTCGGTCTGGTGAACTAAACTGTTCGATGCTTCATTTTATCTTATCTCCACATATTTGTTGTATGATGAATAGCAAATTTATTGGGCTCACACGCACGATTAGGTAGCGTGAGCAGGTACATCATTAACTCTCGAAGTATTAACTTCTCTCGTCGCAATAACTCCGGAGATAATTCAAGCGAGAAAAACATTTTCGCCCGTTATATTTCCAAGCCTCAATAGAGTTACCGATTCATACCATTGCGATTGCATCAACTATTAATCATCTGAGCATAGATCAGCTGTAAACCAAAGTGATTTTAGAAGTATTTATAATGGAGATAAGCAAGTATTTATAAATAAATAATAAATAAAACAGTATCAATAATGGAGATACAAAATTTGGAAACATGGAAAAGTTCACATACAATTTTATACTCAACTCCACGTTTATCCGCTTCTGTTAGAGGGTTATATACACATTTTTAACTTTTTGCATAAAGCGTTTCGGTATTCTCATAAAGGTAAAACTGCAAGTGACATTATTTCGAAAGAAACCGTGATTTTACAATAAACACAAAATCTTAAAAAGAGTGTTTCATTTAGTTTTATCAGCTGTAGTATTGATTAGTGAGCAATGAAACTGTGATGAGAGACTATCTACAGCCTAAAATGCAAAATAAGATCGGGTGAAAATCATTTTAAAAGAAGCTTGTTACAATGATTCACGGATTTAGGACAAATACACACGGTCAGACAGACTAGAGACGAAAGTTGTTCAGATTGGTGTAAAACGTACAATAAAGTAGGAATTTTGATGATGGCTAAAAAACATGATGTTGATCTACAGATAGTGGAAACAATGCATTAGCTACCCAGGATGCAATTATAAACAAGTGCTTCAATGACAGATAATAACTGTAACATGTGAAAACTAGTTGACTCATCACCAGGTAGTGAGGAAACTCAGAAGGACCTATAGTAAACCTTGTGAAACCTTATGCATTTTGTTTGGGCCGGGATTGTTTTCGGCATAATGAATGGATAAGAAAGAATCAAAAACAGCTCTTAGAAAATCACAGAATAGCAACATGTAAATTAAATATTGAACGGTTGTTATTAACGATAACGAAAGAGCTATTTGCTATCATTCATATTAATCAATAATTTTAAATAATCATACGTTTTCTCAACCTAAACGGATCACAAAATTAACTGCAGAAAACGTATCTTTCAGTGAAGAGCCAACGTCCAATAACTGAAGGCAAAACATGAAGCAGAAACTTGATTATGTTTATAAACTGTGAAATGTTCAAGAAATCTTCAATATCAATTTTCTCTACTTTCTAATCCGTCCTTCTTTTTTTTCAAGAAATTTTCCTATCCCTCTACTGTTTTCAATCTATCGCACTGCAGCTCGATGGGGTTCGGCGATTCTGTTGGAGGCATGGATAAAATTGACGGTTTAATCTTGGATTAAAATAAAATTCGCTTGTTGCTGCATTTATTCGTATCCATCTACCAGTATCCATTCTACCAACAAATCGTTACCTCAACTTTCTATCAACAGCCACACTTTCTAGGTGGAAAATACGAACCTTGATGTACACACTTACGTCAGAAAACTCCAAACTGGATTGAAGATTATCCAGGGGATCCAGTGTGCAGATTTCGCGAGGAGGAGAAAAAAACAGCTTCTCGTCTGCTCTTTGAATGCCATGGACTCGAAGCTAGACGGTTCATAATCTTTAGAGCGATAAATTACATTGGTAGATGTAGATGTAGAGGGGAATCCTATGTTTTATAGGGAACAGGGATACACACTCATCACGATAAACCATAGTTTCGGTGTGTATACACCAGACCTTCCCTAGTACACTGAACATGATTGTAATAAGTAATTCAATGAATGGTAAACGTGGTAACGGCGCGTCATAACTTGTCGACATATCATCAGGTAGTGAGCAAATTGAGAAGGGCACGCTTTTTTCGATCGTTCATATTCATCATTCGTCATGCACACCCCGCCTAGGGCTATACATTCCGGGCACACGCACCCACTCACAAGTTCTTCTTCTACGTAGTTTCGTCCCTCCCAATCGAACGCTACGAGCTCCCAAGTACGTGCTCAGACTCGATCCCGTCCCCTT
This sequence comes from Creontiades dilutus, assembly GCA_031894815.1. Lineage (NCBI taxonomy): Eukaryota > Metazoa > Arthropoda > Insecta > Hemiptera > Miridae > Creontiades > Creontiades dilutus. Next base: position 1,355,894 of record JAVIWC010001866.1, on the reverse strand, counting down.
TCGGGAATTTCCATATACTTTATGCTTCTCCTTCCCATCACATCAATATTCGTTCAAAGGAAAGGTTCGAGACGATGACAAGGTCCAAGTCTGACTTCACCACCTCCTTCAGCCACACATCACGGCCGCGAAAGAAAAAAATCGTCCGTCACGTACGTCGACTGTGCTCTCACAGAGTAGTTTTTTCTGGGATTACGTTATATTTTATTCTGAACGTCGAGTTTCGTGACTCTCAAGGTAAGTACCTTCCTGTCATATTTATCCTCCAACCATAAAGCTCAATTTTACGAGAACAATCAGGAAACTCACGAACCTGATGTCTGATCATCATCCAGCACACATGTGCCAGAAATATTTATTTGGGACGTCAACATGCATAGTTAGTATTTAAGAAAATCAGGTTTTCCGTTTGAATAATACTTTATGTTAGAAAAGCCATCGCAATATGATGAATGTTATGGACTAGGCATAGTTGTTACCCGAATGAAAGGAAAAACAAGAGTAAACGGTGAGCATATACATAAAGGCTTCACTAAAACAAAAAATCTTTAAATCGGTTTCAATCCTTCCTCTTCCATAACAAGAAGTACCGTCTTCATTCACAATTCGCTGATCTTCAACTGTCTCAACTTCTTTCCGGAGGAGAGCATCATAATTTGTATTCAATTCATCGCCAACGTCTTTTAATTAACGACAAATTAAATTTACGGACCAAGATCGGGAGTTTCATAAGGCGATAACGATCATTCCGGTCAAATAAATCAGTTCAAAGGGATTGATGTTGATGTATTTAAAACCTTTCTCTATTATTAATAAGATACGACTGCAGAACTTTCGAGGAACTTCAATCAAGATCACCTCATCTCGCAATAATCCATAAACCGGTTAAATGAATCTAACTTTTGATCTTAGCACAATCTTATTCGGTTTTTCCGTTGGGGTTTTGACTTTGATTAGATTGTGACTTTTCTTTGGTCCATCAAACGTAGTTAGTCACTTTCTCGTTATGAACTAATTACGTCAATCTGACGAACTGATCGGATCCGATGGAGTTCCGATAATGTCCATCTTGAGTTCAGAGGACTCCGGACAGTAATTCAAAAACGAAAACAGGATAATTTTTCTTAAGAAGGTATATGAGTTTATAATCACTGCGAGCAAGAAGCCCACCCAATTAGAGTGAATTATCCTCACACTCATAACCACTGAGATTCGTTTTGACTTTAAAAACGGAAAAGCCGTTTACGGAATAAATCATTTTGCTCCAGCTTTTATTCCTTTATGTACGGGCTAGCCCAATCATAAGAAAACGATGGGAATTTCGAAAATTAAAAATTATAAGAATTTGGCACGTTAGCGATGGTACAAGAAGTACACCGGATAACAGCAATAAATTTTGCAAAATACTAAATAAAAGAGATTATAGATGATGCAATTTCCGTTTTGGTTTATCATTCAATAATGAACCATTATAACCGCTATTGGAAAAAAAATGTCTAACCTTCCCTGAAAATTTCTTGGTTCACGTTTCAAAGGGTGTAGAATCCAAATCAGCAATACAAATTTTTCCGTCCATCCACCGTACGCCGTACGCACGTTTTCTCCCAAACGGCTGTAGCAAAAAATCTGAAATTTTCAGGAAAACCAATATTGGTCCGGCAACGCCCCAATCATTTAGCCAGCACTCCCACTTAATTTAAAGTGCTCTTTAAGGGTTGTCAAAGTTTTGTAAAATCCCTAAAAACCTCAAAAAAGTCCAGGCGGCCTAAATTTGGACTTTTTTTTTAAGAACTTTGCATGAGGAATCGAATGAGCCCTTCGCCAGGTCCGTAGCTCAAACCATCCCCGTTGTATGGCCCGATTTATGGTGCCAATATTTGCATCCGCATTCACTACATCACTAGGTTACTGCGATCAAAACAAACACAAGAGGTTTTTTTTTCTTTATTTGATTGCAGTAACTTGGTGATGTAGTGAATGTGGATAATGGAGTGAACTCCTAAGAAGGTTTATAGCCGATATACGGGTTGAAGCATTCTGATATGCATTCTCTTACGAAATTTAAAAATTTCAAATAGAATATTTTTCCATTGTAATCGCTCTTGAAAAAAACGCTGCAAATTCTTCTACTGGGGTTTATTATTCAATGATTTATGATTTAAATTTCTACTAAGCTTTGGAGTGTGAATGTTTCACAGGTGATAGAGCGATTATTGAATTTCAGGAGGCACACAAACATGATCAACTGATCAATCCAAATAGGTATTTTGGTTGGGAACCGATTTAAGTGCTCTATGCATATCTCCCGAAATTCAATAATCGCTCTATCACCTGTGAAACACGCACACTCCAAAGCCTAATAGAAATTCAAATCATGAATCATTGAAAATTTGCAGCGTTTTTTTATTGAAATGGATTTCCGCAACTTTGTCGAGAGTGACTCAGTCCGCGTAACTTCAGCATTTGCAAATATTTGAGATTTAGACGGTACCATTTCACTAATCTGGTATGCATTAAAAAAATCGAAGATATTTAAAAGATTAACGATGTCAACATTAATTTGCCTAATTCGAGGAGTTCAACACGAGCCAACTCGGTGTGAATTTACTTTTGTGCAGCATCTGGGGCAAAGCTGCAAGAAAACGAAAATGTTGTTTCCAAATTTTCGTGAAAATTTGAATAACATGTTCGGAATATTGTTCTTAAAGTTTCGGGATGCTTTAGAAATGCTTTAGAAATTCGATTCAAATATCATTTCTTTGATCCATCATGAGGGGTCCAAAATGATGGGGCGATTAGAGCACCGGAAGCTTGGAAGCGGCGCCCTGACGTGACTCCGGAAAAGACGTCCCGGTTTCTGCGATTCCGCCGGAATAGGACGGCGGCAGCGCGTTTAAACGAGAAGTCGGCCGAAGAGGGAGGAGAGTCAAGGGACTGACTGATGGAGTACGACCTTCCGGAAGGTCGTGGAGGAGAGGGGCGGCTGATTGATGAGTGAAGCAGGAACGAGACCATCTGTTCAAGAACCGCCAATCCGAAAGCAATTAGTCCGGTCAGGGAGAGGCCTGAAGGGCGTCCTGCATCAATCAGCGGCATCAATATAATGGGCGACGGACGGTACCTTCCCACTCGTCTTTCCACCTTAGTTCCGTCTCAAGTTTAATTGGCAAGCCGCGATCATGATGCGCTTTGAATTGAATACATTATCACCGAGATATCACTTGCAGGGATGTACAGAGCCAGCTCATAACTTGACGCCTTCCACTTGCCCATGGGGTGGAGGATAGGGACATATGTTTGACAACAAGACAAATGACATGGGATATTAGTGTTAATGAGTTGGATCTCCAAGCTACCTGACTTTCGTCTTCTGCACAGAGGCCTCACCACACGAGGGCTATCTACTATCCTGTAAGTTCACTATCATCTCAAATTCAACCTGTGTCGATGGTATACAGTTGGAATATTGGGACCACAGTTGAATTGTTGCGAGTACCCCTAAAGTTTCTAGGAGGTTCAGGTAACTGTATAAATACCATGTCTTAATATAGAAATAAAAAATCTCAATGTAGTGTTTTGGTCGGAATGAAAAACTTTTCACAAAAGTCACTTTTTTAATCATTTTAATATTCTATACTTCCATCCCCACCTTTTTGGTCTGAATCTCCAGTTTTGACTTTCAGGGTATAACTTCCCAGAATATATCAGCGGTGGAGTTGAACTAAATATACCTCTGAAGGATCATTCATTAAAAGGAAAACGTTTTCCAAAACTCCCACCATCACTTTAGTTATAGATTTTCCAACTCGGAAAAGCTTCCAAGAACAATAGCTCAAACTCATAAAAGGGAAAGCGAGAGCTTGAGTTATGGTCTGATATTCGTACTTATTTCCTTGTATTATTCTCTGTCTGGCGAATAAGTTATCAAAATTACTCTAGCAGTATTGTAGCAATATCGTAGGTTTTTGTCAATTTTGACGTGTGACTTAACCGCCAATGCTTCAAGAGGGGAGAAGTTCATAAATCATGGTGAACAACTTGAAATTAAACGAAAATTCCTGGTTCAAACAGCTCACTTTAAACAAAACACTTCATGTTTAATTCAAAGAACACGTGTATTACAGTTTGGATAATATGAATGGAGTACTGTAGAATAAACCTGCATACTCCACACTGGATTCTTAACCTAGCGTGGCCCTGGTTGGAGAACTAAATGAGTGAGGGGTTACGCTTATAAATCCAGCTGAAATAATGTTATATGTTTTGTATGTAAATAATGTTTATGATAATTATGAATTTGGATTATTAATAAGATGTTGAACGACAGGGTTCGCAGCATTTCATTTTGTTTATTCTATTAATTTTTTTGTTTTGTAGGGGCTAATGGCTAAAGGGTAATTGGTAAGTAGAACATCGTTATCACCCGGTCGTAGAATAGTTGTATTGCTGAAAGCTGTTCGATTGGGCAAAAGCTGTTCATTTCGGACCCTCGTGATAACAGTTTATTTTCACAGAATGGATAGATGATGATGAAGATTGTACAACAAAAGGAGAAAGCGTCCTAACAGTGAACGCATTCATCCGCCTAAATCTCCTTCAAAGAATTGTTCAATTTTCGGAAGTGCCTCTCCGCGAAGATGATATCCCACCCCATTGTTACGGAAGATCGAAAGCTCCATCTTTGTAACTATGATATCTTTCTTTATAAAGGTATAACCGAAATTGAGACTTCTCGGGTCATCTGATATGATTACTCATCAACAAAAGGCCATTTTTTCTTGAATCAACTGTCATTTTTATTCCTCATATCTTTGACAAACCCGTTGACCTCAACTCAATTCAATTTCTGATGGTTTCAAATATAATTATATTAGTGTAGGAGTATAATGAATTACGTTGTTCGAAGAGCGAAAGTGTAAGTTCAGTGTGAGTGTGATCTGATGTGAATGTGGGTGTGGGGATGCTCACATGCTAACGACTTTCGAACAGATTACAGATCTTACAAGGATATAGATATATTTGCGCTTAATGAACGAGGCACGACGAGAACCTCTCTGCTAAAGTACCGAGCTAGAAAACATTCTACAAAGGATAAAAAATACGAGGTCCAAAAAATAATAAATTCCCTAAGTGAAATCGGAAAAGAATTTAATAATTTATAATGGAGTCGGTTTTCAACATCCCCCCACGACCAGACCACTGAAAATATGTTGTTATGCGTTTACGAGATTAGTAGAATTTGAAAATGGAATTCGATTGGTGCGTTTTACTAGGTTTGATCAGAAAATCAGCCCGTTCCCCCGCCATCCAGAGTTTTTCTCCGAAAGTACTGGACCAAGGTTAACCCAGAATCAAGGTGATTTTCCAACTGTAATCACTGAGGTCGGGTCAGCATGACCCGTTTATTATTTTTGATAATATGCGCCTGTAACATAATAATGCGTCCGTAACGTATTTAAATAAATTAATTTTATACCATATAATTTCAAAGTATTTCACCAAAGTGGCCTTCAACTTTCAAAAAAGTAAGTAAATTTTAAAAAAATTCTTGTGTCCAGGCTTACTTTAGGAACGTAAAAACGAATAAAGTAAAACATGAACAATTTACAATGATCTGGCTATCATTACATCATGACACGAATGATAGTTAAAAGCTGTCAAAAGAAGAAATATATAATATCTACACATTTTATGTTTTTTTCTTCAATCATTTCGAATCCTGCTTCATACTCAAGCTCCTCGAACACCTTTTTCGTATATTATGCTATTCTTGAAGTTACTGCGGTATTGCGGTTTTGCGCGTCCTCACTGCTCAGGGGCTATGCTAATCTTATGAACATCGGAGACAATTTTCGTGGACAACTTTAGTGAACAATTTTCTTAACAATTTTTTGTTAATGTGCCATAGCAAAGTCATGAAAATGTCGAAAGAAAGTGCCATATTCTTTTGACATTTTCAGGACTGGGCTATGGCACATTAACAAAAAATGAATTGCATGATACCTATCAAGTATACCTTACGTCACAGAAGAAACTCAGGAAGAAGTCGGAGTTTTCTTTTCCCTTGCCGATTTGTCAGCATGCCTTCAGTTCGATATTTTTTTACAACTTTTTTACATCTGATTTTTGATAGTTATGGTTTAATTTATTTCCTATGGGTTTCCTACTGCAGTTATGTAATTATATGTTGCATAGACGTGTAAACACAAATAACATATACTCCATTTAACTCGAGTCCCGTAATTATCTCTACATCAGTCCTCCGTATAGAAAATGAACTAGCAGTGAAGTCTACCTTTGTTAATTTGTAGTGATCTAGTTTTGAATCGAAAAATCTCAACCTAATACAAGTATTGGTACAACAGTTATTCATCGCCCATTGACATACAAGTATTTTTAAAATCACATGAAGCATAAAGAAATTAGGAATTATCGTTTTGGATAAGGATCCAAACCGGTTAAGTGAGGAATTTCATTGTGCAGTTCTTTGGCAGATTCATTGAATTATGACAGCTATGAGGGTTTGGATTAATTTATAGCCTCGCAGACGTAGAAAATTCGGTTGAGCTCGGGAAGCAATTTTTCAAGGTGGACGTGGGTCGTCTTGATTGGCAGGCTGCTAGATAAGAGATTGTCCCCCACAGAGGGACGACCGCAACGTTGGCTTCAGCCAAGATGGATGCTACTGCCTTGACGTATACTTTCCTTTCTTTTATTATCCTTTCCACAAAGATCTATGATGTATGGTCGAAAAACGCAATTAAGGTTCAAACCACTAAGCACAGACCGTTTTGAGCTTTTTTGATGTCCCGTTGTTGGGTTACAGCCCGTTTTCCCTCGTAAAAAAAACACGCAACTTCTACCGCTTGGAACGGTCATTATGTCATAGATCACACTAACGGATTGGTGACCTCCGTCATACATCATTGCAGCGGATCCGCTACCTTTGAGGAATTTATTCCTTTCCTCCCGTTCCAGTTTCCTCTCCACAGCCGGCCAATAAATTTTCCCAGACCTTCCCCTGTCTTCCTCGAGGAAAATCCACCGTCGCATTAATCGTGATAAATGTATTGATGTCCCTTAAAAAAGTTGTAGGTACCAACCACAATTTCCAACTAGTTCTATTGTACGAGCAGGAATTCTAAATAAATCCAAATAAATGGATTTTTAAATGTTTTCATGTCTCTGCTTTGACACGTGAAGCAAAAAATTAGAACGAGCGCCACTAAAATCTGCTGTTTTCAACTGTTGTCGGTAAGAGTGTCTGAAATTTCCAGAATCAATTCTGGATGGAATCAGATCGAAACAGTGTTTACTTGAATGGTTTTCAGTATTGTTCTGAGTTGGTAATATTTAATTCAATAATATTTGAAGCTATAGAATAGCTTCAATCTTCTCATAAAATGGAAAGAAGTCATTTATTGCTACCTGAAGGGGTAGCAGTGGAAAAAAATGGCACGGACTACTTTTTTTCCTTAAGACAGAGGTTCATTGTTGAGTACGGTAAACGAAAAGCGCTTTCAGACTCAACTTTTGCATCAGTTTTCTGCTAAATGAACAATGTTACTATCATCTGGTCATATATAAATGATGGAATATATTAAGAACTTTGGTTATGTCTTGACTCTAGAATTTAGCCTAGAAAAATATTATGACCATGAAATTGCAATACTTGTTGAATGACGTTGGATGCTATCCAATGACCTTGAAAAGATCCGAATATAGACAACGTTCAGTAAACGGTGAGCTTGATTTATAATTACAAACAGACGTATAGTATATATTTAATCATATTTATCTGAGTTTGGGATCCTGAAGTGGTATTGACACCAAGTAGAACTGTCAGAAAACAGTGGGGCTCGCTTTCAATTCTCAGCGAGGATTTTCCATTAAGAGCTCAGGTGTTGAAGGAATACCTCGCTTGTATTACTATGGTTTTGCTGTAATTTTGTGGGCAACGGAGACTACTTAATAAAATTCCGTATTGTGGGGTACCAGTGAAGCTTAAAGCCGACTCTGAGTGACGGCAGTTTTCAATACCTCAATCGGGATCAAAAGTTTATTTTCATTCTTGGACCGCTGAATCGTTGTATGACTGACAAGATGAAAACCCATCAATAGCTGAGTTTTATTGAGTCCTGTTACCGTAACAACAACTTGATACTAAGTTAAGGACAATGGAATACAATGATATGGATTTACCCAAAAGTTTGTTTCCCTCAAAGTTTTGCACAAAAGTAGGTTGTTTCATCATTCTAACATATCCTTCTATCCAAAATGGTATGGCTCTGATGACATTGCTGAGGAAATATTGGAGGTAGTAGATTTTAACAAATTAGCTCAAATAATTCAAATGTGAGGAGGAAGCTCTTCTTGTTGTTGAGGAAAGCGTAGTGCTCAAGAGCTAATCTAAATTAAATTCCTCAATAGAATTGCGTGGTTCGAATTTTCCTAATTATACAGAATGAATGTAAAGGATTTACTTAGTAAGAAAAAGTTGATGTGTTTATGGAGAATTTATATTATGCTAAATTGATTCGAAATGTGCACAATGCCGAAATGTATGTGTATTACAGAACAAGTTGTTGGGATGCGTTGCTGTTGAAGGCGATGAAAAACGAACAGTAAATGATGGCACCGGGACCTCCTCACGATCTTCGGGAATACAAGTATTGGGGAACAGATATATAAGGAAAGTTCTGACCTTGTATGTCGATCGATCGATTCCGAATGATTACGGGAACCCCGTTGCTCCACCAGGTTGCCTCTGGAGCCGCCGATTCGTAATTAAAGGCACTTGATGCCGATGTAAAGTGGTGACCACGTGGTAGTAGTAAATTGGAGATGGAGAAAATCGTCTTGGACGTTTTACCGGTTGAATTGTGACATGTACTGACGACTCGCGCAAAACGAACAATACGGAGGCGAGTGGAAGCGAGGGGGTAGTTTGGCGATAAGGGCGATTTCAAACTGCGGGGGCAGGGGACTGAGAAAGTTCAGGTTCAGGTCGGGACACTTGTAGACACATAATGCACATAACAATAATAAGGTGTAACACGTTCATATCGAAACAAGTTTTCTCATCTTAAGATAAGTAGGAAATATCCTAAAGTCCTAATTGCCTAAACACTTGTAATATTGTTCACGTGCCAGTTTTAAAGAACATCGTAAACAGTTACTGCCATCCCAATGGCTTAGGAAAGTTTCGAACAGTTGTTCATTGAAGGCTGACTTTTTCCTTAAGCTGTTGCAGTGTTGTTTACTCCATGCTTCCAAGAAGAAACGCGTTCCTTGGCACAAATGTCTGTTTTCCTCACAATAATTTTGCTCGTTAGCGTCTCCAAGTTGATTAGTAGATGGGGCACCTTGATATAATGAGGATGGAAGAGTTTTCACTTTTAAGTGATCACACAAAGAACTATAAGTTGAAGAAGTTTAAAATATGGAAGTTGAACTCATTTCAATTAATTCCAGTTCTCTCTGTAGGAATTCCCTGAGCCCAAGTCTTATCTTTCCTTCCACTTGGAAGTATCTGCTTTCTTCATTCTTTGCTGCTCTTGCGTCCCACACGCACAGTATGTACCGACTTTGTGGCAGAATCAGCGTAGAGTGTCAAAAGGCTTCAAGTATTTCTCATGCCATTAAATAAACGAGAAGCATCTAGTAAATAAATTGGTCATAAGACTCCCCCCCCCCTCCCCCATAGTTGGATAACGTGAGTGACAGTATATGGATGGTGTTTTTTTATGAATTGCTGACTTTTCAATTACCAAGATCAGTAAATCTACAATCAATAGATCGTACCCTATAACCAATGATACAATTATTATAGCAGATCGAAAAACTAAAAATGTAAATTGTTTATATTTAAAACATTATCGTTTAAAGAAATGAACAATTGTATTTTTTGAGCAATTTATTTAGGTAAAAATTTACTAGGTTGTTAAATCAATTTTAATGAAAGAAAACATGCCCTTGTCATAGTGAAAAAATGTCCTATCATGTTACTTACTTTGTGACGATGATGGGCTATTGAATTAGTTCCAACCATTTAATCTTTCCGGAATCAGAATGTTCAATATAGGTATCTTCATTTAATCATCAGAAGATTAAGTTTATTGAAAACAGTGTTTGAAGAACTTAAATATAGCATTGTTTCGAAGATAATTAAGTGACTTTCACAATTTTTAATTCGAGAAATAACAAAATTTAGCAATTTTTTGGTCAATTCGATTTAGCTAAAATTTCGAAGTCATTCAAGTTTTATTTGTGAGAATAAACAGCACACGGAGTTGGAAACTTGTTACTATTACTTCGTATGAAAGAAGAGTAACGCGGAAAAAGACCTGTAACAAAGGGTTAGGTTTACGAAGGTTACAAGTAGTGAAAGACATGAAGCCTAATGGAAAGAAAGCAGCTCGCTCTCTGTTGGACGAAACCGTACTCGTGTCGTCATTCTTTCATGATCCATAAAATCTTCGAAGTATTTTCCTTCTTCGCGAAAATGCTCTCACTCATCAACTCCGTGGAAAGTAGTAAAGTTTACAGCTCGGACCCACAGGGATGGGATTGCAGAACTGGACAATAGAGAGCGCTCCCAAAGAAAGATGCTGTAGCTGGCCATAAACTGAGAAAACCCTATTGGTTTCGACCAAATCGGATTTATTTTAGTGAAAGAATCATAAATGACTAGCCAACATTTCACCAACACGTAACCAGTGTGCTTTTCAAGAACTAGTTGGTAGTTTCATTATTAAAATAAATTATTCGCATTCATATAATCGTATTCAGAATGATAAAGCCAAAGTGCAGACACGAAAGGAAAAATAAGTCGTTAGTTATACATTATAAAGAATATCTCGTTGCAAAACAAAACCTGTATATACCAGAAGTCCAAATTAATGGAGAGGTAGAGGTCGTGAATTAATTATGAAGCCCATTTCGGTTTAAAAGGAAATCCTCAGAAAAAAGGAAAGGAACAAACATGGCCAAGTGGAAAAACACGGAACAAGAGTAATTGGGACTTTAAAAGCGAACAAAAACTCCCTGCTTTCTATGCAGATCATTACCGCAAGTGAAATTTGGGGATGTTACAAAAAATACGATGCAAAGCTCCGTCATTGAAGTAGGAATAGCTACTTAGATGAAAATATTGGTCTGATCCTGGAGGTATATCGAATGGACGCGATATTAATGGATTATTAGAAAATGTCTGTTCTGACACAACGGTGTTATTTAGATTGTACTTGAATACCTATCATGGTTTTATACACAAAAAGTGAAAAATGATCATTTTTATTGTCAATTACTAATACGATCTCCTCAAATTGGAAAAGATTAGGCATTCGTTTGCGAAAGGTATTTTTCCATGCCCATTCAAGCCATTTCAATCTGAATGATCTATAACTCCCATCAGGATAGATAAAATATCTAGACACTAGTTTATTTTGAATAATGGTGGTTCTCAAGTCGGTATTTCGAGACTGCATAACTATTTTAGCTGACGATTTCGCTAGGGCGACCGTTTTCAGGGTGAAGACGATTTTAAGTAAGATTTATTGATGACAAATTAATATTACAGCATGAGTCAAAAACATTGAGCTTCTCAAAAACTAAATAGTTCAATTTATTCAGGAGTGGCATTTGATTCCCAAATGGAATGAACCCAGGACAATCAAAATTCGTGTCAAAAGCTAACAATGTGTGCTTGTGTGTCCCGTACAGAACCAAATTCATACTAGAAGAACCAAACAAGAAAATCAGGCGCTATTTGAGTCGGTTTTACAGTAAGTAATAGTAATGTGAGGCGGAGGATTTATGATTCAAGAAACTAATTCGTTAACATAAAAATATAAATACAGCGGCAATCAAATTCATGTAGACTAAAATTAACGAGAATTTAAAATACTCAAATCACGACATGAATAACTTACTTTCAATGGCTAAATTGTTCAAATGAAGACAAATTACAGAATAATCCGGATATTGAATGGAGGTACGGAAGTGTAACTTTTCGATCCACTAAAAAAATTATTAAATTGCGATATCGAACTCATTTTTATGAAGCAAGTCGGCATTTGGGGAAAACGTCGATTTTCTTCTTGAAACCAACGTTTTTCAGGATACAAACGTAATTTCTTCCAAAGTTTTTTTTCTAATAGCATTGGAAAGCTGAAATTTTTCAACAAGCTTTTCCTTGGAAGAAAAAAGGAAAAACAAATTTTCAAAATTTGAACTTTGGTCACATTTTTTTACCAATTAGGATTGAAAAAAAATCGGAATGTGTAACATAGGGATAGAAAATTTAACGTTCATTTCTCAGTAATTAACGGGAGTGATGGCCGTTTTAGAAAAAAATCAAAAACACGGAAACAATCTTAAAAGTGAAATTACTCAAAAACGAAGCCCCTACTAAAAACATAAAATAAAATAAAACCGTAGAAGGCACTTTTTGTTGCAAATTAGCTTTAAAATGGATTCGTCGAGTTTTTTCCATAATGAACCTAGACAGACAGTATATATACTATATTATAGATATCTCTAGAAGTTCCCAAAAAGTAGAATTGATGCGTCCCTGGTCATCAGATCCCATTTGCAATAAGTGGGTAGTAATAGGAGTAGTAGGAATCGGATGGTTCAGTAATTTAATATTCACTCCAACACGGTAGAGTCAGTATACTCTTTACACTTGAGCGTGTATTAAACCATTGCAGCAAACCTGATTTTTGAGTTTTTTAAATTATATTTTCAGGGAATGTTCGTATTAGGCAGTAGGTGGTCTCCCATGAGTTTCCTTTCTCACAAATCAATATATCAGGTAAATATCATCATCAATATGATAAAAATAAATATGATCACACATGAATTCCATTGACGATGATTTTCTCAAAAGTCGGACGTCCGATTTCTCTCAAATTCGGAGGCTAGTCGGAAATTCACGGTTTAGTCATCTCATTTTGTTTTCAATGAATTGTTACATATACCGTTTGAGCGCCTACTTTTCAACTGAATCAAATGGCCAAATCGTTTAGCGGATTCAACAACGATTCAACATCAAACTCTGCGTAGCGACTGTATCACCGAAAGGATTGAATTCCCACTCAGCTGATCAGAGGGAGTCTATTACATCATACCCTATTCAGTTGTATAAGTAAGACAAGAAGAAATTTCTAAGTTCGTTAACAATAGTTACCAGGAACAAAGTATGATATAACTACGAATACAATACATTTTAGAAGATATCGAAATACAGTTGACAGCAATAAAAACTACCAAAAGTTTGCCCGGAGAAACTCGATTTTGGAGGCCATGTAATAATTTCAGCAGTTTGAGTGACGCTGACGTAGAATTGAAAAACCGTTCGGTTCCGAGATTGGAGGGTTAGCCGTTCCTTGATGCGAACACAAGGGAGAAAGACTCCTGACCTGAGTAAACACAGACTCTATTTACGGCCAATATCGCGACCTGTTATTTTTACACGGGCAATCTTTCAACTGCTTCCTACGTCAAAAAAAGGGGAAAAAAAGTTAGCCCGAGCGATTAGTTTTGTTTTTCAAAGGGAAAAGGGAAGGGGTAAAAAAGCTTTTTTCCCCAAGGTGCCCCTTTTACCGAGCCATTTCTCTCTGCTGCACTGAAAATGTTAGTCGATGGACTATTTCAGGATCAAATCCTTGAGGGCATGAGGAAACGAAACTCTCCAAAAGTTTCACCGTTACCTGCCTGTTGAAGTCAACAGCACACGAACTTTCGCGTGTGGCCATTGAGAATAACCTGGCATTGGATTCATCCACGTCGACGTTGTTCACGTTCAGTCACACTTATGGAAATTTCGGAATATCGTTTCTACTTCTCAAGTATTTTGTCCCAAGAATGCATTCTTAATTAGTCCCATTTCCAGGAGGGATCGCCTCCCAAAAATGTATAATATGGTGTATAAATGACACTGCTGAAAAGGGTATATTAACAATCTTGGAGTTCTGTACGATTAAGCACATCCGTCTGATTTATTGCCCTCTATTGCGTGGCGTAAGTACTATTGGTAAGACTTATCATAAGACTTCCGTAAGTTTGAACTTACCTTACTCCAAGGAATGAACCAATTAGAGAGCCCAAAATAAGGCTCGCAAAATTTCGGAGTGTTACAGAGCAGACCCGCTCTTCCGCTGGAGTGCGCTAGAATCACCAAAAGACACTCGCATCCTGCTATCAGTTGATTGTCCCCAACCCCTGTGACCATACTGTGTTGCCTGGAAATACGAGATGCCCAATGCCACTAATGACAGGACTTCGTCAAACCTCAAAATCAAACATAAATCGTTCCACGATTCGCAAGTTCAACCCTCATTATTACGACAAGGTTGATTGACTTTCGGGATGTGAGGTAAGTAATAAACTTTTCTGCTTCTCTTGTATTCTGCGCTGCAGAATTCTGAAGGGCTTAGAATGGAATTGGGACTTCACCTCTACGATGGTTCTTGCTGGGCAGATATGAATTCCACTGTTGCAAAACACGGTTTACTGAAGTTCGAAAATCATTTCTCTTTTTTTAGGTATTAACGTTTGTTAGGTAGTGAATTTCTTTTAAAGGTAGGGTTTTTTTAATAGTGTTAAAAAAAGGTAGGGTTGAGTCCTGTGTTTCACAAATGAAGCCAAGAAAGCGGACAAGATTGATCTCCTGTGCATATTGGTAGTTGGGTTTGTATTTGGGCAAGAAAAGCTCATTTCTGCCTCACGTTCCCTTCGTGGTTGTCCGTTACGGTCTCGGTGCACCCGCTGGGTTTCAGGGCAGGAGCCGCCACTGACCTGGAAAGATAGAATTCCAATAAGAAACTACCAGCAGGTCCAATATTGTAATAGACTAGCAATTGTGTGTACTCTTTCACTCGGACAGTGCTATCGGCAGGGGGTTGAGAAAGTTTGCGCGGAAGAGGTATAGAGGGCTGAACGGTACAGATAAGTTAACTGAATCGAGGAACGCGATACCCCGACCGTCCCCTCCAGCTTCTAATGAAAGGAGGCTAAGGAGAGTGCCAATTAGCTCCCGGCGCGACGAGAAATGTGTGAATCCCAGAGACTAAGTGGAAGAAGAGAGGGTTGGGGGTCTTTGTGCCTGGGGCTGAATGCCTTCAAGTCATAAAGAGAAGGTGACGGGGTGGTGGTGTCGGTGTGCCGGCGTGAGCGTCGAGAAGGAGGACACTGACGTTAGTGACTGGGCATGGAGGAAGGGAGAATGCCTGAACGGGGGGGTTGCCGCCTAAACGTTCATTTGCCCTCCTAATTACCTGAGATAGCTGATAAGACCTTCCTTCCACAGTGTTTGTCGCTACCCACCTTCCCTCCTCCTGTGATAGCATTCCTCTCGAGGGCCGTCTTAGCCACCTAATCCCTCGTCCCACCAATCACGTTCATCCTTTCCCCTTCACTTCCCACATAAATTTATTGTTCTCAGCTATCCGCCACGCGACAAACAAATTAATTCCGAAATTTACGGCGCCTAAACGGCAATACTCCCAAGCTTTATCAATTTCCTTACCATTGGGTTCTGGGTTCAAGAGACTTGCACTACACTTAAGTACTTTTGTTCATCACTGAGCATATACGCGACAAATCAGTCGACAAAGAAGTCAATCTTTCACTGTATTTCCAACCAAACTTCTTCAGGTTCTGTAATTCTTTTCTTCCAATAAGAATGTTGATATTTTGTGTTTACTTCATCCGAAATCGTGTTGGTTCTTAATAGTTTTTTAATAGATAGTTACAAGTATGTGTTTTCATTCTTTCAATAGTGCAAGCCGCATCTCTACCTGCAGAGTCATTGGCGACAGTGTGTTCATGGGAGGCCATGTCGATCCAGACAGAACAAAATTATGACGTTCCACGCCACCAGTGATCAGGCTATTGTCGTCGTTGGTCTCACCCACTCAGTTGGGCAAAACGAATAAAACAACTCAATGACTTGTAATGAATAGAAATGGAGCTTCTCGACGATGATTGAGCAAAATGAGTACGTTTTTTTTCCACCAGTTGAATTGATTTGTGTTTGAGTTTTGTGCTAAATCTGGTTATCCAAACCAGCAACAAGCAACGTAGCGCAATAAACTTCTGAGGTCCTTGTTTCAATCCCAACCCGGAGGAGTTGATTATTTTTGGTAAATTTTTCATTTTTTTCTTTTGTATTTTGATTGGGTATAACGTAATTAGAAATGTGATTCTACACATGCAGAGCAGAAACGAAAGACGAAAACAAGCATACCTACTAAAGTTGTCTAGATAAAAAAGCAACAACTCCATACAGGACATAAGAATGCTCAATACCGCTTGCCATATGGGAACCAAGAGCATCCTCTGGTAGCAAATACAAACCAAATTGCGATAACACGTATAAATGCGCAATACAATCGGTCATGTATTCAATTTCCAGAACAAACGAGCAGTGAGAGGTTTCTAACAATGAATCCAGCCTCGCAGCTCATGTAAGTGGTTCATTCTGTCTGAATTCATCCATACGGATATCAGGATATAAAACCAAAGAGATATCATGAACTATTGATATAACATTAGCTGATTTATAATACAGCTAAACGAAACAAAGTTACAACTACATTCATATAAATGTTTCAAAAAGGTAATCGAGGTTTCAAAGAGCCCTTAGCACAGTTGCTTTCAGGTACCTACCAAGATGTTGATTTACCAAAACCTCCAAGTGGTCCACAACAATCGGTTGGTTCGCTTTGTTGATTACTTCGGAAGTTTGAAGAAGATATAATTTAATAAATTCAGCTGATCAGCTGAAAGTTGCAATAAAAACGTATTTTGAGATGTTTCGTCCGATGTGGATGATGATTGTCGACAATAATATTGGCTATTCATCAAACTGCATCGCGCCCCATATCGTCTCAATGGATTAAAGACTACAAAACTATGCCAAACTTATCAGGATGAGAGTCAAAACTAGAAAAATGGTCTTACTTGTTGGAGCTTAGATTTGGTTCGTCTAAACAGAGTTGGGATAATTTTAGTAAACATTTTGTGAGTTTCTTCTTTTGTGTCTCCATCCACCTATTGCTTTCAAATTTTTTCCCAATTGAATGAACGAAGTTGAGCTTGCCAATCTGACTTAGTAACAGTCTGTAAATATCGAACACTAACAAAGTGTCTCCAAGCCGCTGCATGCACAGTTGGGTGCCTTACGACCCTAGCAAACTTTGAAACCGTCTACTGTGACTTCAGGACTAGAACTAAACGTTTTGATGGTTGAGGCAGGTAGTGGGGGAGTGGAACGGATTTTACATGGTAGGGACAAAGCTAATAGAGACCACAAAAGTCAATTGCGTTCAAAAAAATTTTGTTTGGGGTGTCGGACACCCCACTGTGCCGTTCTAGGGATAAACGTGCATATAAATACTAACAAATTCAAGCTAAGTCAAAATAGGGACGAACTTCGTCCATCATTTATAACCCGCTAAATTAATGGAATTGTAATCTTTGACATTCGAATTGGTGGATTACGAAGAATTTTAGGGTCGAATAACGTGGGGAAAGTTTTTGGGAAGAGATGCGATTTTAATTTCATTCATCAAGTCACCTGCAGCTCAGTTTTTTGAAGAGCGAAAACTTTTCAGCGCATAACCGCGTTGAGGGAGCTCCTCCCCGGGACCTCAACAAAAGAAGTTTTCGACGGTCGGAGCACAAAAGAGCGCACCGGAGTTGGCCATCATTCTTTATTCATATTCCCCTCCACTCCGTCTGAGAATGCTCCACCTAGATACCCCTTGAAAACAAGCAGAACCTCACTGTTAAACTTTGTTAACTCCCGTTTCGGGAAGGGTTTTTTTCATTTTCTTTGAATAATAATGCAATTTCTGGAGGAAACCTCCGCTACCAAAGAACGGTTTGGGGTTTACCTGTATTTTTACTCGTACTTCCGATGGACTACAGTACGAAAGAATAACTCGGGTTAGTGTTTTCGTATGCCGATCATCATTCCTCTCTAATAGTTAACGTAATTCTTTCTTCAAACTACGAATACGATGGTCTCGATCTTATTCCATTCAGCTGAGCCTCATCTATCTATTTTGCTAAAAATTGGTAAAGGCAAACACCAATCGTTCATTTCAAAGGTTGAAAACTTTAAGCCTGAGTAAAAGACCATAAGTTCAAATAGAGCCTGTGATTGTAATTAATCACAGTACTATGAACTTGTACCAGCCATCTCATGAATTTTTCTCTGCGAAGGATGAGTTGATCATTATTACAGATTTTTCTTTGTCTCCAAAAAATGTTAGTATCAATAATTCCATGTGAGTTGCATGAATTTCGCCCATCAAAATTAGCAATAATTCATCCTGGTTGAAAGTCCAAAATATCATGGCTAAGCAAAGGTAAAATTCCGTCATTCCAGTGAGAGTTCATGATTTTGGTTTGAAACGTAGGAACCGTTTACCCATCAACTGACTTTTCTCCTTCGATGATTTACTGGGCTTTTTCCATCAAATCATCATGGTATCGATCTTATTTGACTGACCCAATTCCTATTTAACAAGTTTTAGCTAATACACACGTAAATGTTACATTTTGAAGACCGGACAGAAAAAACTTCCCGTTAGGCAGATGTCAGGAACGTCGTCCTACTACATGAATTCAATGCGTTCCTATTTTCCCCAATTATCCTCGCATTTTTAATATACTCTCAAAACAAGCGTGCGAACGTGCGATCCAAATAAGCGTTTGACCAAATAATTTCAATGATTTTAAGTAATTTTGGATCCGATTTGGATTGCTTAGAGACTGCAATTAGTGCTAGCGCGATTATCCTAATAGGTATACTTTTTGATTGATTTGAAGTTGTACTTTTGTATATCATTTTAAAAATGACTATATCTCAATGAGTGCACCAAACTCAATGTGGAGATACGAAATCGTTTCAATCGTTCTTCAACATGTCGTATGCTTTTTTCCATTTTCATGTTAGTATTTGGAATGTATCATTCGTAATCAAGTAATGATGGTTTTGTCGAGGTCATTTGAATTCCGAACACCTAAACAAGTTTGCTTGACTTTGATTAAAGCCTGAGCCATGAATCGGTTGAAAGTCTTATTTTCAAATGAAGGGGGATTTGAAATACCCTTACTCTATAGAAAACAATTTATTTTTTTTATTTTTTTATTGGGCTTCGGTGAAATCTAATCGAAACAAAACGCTCAACGCATGACGAAGTCAAGTTTCCATGTTTGACCATGAAGGCCACTCAGCTGTCGCCTACTCCCCTATACCTGTTGCTAATTGTTTCATAGGTGCACCAAATTCATTTCAAATTTCAGCACCTTGAGTCGATTAGGAAAGAAATTATCAGCAGGATCCTCAGTTGACGAGTAAGCAGACCTTTGTACTTTGTGATTGTATTCTAGATTACCCTAAAAAGCTAATAATTTCAGCACTGTAGGTTGATCAGGGAAGAAACTAGTCACAAGAGGCTCACAGATGATCTTCGCACCTCCGAAACTTTATTCCAACCGTTACTTCCAAAGAAGCTTCTTTTTTTCAAATGACGAAAGCATGATTTGATCACAACCAGTAATTTTATGGTGGCTTAGAGTGGCTGTAGCCTTTCCTTCCAACATGTTCATTGTACCGTGAAGAAAGTTATCCTCATTATACTATAAACCATTATTGCATATATACGGGTAAGGTGAGAGGGTATGTGAGACACGTCTTGGCTAGCGTTTTTGTATGATTCACTCGCCATATAGTGGCCGAGATTTGACAAAGGCCTCCGTCAGGCCGGCGGTTTAATCCGGTGATTTACTGGGAGCACGTAGGGTGGGCACAACGTCCGGAGCTCTATCGGTGAGAAGTGCCTTCCATCAGGGACATTGTTATGCCGCTCCTCGCTCCTCCATCACTTTTCAACTTATTTCCCTTTTAGGCGGAGGCAAGCCACGGGCCGTCTAGATAAGACACGCTCTGATCTCCAGCGATGGTTGGCCGCAGACAGATGGCAACGCGTGGGCAGAGCGAGAGTTGACGTTGCTGAAGGCTTTCGCTTGCACGAAAAACCGCGACTGCAACGGATAAGCGCTAACGAAGTAAATATGCAGAAGAAAAGGGCGGCAGCTGTTAGAAACCCACCCACCTCGAAGAAGTAAATTAAATGGGTGGGCGAGTTCCCACGCGAGTTGCGTCAGCTGCTAGTAGATTTACAAGGCTCAAAATCGTTTAAAACCCCCGTAAAACTGATATGAAATCTTCCAACAATTCCAAAACCTCCCCTTGGAACGGGACTGATTCGAAATACCGCTGATAACGCAAGGCATGAAAGATATGAAATATCCTTTCCATTTCAAAATGTTTTGTGTCAAACTCCGCAGAATTTAACGTTACTGCTGTTAAAAGTTCCCTAATAAAATTGAAAATAATGTCGTGCCAGGACCAATCCCCCGATCTGGATGTTTTCTTCACTTTCCTGGAGTATTATCGGTTGGTACGAAGATAGGTCAGTTTAGCTTCTTCAAATGTTGACACGTGGGCACAAGAAATTAGTTATAAGGCAAGGTACGAAACAGAACAGTAATTTATGTGTATGCATGCTAATATGCGAAATTAGGAGTCTGCATTCCCATGTGTTGATATGATTTTAGAGTTCAGGTTTTTCTCTTGTAAATTGGTTTTTCTTCGAGTACTAATTGTTTGTCTATGAATCGACTTCCAGGGGTAAGCCTCTATTCCCCTCGCCTTGAGCGGTCCCTCATATGCGCCCAGGGACTAGTAAGAGTAATGAGACTTCTCTTATTCGCTGATTTCAAGCTTTGTTACACAGAAGCGGTTCCACCGTAGCAGGCGTCCTAAGGATCTGCGTGAGTAAATATGGAAAAGCGGATCTTACCCGTACAGTATCATGATACCTCTAACACTTTCGGAAAGGTGCCCCAGAAGTTTGATATACGTATTCGGAATGAAGGGAGAAACTAGTATCCTGACACTCCCAACTTTGAGATATAGAACGGACCCATCTATGTAGATGCCCCAGGAATCTGTATTGTCAATGATCAAATAGTTTAGGAATCTGTTTGTACTAAGTTAGGACGAGGTCTAGTTTGTCTACTGCCTTTACCTTGTTTGGCTCAACACACAAAACGGACCTGCTAAAGAACGCCACGGGAGTGTGAATGTGTAAGATGAACTCCAGTAACGGTAAGGTAGAATTGTTGTACTGACTGATAAGGAGAGGGAATGACAAGACACTTGTTAAAAGTTGAGATATTGGTCGAGGAATACCGGTTAAGTGTTCCCGGAGAGACTTCTCGCGGTATTCGTAAGGTGGCGTTACCCAAGTCATCGTTCAGCGTCGTTGGCGGAAGGGGTAAGTTGTCGCCTCCACCCTGCTTCCCTGGTGTTACTCGACTCCTGTTTCTTTTGCGCGTAATATAATATTATAAGAGGGTTGTTACAATGACTAAAAAATATTTTAGAGTTACAGCGTTGGGATGGATATTGGCCAGTGGTTGTAACCACGCTGATGCTATCGTGTAGCAGGGAGAGTGGTGAGGGGAACGAGATTATGATGTGTGAGACCATGTCACTCCAGTCCCAGTCTAACGACATCACCGACTGCAACTTACCGTCAGGTAAGATACGTTTGAGTATTCGCCCGAATATCTTTATTCAGCGTGTCCCATAAGTTGTTCGCCCCCCCCCCCCCCCTGAAATCGTCTAAATGTGTGTAAACAAAATCATTTTCTTTTGAACCGAGCATATTTTTTTGCAACCAAAAATTGTCAAATAGTGGATGATGGTGAACTCTAAATTGTGGCACATGAAAGAATAAGAGACTGAAATCTTCTTCACTGATCAAGTGGAAAATCATCTTAATCTGAGATTTGAAAGTGAAAAGCATGATTTTTCATGAAATAAACAAATTTTGGTCATTATTCCGCAAAAATTGAGTCGAATCAAGTAACGGAAAGCGTCACGTGAATCAGCTTTAAAAAAATCGCTTCCTTTCACTCAGTTTTTAAAAATGTATGTTCATTAGTTGAGATACATTTGCCACAAAGATTACCACAAGTTGACAGCATCTAAAAAATGCAATATTTTTATTTTTTCAAATAGAAACCTTATTTGTATAATAAATACATTATTGTTAGGCGTACCAATATAATAACAGTTGACAATGGCACTTGATGTGGGATAGGTGCCCTCTGGCACTCTCCACTGGCATTTAAAAATTATCCACTGGCATTTAAATTAACGCTTAAATCTACTCTAGAAACGTTCATTGTACGTAGCGACAGCATTGAGATCGTCATGGTAAGGAAAGACCCATAATGTTAATTGGCTAAAACTTGACTGAACAGCTTCCAGTTCATCTTATTCATTTCATATTTTATACTGATTCTCTCAGACTCCCTAATTAATTTTATTAAGACTGTAGTTCCTTTCAGACTCGATTTATTCTTTATATTTGTTGAATTTTCCGCATACTATGCAACATATGTAATTTAATTATTTTGTCAATAAACAAGTTTCAAATCTTATTCCTACTCCTTTCTCGTCTCAATCGATAGTTGAATTGTCCAAAGTATTAATAATCTATTAATATTATAATTGTGATTTCAAGTATTTAATCGGTATATGTACTGTTAGGTGGCTTTGAAGTTGACAAGCTGGCTTATCAAAAATTAAGAAGTATTCTGAATCAATCCTTTTAATAAAATACAGATTAGCTAAACAAATAGATAAGAATGATTTGTATATTTCAGTGGTGTGAATGTCCAAGTTGGCTGTTTCCCAATCGTCTCATAGAATGAAAGAGTAGGAACGCTCGTAGTTGACTCTCCTGGCTATGACGAGAGCTGTTACAGAAAATAGGAAAAATACCTCATTTTTTGTGGAACGCCAAAACATGTATGGAAATTTTGAATCGGTGAAGCAGATAGTTAGTCAGAAGGTTCAGGAGAAACATGAAAATGTAAGATGAAATTTACCAAAAGGTTTGCTTGCAAGAATGAGAAATTGTGTCGTTGCAGTCCGAACGTGCATTGCATACGAGCTAGCCTGAAAAAACTTGTAGAAATCTCGACTAGCTGCGATCCTGATCACACTGCCCAAAACAGAGGTTTACACGTGCAAAAGTCAAGCGAGCGGTCGGCAGAAATTCTTGGCTCGTACGCGTACATTTGGATGCAAACGCTCCCCATGATGCGCCCAATAACACGCGCGCCGATAGAAGAGTCGCTCTCTCCACAACCACCCGGTTTCGAACCAGATCATTGCGCCACCTTCCCCTACTGACCTTCCCGTATCCCAAGAAAAGTCCCTTCAAGTAACTTTTTAAGCTTCATCAGGGTTAGTAGCTCAAGTACCCCAGGCAAATCCACTACTAATCCCCGACTTCAAAGAGGCCGACCTGGACACTACCATGGGCTTCATTAGACAAGCTGCCAACATCAGTGAATGAATGCGAACAATGTAAATAGCGTACGAATGGCTTTAGAATATCCCCCTTAGTTTTAAGTTAGCATTAAATTACAAATTAAGACGTTAGGTTTTTTATGTAATTTTCCTCCACACCATATTACGTATAACATTTTTCAAACTTCCGATTTATTAAATAAGACATTCTTAAGATTACCCATTAGAAGCCTATATTGGCTGGTATTGTTATCAATTAAACTTATTACTTATGTACTGTACTATATTTCTGTGAATAAAAAATGTCAAATTTCGTATTTAGATGAAGTAGCTCAGATGGTAGAGCGCTCGCTTAGCATGCGAGAGGTACCGGGATCAATACCGGCGCCTCCATAGATTTTTGATCGGATCTTATAATTTATTGAAGACGGATAAACCTACTACAAACGTGATAAAAATAATAGTTTTGCTCACCTATCTATACTGATGGCAACGAGGTTGAAGATGGAGGACGTGCTGCATGTAACGTCCATAGCGATATAAAAATCGCACACGAACGCCGGCAGACTCCATGAGCCATTCACCTGTAAATAACCACGCATTCAACTTAGAGTTAAATAATGTATTGTTATAGGACTGTTAGGTTTGGAAATTTCATCAATGATTTATTTTGCACGAATAATTTACATCTACCAAAACTCTAATTAAAATAAATTTGTTCTCTCAGTACACAATAAGCTCATGTTGCACAGGCTACTGCAAAAAAACCTGTCTGAATGGACGGTGCTCCACTGCCCACTGCTATGAAAAGACGCTTATGAAAAGCTGCTTAGCTGTGAGTCAGTTGAAATTTCTACCATTCAAATAAATTCGCAAAGAGCAAACCCGAAACCCTTTTTCATCAAATTCTAGTTCATTATAAACTTCCCTTTAACATGTTGAGTCTTCTTAGAAATATTAGTAGGCAATCTCCTTTTCTAATCATGAATTCTACCCACATACCCTTGGTGGATGGGCAAACGATCCACACTTCAGTACATACCTAGCTAGATACATCATGAATTAAATCGTTTAAAGTAACATTTAAACACGATTTTTATTTTACGTACCAAGTTGTGAAACAACATGAAGAAACATTTATGTTATTGAAAACAGTTTATTTGTAGAGGTTTTGGCAATGGAAATAGAATTATTTATCCTATGTAGTGTACTTGTAGGGATATGTAACTCTCTGGGATAAACAGATGGTTCTGCAAATTATCACCATCTCCTACTGCTAAGCGGGGAAGCTGCATCCTGGATTCAATTCCAGGGAGTGGCAAATTTTTGTTTTCCTTCAACTTCCTGGCGTATTCAAGTTCCGTATCAGTTCGTTGGTCCACACATTTATTTATGTGTTTATAATTTGTACGGCATGTGGCCAGTTATAGATAGATCGTTGATGTAACAAATATAACATAATAAAAGTAAAGGCATAGAAAACAATGTAGTTACAGTTAGTTACATATTCTTAGCTGAATGTATGAAGTTATATTGAGATATTGTACCAATCACTCCGTTGAATAATGATTATAATCCAGTTATTCGATCTGGATTTTCGCCTAGCAACGTGAAAAATCTGGAAAATGATTACCTGAATGACGGGAAGGAGCTAATGGAAGGGGTGATCATTGATACTTTTCCGCTCAGACAATGCTAAAATTATCATCTAATTCCATCTTATGTAACCAATTAATCACTTGATCTTGTTTTGGAATATATCTCAGGAATTATAAGGATTTCATGTGGATTACCAATCTGATTAAGCTTTGCCCGTGGTCAAGAAAGAAAGGAAGTATTTATTGCCATATGTGAAAATATAAAGATAAAGAAAATCCCCCTTCATTTCTGAGAAACTCAAATCAGGCAAAACACAGTTCGCCTGAAAAAACACGTATTGTGTCACTCAAACCTCATTTTCACAGTGAAATGCAATTGCTACAATTATTTAACTAGCCCATTGGAAAGCTGGCGTTTTGGAACAGTTAACAGGCGGTCTGCACTGTTCTGTTGTAAAAAACTAATATGATTAAAAAGAGTTTAAAAATTAGGGAATTTTAACATTTTGACAAAATTTACCTTTTGGACTCTTTTTTTGTGCCTTAATCCTGCTTTGAAAAATGTTTAGGTATCAAAAAGACAGAAAATTTAATATTTTTTCTAACGGTATCCTCAAAGCTGAATTTGGTGTGCAAATTAAAGAAGTTATGTGTAAATATAGTGTTACACATAAAAATTTATGATACCTTATAACAACTAGAAGTAAGAACCAACTCCGGGCTGGCCCACGCTGTTACATTACCCTACTTGGTCATCGGTGAATATTCAATTGAAGAATGTCACATGTGAAATGATGTAAATAACCAATCTATCTGTATGTCTATCTAGCTATCTTTGGCAATTTTACTGAAATAAGGACGAAAACACGAAATGTTAATGTCAAATAACTCGGAAACGAAGCCTCTAACGGAAAAACTCTAGGAGGCACTTTTGGTAGGAAATAGATTGTACAACACGTAGAAGAGAGGTCGGACACGACTCGCGTTACACCCTGCACACTGCACACTCAATAAACGGTTGACAAGTACTCGCAATACTCGTAAAATGAGTTGTTCGTGTCGATATAATATAATAAAATGAAATAACCGGTGAGGTAACAGCGTAATTTGTTGTCGGTGTGGCAGGAAGGTTAGTTCCCGCCCCGTGTATGGGAACGGTAGGTGGCCTCAGATAGCGGAGCGACCTTTTTCCGCGGGTTAAATGAAAAAAAAAATCGTTCGGTCGAGGAAAAGCCTGGGAAGGCCCGATAAGATGGTTATCTACTCGGGAAAACCCTCCCGCAACCTCTTGAGCCTCGTGTGAATACAACTTTTCCCTTTCCACCGCCCCTGTGGTCCTCCGTGGGGTCGCAACAAAAGCGAGCAACTCTCCCACTGAATCCAGCTCGCCCTTCGGGAACATCTGGACGGACCGTCTGGATTGGGGGATTGGGATTTCCGCCTCCGAGAGTCTCTTGGTGATCTCTTCAAGTTTGACGCGACCCCGTGTTCGGGCCTCTCATCCTATTTTCGTGAATGCCTTTTCGATTGACGGCACTCGACAGAAGATTAAGTGAAAACTTCTACGAAACCCTTCCACCGTAATACGACCGGCTGGATATATTTTTACACTCGCCCCGCTTTGAATTTCAGTCAAGTTGTAAGTTCTGTGCTGTTCTAAGCTGAGCTTCATTACTCTCGGTAGAAGTTGACTAACTCACAGCTAAAGTTTGAAATAATGAAGTAAGCTATCGCTTGAGGTTTCCCTTAAGTTCTTACAAGCTTCATGATTTTGGGTGTATGCAATGTTTGAAGAAAGTTCACCTGGCTTTTTAACGAGTCCCGACTGCCTATATTTATTGATCCTATCCTAGTTGAACTCACACATCCGTTTCAGAACCGCAAAACGCGTCTTGACACGATGTTGTGTGTTAAACGCTAAAGTTTTAAATAATTTAACAAAAAATAGAGCCATGGTAAACAAAATTTGCTCATATTGACTGCAACATTATAGCTGTTTAAATATCGTTCATATGGACACAATATCGTTTTCATTCTTTCAAGATAAGCATCTTTGAGTGGGATTTAACAAACTCGTAATGAATTAAGATACTTAGGATAATAAAAGAATCGATTAAATGATAAGTGAAAGATAAAGAAGTTTTGTATTAGTAAATCGAGGTTTGATCGATTAGACTGATTACGTAAAACCACGAACAAAGTTCTTTGAGAATCAGATTATGATATGTAAGAACATTTTAGTACTTATGGAAATTAATCATGTCATAGTATCTGCATCAATGATTTACTGCTCCTCAATGTATCATACAAATTAAAACAAATACTTATCCAACAACTATGGGATGAAGTTAATCGTACGGTTGTTCATCCTCGTAAAGGCAATGTTGTATTCGGGGAAGTTTTTGATGAGCCAAACATTAATGTGAACAGATAGTGAATGGCAAATGGTTCAGTATCATGTGAACATTTGTACGATTCCGCTTTCTAGAGGCTGATAAAATAAATACTTTTCAGCTTACTGAAATCAATTATTCAAATATTTACTCTTAGCAATATTTTCAGCGCGACGCTTTCTTGTTTGAATTAGTGTTATCGGGTGATATTGAAACGGCGCGCCGCGTCGGTGGGCTTTTTTCACAACCTCGAGGTTCGAAGCACGGGGAGATTTATTCCCGTGAATCCCGAGTCAAAAATTTTTTACCGCGGTAAAAAATCTTCGGCTGGAGAGAGTGGAAAAGAGGGCCTAATTATTCAGCAGACGAAGTGGACAGTCTCGCCCATTTCCGGTGTCGTTGATGGACGGCGTTCGGACAACTTTTCAACGCTCTTTTCGAGTCGTCAAGCCGTCTTTTTGCACACTTCATACTTGCTTTTATAGGTAAAAACTGGGTGAAATCAGGGAGATATCTCACGGTGAATGGAAGAAACAGGATGGACTTTACTCTTCGTCAATGCCCTATGTAAGCTTAAAGCATCGCCCACTTTGCTTAGGTTGAAGGCAGGGTCGTGCACAACACATATGGCCAACTGTTCTGCGTTCTTTTCAGTCATCATGTCGTGATTATGTATACTTCTATCTTGCTTCTACAAGCAAGGGGAATGACTGGATATTGTGTGGATTCTTGTCAGAACAAAATCCTGAGAAGCATAGTGGTATATGCGAAATGATGGCATTCATCGTGACCTAAGACTGGAAACAGTCAACGAAATCATCATGAAATACGCCCAGAAGCACGAAAAACGCCTCCATCAGCACAAGAACCCGGAGATGCTCAACGTTCTGGATAACGAAGGAGAACTGCGGCACCTCAAGCGTAACAAGCCACTGGACCTGATTGTGCAGTGCAAGTTATAGTGAAGTGTGTTCCAGTTAACAGTGTGTTACTCTGAAGGGTTGATTTTTTGAAATCTCGCCCTGTACATCGTGTCCATTTATGAGATAATATATTGCTAGATGTATCCTACAATCAGTTGCAATAAATAAAATCACGAAAAAACTAATAAACTTGATTTGATTCGATATTGTTTTATGTTTGAAAAGATTTGATTACATTTTCACTTTTATTTTTCTATTTTTTTTTTATAAAGGTGAAACTGGAGGCATGGTCGGCTATATTGGAGTACATTCGGTATACTTCAAATAAAGGGCTTGTAGTAACGTACATTTGTATAGTCCATGTAGCAGTGAGGGCGTTGAGCTAACTCGAAGCTCCACCCATTTTGCTGTAGATGACAACAAGAGTCGGCAATGACTGGGCGGGGATCCTCCGCTGGACACCCGTGATGAAAAGCACAAATCGGATGTTACACAAGTGGGCTTGATTGGGAGCAAGCAGGATAGATCCGACGTTGACCGGCAGTTAGATCGTCACAGTTCCCTAGCGATACAAATATGTGTTGTTGTACATGTGTTTGATACAAGAATATTATACAGTGCTAGGCATTCTGGGTAATGAGGGTCGTTTAAATCTATGTGTAGAATTCCCCGATTTTCGAAATTCTTGCAATTTTTGAAAAGGTACTTTATACGAGTATAACTGCTACGGAGGATATATAATAAGTACGGCGCATTGCGTGAGAGCACGCCGAAATCACTGTAATTCATTACCCACTGAAATAATGATCATCAATCAATAATGATTCATGAGTTTAGGCTCATGACTAAGTCTTAGTGCTTATTAAAAACCATTATCTTGGCATTGCAGTAATAGGAGATATTTCCATGCTTCCAAATTCTGCTGTATAATTCCGCGGAAAGCATGATTGTGCCCCTACCTCATTTGAACGGATTCTCAACAGTTTATTTCCATCTTCTTCCCTATGGAAGTCGCAGTATTCCGATGAAAATTGCATCATTTGACTTTCAAAAGATGGTTGGCAATGTGGGGAGCGTAGCGATTCGACTGGATAATGTGCCAATCAGCAAGGAATTCGCATTCTTATTCGCGCTCACTCGGAATCTTGCGGAAGGTTCGTTGAGTGTATACGATAAGGGTGTTCTCGGAATCTCGTTTACTACGCTGTTTTTCGGAACAAGCTCGTAAAGATGGATTGAGATGGAGAAATAAATGAAAAGAAGGTCATTCCGTTTCTGACTATCGATTATCACAATTTTAGTCCCAACTCAGTTCTATTGGCACACGCTGGTACTCTACCTTTAAGATGTGATTTCAATTTATCTCCTCCTTCTTTGTTGTTCGTACCTCATATGTTACAGAGTTCCAGTAATGTTAAAATTCAGCAGGTGATGGAAGTTGCACTTGAACGTAGGAAAACAGTTCAGGCATACATACATACAATTACATTCCGAAACTGTACCAAGTTTCAGTACGACTTTGATGCAATTTTTCAGGTAGTTTCGTATAAATTACATAACATCAAATGTAATATTGAAGCTTGGGCACATGAACCAAACTTTTCCAAAACACTGTTTTCTGTTTTCTTGCTCAAATCAGGGTACTAGCCTTAGGATTTTGTCGTGTTGGAATTAGCCTTGGATTAAAGGAAGAAAATGCACATGCTCAATCGTCCCACTGTAGGCATGTATAGACAAAATTGATTAATTTTCTAATTTGCATTCTATCATTTTGGCTCGTGAATTGTAGTTAATTCTAAACCTCCATATTAAGAAACGGAAATGTGCTACAATACAAACATCTCACAGACATTTCATAAAATGTTGATTATTGTAACATGTTATTACAATTACCA
This sequence comes from Creontiades dilutus, assembly GCA_031894815.1. Taxonomy (NCBI): domain Eukaryota; kingdom Metazoa; phylum Arthropoda; class Insecta; order Hemiptera; family Miridae; genus Creontiades; species Creontiades dilutus. The sequence goes on along the minus strand of JAVIWC010001866.1, from coordinate 1,325,675 downwards.
AAGTAAAAAGTCAAGGAAAATGAAAGGGAGTTGAGGAGCTAAAAAATTGAAATTTGATAAGTATTAGTTTACGACCGTATTTACTAAAAGGCAGATATTTCAGACAAAGTTTAAAGAAGGGATTTGTTCACTTAACAAAATTGTTGAATTCAAGTTTTTAATACGAGTAAATATATTTAGAAATAGCATATTTTTGTGCGATCAGCTATCAGTGAAATACGGAATTTTCGCCAGACGACCTATACTGTCAGAGATAGATCAGCTTTTAGGTAAGAGATGGATTATTCATAGGACATTGTCGTGAGGCGCAATGTATGTAGATTGGGAAGTTGACTAGGGTCGACCGGCCCCAACCCGTTAGAAAAGCGTCCGGCTCTAATGGCCCGTGTTCTGCAAGCCTTTATAGATGTGCAAAAGCCACTTCTTCCGCGAGAGGGGGCTCGCTAATGCGTCTTGTAAAGGTAAAGGGCACATTAGTGAAGTGATTCCCTTCAATTGAGCGACAAACTTTTCCCTAAAACCCATGGACAGAAAAAGGCCCCCTATCTCGTTCCTGTAAGGGCAGAGGCCTACATAAGTGATGCCGAACCTGCGAAACTCCGGCCCTTTTCGCTTCCGACGGGACGGCGGGTGGATGCCCTTTGCTGACTTTGAAAAGGTCAACTCGGGATAACAGGTGCCGGGACGCTCTATTCTCGTCATCGCGGCCCTTTGGTAAGCCCCAGTCAGCAACTTGTGGGAAATCCCTGGAGGGCTGAAACTGCTCGTTCTAGGTACCATTTCGATGGTCTGCGATACTTGGGAAAAGTTACCACCAAACCCTTTCGGGCAGTTACAACCTGAACCAAGATAGTCTTACTCATAACTGACAAAATACGAGCAAAGAACAATTTATTGTAACTTACACTTTGAATGGATGAACTGCAATACACTGAACAAAAACTATGAACATATTATAGAGCTTCATGATTAATACTTGGAACTTCAAGTTTAATAGCTACCTATTAAACACCGCGTTTTTTTTTAAATCAGAAGGTGATCGCTTAAATAAACGGCGTGTGGTAGAACCAATGTAATGTGGAGGGTCCATGGTTTTAACCAGGAATGTATTACTCAAGTTTATGAACGATTAGAGTGTAGGAGGGAGATTAGAGGAAGGAATTGATGACTCTACAAGCTCCTAAAAAGTATCGATCCAATGTGACCTATCGAAAACGTTGTTTTCTTTGGGGGGGGGGGGGATGAACAATTTTTGTTTAATCGACATTTTGTGAGAGAGCTGGATGGTTCTCCATTCCCGGCCTAGAATATGCTACCCATTAGTAGCTTTACCCTCTGGTATATTCCGTATCGCCTCATCAGTTGAAAGGAACAAATAGTCTACCACATCTCTTCCTTCTTACAGCGTCCACCGGCTATTTATATTACGCGAATGACCAGTTCAGAATAACTTTACTTTCTCCAGAGTCCATCAATCGCTGTACTAGTTCTTACGCCCGCCAAACAGTTTTCTTCCAAATGAATCGCAGACCACGGGTTGGAATGTTGTGTTCTATTGACAGTGTTCTACAATCAATACTACCCTCTCTTATGTGCAAACTAGAATCCATCACGGTTCATTAAGCAAATTTTCTATTGTAAGGGTATCATCTAGGACCATACCCACATAATCACTTTAATTTTCGTCAAAATTGAACGACAAGTGCAGCAAATGAACTCACAGCAGGAAATGTAATAAGTTCTAGTTTCAAAACAATATCGTATGATCTAATTTTGGTAAACATACTGATGTTGCATTGTTTTGAGATGTGTGCTATTTGTGTGCATAGAAATTGTAAACTAGGAATTTCATGGTAAAAAAAACTTGTTTTTCTCAGATGTTTAAACGTCCCTCTGAAGCTCGTCGGTGAGAGAAACCTGTACAATTGATCCAGAGGCTTGCGGGAGGACGAAAACATGTGAAAATAAATAAAAGAATACAAATCCGTTTCAGGCCAAGACCGAATCCATAAAAAAAATACAGGTATGTACGTGTGTTTGCGACAGATTTTTCCGACGCCGCTCGCTTGCAATTCTCAACCGCCCCTTGTTCGATCTCAATTTTAGTGTAGTTTCGAGGAAATATTAGGAAATATCGTCTTTGTTGAATGGAGGGGGTTATAGTTAATCCTTTCAACCGCTGCTCGAGCGATAATTCTTGACCAATTAATACCTTTATTTTCTGGTTAAGTTAAGATTTTGTTTTAGTTATCACAAAATATGTCAGCACATTCTATTTTCATTAGGAATTGGGGTGAATGGAGAGGGTAGTAATGGTTAATCGTTATATCTTCAATATTTTTATCTGCTTTTCGTCCCTCTGTTGTTCAATTACGAATTCGGTCATCCCGAAAATATTTATAAGTGTCTGCAAGTGTGGTCGAGCGTCGCCCGTTTGCGGAAACGAGATGCCCAGGGATGGTATAAGGACGCCCGTTTGCAGAATACGTTTTCGGAAATGTCTCTTGCCCTCTTCTTGATTGTTCAGGTTCCTGTTTTTTGCTTCCACTCTTCTGTAGCTTCGGGTGAGGCGTCCGTCCTCAGTGTTACTTATTTCTTGAGTGATACGGCAATAAAGCAATGGATATTGAAATCAGTAGTGTTACGACGACTAAGCGTGGAAACGTGGCTATTATGGTGAATAATTTTCGGCTTTCAAAGCATCGCATAATGAATGACGGGACGGTTTCGTTCACGTGTACGAATAAACATTGTAACTATTCGGTGGTAAAAGCTGCAAAGAATGAGAAACAATGCCACTAAGCCCCAAGTGAAAGAATCTAGGAAACGGAATATCTCTACTGAAAGAAGTGGTGGAAGGAAGGAGAAAGTGGAAAAATAATAGAACGTCTGAAAACAAAACTGTACTCAACAGATATACTAACAAACTTAAATATCTAATTAGAACCATGGAAAATGAATCAGTTGAACATTTTCTGAGTAATCTGACTGCAGAGAAAGATACGGAGTATTCTCTCTTTAAGGTAACGAAAAACATTTAAAGACCCAAAGTTATCTCACCCCCAATTAAAAGGGATGATGGGACATGGCCCAGAAGTAATGTAGAGAAAGCACACCTCTTTGCAAAGCACCTCTTCCAAACTTTTCAACCCTTACCAAACGAAAATACAACTCGGACAGAAAAAACGGACGAACTCGAAATACTGCCAGTTACACTGAAATAACTTAAAGGTGAAATTAAAAGCAACAGTAATGATAAAAAGACTCTCGATTACGACCTGGTATCAATTGACATCACCTGATATGAATTGCTTCACATAATCAATGCTATTTTTAGGCTGAAACATGTACCATCCCAACGGAAGGTTGCGGAAGTCATCATGATTTCCAAACCAGGAAAGTCGCTAAACGAGAAGACGGGGTACCGGCCAATATCCCTCCTCCCTGTTATGTCGAAACTGTTCGAAAAGCTGCTTCTTAAACGACTTAAACCACTAATAGAAGATAGAAATTTTATCCCAAATCACCAATTTGGATTCAGAAAACGGCACTCCACTATAGATCATGTCCATCGAATCACTAATATAATTGAAAAGGCTCTAGAAGGTAAAAAAATATGTACCAGTATCTTCTTGGATGTGGCTCAAACCTTTGACAAGGTTCGGCATGAGGGACTGGAGTAAAACTACATGGGGATCTCCCAAGACAGTTCTACTTACTACTGAAGTCGTACCTTGAAAATAGACATTTCAGGGTGAAGCAAGATGACCAATACTCCGGCTTGAAGCCCATAAAAGCAGGGGTCCCGCAGGGAAGTGTCTTAGGGCCAGTACACACGGGACTTACCCCAACAAGAAAGCACAACTGTTGCCACCTTTGCAGATGACACGGCTATCCTCTCTGTTGGAGATGATATAAAAGCTGCAACACGCAAACTACAGACGTCTACTACTGAGGTTTCTAAGTGGACCAAGATGTGGAGAATGAAGCTGAACGAGTCAAAATCAGCCCACATCAACTTCACTAACCGTCCCAATCTTGGATGTTGAGATCAATTCGAATAAAATACCGCAAATTGAAGCAGTTAAATACTTGGGTTTTACACTTGACTCCAAATTAAACTGGAATAGACACATAGAAAAGAAGAAAGAAGAACTTAAAATCAAGTACAGAAGGATGTATTGGCTAATGGGAAGGAATTTCCATCTCTCTCTTCACAACAAACTGCTTGTATATAAGCAGATCTTTCGCCCTATTTGGACCGGGGATACAGCTCTTGGGGTGCAAGAAAATCCAAAACTTTCAGAATAAAATACTGAGAAGTATAGTTGGAGCCCCTTGGTACATGCAAAACGATGATATTCATCGAGATTGAGGATTGAGACAGTCTATGAAATTATTACAAAATACGCAAGGAAGCATGAACATCGCCCCCACAAACATGAGAACCCGGAGATGCTCTACGTTTTGGACAACGAAGGTGAAATCCGACGTATCAAGCGAAACAAACCACTGGATTTAGTTGTGCTGCGTGAATAGAAGTGCAATCGCACTCAGTGCTATTTAATTGAGCTATATAATAAAGGGATAGGTTGTGCTGTGGTGCTCTTGGGGTGCACTAATATTGATATGTAAAATTGCTAGGTGAAATGTATTAGATTTTTCAGTTGCAATTGATAAGTCACGGAAAAAAAATCGGTGGTAAAGGACAAAGAATTCAAGACTATCCTGTTGGAGAAAAACACTAACAATCACGAGCCTGCCTACAGAGCACTCTGAAAAGGAAAATTACGAAGGATTAAATTCAAAACCTTATCAATTTGTTAGGAGAAAGCTGAAAATAGAAGGAACTATGCCTGTACAAACTGAAAGAAGAACCAAGAATTAGTGAAATGAGCATAGATTTTGAGCTCGACGCTCACAATGCCGTGAAGGCTGAATTCCCAAAAACTGAAATACATGGATGCAATTTCCATTTACACCAAGCGTTGTTTTAAGTTACCCGGAAAGATAAAAGACTCCTACATCACTAGCGGCGCCAAACTAAAGTGGGGAAGTGGATAAAGGTATTTTACGGGTTGAGCTACGTTCCACATGACATGATTTATAACGCATTCACGACCATAATGCTTCAGGCTCCCAACGAAGGCATGTCTTTCAGTTATTATGTGCTGACTAATTATATAGAAGAAAGATGTTCCTTTCCACCACGTATGTTGGCTGCACCCCCTTAAAATTGGTTGTTCCAGAACCACAAATAGTGCTGAAAGTTTTCACGCCGACTTTAATCGCCAAGTTTATACCACCCACCCGAACATGAACCACATCATAATTATCCTTGAAGAAGTACAAGTTGAAACAAATTTGAAAATTCAATCTATTAATAGAGGTTGATTACATCCCATTTGATTTACAAACAAGAGTCGAGTTTCTTGTCAACAGCTACAACGAATTTTTAGAACATCGCGACTTCTTTCTCTATTCAACAAAAATCAATCAAACACCATGGCTGATGATGACACCAACAGAGAAGAATAATAATTTGCACTGACTGATGCAAGATGAGTGATGTAAATCACGAAGATAATTTAAGGTGAGTGCTCTACCCTTCTCGCATACGGTTTTCTTTGGATAACAGCAGTTTCCGCAAACGTGCCCTCTGAGCTATTTTTCTTTCCGCAAACAGGTCGCCAAATTTCCGCAAAGAGGTCGTACATTCGGGTAGATTTCCGCGAATGCCTCCTACACAATCGAAAAGGGTGATGATATCCAAAAAACACATGATATCAAGCACATCATAAACTTGAAGGTTAAAATTGAGCCGGAAACTACAAAGGCTGCGCGATGAAAGGGATAAGCCGGCTAGAAAAGAAAAACCAATTGCATCTTGTCGGAGGGAGAGCATAGCGAGTTCAAATTATATATTATCAAAAAAATCTGATTACTAATTGATGAAGATTTCATTTCTATAGACATTTCGACCTGTGACCAATGGAAAACACTGGAGGCCTTCCATTTCTTGACCTGCACATTACATAGAAATTTCATCGGAAGTAGATGACAGTTGAAACCAGAAATCAGGTCTCAACTTACAAGTAATAAATGGAAAAGTTTGAATGGCAAAAACTTTCAATGTATTTGGTTGTGAAATGGTTCTGAAGAATCAATTTAGAGTTGATAAGACTCCTGAAAGAAAGGAGGCACTTTTCGTGTCAGGGACCAATTATACACACTTCAGAAAAAGCTGAATGAAATAATAACGAACACCCAATTTTAGAACGAGCCCTAAATATCCAAGTTTTATATAAGAATCGGAAAATCTGGATGAATGCGATTCCCGGAAAAAACCCATGCTGTGTACAAAGATTTCATTTTCATAGATGTACGAGCAATGAAACTCATAGCAGACCATCTACAACTAATCGGGCACGGTTCCTAAAAATGCCATCCAAAACAGATGAAACCTGTAGAAATGAATGTTTGAAATACAAAATAGAATTTAGGTTTTGGAGAATAATATCAAATCCCAAAGGGGAAAACAGAGCCCCCGCTGAATACAATTTGTGCTCGCGAGCTCACACATACACACAGCCACGTCACCCAAGTGTTCAGAATGTTTGAAATACAAAATGAGAATAGAGAATTAGGTTTTGGAGAATAATATCGAAATCCCAAAAGTGAAAACAGAGCCCCCGCTGAATACAATTATGCTCCATGTTTTGAGGCCGGGGCCAGCAAGGGGCTAGACCAACCCCTCCTTCAAGACCTGACGGTCCTGCGGGTCAGGTATAACCACAGCGCCGTCCTAATCGCTATAATAGTTGGGGTTGCGGCGTCCTAATCACAGGTTGACTTGGAAACAATAATTTTTTCCAAGTCAACCTGTGGGAAGCGAAGCATTGGTTCCCCTCTTGGGAAAGGAAACTACTTTTCGCGCAAATCGAAATTTCCAATTATTTTTATTGCCGGTTTCAGACCATCTTGCACAGTTCTAGTTTCCTTCAAGTCCGTGTGTTTGAACATAAATAATCGATTTAAATAATATTTCTGTGAAGAATATGTTGACAATTCTATCTTTAAATTTTCTGAGCCATTGCCGGAATATTTTTTGACGATAGTCCGACAATTAGCTATTGAAGTAGGTAATCTTACATCAATGCACATACAAGATTTATTGAGCTTTTCTACTATTTCACAAACTTTGGGATGCAACACGAGTGAAGTGGGTTCCTTCTCTTCACCTAAATTCGTAGTAATCTCCCCTCAAGCCGTAACATTTAGTTGAAGATTAAAAAAAAAAGCCAGCGGCAAGAATGAAAAAGCATTTAGCGATGGCTGATGGTTGACTAATGAAACGTTGAAGGCATAAATTGCCGAGGATGGGCCTTTCCAGTTTCCCTTCACGCCTCACCCTCCGAACGATCCTCCATCAACTATCTCGGCCCACAAGCCTGGACGGTTGGGTCATCGGAGGCCTCAATCAGAATCTCAATTGAATCAGTGTAAATTACAATGAAGCCAACTGTCCTCAGCCTGTCATGTTTCCAACTTGTATTTAGCCCTTCTACGTTCCCTTTGCAACCCCCTAATATCGGGATTTTTCCCTTCGTTTTCTCGTCAACCTTATCAGCGAAGTTAACTCGTTAGAACCCTCTTGAATTACTCTTCTCCGTTTCTGCTTCACTAACGATACTTAATAACGTCGTTTTACTTTTCAAAGTATCTCTTTCAGCCCCAAAAATGATTGCTTACTTATATTATTACTGAGAAAAAAATACGGCTGCTTTACGTCAAGTCTTCTCTTCCTATTTACCCCCTTTTGCGCTCGGTTTGGGATTCGAGAATTGGAAACTGGCCAACTGGTTTTTTTTTTTTTTTTTTCAAACTCACTGCCAACTCCCGTTGAGACCTGACGCTTAACAACCCTAAATAAACTTCACATTGAGTCAACTGATTCGCAAGAGGGTGAGAAATGGAGTAACTAACTTTAGATAGCCAAGATACGATTTAAAAACATCTAAATACTTTGGAAGACTCTCGCTAACAACTGACCGTTAATCTCAAGGCCCATTTTGAACATTCACCATAAAAATCGTTTACGAGTGATTGGAGAAAAGGGTTTGCACCTGTTCGATACCTAATACAGTGCAAACAAAGTCGATAGTTACTTTGTTGACCATCCGTGTGAGGCAGCTAGCTTACGATTGGCACTAACTCCAGCCTGTTTGCTTAAGCCCCAAAATAATCTCCAGATCAGTGGAACTATAGCGACTGAAGACCACCATTTCAAAGTGAGTGCTGTTTCCCTACCAAATAGTAGGTATCTAGTGTGCAAGAATACATAATAGTTAACCAAAGTTGTTCCATTTCATTCCTAGGGACATGTTGAATGTGTGGATTGAATATCGTTAGATTCAGGATATATCAGAATTTCGTGAAAACGGACGGTATCATTAGACGTTTCCGTTCCATGAAGAGTTTTTACATGAGAGACTCAACCTCAAAATTTAAAATTTGCGAGTCTAATTAGGAAATACTGGTATGACGATACTTTCGAACATGGACATCGATTTAAGAAAGGCCATAAATGATCTCTCCGAAGAGGGTCTCAATGATTGCTACCCAATTTTTTTTTTAATTGAATTTGAAAAACAGAATTGAATTGACATGATGATTTTGGCAACTGTACAAGCAACCGTCAAGAATTGATAAGAAACCTAAGATGAGATACCGTTGCTGAAGAGGAAGAAACATCACTGTTGCTAAGTATAATCCATCTTTTCGTAATAAATTGCAAACAGAAGAAGAGCTTTTTATCAGTAAACATTCAGTTCCGTTCCTTTTCATATCTAACACTTACTTTACTCTTTGTTTAAAAACAATAGTTTAGTGATCACATGGGGGTTATAAGTGATCACTACACACTTGAAAGCAGTTTAGTTGAATTAATGACCATTAGGGTGCATCGGTTTATTGGTCAGGAATACTGTCTTATCTTGTAAATGGAGCTGACTTTCCAGCTAAATATTCAGGATTTCGCCAGAACCCTGTTTAGTTTCTCGTAAGTTAAAAACACAGAATCTAAATTTGGTAAAAATGAAATGAACCCGGATCCAAGGGCAACGCTTTTTTTATTGACGAGTTCATGATTCTATATTAATATTTTGAGAAATAAAGAATGTGAAGTGTAACTTTCCTTATGTTCACTACTCAAGATATGAAATTCTTTGAAAGCTCTGTGTTCTTTGTAGTGATAAAGAGACGCTTTGTTCTATTGTTCATTTCTCTACGTCCTGGAGATTTGATTACCTAGATCACAAGCAAATTACTGGAAAGGTTTAAGATTACCATGCTCCACCTCTGGGAATCCATGTCTATTTTCCTACCAATATAGATCCTAAAGTCAATGATATTAGTTTAGTGAGTTCTGTTCTGGGAGCACTTGTCCCTCCTTTACATTTTTATTAACACCCATATTTGCTTAGGCCCGGACGGGAGGCCCTGAACAAACACGCTGTTGTACGCTTTTGTCGAGTTATTTGATGGTTTTAACATTCAAGTGTTGCTTCTCATGGGATCTCCCTTTTGCTTTTGGGATGAATGGTGCAGGGTTTTATTCATTTAGGGGATTGTGTAATGGGGGGCAGTTCGTCGAACGTGCCCAATCTCTCCACCTTCAAACTTAATGTGCGGTTTCAGCTGCCACGATCGGCTCAATCCATTGTAAAAATCCAAGATACTTGCGACTGCAGCGCTTGCCGTTAGTTACAACATGAGTCATTATGAAAGTTGTTCAACATTAACCTGAGGTTGGAAAAGGAGTTGACCGCTACAACACCATTTCTAAGTTGCTTTGTAAGGAAAAAACTATTTTTATCGTAGGTATTAAAAATAATTAATTTTCCTTCATGCAGTTGTTTATAACTAAATTTAGTGACCCATTCTAAAGACTGTTTTTGAAATTAACAGCTTAAAGACTCGTTAATTGCTTCCCATTTGAAAAAAAAAAAAAAAATGATTACTGAACCAACCATCCACAAACTACCTAATAGAATTGTTGGTGTTAATGCAAATTATCATAACGTTAATATTATTTCATAACGTTCAAGAAATATATGTGTATGCTATTTAGTACATTTATTAATGTGTATATTATTGATATTTAGCAAGAAGATAAATGTGTATGTTATTGATATTTAGTAGGAAGATTGCTTTTGTTTTCTGGGAGTTTTCGGTATACATTTTATCAAATGGAAAGTAAGATGGGCCAGACATAGATGTCACAAGATCTTGTGATTGTTGTGAGTTGGTTTTGGTTTATTATACAATAATAAACCATTGTAATCGCTCTTGGAAAAAAAATTTTTTAACCCCCCCCCCCCCCCTGAAAATTTAATGGTTTACGTTTCAAAGGGTGTAGAATCCAAATCTGCAATAACAAATTTTCCGTCCGTCCGCCGTACGATTTCTCCCACACGGCTGAGGCAAAATATCTGAAATTTTCAGGAAAAATCAATATTGGTCCGACAACGCCCCAATTCTTTAGCCAGCACTCTCGCTTAATTTAAGGTGCTCTCCAAGGGTTGTCGAAGTTTTGTAAAATCTCTAAAAACCTCAAAAAAAGTCGAAGCGGCCTAAATTTGGACTCCTTTTGAAGTGATGTAGTAATGTGGATACTGGAGTAAACTATTAAAAGGTTTTGTAGCCGGGGTTGAAGCATTCTGATACGCATGAAACGCTGCAAATTCTTTAGCTGGGGTTTATCATTCAATTGGCTTGCGTTCATGATTTGAATTTCCACTAAGCTTTGGAGTGTGCGTGTTTCACAGTGATAGAGCGATCATTGAATTTCAGGAGGCACACAAATATGATCAACTGACCAATCCAAATAGGTATTTTGGTTGAGAACAGATTTACGTGCTCTACGCATATCTCCTGAAATTCAATAATCGCTCTATCACCTGTGAAACACGCACACTCCAAAGCTTAGTAGAAGTTCAAATCATGAACGCAAGCCAATTGAATAATAAACCCCAGTGGAAGAATTTGCAGCGTTTTTTCATTGTTTCATTATTTCATGTTAAATTTTATTGGACCTATTACGAGTATTATAAGGTCTGAGCTGTTTGTTTTTGCAGATAAGAATAATAAAATTATGTGACAACAAGTGTTATTGTTGGTGTGTTTTCGTGTCCAGAGATTTCAAATTTGATAATCAAATAGACTACGAGGGGAAAGGAGTTGAGTTTTTTGAAGTTATTTGATAATTGTTTTTTAAAACTAGTTATTTTAACTAATTGTCGATAAGTTACAGAGACTGAAAAAGGGGCATACTACCAACAAATGACAAAAAGGGAATGCAAACTACTGACTCCTTCGGTATATGACAGAAATTTAACAAGAACACAACTTGTATGTTTTTTCTCAATGTTCATGAAATATTAAAATAAGAAACAGTATTTTCGGTAGTACACTAGGAATTCTATTTGTGGGAGTTAACCATTTCCTCATTCATGAAGTTCTAGTCATACCTAATATCAGCCTAAGCTCTTAATATCAGTAAAGAATTTAAACCCATTTTAAAATAGACTACTTGGAAGTATTTTGGAGAAATCAAACGATAAACCTCTTTATGCTTCTTTTCATAATTTATCAAAGTTGAGGTGCAAATAAATTCATGATTCAGAAGTGGTGTTATCATTCACTAGATGTCGTGTTTGTGCTGTTTATACGCGCTCATACTCATTAGAGGGAATAGTTATCTTGCAATAATAGAGGAGGAGACACTATGTATTAATTACATTATTAAGTTGGTAATTGAAGAATCACTCTGAATTTCAAATTTAGTTAAATTCAAATTAAATTACCATTACGGATCATCCGACCCGTACATCAGAATGTGGAAGACAACATGAACAGGCCATCACACGAATCATAACAAAGGTTCATCACACAAAATTGAGGCCACCATATGTTGTAGATGAGGTTATTCAGAGGCACCAAATCTCGCCGTGGTTTTTGTAAAGTATCAAGCGGGAGAAGAAAAATAATAAATTTGAATGTAATATTTCGTTATTGTTTATTTAAAGTAATTTCTAAATGAGGAATGGACCAGGTTTTTTGTAATCAGCTTTCTCAGCAGTTTCCCAGATCAGCTCTAATACATTTCCTGAGCTCCATCAAACCAGTCAAGATATGGAGGAAAATCTTATTCTCTCGAAGGTAGCAGGTACAGGGCTCTACAGGTAATGATTTGAAGCAACGGTTTTTGGGTTTTATTATGGTAAAGTGATGCTTACTACATAGCTGAATCTTCATGTCAAAATTTAGCAGGCGATAGGTATATCGATTACATACGATTGGCCCATAAACATTCATCTATGTCTACAGTATTCATCTTATGAACTGGTATATTTACCGTACCAACAAAGAGAAGAACCTCAGGCAACATGTTGGCAATACCGATGCCACCCAAAAGCCTCTCAGTTGTCTTCACCAGTTTAACTTGCTGCAGCTAATTTGGTAGCTCTTTCCATTTTCACCTGAGGAAAATCGGTGGTTTTTGCAGGCTTCAATCAAATAGCTAATGAGTCTTACGAGGTAGCTGCTTGGTTTTCAATCGCACATAAAAACCAAGAGCATAGGGAGGCAGACCTTCGAGACCCTCTAAAACCGGTTTCGGCAGCTGTTCAGGTCCTCAGAATACATACAGGTCCTCACTCCAGAGGCATAGTGAAGGATCAATTCAGTGTAGTTGTAAACTTGTTGATAATGTCAGCGCACGTGGTAAAGAGGCATGCTCTTTACCCGCAAGAGGGAAGCCGGACTCGAACACTGGAATAACGAATGAGCAGGGACTAAAATTAGGGTTGGTTTTGTGAATCAAATGAACGCTAGGCGAGAGATGCTGATAAAGCCTGATTTCGCTTGCTAAGTCAATACGAAGGGTCTGAGAGCTTTCACCCCTTCCCACTTTTCCCTCGGCCACATTACCCCCTTACCGACGATACCCAACCCTCGAACTCACCCCAACGGACGATCCTTCAAAATACGACCGCAGCCCCCGGAGGGAATAGTCCTTGATTATACTCGTTATGGATCGACCATTTATCCCCGTTCCCTCATTGCCCGTCGCCACGTTTTTTTTAGCGCCATACTTTTTTTTATTTGCTTTTTTAAGGCCATGCTCTCCTTCCACCAACGCCATATTCTCTTTACGCCGCCATCAAGTGCCGCTTATCGTTTACCCGTCCGAGCGGTTTTGTCTCTCGAGTCCTCCGCTACGGATTACTCACTCAGAAAGCACTTACCTCGAATTATCACTTACTTCTTCGATGAGAGAGCAGTTAATTCACCGAATAATTTATTAACCAGGTTTTAATCTCTCTAATCACACTTGGAATGAAACAGTCGTATCAAACTGTTTACTATGGGAATTACTTGTGTCCCATCGGATCGGACATTCAGGCCTATTCCTTCTCGTAAATTGATGTGATTTGAAGTGATACGGAAAATGGTTGGCTGCGTTCGCAAAACTGCATAAAAGATGTCTACCAAGATGTTCGGGCAGTACAGTCCTCACTCATTGTCACATCAATACATATAGTTTGAAAACAAATTACGTCCAAATGGTTGAACGAATGTTCATCGAAATGGATAAATCAGCCCCGTTATGATCTACAAGGTCTGTCCAGAAAGTTCGTGTAGAAATGTGATAAAAATTGTATTAATCGGGTAATTCGAGTATGTCCCCCTCGGAGTACTTTTAATATGACACAATGCAATCCTGTCATCGCCGTTGCCCCTGTATGAAGGCTCCGTGAAAGTCCTCAGGTTGAAGACAACTCCTTCAAGTCTTCTGTACAGCGAAACTCAGCAATGCAACTATGTCGAGTTAGCTAGGGAAGAAGGGTTGTGGGGCAGGCTAAGTTGAAACGGAGTGGATGGAGATAACGACAGTTTGATGAGAACTAACGACATTCCAACAGGAGACCCGCCGCAACTCGTTCCACAACTTGTATGACTAAAATGAGATCTTACAAACCATGAAGCAATTAAAATTGGTACTACAGTTTCAAAGCAAGATAAACTAACCCACCTTAACGGCTATTTCCAAATTCATAGGCAATTTGCAGTTTAATGAAAACATCGCAGAAATCGGTAAAAATAACTTCTTCTATCGATATTGGAACTAATGCTTGTGATTCGTTCAGAGACTACGCGTTTCCGGCAAAATTATCCTGTGCTCATGCGTAACCGGGAATCCTCGAAAAACATTGCTTCCAGCCAGTCTATTCCCTCAACTAAATTGTCGGGAACCAATATTTGCTATTAGAGCATGTTAGCGTAGTAAAGTAGTTCGACTAACCCTTGAATTTGCTATTTTTGTCAAACCTTGTGGTTGTGTAAAATAGTATCTGAGTACTATTACCTTGTATATATCGTCAGTCCTCCCGATGACATTAAAAATTTTCTGTACAGGGAAATTATGTATACAAGGAAGCTATGAGCTACTCACGCTGACAATATTGTCTAGGCGACGTTCCCCTCCCAATCCCTTTACTCATCAAGTAAAGCATCGTATTTGTGATGCTGCGCTAATTATTAAGAAGAGCATATTAAGCCACAATACCGCAGAGTGGAAAATCGTTCAGTGTGATCAATTATACTGATGATTCGGAAGGAAACCCTCGAGAAATTGTTAGATGAGAACGGAAAAGTCTTGTTATTACATTGACCGAGCCCGATTTTGCAAGTTGGCCTTTCAACAAGTGCACACCATTTCTTGCTTTTAAGGTTGTTGTTAACGTCCAATAATATCGCCATGTGAAACATCGTCAATATTTAGGCAATGGAACAAAAAGGTTCACTGTGAACAAAGTGAACAAAGAATTAAGTAGTACGGCTGAAGACCCAATATTTGAAAACGAAGACAACCTGCTGTCAATCCAAAAAGAAAAACATTGCAGATTATCGCAGTAAGCCTTAATTACTTTTCTAACTAGCTAGAAAGTCATCTTGACATGAAGATTCAGCTGTCCAGTAAGCATCACTTTACCACGTAAACGAGAATTTTAACCGGACCAGCTACTTAATGTTCAGCATTCTTCCGCGTCTGAAAGCAGCTTTGCGTTTCCGGCCTTAACCTTGTAGTAGCTTTTGTATTTTATACCTTATGTTCTCGTTAATTATTAACGGTTGATCGTGAAGCTCTCATTCCATGTACAAATACTCGTACACAGATTTGATTTGGTTGCGGATGGGCCCCGATAATCAAATTTGAAGAAGATGTTGGATCTTTATTAGTTCTATTTCGGTTGATAAAAAAGTACATCATTATAAACAATGTACACGTTTATTCAGGATTTCTAATACCTAGTATAAGGTGAGGTGCGAGAACTCAATTAATAACTTTAGTAACTTTATTGGGGACTTTTGTAGAACGACAACGTAATTTTTATTTAACAGACGGCAGTTTGGATGTAGTTCTAAAAGAGAAAGTCGTTCGCTGGCAATCCTTTTAGCTCAGAAAACCGTTCTCAGGAATACCTGTTACTCCGAAAGTGTCAAGCTCCTAAGTACAGCCAACCGCTGTTGTGGAAGGTAAATGAGGTAAATACCAATACGATTAATTCGAGAGACGAGCATTAGTCAATTACGAGTAAAAGGACCCGGTGGTCAACCTGTTTGATTGAACGGACGTACAATAAAATAAAGCTGAGGCAAGTGGTGGTTGGAAAAGGAGGGGCTCAAGAACGCTCGCCCGCAGTCTGCTGATTGATTAAGACCTATCTCTCCGCTCCGCCCTGCAATAGCCTGCCCTCCTTTCCGTCGACTTTCTTTCAGATTAATCTCTTCCTAAAAGAGTTTGTTGGTCGCTGATAGACCTGGACTCTGTTCTTTCATTTAATTTTGCCTTGAAGAAGATATATATTCCTATATTTTTGTTTGTTTGTTTTCATAAAATTATTTATTTAAAGACCTCTATGTAAAAGGACATACTGGTATAGTTCAATAATGCGTAACAATCCCGCAGTTGCGGTGCGAGGGGCAGAGGGCTTGTATTTGACAAAATATGCTCTTCACGTAAAATTGATAGATTGATTGATTGATAAAATTCATGGGTCCCATAGGTCCAGAAGGTCTAAAATGTAGTTCACCACCCACGACTACCATGACCACGACCAACACCGACAATCGAGTCCTACTTTAATCTTGATACCCAACAATGACACTTCATAAGGATTTGATATTAAAAACTATTGACAACTCTAATTACACAGCAAGCTAATCCCATTCGGATTAAAAATATAATATATATCATGGTAAACAAAACATACTATGGTAAACCTAGTTTATGTGCCTATTTTATAGAAAATTGGAAGGTGATTCTGAGCTACCTCATGTTTCGATAAATTGCTTCCTATAACCTTTTTGCACCCCAGAACCTCGTTAGAAATATGTTTTAAGAATATTTTTGATGTCGATATCCCTCGAAAATCAAACGAAAAATGTAGGAGTAAATTGATCAGAAGGAAAAACAAAGTGTTTTACTAAAAAATGATATTATTTCATTTTGAAGTATTCCAAAAACGTAACATACTTTTAAGCGTTTTTTTTTTAAATTGAAGGTCAAAGTTGGTATTTACTTGAATGACTTGAGCAATCATTGTAAATCATCATCATCATGGTGTTACGAAGTTTTACGGAGACAAACCAATACGGAACGAACGTTATTCAAAGTGGACCAAGGATTATAGCTAACGCAAAAGAAGTTTTTGATTTTAGCGAACACTGTTTTTTTTTCAACTCTCAAAAGAGAAAACAGGGCTTCAGCTATCCTTATTTATCTCACCATACACGGATGTTAATATCGGAAGGTTAATCGTTTATAAAAACTGTCTCATAACCAGTGAAATTGATAAATCCCACATACCGTATTCATGTGTGTCCATCTATATCCATTTATCTTCAAAAATCTGTAAGCTTTATTTTAGGAATCCAGGTATTGTTGCTCGGATGCCGTGACATGTCGATCAATGAGTATTCATACTTCATAGATTATGAGATAGCATCAATATCCGAACCGCTAAAAACTGTCTGGATTTAAACAACAGTGAACAACCTGCCACAGGTATCTCCCTTCATAAATATCGTTTTGATAGATCGCCTGTCTCTCTCCTTTCGCAAAAAAAAAGAAAAATCAAAACAAAAAAAAGTCTTTATCGCACTCGTCGAGTCCTCCCTCCGGAGTCAGCACTCACCCAGTCAGCAAATCCTGACGATTTGTCAGCAACGGCTGACGGCTGACGGTCCGGACCCAGAACCTACAGGAAAAATCTTCTCCCCCTTCCAAAGTTATTTTTTTCCTCTCCGGCCCAGGTTTTGAATGATGACGCCATTACACCCGACCATCACAATAATTCTGCCCCGCCACCACTCCCCGTTCCCGCAGTCCAACCAGCCACCACTTTTTCCTTCTGACTTCCTCGTTTTTATAGTGAGCCATCTCAACATTTCACTCGTCTTCAATTTACTTCTTTTTTGTTCCTTCATTCAGGCCTGTCTCAATCAAAAGTTGACGGAGCACGAAGACATTCAGGGTTGCTGAATTATGAGTAACTAGGAAAAAAGCTGAGACTTGTGACACAGCGATCCTCTCAAATTTTGAGCTTGATAAATGTCACAGTCCGTTTTAAAGAAATTATTCGGTTATTAGTGGGTTATTTAAACTGGAAAGCAAAGTCATCATCATCAACTGAGAACCGATAAAATCCTAGTGTTCATTTTAACAGTGTAATCTCAAATTCTAGTGAAATTTCACAGAAATTTCGACACATTGAACCTTGACTTCTACCTACTTCCTATACATTTGCCACCTTCTGACTATCACAATACCTAAGAGACTATTGTATGTTTTTTTTTCTTTAAAATGTTTTATTCCTATAAATTTCAATAAAATTTAGAAATACCGAAAACATTTTACGTCTCTGAGCCGGAATTCGAATGTTGTACATTGTAAGACACTTAATAGAGTAGCTAGCAAACTGGTAATTTAGGGATATAGATTATGTTGACATTAACATCGGGGAAACACAAATTACTAAAATTAGTACAAAAATATCACAATGAACAGAAATATTACAATAAACTGAATTCCCTAGAGCTGGTATACCCAATATTCTTTGGTACATCCCTAGGTTTACAAAGCGGAAAGGTAAAATTTCGATCTGACATCCGTAGCTTAAAATATAAAGTCAATGTTTCATAACGGGTTTCATCAATATTTCTTGTAGACAGGTGGCTGATATTAGAACTCCTTGCTTCTTCCTTGCATTGTTTCTTACATATATTTGTTTTTTTCTGTTCCTACAGCATTGCTTGTTTGATGCAGGATAAAATTAGGTGAATCTGGATTCATGTTTAACTTCACATCATGTCTTTCTGCAAACTCATTTCAAGCATCCATAAATGAGAAATGTTATCAGCTTTCGTCAGTGAACCTTGCTCAGGGATTTCATAAAGTTGTCACAATATAATCCAAAACAAGTATGAAATAACAAATGAACATTGGCTCCACACTACTCTTCAGATGAATCATATAATCTAGGGACCATCCATTGGAAAGGAGAATAATTTTTTTAAATTAGAAATGTTGATAACATTTCCACTTCTTATGTTCTTTCCTCTCACACCAACGTTTGAACTGCATATCACAAATCAATCGGTTGACAGAATTGAAAACAGCATATTTTTCCTCCATAAGAATAAACTATTCTTTGAGATAGTCCTCCAGTATGAAGCTGGACCTACTATTATTTCCTATGAACGAATTAGTCGTCAGCTCTCCCCATCGAAATCAAATTTAACAGTTTCTGAGTTTTAAAGCACAAAAGAAGGTTACCACAAAGACAAAAAAAAAAAAAAACAAACAAGGAAACACAGAAAACTAATAATTCTGTTCTTACTCTCCCATACTCCCCTTCATTCCGTCCTCGATCTTCTGATATAGCACAAAAATTCCTCAACTCATCAATCAGTCCCCAAGAATCTTGAAGGAAAGGCCAGTTGAAAAAAATAAAACCATGATTTGCACGAAAATTGGGGTGAATTTTAACTTAAAAAAAAAATTAAAAGAAGTGACAATGCGACAGAAAAAAAATACATTGAACGAGAAAAATCAATAAAAACATTTAAAATAATTTCTGAATAATGGTCTGAAACCAAAAATCCAAATGGAAATTTCGATTTGCCTGAAAAGTTCCTTCCCCAGGAGGCGAACTAATGCTTCCTGCGGTAGACTTGGACATAATAGTAATCAGGACGGCGCGGTGGTTATACTTGACCCGCAGGACCGCCAGGTCTTGAAGGAGGGGTAGGTCTGGCCCCTTTTAGAACCGGACCTTCAAGCTTGGAAAATGGTACCTTTATTCAAGTGGGACAATGTTTTCACTTTCGGGATTTAGTTGTTATTCTCCAAAACCTTATTTTCCATTCCCATTTTGTATTTTTGGCATTCTGAACAAATTTCGTGACTGTGTGTATTTGTGATGCTTTCATCGTTTTTGAATGATATTTTTAGAGACTTCGGGATTGGTTGTAGATGTTCTCCTACAACTTTCATCACTCAGAGATCAAAATGTCTATAGAGATGAAATCTTTGTATACAGTACATGTTTTTTTTTCTTTCCCCTTGAAACCATGAAATTCGTGAACTACTCAATTTTTTTGAAACTGTACTGTCGTATGTACTATGCCAAAAAACTTCAAAAAAATCACAGAAGAAATCATCAAATTCCCGCTTGATTCATTTTAATACTGTAAATTACTAATTGAGTTTGGTTGGATTTCTCATTACATAAATGCTGCTTGAATGGAGTTTATAAATCACTTACGATATTCCATCTTAGGAGTAAAGGTGAACAAGATTTTGATTGGAACATTCCTACGCCGATATTTGTTTAGCCTCGACAGATCTCCATCAATATAGTTATCGTATGGGTTTTGTTTACAATGAATACCCAAGCATCCTCAAATGACTCCCACGTAGTTCAGAACCTAGACCCTGAAGGAAGAGAAGGGAAACCTGAAAAAAGTCTTGTAAATACAAGGTCCGTCCTTGAGCCGACGTTGTAAGTTGGCTGGGACCACTAAAAGCATTTACCCCCACTCCTTACCTCTCGCTACAGTTTGCTTCTGGCCCCCCTTTTCTCTCTCGCTGCATCAACAAACTTCTTTTTTCTTCTCATGCTCCAAAACTCACAGTTCACGACCGAGGCTCAAGAAGTCGGCCCCCTCCGGCGCAACACATTTTGTGTTATCAACTTCTACGCGTTTTTGCATATATTTTTGTAACCTTGAGACGTAATACCCAAACCGCCTACAAACACACTTTTGCTACAGTATGTGCAACTGTAAAAAAAAATGCTGTAAATTATTACACAGAGGCTTATATTTCTGTATTAGATAGCTCTTCTACATAAATCACTGATCTATGTATTTCAGTCCTTGTGTGGGGTACTTGAAACATAAACCAATAATATCAGAGAGGGGGTGGGAGGTAGGTTCAGAAATCAATTTTCTAGGTTGATTACATGGATTCGTCATTGCAAACAAACCAAACTCAAGAACTGTGAAATCAGCCAACTGAAACTAAAGTTACGAAATGCAGCATGGTCCCTCTGGAGAATTTTCGTAACTTAACGCGTTGAATTGATGTCAACGAGTTTAAAATAACAAACTTCATGTGTACCAAATTTTTTAACAATAAAATTGGTGATAAAGCAACGGGTTTTACACAACGTACTGCTGTTCAAAAAAATTTTGAGCTTTTTAGACAATTGTGAATTGCGCTCATCGGTTTTTGAACTCAGTGAAATTCAATGAGTACCAGCAAGATTTTGTGAACGAGTTTCATGATTGAGAAGCCTCTTGTAGGCCATGGAAAGCAAATATATAAATTCAACGATTTCAATCGTTTTTTAGGCTTAATTTTAGTGGATCTTCAAGCTCGCTTTCAAAGTCTGAACATTACATTGTTCTCAAAAAGTGATGTCGTAGGAACTCACTCTTTTATGATGAATGGTCAATTTTTTGGCAAAAGAATGGATTTTATTGATATTGTCTGACATGGCTCGTAAATATACACTAATATGTGCATATGTCCATGCGACTTTTTCACACAATAGTAACCACCATCCACCATCCACCATCTTAGCATGAAATAGTTTATTGGCTAGGTAAATTGTAAATCTTCCTAGTGGCAATTTCTCAGAGGAACCTTCAAAGACAGTTCTCATTTTAAAAGAACTTTTCATGGCAATGATGGTGGATTACTGTAAATTCTAATTCTTGAATGAGGATTTGGAGAAGAGAAAGAATCAACGGATTCATTCGTTTTTTTCTTCGTAGTTTGCGCCATTCCTGATATAGGGCTCTAGCTATGTTCCAAATTCGGATTGATATCGGAGTAGGAGTGTTAGGAAAACATTTAAAAACGGGATTTACCAGAAGCGGTAAAACCTGAAAAATACCGTTTCGAAGGTGTTTACAGCCAACTTAGTCCGATGTATTTTTCCGAGATAAGCTGCGTAAAAGTTGAAATACGATGGAAAGCAAGGGAGTGAGACTAACAATCGTAAAACGGCAATTCTACTCCGGATTAGAAGCGGAAATCGACAAGGAAAAAACCCCGTTCAACAGTAGTGAGAAAGGATCAGAAGGGGTGTTTTGATTCAGGACAGGGGGCGCTTTTCGATTCAGAACAGGCTGAGATTCATGACCCGTATCATTGATTCTCATCGGTGAGCCGAGTCACCAACGGGCCGGAAAACAATTCAGTTTTTATTGGTTGGCGTTGTTCGAGAGTTGTGAGAGCGGCTATATTGCAATTAATTTCCCTTCTTGCCGCATTTTTGTTGTTTGTAGAAAGCGTGTGATAATTCATTACGGCAACGGTCGTTCGCGAGAAGAACAAACAGAATTTCACGCGAAGAGATTAAATGAAATGTGAGTGATTTTTTTCTACTCCGAAATCGTCGTTGAACAAACAATGATAATTCATGAACGTTGTTAACGGACGAGTTACAGATGGCGTACGCTCCCTCTAATCCAGTAGTGCCTAAATGGTGAGTGATGACCCACTGGTTAGCCGCCTAGAGGTTACGACGAGGTCGTTACGTCTTCAAGACAACAAAAATATCAAATTGGATGTGGCACACAACTTCCTAGGACCTTCATTTAACATCGCGGAGATCATTAAAATGTTTTGAATGTTCATTTAAAAGCCCATATTACAGTTGGGAAAAAAGTGAATTAGGATGCAACGTAAAATGTCAAACTCGTCCATGTTAATCGAATAATATGAAAACTAATACTTTGTCAGCGATGAAATTGATTGGAGACCAATAGCCTAACCCACCATTATCTAAAACGATACCCGAATCAGAAGACAGCTGTAACAATTAAAGTTGCTACTGGATTTTACAACATACATGGGCGGTCTCTACTGATGATATGATCTTTTTTGGAATTGATAGACATCATATAATCGTTCTTACCCACTTTTTTTTCCGTGATTTATTTATTTCAACTGAAAATATTACATTTCATCTAGCCAATATTTTGCTTCATATTATTTTCGCTTCTATAAGGTAAGTTTACAGCTAACCGTGACCTTTAATAGCAGGAATAGTTACACACTAGTTTTATTGCACTACTTAATTAGCGCAACTAGGTCCAGCGGTTTCTTTCTCTTGATTCGCCGGATTTCATGTTGGTTGTCGAAGACGTTAAATATCTCCAGGTTTTCATGTTCGTGGAGGCGATGTTCGTACTTCCGTGCATATTTTACTATGGTTTGATCAACGGTATCTATCTTCAAATCCCGATGAATATCATCGTTTCTCATATACCATGGGGCACCAATGATGCTTCTTAAAATTTTATTTTTAGGCAACTAACTAACACATTCCTTAACTCACACATTCCTGATTAGTTTCATATTCCTTATAGATCCTTTGTTAAATAATGTGAGTGTGGAAGTACGTTGTCTTGTGGGTTTGCTCTGATCTCTGCTTCAGTGAATCTGGTTTACAAAAATAAGATCAATGCAGTTTCAGACGCACACTCATTGTATTGCTGAGATGTGTACAGTTTGTTATCGACCTAAGGTAAAAAAGTAAAATACAGTAAATGATAAAGAGAGGTTTGTTATTTTCATTACAGATAGGCTTCGAATTAGGTCACGGATCCGTATGACATCAACTTCATACAATTTCGATCATAATCATCTTTTCAAAACCACATTTAATAGGTGAATTTTACTGGTAACAAGGAGCACTTGGATAGGAGTAATGAAGTAATAACAAAAGGCAGTTAGTTCGTAAATTGGTGCTGTTGTTACACGGTACTTTTTTTATTCTAGAAATGAACAAGGTTTAATAAAATGAGAAAACACTTGACAACAAGTGCGATATTATCCGCACGTTGGTTGAGCTAAACTGCAGTGACAAACAGCCGTACATAAAAACGGCGAAGACGTCTCGAAAATTTACAGGACCAAGCACGGCAAGGAAGGTCGCTAATGTAATGAAGGCAACGTAAATTCCATTTAAGCTGAGAGAAAACTCCACGGGAAAACGAAGAGCGGAGAAAATGGGATGAGACGCACCGGAGAAAAGTGGAGTATCCGGGCACTGGGAGTATAGGGTTCTGCTCCACATCCCTTTCTGGAAAAAGGCTAACAGGTGTCTGTGAGGACCACGCTGGAATGGGCACGGAATGAAGGGATTTTTTTTATATGACTGCAAAAAGGGGACCATCTGGGGTTCGGGTTTCCACCAGACCTCGTCGGGGGAGTTTTCTCTTAAACGCAACAGCCTGTCGAGTTTCGTCCAGTTTTCCCTTTCGCTTCCAGCCGGATTTACGTAGAGAAATCCTCACGTTTGGTCGGGACGGAAGAAAATGATTTTAATACGGAGCAACCGAGAAACGCGGTAGAGAGTAAACTCCGGGGAGGGGGCACGTCCTCACACTTGTGCTTTTATGAGAGGACCGAGGGGAAAAAAGGCCCGTGAGTCGTTTGGAGCTTGCAAACGATATCGTTTGAGCGAAACGGAGGAACTTTATGAGATGGGGTCTCCTGCTATGAAAACGTCAGGAGTTGACGATGAGATTGTTCACTCTTGGCGTCTATAGTTGAATGGGGGACGAGAAATATGAGGATGTGAACATGAGACGCCTACAATAAATATGAGACGTTTCCAAGTTGTATGAACCCGTTCGGTGACGTTTGCGAGGGTCTGAAAGGAAATGGTAGAAAAAATTATAATGCAATCCAGATATCGAGCAGTTTTATACTCCCTCAGCAGATCGTTATTATGACTCTCTCGGATCGGGATGAGTTCCGATTTTATAAAAAGCGTTTATTTAAGTACCAAAATGAACACAAATATACCGGGAACTCCGTATGAAAGATTGATTGTCATAAAAATGTCATATTCTTCTACCCAATCATATTCAAATGATTAGGATGGGCCGTTTATTGAGAAATAAGACCAAACTCGCGTTGAATATGCAATGGGTTTAATGAAACGGATTATTTCTGAGAAAACAATCTTCACGAGTCTAATCTGTGATTAATAACTGACAGAACGAATGGAACCAGTAAACTCGAATAAAAAACTTAAATGAACGTCTGCCCAGCTCCCACTATGAGACACTTCCGTAACACGGTATGGTAGTAAACTAAACTCAAAAACTGACCGCTTGTTCGGGTTTGAAGGGCGGTGGCGGAGAGAAGTGTTCTATCTGTTGGCCTAATGGCCACATTGAATTCTCTTCCCCGATAAATATATAATAACAATAAATTCACTAGTGAACTGTATTTGCATTTTGTTTGAGACATTAGAGGTTTTCTAATCGACTGAAGTCTGAGGAACAAGGTACAAGGTTTTATATTTTTAGGGAAGTACCAACACAATATTTAGGAAGTGTTCTGTCTGTATGTTTGAAATCACTGCAGATTATTAGTTGTCTTACTATCATTTTTTACTAAAACTATAGGCGTTGGACTAATTTATCGGGGTTCGGCCTAAATCGAAATTTTCTGTAGCATTTTACGTTATATACCACGTTTAACGTTAGTAGGTCTGCTGTGACCGGAAATCTCAAATTATTTGATTTTCCCCAGAAGTTTTATGAAATTTCAAGGGCTTTGTTTCATTGCACAACAATTCTTTGCGATAACAAACGGATCATAGTTTTCCGAAGCAAAGAATTCCTTTTCAAATGTGGAAAGTAGCAGGAATTTCACCACTCGAACATTATTATTTCTCACTGTCTTGCTGGAAACGTACAATTCATTCG
This sequence comes from Creontiades dilutus, assembly GCA_031894815.1. Lineage (NCBI taxonomy): Eukaryota > Metazoa > Arthropoda > Insecta > Hemiptera > Miridae > Creontiades > Creontiades dilutus. Next base: position 1,300,307 of record JAVIWC010001866.1, on the reverse strand, counting down.
TTACTTACCACTAATCGTCCGATGTTGCTCAAATTTTTAGGGTCCTGATAGTATTAGGGACAGAATAATTAAATATCATCATCGTGATCTTATCATTATTAGCTCCGAGGATGTTGAATCCATGTAACTGCCATTAATTCCACGGGTTTCATTTAATTTCCATTACGTTTTCTGAGGATGTGGGGTTTAAGATGTGGACGCTCTCCAATGAAATTCATCCCCCCAAGTCAGTCTTTTGTTCGTATGCTATTGACATCGATTGAGTACCAATTTCTCGATGGCAAATGTTTAGATGCTGCTCAAACATGGAGTGTAAAACGAGAAAGATGTTATGATTCCCCAAAATAACCAAATAATATATTACGCTCACATTCTACGCTCCATCTTAATTTAGTATTTGCCCTAAACCGACGGAACCCGCATTGGAATTTTGTATGGTTATGTACTCCATTTTGCTCTGAGCCCATACGAATGGATAACACGCCTTATCGACTGACTATACAGGGTGTCTCAGGAGTTATGCACAATCCGACTCTTACGTGTTTTACAACTCATTTCCGACCAAAAATGTCCCTTAGCAATATTTTGCCAGAGGCCTCGTTCCCGAGCTATTTGCGATTTAAGATTTTTTTCGTGTTTTCGATCTTAGGTCATTAAAACTGTCATAACTTCCTCAATTTTGGAGATAGCTCAAATTTGATGACACCGTTGGAAAGAGAGTTAAATTTTCTATCTATTTGATGTCAGAAAACTTTTTTTAAATTCCATCGAAGATGTGCGATTGCCGCTCGAAATGGCTGTTCTGTCAAAATCTTGAAATCGCCTGTTTTTCATCTCGCCTAGAAACCCCATGAATGCTTGACGCAGAACTGTGCAGGCCTGGTAAAACGTGCACCAAAATATAAGCTTTCCAACGGTGTAGTCGTTTTGGTTTAAAAAAATATTTTTAGTTAAGAAAATGGTGTTTAACTGCAGAAAAACCTGTGTTTTCTGTTGAAATTGAGGTTTTTCCAAAAGTCTCGAAGATGAATGCAACTCATCGCAGTCGGAAATGAGTTGTAGAACACGTAGGAGCCGGATTGTGCATAAGTCCTGGGACACCCTGTATCACTAAAAAAGACCTAATGTTTGAAAATTGAGAAAGCTACGGAGGAGGCATTAGCTTGGTCAGGGGAAGGATATGCAATGACCCGCACGACCTCCCGGTCTTGAAGGAGTGGTTGCTTTGTGCGCCGTGTATTATCAACCCTAATCTGATTTTGCCGTCGCATTGGGTGTTGCAATGTTGATAATTTGTTGGTTCAGACCAAATTTAGTTTTAGTAAAATGTTTATTGACTCGAACATGTTATCCAGCTGTTAGACAATGTTATGATATTGGGGTTTAAATCGAGTTCATAGGTACAAAGAGTTAGAGTTTAAACAAGATTGTTAAGATTTAATAAAAAATGAATATTTAAAAATGAAAAATGAAAATGAATTTAATGAATGAAAACGTTCGTTTGTGATCAGCGTTTACGGCATTTCCAAGCTGTCCAGCCAAAGTCAGGATAATCGAAGATCCGAGAGACAGCTGTTGTTTATGTTCATTTACGATTGATATGTATGAGTTTCTGTCAGTTGTGTAGCTATACAACTGGCTATGGTAATGCTTCTGAAGCAGCAAGGGAGTCACACTCTTCCTGTGTACAACTCACACCCTAGCGAACACGTCGGATAGTATGAGGAAAAAATATTGGTAGATAAAATTGTTTACGTCACTGATCCTTCTTTATCAAGTAAGCTTTCTGTTTTTTATCTACTAATTGTTTTTTGTCACTAAGGTTTTAGTTATTACTACTAGCTATGTTCAATAGCTATAGCACACCATGATGAATGGGAATACGCAATAGGGAAAACCTCGTTGAAGGAAATACAGCGAGGAAAGATGCGAAAGGGAAGAGTTGATAATGATGCGGAAGCCTGGTTTGATAAGGGTCCATAGTGTCAGCAAAAAGATGAATGCAACTCATCGCAAACAATCGTAAATGAACACAAACAATAGCCGTCTCTCGGCTCTTCGATTATCCTGATTTTAGCCGGCAGCTTAGAAATGCCGTAGACGCTGTTCACAAACGAACGGGTTTATGCATCCGACAAAACTAACTTAAATCGTCACTTGAAAGGTCTGGCGTTGTCACCATTCGATTCAACGAGAAAAGTTACCTATATCCCGACACCAACTTTTTTTCGTCGGGACTTTTGGGAAAACCTCAATTTTAACAGAAAACAACAGAACACGTTTTTCTGCAGTTAAACACCATTTCCTTAACTAGAAACATTTTTAAAAACGAAAACGACTACACCGTTGGATAGCAGACATTTTGGCGCACGTTTTACCAGGCCTGCGCAGTTCTGCGTCAATCATTCATGGGGTTTCTAGGCGAGATGAAAAACAGGCGATTTTAAGATTTATACAAAACTGTCATTTCGCGCAGCAATCGCACATCTTCAATGTAATGAAAACATTGATCTTGATTGAATTTATTGATCCCACTATGTAGAAGGGGGTAAGAGTGGGAGGTTGTGGTACTCTCATCTACGGTCGGGTTCGTCATGACTTTTAAAGGACAATAACAAGAGCTTCCTTGATAGCGTCAAAAACTATTCAGAAATTTTGGGGTTTTATATTCCAACCTGAATACAGCGACCTTATAGAGGTAAGATCATCGTATTCTCGATTCTCTCGATCATCCGAGAATTTAAAAGGGCAAATCGCTATTAGCCGTCGTTTGATCCGAGCACATACTCCACTAATGGACTGTCGATAGAGAGACAACTAACTGACACCTGTATACTTCAAGTCTACCGTTTCGACCCACTCTTGTTACACCCGTGGACAACTAGCTAATCAACTTGCAGACTACCATCAATTTCCATTAAATTTTTCTCATATACTTATCAGTTTTGGGAAGTACCGAAAGATCACTTTCTATGACTCATTCATTCTCAAATCGATTATTGGAATATGAGAATGTATCGCTTCCGCGCTCAAGTCCATATCATAGCTACAGTTATTCATCGTTGAACAGAACTGTGGCATCTCATGGTCCAGACATTGATTTTGATTCATTCAAGTGGATATGTAGAAAACACATCCATACAAAATTTACATATCTCCATATGAACGGGAAATTACGATAATCTTCTTTACTATTATCAAACACTCCGTTGATATTCCATTTATAGACTATATCAAACTTCAGCTTCAAACCTGTTAAAATGAGTGTTTCCATTCACGATCGTATGATGACCAGTTCAGTCATATGTATATCGCTATCAACCAGTGTGTTTCCATATTGAGTAAATCTGCGGTATTGGTTCTTGCGATTTTAGTGAGTATCTTCCGCACTCCAAGTATGAATCTGAAGTACTTTAATCGGTTTTTACCAGTTTTTGACGTACATCACTCAGATAACATTTTCAAAGCTGTTCTCAAGCGATTCAAATTGCATACCTTACAAGGAATTCGAAGACAGATAGACAAATGAAGTTAATGAATTATAATTTACTCAGTTTTAAAAGATTTCAACATTAATAATGGTGCAAATTATTATATAAACGTTTATTATGCCTACATCGGACAGCCCTCCTATGTAGATCTGCGGATTGCAGTGGTATCCAATATGTTTCTGGGGCTGTCGCCTGCCACTCGTCTAGTACCCAGTCACTCCTCACGTCAACCAACCCTCTCTAATTTTTCAAACGTTGAGTGAACCGATGATCGTACAGCAACCTGAGTGGCCTCATTCAAATCTTGGAACTAATTTCTATCTGTATCAAGCTAAGAACGTAGATCAGTGGACAGCGAATGATTAGGTTAAGCAGAGGGTGGCACCATCGGATGGTCAACCCCTATGCCTTTGGTCTTATAGTATCGCAGAAAAATTTCGATCGTTCACGGGAGATGAAGGGGTGTTTTGAACTATTCAATTTTTTAACGGAAGATTGAAAACCTACGAATTGTGATGTGAGATTGAACCTTTTTTTTCTTGGTCAATTACAAAGGTTCATTGTATTGAAAATATTGAAATTGAAATAACCAATGAAATCAGTGTCGCTGCCCATGAACTAAACTCGTTAAATGAAGAGTGGGAGACAGCGTGCTGTAAGGAAAATGGACCGTCTAAATATAATAGTCTTCTATTATATTTCGACTTTCCATTTTCCATTGTTTTTAGGCTCTGGAATCCAATTATCTGATTACCACCCTCTGGATCCACTATATTTGGATCGCATTAAATCCGCTATTTTCTTTCGTTGAGTTTCGATTATTAGGTTTTATAACCTCCAGTAACCATTTTTCGCAGATTCTGACTTCCTAAAATTCCCTGTGTTCCGACTTTGGAGTTAATATGATTATTTTTCAGCTATATTCTTCTAGATCGGATAAAAAAATTGAAATTTAACTTGATAAAATAGCATGCATAGCTACGCAGTTATTGTTGTCACTTGGATATATAAGTAAGTAATGAAAATCTCGATTGGAGACGGCGATATGAACAGTATTGGTTGCAGCGTCCATTTCGGAACAGGTCTCTATCCAGCCACTTTTAGCACCAACTCGTTTAAAGACAGGCCAGCAATTCTTGAGGTAGCGGAAAGTCGTACAGATACCGGAGTGGCCTCATTCTATTCACAAAACTAATTTCTATGTAAATAAAATAAAATAAAATTAAATAAAATCGGACGTTTTTGTGATTTAGATTTTTTGATAGATTAATCCTCAAATGTGAAATTCTCGCAGGGTTGATTGATCAAGAGGCTGGAATTACTAGCACATCCCGGATCAATGTTGGATTTTGAGCCAAATTTCGTAAACTTTGGTCCAGTAGTTTCGGGAAAAAGCTTCCGACGAAGGACGGCGTACGGCGTATTTTTGAATGCGCTGAAAGCTACGTATCTTGAAACGCAAACGACAACTTTCAGGAGGGGGGGGATTGAAAATTGTTTTCCCTTGGTCGATTACCATGGTTTTTGATTGAAAATAATAAATCAAAATTACCTTTTAAATTAAAGCAATCAAATATTATTCAATCGAATTTCTTTGACAACATATGAAGTTTGTTATGTATTTAGTTACCTACTTACTGACTAATGAAGAGTAAGTAGGTAAGTGTTTTATTCATCTAAATAATTTTCAATTGGTGGATGCCATATATTATCCTATTTAGTTATTTATACCTAGATTCTGATGTATCACTGTACGTGGATATAATTGATTTATTTATTTATTGATCTGACTGGTTGAGTGATGTTGGTGTGATGATGAAATGTCGATGTGACGTGATTTAGTTTATTTCTGTGTGTTTCTTCATTTCTCTCATTTTTGCATAGTTATATTTTTGTAGTGGCCTATTTTTAAAAGTAATTCACCCCGGATCTGCATAGAATACCACTGATGCATAATAATAATACATAATCATATCAACCATATCAATAATACATCGGATCAAACATATCAACAGAATCAGTACTTCGATAATACACTTATTGTATTAATTTGCAGCGTTTGTTTCTAATCTGACTGTTTGATTCTCGAGATGAATTGTGTTACCGCATCACTAGAAAGCTTGTTCAGTAGCATCTCCTTGAATTATAAAATCGTTTGGACTGTACTAAATCGCTGGGAAAGAAGGGTGTTGGATCTTTCGGTCGAACATGTGGACAATCCTACGAATTTCTACCTATTGATCCATTCTCGAAATTTGGCCATTTACAAGGCGATATGTTCATTTATTCGGGAAGTAGATATTAAGATTTGACGCACACAAGTTGATTGGGGAAGAAGGAAAAACGCTGCAAATTCATACACTGGGGATTATTATTCAATTGGCTTGCGTTCATGATTTGAATTTCTACTAAGCTTTGGAGTGTGCGTGTTTCACAGGTGATAGAGTGATTATTGAATTTCAGGAGGCACACAAATATGATCAACTGAACAATCCAAATAGGTATTTTCGTTGAGAACAGATTTACGTGCCCTATGCATATTTCCTGAAATTCAATAATCGCTATATCACTCGTGAAACACGCACACTCCAAAGCTTAGTAGAAATTCAAATCATGAACGCAAGCCAACCGAATAATAAACCCCAGTGGAAGAATTTGCAGCGTTTTTCCTGAAAATTTCAGCTTTTTTGCTTCAGCCGTTTGGTAGAAATCGTGCGTACGGCGTACAGCGGACGTACGGAAAAAGTTTTATTGCAGATTCGGATTCTACACCCTTTTAAACGTAAACCATAAAATTTTCAGAGGGGGTTAGAATTTTTTTTTTTTTCCCTAGAGCGATTAAAATGGTTTATTATTGAATAATAAACCAAAAACGACGGGTCTACCGGCTTCTTTGGGGCAATGGATGACTGCCAGATTCTTGTGTTGCGAATAAATTAATAAATATGAAGAAAAATGAATAAATATGAAGATGAATGAAGAAAAACCTATATTAAATAACATATACAAAACATGTACAAAAATCAAACAATTGAGTTAATCTTGATAGTAGCTTGTATTGCTTAATAAAGCTAACTTCATGGCTATGGCTCCACGCTAATGCCAATTGAAGGAAAAAAAGAAGATCTTTTGTGCACTGATTGGATAAATGAGCTGTTGGAATTCAAATACCAATCCATGAATTTATTAGAAAACTATTTGAGCCAATGGAGCTTACCAACAACTCTCTTAAACATGTATTAACCGATAAGGTACCGCATACAACAGCAGTCTTCAATAGTCTTCCACGGTATAAACCCACCAAACACATTCAGATCCCGTTCAACTTTGCAAAGATTGGATTCCTCGTTCGGGTTGTTTGCTCGGTTCGGTAGCACGACCTGTGAGCTTTTTAGGTGCTCCGATCGTTTGTTATTTGTGTCGCATGATATCCCACAGTTGATTCAGCACAAAGGGCGCAAACACTGAATACCCGCGGATCCAATTTCCTCACTATCGGGAGTAGGTCGTTTGAAATGTACACCGTATCATCATTATCTCTGTGAATTTCAAAACCTTCAGTGAAGCTCGGCTGAAGTCTGAATAGTCGGAATAATCTAGTCTGAATAACCATCAATATCAAGTTATTCTAAAGCATTATTTTCAATTCTTCAACAATTACTTTAGAACATAAAGTATTGCTGTCTCTTAAACTGTAACGCTCATTTCTGCGAATCATTGGAGATTATTAAAGGAGTGTTGGGAGAAGCTTGGGATACGGGATTGCGAATCTTCTTCAATCATAATATGAAAAGTGTCTCAAATTTACAACAGCGTAGTTTGTAAGCCCCTCATTAAGTGATGCTTAAAAATTCCGCATCAATTATACCTACACAGTTGGTCTCGGCTGATCGAAACCATAGCGACCGAACCGAAGGGTCAGTCTAATGGAAGAATAGCCGGAACGTGAGTAGGGCCCTCAACGGCCGATTGCATCGCTATTCCCTCCGCATCGACTATTTTCTCTCTTCGGGTATACGAGAAATTCCAAACAGCTTTTTACCTAGCGTCAGCCGCTATTTCGCAAGATAACCCTGGAAACGTCTTTCAAGTGCCTCCCGTTTCCGTGATCTCGACCTCCAAGTGGATGATTGCAATTGTACGCAATCACCTTCAAGAACTTGGGTAACACAATTCACTTTCCATCAATGGCTCTCAATTTATTACCCCCCTTAGGAGCCTAAAAATGTCTAATCAATAATTTGTTGCCTTTCCTAAGAAAAAAATACTGTCACGTTGGGTGTGGCAAGTGGTTTACTATATCCGCAACATTCACGTAATGAAAATAGGCATTTATTACGTTTTCTTCAAATACTTGAAGTGTCAAGATCGTGATGACACAATTAATTATCAAATTTTCATTTCCCATATACACCCCACATTTGAGCGGCATTAAACGAATCGGACGAAAATGATGCTTCATGGGTTTGGCGATTACTTGAATACGCAGTGAAAGCTATCAATTTTCGAGAGATGAATTTGTTTGGGACGCATCCTCAGACCAAACCGACCATTTTCTGAAAATCCATTGAAAACTGCAAGAATACTGAATTTTGGAGATGCAGGACATTTTGTATGACTAGGAACACTTAGGGTTTGATACAAGACCAAACCATTAACGGAAAAAATCGACATTTTACAATGTTGTATACGATTTGAGTTGTATACGATACCAGAGTTGTATACGATTTGAGTTGGAAATTGGTTAATTCAGTCAATGAACGCATTTTAGGTAATACTGTTAGAACAGTTTGACCCATTAAATACGGGGTATTTCAAACCTACATGCCGGTGTTGAGTTAACATGAATGCAACAGGCCTTCGCAAAGGTTGTTTCGCACAGCAATAACAACGCCCCCGACGAATCACCAGCGTAATCAAAACACCAGCTTGCGAAAAATGAAAACCTAAATGTTACGTAAACGGGCGAGTAAACACAAGATTCATCACGCGCCCAACGCATAAAAACCCCAAATTATGTTTTCACAGTTGCCGTTTACGACCGTAAGAGTAAAACGGAAGGGTTGTATATTTTGCTTGTCAGGCGCTACATTGCGGGTAAAACCCAGGGCCAACTGAAATGCATTTTATGGGTGGTTAAGCGTTTCCAATTGAAAATTTTATCTGCTTTCTCCATTATATGACTGATTTCGTCAAGGTTTTCTTTAAAAAAATGCGATTTGATCCACATAACAATATGAACCCGCAACGAAATATTGATTGGAGAGAAATTATACAGTTGTGTTTAATGTCAGAAGTACATAGTAAGTCAAAAGAAAGAATACTAAGAGTGTTGGACAATACAGTTGGAGAAAAAAATAAATGGCCTCATAAGGACAACTCAATTTACACAGTCCTTTCTCACTGGCTTTCTACAATGTGTGTATGAAAATTGTTATCCACTCGCTACAAAAATTTAAATTGACTCCAAAGTCGTAGAATCATTCGTTTCTTGAAACGATGTATAATCTCAAACCACAATATACCCCAAGTCCTCCAGCTTACAAGATATTCCGTGTATTGCGGGCTAATTGCCTGCTACTACTGCAGAAGTCACCCTCTCCAACTGACTTCCATGTGATTAAATAGTTTAGTACGAGTTTACAGCAAAGTAAACCGAGTTTTCTTTTGTATGAGAAGGATACGGGTGATTCTTAAACTATGGGCGAATTCGGGTAAATGGGCCGCTGTGCCGTTCAAAATCGTCTGACTTTCAACGTTTTCTCCATATCCGCATACTTCTGTTGAGTACTGCATTGACTAATAGAAAACCCTCGGAAGCTAATTTAATTTCCATGTTTTTCTGCTGTCAAATGGTTTTACAACCCTTGCTTCAAGTTTTCATGTCCCAAGACTGCACTTTATTCAGGTCATTTTAGTCTAGGGTCATTGTCACGGCCCGAAAAGGATGTGTTCCTGAGGGAACAAAACTGAAAATTGCGAATGATGAATGTTTGAATCACTTCATTGTCAACCAAGCCCGCTACTTGCTTCAAATAGAGCAGCGGTTCCCAACCTGTAGTCCGCGACCCACTTGTGGTGATCAAAAGAATGAGCCGATTTTCAAATCTCTTGATCATTTTTTAACAGAAAATGAAGTAGATTGGTCAATGTGTGAAGGTTTAACAACTGATGGGGCATGTACTATGTCTGGAGTCCATACTGGCTTAATCGCCAAAGTTAAGTCTGTTGATCCTTTAGTTCAATGGACACATTGTAGCATACATAGAGAGGCTCTGGCTCTCTGGGTTAAAGGTTTGGACGAGCATCTCAAAAAAAACTCTTGACGGTGCAGCCAAAATCGTCAACTTGATTAAATTTAGTCCTTAAAGCTCCAGACTCTTTGGTGTTTTGTGTGACGAAATGGGCAGTGAACACTAGCAGCTTTTGCTTCACTGTGATGTTCGCTGGCTATCAAGAGGAAAAGTTCTATCAAGACTGTTTGAACTCCGTGACGAACTTAGAGTTTTCCTAATTGATGGAGATTATGGTGGGAAACTTGCAAGTTCCTTCTTGGAACATGTTGCCAATGAAAACTGGTTGAAACGGTTGGCATATTTGGCCCATATTTTTGGTGCTCTCAACGTTCTTAATTCAACTCTGCAAAGGAAGGACGTTAATAAGTTTTTGGTACAAGACAAAGTGGAAGCTATGGTAATAAAACTTCAACGGTGGGTTCAAAAGTGGTTCTTTCGACACATTTCCAACCCTACATGATTTTCTGGAAACCAACGAAGTGAAAATTGACGAAACAACAGCTACAACCATAAAAGATCATCACAAATCTTTGGCCTCCAACCTCACGTAAAATAAAATTATTTTATTTGTTTTCTTAATGTTATACTAATGTTTTCAAAAGGCCTAATCTTATTAAAAACATAAATATTTTTAAACAGAAACTTTTAAAAATAATTTAATTTTTATATAGTACTTATATTTAATATTAATTTATATTCGCTACTTTTCTTAAACAGTTTTTATATATTTTATTCTTCTTTCATCTAAAAATATAAATTAGAAACCTCATGTTTTTTAGCAAACTTCCCTAAAATGGAAGATGAATTGTAATATCCATTTGAAGAAGATTACTGAGATTTATGAAAACGTTGAAAATGTCTTCCAGTGAAGAAGATTCATTGATTGAACTTTCGTGTGACCAGACTCTTAAATCGTTTTTTAAAACAACGAACTGGGGATTCATTCCAGCAATCGCAAAATTGCTCTGAAGCACTTGATGGGATTTTCCTCAACTTACCTATGTGAAAGAGCCTTTCCCACTTTATTTTTCTAGAAAAATAAATACATAAATAAATTGGACGTTGAAAGTGATTCAAGATTAAAACTATCAAATTTCAATCCCGATATTGACTCTCTCTCGCTCTCAGGTGACAAACAATGTCAAAAGTCCCATTGAGTTTTCTTCTTTTCGCTTTGAAAACTTGTATTTAAGGTTTTGTAAGAAAGCATATAAAAAGAAGTTCTTTTATCTATGAATTCTTGAAATTATTCTTTGTTTAATCCTTGTATTCGTATTTTACTTATAGTTACACGTCATAGTGTATATTGGTTAAAATATATATATACTCCTTGTCCGTTAAGGTATTATTTATTTTTCTTGTACTCGTACATTCAGTAAGTGGGCCTCAAAGTTTAAATTTCAAAATGGTCCCCATAATTAAAAAGGTTGAGAACCGCTGAAATAGAGTATACACTGGTGAGGAGAGAACTCACCTAAAATTTGCCACATATCCAACGCATTATCACTCGTTTATTTTAGAGGATAACTTATAGTTTTGTTGGGTCGCATTGTTTTGATTTGCAGGCATATTCTGTAATTTAGGAGCCAACGGGAATATTTGTATCGTTCAGGAGTTAAACATGAGATGAATAATTTAATGAATCCACCAAGAAATCTACAAGAAATTTTGGTAGGTCCTCCTGTAAACCCCACAACCACGCCTGTACTCAAGCACTTATGTTGCAGTTTTAAATGAGATTACGTGCAGTTTTCTTTAGTTAAAGACCAAGTTATCGCGCAATAGAAAGGGAGAATCCTCATTCAATGGGTTAGAATTCGTTCGCTACCGTGTAACCGAGCTTTTTCGGAATCCAAACCCGCCTTATTTGACCTATAAATATAATCTAACATCAAAGAAGGAAGTACTTGACCTGAATTCAGGCTATTTCCTGTGAATTTTTTTCGGAGATGAGGGTAGTGAGTGTGTTTTGGCCGAAGCCCATCCACTAATCTTGAGTAGGGAACCCTTCTATCAACATCGTTCAATCTTTACCGCCCACTTTATTCGTGAAGCAGCGGATTTCTTTTTTTTTCTTCTGTATTACAAAGGAGAGGACTTTTCGTGGGTCAAAGCCAATCTTTCCCCAGGGGGTAGGGAAAACTGCAGAAACTGATCAAGCCAGCGTTCCTCTCCAATGATCCGGTCGAAAGATTTTTCTTCTGCTCTAACCAGGCAGTGATGAAGGGTTCATAAAAGTTTATGTCAATGCAAGGCAGTTTCAAATGTTGACAGAAGTAATTGTAACGACGATACCGATTATGCAATACATTTGAAACTAACGCCGAAATGAACGGCACTGAGACCACTGATAATACTGATGAATTGGATTACTGTCGCAAGAAATGGAGTAAACAAATGATACACCCATTATTAGCCGTGATAATCTCGTTTTTATCAATATTAATCAGTAAAAAATCGTAAGAAAACTGAAATATATCGTGGGGTTCCGAGTAAAAGTGACCAAGTAACATTTGCAAAATTTTACAGGGGAGCACTGATGTTTCACCTATTGAATTAGCCGTGATGATCTCGTTTGTATCAATATTAATCAGTAAAAAATCGTAAGAAAACTGAAATATATTATGAAGGTGCGCTCAGTCGCATAGTTTCATGAAATTGAGGGGTTGAATAGTTTTTTCGTTAATTTATCGTGTTGCCAAGCCTCTAAACAACAATGACATACTTATTTCTGTTAGAGATTATCCATTACCTATCACTGTAATTGGTCATTTTCACCTGCCCACTATGCAATCTTCACACAGTAAAAGTGATCAAATGGCAATTGATAACATTTACATGCACCATCTAGTTCAAATGCCATTTGGTCACCTATATTTCTGACATCAGTTTGATAACGTTCTTAGCAACAACACACAGTAGACAACGTTCCTTAGTACCGGAATGACAAAAAAAGCTCGAAAAAAATGTTACTTGGTCACTTTTCCCCACGATATTATGAAGGGGTGCTTAAGAGCATACCATGATTACATTGGCATTGATTTCACTTTTACCCCCCAACAGTAACCATTATGCCCCCCCCCCCCCCCCATTTAGAGTATGTGGCGTCCTCTAAATCTCGGTAGCATATTCGTAAGAAGTCTATTTTTGAATGTTCCTTTTGAATGTCCTTAGACACTGGAAAAACGTAATTCGGCACGTCTAGAGATAGTTAAGAATGGTTGAGAGGGGTTCAGGCTTGCAGCCTACCCCTAACCATCTTTAGATGCCCCTAATAATATTTCTCTTATATCCAACAAACACAAAAAGACATAACACCTGCTCCAGTAGAGGAGCTAGTTTTGAAGTGAACATTTGCAAAAAATATAAAAAATTCAGTCTCTCGGAGACGAACCTGGAATGCTACCACAATCGAGTGCGAGGAAGGGGTACGACAGAAAAGTGCCTCAAGTCACCTCTATTCATGTCTATTTGAATATACTACAATCAACAAGTCTATTTGTTTAATATGGTCATAATCATAAAGTTGATAATCCCTTTTTTTATTACAACACTGCGAGTACACCGTGTACATACGAGTAGGATACATGTAGGATACTTGACGTCTAGATTGTTATTGATTGGTATCTCAAACCATACAAATAAAGCTAAAAACTTCAATCCTGTTCCAAAACAAAGAAACGGGAAAAATAGAATAGTTTATGTTTTATGATTCCAAGGTGCAGTTACAAGAATGATTTCATCAATAATATCGAAAATTAGCTACACATTACGTAGATAGTTCCCGTGCTGGTTGGTTCCTCATTACATCAATTTCAATTTATTTCAATCCAATGATTTATACGCAATTATTTGAATTAGGTACTACAAATGTACACAGTACCGTAACTTGTCACGGTCGTCAACACGACCTTTAACAAGGCTCGCCTTTTAACTGAATTTACAACTGAAGTTACCTACCTACAGCATCCGAGTCGCTTCACTTTTCACCGCCCCACGTACCTCGGGGGACTCTCGTAAATTAAACGTTATCCCCCGGTCGACTTCACCTGCGAGTCAGGAACGGAGACCCTAAGTAATGAAGCAAAGTCTTTGAATTGCTAAGGTGAGCACAGACCACCTCGCGAGTTTCGATTTAATCCCAGAAAGCTGCTTACACTAATGTCAACTCTGGGTTCCTTCCCATGAAATACGTTGGTATGAGTGCTACAGATAATCCCTCCCTCACATTTTAAGGGAGTTTTGAACAAGGTTACTTGGTTTGTTAACAATTTCCCCCCAATAATCCTTGAAACTTGGATTACTGTTGAAGGATTCAGCAGGAAGGTTGGTGAATTTTGAGATTTGAACTTCCCCAGTTTCAACTTCTAGCTATCACCCACTGTAACTACCGCCGGGGTTATTTTAGCTCCCATCAGTCGTTTGTAAAATAGATACAGACCAACATATACTGAAGCGATTAACCGGGCAGGTGATTCTACAAACTATTTGTGGCGAATGCCGAAACTCACAGAGTTAATTTCAACTTTATATGTAGAATAATAAGAACTGTAGCTTCTATGATTTTGTATCCAAGTCGCCTGCACAGTAGCTAGCGGGAGCATTGCTTTCACTATCAGAAGAAGAAACACCGTTTTTCGCTAATCAATCCAACGTGATGATATATAAATTGGTTTTTTTTTTATGGTCACCTCCTTCTTAACGAGTCACATTAAATAAAACTACAAACATGGAACAAATTTACTATCATCACTGTTACTGTTACTGTTTCTGCATTTTCTTTTTAAAAACAGGTACCGTTGTTACTGTTACCAGAAACTTAAAACTAATTGTTGTTGAAATGGCTTAACTAAACGACAACCAACCCTAATCTATCAAATGTTCTTACATAATCCTTTGAAGCATCAAATATTAACGGGGAAAGAGGGAAGAGTGTACGTGAACACTGTCAAATTGATTGAACTTTGAGTAAATCTCATCCAAAGCACGTTTGAAGAGACGGTGTCCCCAAAGTTGGTCTTCATCTCGTTCCAATTACCAAACTTCCGGTGATTGGCCTCAGCTTTCGCCTCGGGACCAATTAACTAAAACTAACGGCTGATTAATTTTTGTCCGGCGGCCGTCACTCATTATCTAATAACCCGACGAGCTCCCTGTTTACTTTATGACAACTCTTTTTCACTCTCCGAAAGACCTCGTCTCCTAGACGTCCGCCTTTCTCGAGCGGTAAATTTTCCCTGTCAAAGTTTTAATTGAAACCAAGTGGCTCCGAGGGGCGGAGTTAAAAGAAATAAAGGTGGAAGTGGAGGGAGATTGGTAATGGAACGAGAACAACGCCGTATGGTTTTAATCAAGCTTATCGCTTGGATCCGTATACTAAAACATATATGCTCACAATCGGTAACGTTATTTCATCGAGCAACCTCGATCAAACTTCGCTCCGGAATATTCCAAAAATAAAATTGATTTTACAATGTATAAAATTAATCTACTTCATACCCAAAACATCACAATGATTCAATTTATTTTGTAGATTTAGAATCACGATGGGTGATAGTTTAGTACGCCGTCTCTCAGGATGAGATTTTTTTAAATTTCATTTTCCAAGTTTTTTAAAGCGAGTGCGATATTTATCCAGTTGGAACAGTGTATTCTCGACAACTACAAGAGTCACGTTTCGGATGACATATCCCTCCCATGATAAAAAAAAACTGTGATTCACAGTGAAGATTGGAATTGGACCCATCTATTCCGTTTAGAAGACGTCTTCAAACGCAAACTAAGGCAGAGTGACTGAAAGCCGAGACGGAAAAGCCCTTTCGAGCAAAAGATTGATGTAAACGTGTGAGTAATGAGACTCTTCCCTCAGTTTTTCCACAGTTTATCCCATTTCCCAGAGGAAAACTCCGTATTTCACAATGACTTGGAAACAGTTCTTCAAAGCGTCTCGTCTCCAACCTTAGAAAACGGTCCCAATTTAAAGTTTCGCACAGACGGACAATGAAGGTGAGCCTTCCTCGGGATTTTCACCATTCTACCCACCCGGAAACTTAATTAAAGTCGTTTGAGCGGTGTTGTTCTAAAAAGAATATAGTAAAGTGTGGTATACAATTATTACTGTCCGGACAGAATTTACTGTGACGGAACGAGGAACCAATTCTTTGCCTGATCTATAGTGATGTTACACAATAATTTAATACAGTGATAAAAGTATTAGTATTAATACATTTCTATGTCAAACATTGTAGGCACAATGTACTACTCCGAATCAAAATCTGTAATGAAAGATGTCAAAAAAAAAGTAAGATAATAAGACCTTTACTGTCCAATATTTAAATGAGCAACATATGATAATCTGAATCTATAAGTATCTCACATTCAAAAAAGTAACACACCCTACTTTCAGTCTACAAGGACCCCAGATATTAATTTAAAAACAAATATATAAAACTGTTGTGCATAATGTTAAAGGGTGAGCAACGAGTAATCTCTTTCCGAACCGAAAGAAATATGTCATCTGAAGAATTTCAGCTAAAATTTCATAACAAAGAATTTATTGACCTGTAACATTTTTAGGAAACACTGCCAAACATTTAATAGAAATCATTATACTTAATTCGGGCTTGTGCATCTCCGAATAGTTTAAAGAAGTTACATATCAAATGTTGTATCTTTACTAACAACATAACACAAAAACAGAATCTATGTGAAGAATGATATTCCCTTCCCTTTAGGTTGTGTTATTGTGTCAGTGAAACTAATAGGAATCACCCTTTGCTATTAAGAACTTCGAGGTTGTTGATAAGGAGCCAAAAAGACCATCGAAACTCAACAAAGGCGAGGAACCGAGCGCTTGAACTTCCGAGCCGCTACCATTGTCTGGGAAAAGATACTTTAGATTGCCGTTTCTCATTGTAATCAAACCGTTCCGAATGTGATAAAACCTCGCTCATCACGGATGAAACCAACTTCTGACTGTGATGCCATGTCAACGGCAAATAGAAAACATTTAGTTTCGGACGAAATGCTAAAATAATAAATATCTGGAAATTATTACGCAGAGGTTTATCATTTCTGTATAAACTTAACCCTTCTCCGTATATCATTGATGTATAGATACAGTTATTAAATTTAGTCGGTGGTATATCATCTAAACTCGGCGCCTCTAGCCTCAATGTTTCGTTCTGTCCACTCTAGATGCCATAGGAATATTTGAATTTTCAGCCAGTTAGAGCGATTAGGAACAGAATTCAGCTAATCACAGATCTCCACGCCTTTGGAAACCAATCACGATGTCAACTACAGGACGTCAGGCCACGGGTCATTTACATGTTATGTTGGAGAGCCTTCGATTTATCTCAAGTCATACTGCAAGCAAATTCCAACTTTTTACGTTGATCAGAACGGATCACTCAGCAGCGAGGAGTGTCCTCGTCAAATTTAAGATGTTTCACAGAAACTACATGGATAAAAAGAACCCGGCTATTCGGTGGTCAATTTTTTCTGTAGAAAAGTGCAGTTGCTTGACCATGGGCTATCGATGAAGGAGATGAACTGTTTGAACGATCCCTATAAAATTGGAGAGTAAAGTTGGTGATCAAATTGCTCTGAACCTACTGGTCTTATATCAAACTGCTTTCCCATAAAATCAAAAGGATAGTTTGTCCTCACGGTCACCGATCATTAACTAAGAGTTTAGGGTTTTCAAAGGACTGCACCGTTAGGTGAGCTCCGGCGATATTAGGCGGGAGAAACCACTCTTTCGAAGAGACCTATTGCGTCAAGGAAATGAAAAATCCTCATTGCAGTTACGAGCTTCCCCGAATAAACAAGGAAACTGCCCAATAAAAGGTTATTGCCGGATCCGGGCGCAGTAGCTCAAACGTTGGACATCCCACCGTAAAACGGAACTGAAGGTTTCTTGTTGCTCCTGGAAAATTGACTAACTTGTTGCTTTATTTATTGCGACTGCCATGATTGTATTGTGTTCGGTGGCGATCAATAAAAGTTTACGTTTAGTTTGAAAGAATTGCTTTCAAGAATCATTTTAGAAAAATCGGTTATTTCCATCGACCACTCATTTTAACATTATTCCATATCTCTAGTAACATAGATAACTAAAGCACAGTCATCTTCTATCTATTGAACAGCCAATAGATTGTTCCTGATACAGAATGGAAGTAAAATTTCAGTGGTCACTTCTCCCATATTCGTTGCCGATTGGATTTCACGCTTGTATTCTCGAAGAAGACTTCGAAACTTTTGATGTCACCCCAGAGTTACTCACGATCCGTGAAACGCGACGGAATCCACTCTCTTCTCTCGTAAACCTCAACCTCTCCCTTCCCAACTTTTTATGGTGGTATTAGGGATAAAACATCCTATAAGAAAGTAAAGACTTAATCCTCTTCAAACCCTCCCTTCAGAATCACTTCCAACGCCAACTTTTCCAAGAGGTTCGTCCCTCTAAATCACCCTTAATGGCTCTTCCAACCTTCCTCTATCGTTGAAAGAAGGGTGTTTCTCTGCTCGCGGAGGAATGCCCAAGTTGCCCTCCTCATGCATAACACTGAGTTTCCCTTGCACCCGAAGAATAGTCAAGAAAACCAAGGGTAGTTGAGAGGGCTGGGACTTTGAGTATGAATTTGTGAGTGCATTATTCATCTTGTTTTATGGCCTCCGCTCAAAAGGATTCACAGAGGAAGTTGGTCGATAAATAACTCGGCGTATCCCGAGTCCCATCTGGTGTTTGAAGTTTCCCCGAGAAGGACAGCCCGGGATCGTTTAGTATTTCATGAGCCTAATGTAAATAGAAATACGTCGCTAAAAGGAATTTTATGTTCAGAAGCAGTTTTGTATTAAGAATGAAGATTGTACTTGTTTTTTATGCCTCTTCACGTAAATTTTATAAGTGGTACTAATTACGCAACAGTGACGAGTATAGAAGATTTATAGCCATCCGAAACGTCTCTTACTACTACTTCGTAATTGTACGAAATGATGAACTGATAACATTATTAAATAACAAATTTTGTTACAAACTTCTGGGAAAGATGTTTGGTTTTGACTAGATCCTTCTTAAAATTTGCAGTGTAGTGGTTCGTAAATGAGAATATTATTCATCGTCTATAACATGTAACGGTTTGGGGCGTGCCTCAGTATTAGGAAATTGTGAAAACCCTTATCGTTCCGTCTATATTTTATCAACAGTTTCCTTCGTCAGAAACAGATATGAGCTCCGAAGAAGCAATAGATCAGTTATCTTTCTACAAGGGACCAGTTATCTTCCTTTTACAGGTTCCTCCCTTAAAAATAGGTACTCACTTCTCCACAGTAGTGTTTTGCCTTAAGGAGAAGTATTCGCTCCTGAAGTACCGAAAGTATCCTCCCTTCACAAAGAGAACTCGCTCCAACACTGTAGAGAATCTGTTTTCTTCCTAGAGCTCACTTTTACACAGGAACGAAGAAGTTCTCCTCCCTCTGCTAAAGACACTTGTGGACAGTGTAGTCCCGATCCCCGTTTTATGAAACAACTGCGCCTTTGATGAAAAAGGTAGCCTTTAAGATATCAAGCAGATTTTCTGTATTGCTAGCTAATTGGTTCAGTCTTTGGGGTAACGATCCCATTCAGTCGTTCTGCTCATTAGTAAAAGTTTACTCGTTCCTACCCAGAACTGGAAATGTTACCCTGCATGGATAAACGTGTCTTCTCCTACACAGTGCCGACGTTTTTTCCTCCTTCCTTGATGTGACGAGTTTTCGCTTTCAGTCAAATCGGATTATGTTTAATAGAACAATGCTATAAATGACAAGAAATCTTTGCATTGTTATGTTGAAAACCATGACAGGTTTTTTAAGTGTCGTTGAAGCTAATATAACTTACATTACCCAATCAAGTATTGGGAAGTAATGGAGTGAAAGGAATCCCGACCTTCTCATGGATATGCTTTGATCTCGAAATCACAGTCGGATAAGCGAACAGATCAACTAGTCAGCGACCCATTTTAGAGCGATCCGTTCAAAAGGGTTTTCGAATTGAGGGGGCGAACTGCTGTTCAAATCATTAACGAAGACGTTTTGGAGCATCGGGAACATCAATCTTAATGGATTAGTGCCGGACCCTAACCGAGTTGTAGCCCTCCGGTGATTGTGGCCTCTGGTGATTTGATTAGCCTCAGCTTACCAACAGAGGGCTTGTAGCAATCCTAAGGTAAACAAGACATATTACGTCTCACCATATCACGGGAACCGGTTTACGTGTTAACTAGAGCTAGTGGTATGTAACGCGGTCCGACCCACTTGAGAGTACGTGAAATTATGGAGCAGATATCGGTAGGTCTACTTAATACCCATTCTTGAAGGTATTGATTATAATTTACATGCATTATGCGCAACTTAGAGCGTATACCAAATCTAATCAATTGGGGTAGAGATCAAGGTGATTGTTATGCATAGAGGCCTAAGTAACCGAATGTAAAATAGTTTATCTTTGTCTGAAACAATGTTGTAAATGTAAATAGAGTATTGGACAACTAATCAATAATAATTCATACCGTAATAATTACGGAATTATTCTGTCTCAGATTCTCACTCTAAACTGAAACACGGCAAACTCCTGGAGACTCTCAAAACCTAACAGAAGTTGAAGATTTTAATCAGATAACTGAATATGTGATTGATTGATTGATCGTCGAAAGTACTATTGATTTTTAAAAAAACG
Source organism: Creontiades dilutus (assembly GCA_031894815.1). NCBI lineage: Eukaryota > Metazoa > Arthropoda > Insecta > Hemiptera > Miridae > Creontiades > Creontiades dilutus. The sequence continues at coordinate 1,279,800 of JAVIWC010001866.1, read as the reverse complement.
AATGAATATAGATGGGGCAACTTGGTTATGTTATTATATTTGTTGAATAAATAGGTTCTCATCACCTATCAGTCCCCCGAAAAAGGTACTAATTGATGGGATATCTAATTAGGGAAGGTAAAAAGGAACTTCAGGTGAAATGTCAAAGCCTTCGAGAACCGAACGAACGGCAGTTTTTCCATAAAGTTGCTGTAATTTCCTTGTGACGATTCTGAACGTTTTCTATGATGAATCTCAATTGAATAAATCATTAGGTATTGTCACCGAGTTGAGATATTGGGCGTTCTTCACTGTGCCAACAAGCTACAGCATCGGACTCCACTTCATTACACCTTTGAAATTAACAAATGATATTTATTTCATGTTATAACACCTCGTCACGACAAGATGGATACTAGAAGGATACAAGCAAGCAAACCACTCATTCCTTATCTGGCATTATCCTTATCTGCAAACAACGACTTGCATCAAACTTTAATTTCTTTATAGATTTGCTTTTTTGACTGAGTTCACCAATTGCGCTTAACCTTCGTTTCTTCTACCATTATCTTTATCATACCCTCACCTTCTGTTATTTTCGGATTGTCACTTTAAACTTCATGGGCAACACCAGACATCACCAACATCTGCATCATCGTTGAAGGTTGAGTTTGCATATCTTGTCATATAACCCAATAAACCACCTCTTCCTTTGTTCAATTTGTTATGATTGTACCCTGTCGTTAGAAATAATAAGTTGATTAAGTATTCATATAGGACGTTTCTAAACTGTATAAGGTTGAAACCGTCACCGTCTCATTTCCCATATTAAAATAACCTTTGGAATTCGCATAACAACATAATTTAGCTGACATGTTTTGGAAATGGAATGATATTAATTTCAATCAACTCCAAAGGTGGCGACTTCTTTCTTTCTATTCTAGGGGTTTTTTACGACCCTGAATCGGAAAATGGTATCTGTTTTTTTTTTTTTTTTCGGTTGGTTAGAATATGAACTTTTTTCGGCAGTTTGTTTCAACTTTCTACAACTCACTCTCTTCAATTCACTCAAACATCTTCAAATGTCACCCATTTGAAAGGAAATTCGTAGCAGATTCCGAATGTTCCTACTCTATCTAAAACCTATGAAAATGCCTATAAAATCTAAAAAAAAGTCCAAAACCATTTTGAACAATCAAAAGCCACAGAAAAAACTGGGCAAAAATATTAAATAAGGCATTATATTGTTATGAATACGAAAGTTGCACCTTGTATAACATTATGTTTACAGCAGTTATGTAAGATAATATACTGTTGCTAACAAAAAGTTGCAGTGCTGTTTGTGTGTTGAAACAAATTAGGTATTAGTTTCAATCTCATCCTATGAAATCAATTATCTTATAAAATATACACTAGCGATTTCAAATTCCGTAATCATGGAAACGTTATTTTCTCTACTCGCTCCAAAAAGTCCTGGAAAAAAATCCAGAAGAATATCTTATTTAGTTATCATTATTATATTATAACTATTATTATTGTTTGGAGGGTTGGCGTTGATTACTATTACTAAGATGCATTCGTGAGACATTATGCACCATGTGAATGTTGGTTTATTATTCAATAATAATAATAAACCAACCTCCCCAGCGCCTCCCCAGGTCCGTAGGTCAAACCATTCCCGATGTATGGCCCGATTTATGTTGCCAAGATTTGCGTTTTTTGGTTTATTATTGTTTGTTTGTAACCTAGTGATGCCGATAGCATCGAGTTGTAGTGAATGTGGTTACTGGAGTGATAGTCGATGTGGATACTTGTAGTTTATAGCCGATACACGGGTTGAAGCATTCTGATATGCATGAAACGCTGATAATATATAGGTAAAAATTATTCAATATCTCTGGACACGAAAACACACCAACAATAATACTTGTTGTCACTTAATTTTATTATTCTTATCTGCAAAAACAAACAGCTCAGACCTTATAATACTCGTAATAGGTCCAATAAAATTTAACATGAAATAATGAAACAATGAAAAATTATGCAAATTCTTTCTGGGGTTTATTATTCAATTTTATTCATTTGAGTTGCGTTCATGATTTGAATTTCCACTAAGCTTTAAGTGTGCGTGTTTCACAGGTGATAGAGCGATTATTGAATTTCAGGAGGCACACAAATATGATCAACTGATCAATCCAAATAGGTATTTTGATTGAGAACACATTTACGTGCTCCATGCATATCTCCTGAAATTCAATAATTGCACTATCCTGTGAAACGGGCACATTCCAAAGCTTAGTAGAAATTCAAATTATGAACGCAAGCCAATTGAATAATAAACCCCAGTGATTATTGAATAATAAACCAAAAATCGTATATTCCCAGTCCCCGAGGAGGGGAGCAGGTTGCCCTAGGAGACGCTCCTCATTGGTGTGGTCCCCCTCACTGACGCGGTCGTGAGGGGGGGGATGGTGAATTCCACCCAGCGGTTGCCCTGGGAGACGGTCCGACGCTCCCCTTCTGGGGTGGGGGTGGGGGGTGGCGGAGAATTCCACCCGCCCAACGTTACCACCCCCTGATATACATACCTGCTCTGATATTTTCGTCTGTATATAGATTGATGATGATGATGATGATTGATGATTGATCAAAACTGACGCTGGCACATAGGTACGCCGCCTGCAGCGCCGCGCCTCTTGAGAGATAACTCTCCTGCAGCGCGGCGCAGCTGGCGCCTGTTTCGGTAGGTACATGAAGAAATCGCAAGCCGCAGACGCCGGCCGCGGACGCATCATGGATACCATACCTCGACGCCGTGTCTTAAGTGAAAAACGAACGCGGAGGGGGGCGAGCGGGCGCCCATCGCGATCTATCAGTGCGATCAAACAATACAACTCTACAGATGTGTCAGACGTAACAACGCGGCATCACGCTTTGTTGCGGCAAACGATCGTGCCGCGTGTTCGATTTTTCTTCAGTCCAAGAATTTTCCTTAGCCGTTCAGCCTTCACATGTGATACAACCATCAACCTTCACGCGTTCGCGCCAACCTGAGTCACACCGGCGCTCGCGCAGCTGTCTGTCGACCGCCCTTGATTTTTCAATTATTATCTTGCTGGAAATCTCTACTTTCCATTGCAGTAAATACAAAAGAACTAGAATAAAATTCGAAAAACGCTGCAAATTCTTTCACTGGGGTTTGTTATTCAATTGGCTTGCGTTTATTATGATTTGAATTTATACTAAGCTTTTGAGTGTGCGTGTTTCACAGGTGATAGAGCGATTATTGAATTTCAGGAGATACATAAACATGTAAATCTGTTCTCAACCAAAATACCTATTTGGATTGATCAGTTGATCATGCTTGTGTGCCTCCTGAAATTCAATAATCGCTCTATCACTTGTGAAACACGCACACTCCAAAGCTTAGTAGAAATTCAAATCATGAACGCAAGCCAATTGAATAATAAACCCCAGTGAAAGAATTTGCAGCGTTTTTTTTTTTAGTAATGAATTACTAGTTTTGTTCAACCTACCCCGAATTCTGATGACGTTTTAAGGATATTAGTCAGATGTTCAATAACGTAAGTAACCGACAACTTTCTAATTCGAAAGTTAAATATCTCTACCCAGTAAATAAATCGTATTCATGCATTCGACAAGGCCTATTGTCGTAGTTAAATAATCGTTCTCTTTGGTCAATAATCATGTTTTCCATTCATTTTATAAAGGCCAAGTAATTCAATACAGCATGAGTACACATTTTTATGTCACGGGTTGAATGCTAGTGCACACAACCGATAAAACACTGGTATTTCAACAGGACAGCTTTTTTCCTCATTTTCATCCTCCTCCCGCTCTTTTTTTGTGTTGAATGAAAGAGAACGCCGCTGGGATGTGTTTCCCGGTAAAGAGCGAACGGGGGTTTCAATAGTCTCGTGTTACACACATTTTCAGATCCGATGTCGAAGGAAAGTTCAACAGCTCGTGTGGGGAGCTTGGCCTCCGGCGTCAGCATATTCCCCTCGTCGGAGTCGCTGAGTCAAACATTAATCGAAGTTCTGCCTTCGGGATATTGATCGAAATTAGCGGGGATGAAATACCGAGTAGCCCAAGCCTCGGAGGATACGGGCTCGTTCTCACCCAAACCTTGTTCTCCCCCTCGCTGAATCCAATAAACCGAATCGGGTTCACACATAACTACTTTCCACAAAGGGGATCGAAGGAAGAATAGTATGAAAATGAATTCGGCAAAACCGGAGTTCTCTTAGTCTAACAGTCCAAAGTATCCTGATGACTGGAGCAATACTTTTCATGCAGTGTTGCCACCCTGCGTCTTAATTACTGTGCAACGTAGTTAGGCTCGAAACGAGATTGAGTTCAACTCATCACAGCAAAATGGTCGAAATGTAAAACAATCTGGTCAAAACCCCTAGAGTCGTTACCCCGTTTTTTAGTTAGTTTTTTCATGGTGCTTAACATGATAAAATGTTTGATAAAATGCGGTATGAGCAAAATCGCCCAATTTCAGGTAAAAATCGCTGGAGGAATTTTCCAATGAGTGACTAGAGTAAGAATTTTGCATTTTTTGGAGTTGTAATGATCACTCTGAATGCGAAATAGAAGATTTTTGTAAATATAACATTCCATTCCTTGCATCAATAGTAGAATTCTCATGCAAGACCAAAATTAAACTATGTATTGCAAAACACTAGGAAATTTAGAAGACACTAAAAAATGCGTAACTGATTGAATGTAATCTTGAACATGTTTGCATTTGATGCCATAGTCATTGTTCGATCAGTTGACAATTCAGAAAAAGAGCAACGATAACCTCTTTCCTGTTTGCACCATGGCACAATGCGGGATCAAGGCACCTGTCAACCGTATCTTCATGGACTTGCAATCCATGAATCCTACACCGCCAAGGTCGTAAGATAGATAATACAGCTACGCGATCGGGAAGAGGTCGTATGCGAGTATACGACCGTAAGACCAAACCATAATATGTACATTTCCAGACACCTGGTGATCGGAAGAAATTCGAACGTCAAACAAGTCGCCGAACGCCAGGGTCTTTTTTATCAAAAACTCAAATCTGGTGAATGGAGATGGTGGCATTTGATAACATCGTGGAACATAATGTCCTGATGCGTTATCAGTAAAATGGTACATCAACAAAGTCCACTACCTCTTCCTAATGCAGAAGTTACATGTCAAATCCAGAGATGGAAAGCGCATCAAGCTAGAAATAAGAGAGCTCGCAAGGCTCGAGATATAAAGCTTGCGTCTGTGATTTAAAAACTTTAGTCAATCGGCATACTTTCGTTCATAATAAATTTTCTAGGCATGTTGTTAACGAGTTTATTGGAAAAAAAATGTTCATGCTGAATCCGGACAATCATAACTAATAAGTTTGTTCCAATTCTACGAAGAGGTAGATGAAACATTGTTTTCAATTTCAAAATCTTGTTTCAAATAAAAACGCTGCAAATTCTTTCACTGGGGTTTATTATTCAATTGGCTTGCGTTCATGATTTTAATTTATACTAAGCTTTGGAGTGTGCATGCTTCACAGGTGATAGAGCGATTATTGTATTTCAGGAGATATGCATAGAACACGTAAATCTGTTCTCAACCAAAATACCTATTTGGATTGATCAGTTGATCATATTTGTGTGCCTCCTGAAATTCAATAATCGCTCTATCACTTGTGAAACACGGACACTCCAAAGCTCAGTAGAAATTCAAATCATGAACGCAAGCCAATTGAATAATAAACCCCAGTGAAAGAATTTGCAGAGTTTTTTTTATTTTATGGTTATCAGAATGTTTCTACCCGTGTATCGGCTACAAAGCCTTTTAGGAGTTCACTCCAGTATCCACATTACTACATCACTACATCACTAGGTTACTGATATCAACACAAAAACAATAATAAACCAAAACGCGAATGTTGGCACCATAAATCGGGCCATAGATCGGGAATGGTTTGACCTACGGACCTGGGGAAGAGCTCATTCGATTCCTCGTGGAGTGTTCTTCAAAAAAAGTACAAATTTAGGCCGCCTTGACTTTTTTTGAGGTTTTTAGGGATTTTACTAAACTTTGACAACCCTTTAAGGACACTTTAAATTAAGTGAGAGAGCTGCCTCAAGAATTGGGGCGTCGTCAGACCAACATGGATTTTTCCTGAAAATTTCAGCTTTTTTGCTTCAGCCGTTTGGGAGAAATCGTGCGTACGGCATACGGCAGACGGACGGAAAAATTTTTGTTGCAGATTCGGATTCTACACCATGAAATTTTCAGGGGGAGTTAGAATTTTTTTTCAAGAGCGATTACAATGGTTTATTATTGAATAATAAACCAAAATGCATCAACATTTTTAGTGTTGAGCCATTTTGCACAACTTTCGTACCAAGTCTGTCGGTGTGGTGCTTTTCGCATGGACTTGCAACAAGTTCAATAAGTACAATTTTCAAGCTTTGCTGATAGAGTTCTCAAGGAATGTGAAAATTAAGCTGCCAATGGTCTTTCGTGAGTGGAGTTTTTTTATAAGTCATCAGAAGGCATATAAGCAAACCAAAAGCTGCGAAAAATTATATGGTCTAATACTTGAACTAAGTAAATAGGTTTGAGATCGAATATTACTTCGGCAATTTGAGCGTGAAATCTGATAGATAGAAGCAATTACGTGGCGGGATCGGGTCTCCTTTTCAATAACAACCTGCCATCAAAGTTGGTATTTTCCCACAAGTTGCCAAGCACAGGGGATCCCTTCTGAATACGTGCAAGGCAGCATATTTCTGAGCTTGATATCCAAGACGAAATAAAACTCAACAGTTCCAGATACGGCGAAGTAGTTTTATGAGAGGAACGTTCGAAAAATTGAATGCCCCCGCGATATTCTCCATAAGATAGCTCTCTCTTTTCTTTCACGTGAGGACATTGTTTTTTTATTTTTTTTTCGTCTTCGTCTTCGAAGGAATCTTCCAGTCCGAATCATTTCACCCGCCTTGGAGGGGCTCAACTTATATTGAACGATTGCCATGGGATGGAGATAGACGGATTGGCCCGTTCCCACACCGATTCAAGCACAAAAAACTTCTCTCTAGATCACACGGCAAACTCCAGTATGCGAAAAAGTTCGGGGAAAATTCTTCGCCCACTTGCCGTCTTTTTAACTCTTTGCTCAGAACCTTCTCATGTAGGAATTTGCCATTGGATATATATGTACATATACGACCAGACATTTCCATAATCGAGCACATGAAAAAAGTAAAAGTGAAGTAAGCTCGCCCCTGGTTGATACATTCGCCTGACTGCATCAGCAGTCCGTTTTCTGAAAATATCAACTTCCAAGCTGGTTAATGACTCTTTCAATAAATCAGCAACATGGTATGAAGGCACCAACAATTTGAACCCTTCCTTCATCCTCCATTTCATGGTAGCAGAAATAAGAATAACGGCTTCTGTATAACTAAATCAATCGTGTTTTATTTGTAAAAAAACTGATGAATTTAGTTTTGCTTTAACATTGTTTTTTCCATTGCGCTTAAACGGAATAATCACAAAGAAAGGACATTTTAGGCTAACGAAAATAATAAATTAACTTTCAACATCATTTTCTCCCGAGAAGAATTTCATATTCCATTAAAACTCAATCGCATTCACTTCAAAACACATTGAGAATAGAATGTAAGAGATCAAGATGTACAGATCGAGGGAGAATCAAGAGAGAGTATAACGTTTATCGTTAAACTTAAATTATTACAATGATCTAGGATTTAAAAGGAGGAGTTGGAACTGGGAGCAGGTTTATTCTTAGAATTTACAACTACCGTAATTTTCAGCTGTATAAGTAAAGTAATAAATGAACTTTGTTATATCTTTTCTTTCCAAAAAAAAAAATTTTTTAATTGAAATCCAATTGTTCAAGTATTCAGTTTGATGAATCAATCATACACGAGAACCTACACAATCGATGACCTGACGTCACGATCGAATACAATTGTCGACGTGGTAGTCATATGGCTGAACCAAATTGTTCAGGGGGGTTCAGTGTTTCGCGGTCGAGTAATTCGTATTTTCGTTGTTTCGGAGAAGATTGATGAATTAGTTTATTACTGTCGTGATTCTGGGAATCGATTAAAATAAAATCTCTTCTATTTTTCCTATTTATTTTGTTGTTTCGATCCTCTATCGTGGTAATGTTTTTGCGTGCTTCTGGTTTTTGAAGAAAAAAAATGCACAAATGAAATTCCACTCACGAAATTCGGAGGGAATATTGAACCGTCCGGTGTCGTCATATGCTTAATAAACAAACCCTTGAAAACGGGAAATAACCTAAAAAAAAAAAAAATTGCTTTTCAGCGTACTCATACATTTACGTACTTTAGTAACTTTACGTAATTAGTGTACTTGGGAAATTTTTCAAAAGTGTCATACCAAGCGAGATAAGCAAGCGAAATTCAACAATTTTGATTGTTTCTACAAGAAAGTCTGTCCCTGCTGCTACTTCTTTGTTATTACATCAGAGTTGTGGAAAATAAAAAAACAACCTCATCCCAAGTGTTCACCTTATTTCGCTCCTTAATTTTTTTTAAGTCGTTTATATGATCTCACTACAGTTATTCATCTCACCAAGTGATTCAGAGATTAGGTTTATTGGAATGTAAATACCTGATATTCATTTTCACAGAGAAGGTAGCTGATATTTATATTCAATGACATTTTGCACATGTCATTTTAAATTCTAAATAGCTAATGTTGAGAAGAACGGCAAAACTTCTCAGGGACAAATCTTCCTAGCTCATCTCGAAGTTAGTTTTCCAGTTGATATCATTCAGAATAAAGCAATCCATTAACAGCTTTGATAGTTCTGTGAGCTCCAAGAGTGAGCTTTGAGAATCAGCAACCCGATCAAAACGTCCCTAGCCGATTAAACATAGCAAGGCTTTCAGGAAGATTTCCATCCAATTCGGCAACGGATTTTAGGAGAAGCAAACGTACAGCTAAGTAATACATTCATTACAGGGTTGTCCCTGCGTCCAGTTTTTATATCATCACACTAATAAACGTAATTGTAGCAGCTGGACGCATACAATCGTCGCCTATCGTTTTTTGATGGGTTTGCTAGAATGGCTTGAAACGGATTTTTACGAGTATTAAGTCATTTGTAGTTTATCATTTTCAATAATAAGCCTCTGTAATCGTATCGCTGACAATTTTTATAACTCCCCCCTCAAACCTTGTCGCTTTACATTCCAAGATGCGTAAATTCAAAATCTGACATGTCCATTCGCCATAAGGGCCAGAAAAGGCCTTGGACATTATGTAAAAAATATATTCTTTCGCTCGTGAACTCCACTTCGGGAGCAGTTGGTCTTCTTTTTCAATAAATGTTGATGGGGAAGGGGGGGGGGTGTGTTGATGATGGATGATAAAAATCCCTATCCCCCCTAGGTCAAAACTAATAGGTTTCTCTCTATTGACGAAGTCTTGCTTTAGATGGAATTCGTAAAAAGTGATTCGGAACACGAAAATGTTTCTATTGACTTTGAGGGCCAGGTTTCGGCACAATGAACCCATTTTATACGGGCCCATCAGGGTTTATTGTGATGAACGGTCACAAACGGATAGTGTTGTAGCCACCAGTGGTGGAAGAGAATCACGTTTTAACAATAAAACTCACTTCCGTCGAGCCGAACACCAGAAAAAGTAATTATCCACATAAGGGAACTTCCCCAATAATTGCAGGTGCGTCGCTGGGTAACCCTCTGCGAGAGAGTCACGTTGCAAATTAGAACGGAAAGCGGAATTCACGGCTGGTGCGGATCTGGAGAACAGTTCAGTTATGTTCTGACTCAACAATCATGACCCTTCCAGCTGTCATTTCAACAAGTTCGCCTCCCATTTCCATTTCGGGGTCGAGATGAAGAGTTGCGAGGCGAGGGAGACCTGACAGGAGGCCACGCCGACAGAACCTGAATCATCTCGTGGAAATCAAACCGAAATACCGCGCGAACGCGCTTTCCCCTTTGCCTTCATTTGTGTTTGCTGTCCATTCCTGCGTTCACTGTTCGTGGTAAAGCTAAACCGACGACGGTCCATAACTTATTACTTCAGTTAACTGTTAACTATAGCGAATTGTGGGGGTTTGAATCAAAGAGAACTGGAATAAAGTTTAAAACTTATTGAGGGCAGCTTTCAGCTTGCTCGTCGTCACCGATTTAATTTAGATTTTAGAACAGAAAGCGCTCTTCAACTCCACATCCGAGTGGGCACGAGGTCACCTGATAATGTTGGTGAACTGAGTCTGTAGTTTCCAAGGTTATTTTCACCCTTCTGCAAGTTTAGTATTGAAGTCGTAGACAAACTTTCTAGGGATGCGGCTACATCGTTCCTACATACGTACCGCACTAAATGAGTTTTTCAATAATCATAAATGTTCTTCATTCTATAAAGTTATAATTACCCCAATCATTTTCTAATAAATTATAATAAAATAATAAAATCAGGTAGTGGGGGTTATAATTGAAACAACACGACAGTACCTTCGGGATTTAGCTACATCTAAAGATCAGAGAATTGATGAGATAAACATCACCCAGTTTTTTTTTTAATCTGTGAGGTATCCACAATTTGGAGTTTAAATATCCATCTCAATAGAGTGATCCGTTTGGTCAGTTAGGTGCCTGATTCGAAATGAAGTTAGTCTACGAGAGGAAAAACAATCGGCACATAGCGCGCTGTTCTAAATTCTGGCGAGAGTCTACGAAGGTAGCTACGTTCCACAATTACGCTCTCATTCGAGAACAACAAACGTAGCTAACAAGTTCCTGGTTTCTTGCTATCAACCTGAGTAAACTCAGTTTGCAACGGATGAGAAAAAACACGCCACGCTTCTGACCTCTTGAGGTAATTGAGTTAAGCCACCATCCCTTGGTGAGAGGATACAAGAAGGTTCATGGCGGGGGCGCAGGATGCAGCCATCCTTGCTGGATGTTTTCCTTCCGTTTTACTTCAAGCGTCTGTCTCATTATAGTGAGAGATCGATGAGAACTCCATTTTGCTTCAACTTAGATAAAAATTTTTGAAGCTGTAGAGACAAACTTGAATCTGAATATTTCATTACTACGATTTCAGCATCGCATAACCAATAGCCGGTTTCCTTTATGAACTGAGACGGTTTATTTTGGTAAACCATGTAAAAAAAAAATGTATCAGCTAAAATGAAATACAAAAATCTTGGAAATATCTGAACTGCTTGATGGGCACTGGCTATTTAGGTTGTAATTGAAATGTAACTATTAAGCTAATGTTGATATAGGTTGATCGTGTTTTAACTCCGCAGTAAAGCAGTTAAGCCAAACGTGTTTAATATTCAAAAATAAGTTTATGCTAACGAAAATGATAACAGTTGGATCTTCTTGCCAATTTTGAAGCCTATCGACTAGAATAACAGAATATTAAATATTTAAATTTGTAAATGTTATTAAATTAATTAAATACATTTAAATTTGTTAAATATATCAAATTTTGATAGGCTGAACCAACAGTTCCATTGATGGCCGCTCAAACTCGAATAATGAGATTGCATATAGAGGATGATTGTCAGGACGGAACGAAACTGGCAGCATTGATGACTTTATGGGCTTGGAAAATCTGATTTTCGAGTAATGGCGATCAACAGTTTGTTGATACGAAAAAATTTTTTCGTATTCATTTTAATAAGGGAATGACCTATCAATATTGGTATAATATTTCAACAAGATTCGAAATTTTCTGACACACTTTTTGTACCGGTTCCATTTAATTTTGTGAGAGGTTTCTGCCTTTAGCCTAGACAATTTAGACTAGACAATTAGCCTTTAGACTAGACAATGAGTTGAAATAACGTTTTCTAGGCCAAACAGCTTGAAGAATTCTTCTAAAGCTTCACTAGTGAGGGAATTGGGGTTATCAATTCGGGATCATGATACAATTCAGCATTTATGACGTAATATTGATGACACAATGAGAACTCGCCTTTTGAAATCAGACCTAGAGATCTGCCTCGCTCTGCATGTGACGTAACCGGACTACAAACCTAAATTGTAAGGTCGTGTCGAACTCAAATTATACTGGAATGGGCTGGACTGGAGAGGTCATTGAGAGCGCTGGTGGGTAGTTTCAAATGCAACACTCCATTATTCTCTTCGGTCGGTAGCTCCCCCAAAGCTCCTCCCCTCCAACTCCTACTATTAATTTCCTTCAAAACAATAATGAAACCCCCTCTCCAGCCACCGCTATATCTACTCCCACCCGTCCCACGACCCAGGCCGTCTAGGGAATTAATTCGAGAACCTGTTCCATTCTCGCGACGAGGGAATAGGGTTATTGCTACAGAGTCACTAACACCTCTGGCTCCACCGGAGGATTATGCCTCTACAAAGCCTGTACGTTCCCCAGAAATGAAACCCAGAATGTATAAAAAGAAAAATATCCATCCATCCATATTTCCCCATAATTTCTCATGAAACTCTATATTAACATCGTATTATTAAAAACAACAGGTGTCTAATAAATTAATTTAAATCGCAAACCTTCTGAAGAATAGTCTGATCCTGATCCTAGATCTCAATGTTTAACTACTCAAGAAAGTGCATTAATGTGGTCTATTCGTCTGTCTGTTGGTGGTAAAATCAGATGTTTCAAAACTTCAGTTTCTGGTTTGCCCCTTTTCCCAAAGCACTCGATCCCCATTGACCAAGACTTGTCATTCCATTGGAAGACAATCATTCCAAGAATTGTCTATCACCTAAAACTATTTTTGAATGTAGTTTTAAAAAATCGAATGTTTTAATTAATCTGTATTGCTACTCCAGATATAAATGTTTTGATTGCAAAATTCACAATAACCATGATCCATGATTGTACATTTCTACTTGATTGTACATGATTGTATATTTCTTCTTAATTTGAAGTCATGATTTTATCGTCTTGCTCTCTCCTTTTTTGTTTTAAACGTTTCATGAGCGCCAATGGAGCTTTGTCTTCTAGTCTCGAACAACTTACAGTTCTTCCTGAACCAGGTGTCACGCCGATATTGCATGTAGGACTGAAAATTGGACTCTTATTCATGCCCATCATGATTTTATTGATGAGGAACTCCAATTTCCTCAAATGTTAGTGTGTCCTCAAATGTTTGAAGCTCTTCAAACAGCATACACATGGGCAGATGAGAGGGGTAAAGGAACCTTGCAAATCCTATGCTACTTCATCATATTATCTAAGCTTCCATCGTGATTCAGCGATTCTTAGTGTTTCGCAGTTATCCTAACGCCGAATGGAGAAAAACGCATCACTCAAAGTATTGTTTTTAAAAATTTGAATAGATGTCTGCACCCGCAAAAACTGAAGAAAATAAATCAGGCTATGCAATAATAAATAATAACTGAATTAATAAAAACAGTCGTTTCCAGACTTGACACAACTTCTAAGCCATTATCGTTATTGGACTGTACCGAAATATAAAGCTTCATAGAAAAATAAAGCGAATCTGTTGGTTTTTACAGGTTTTCACAGGATTATAAATGAACATTGACGTGGAATGTACCTTCACATTTTACCGTAACTAACTAAATAAATAAATAAGTAGCCAAGGAAGACTTCGTATTTAAAAATCGGATAAATCTTGGAGAAGTGTGACTAGGAACGCCGTAATAGAAGAAAAATACATTGGACCATTCAATGCCCTAACTGAACTTCGACGCTTGGTAGATTGATGTTCTGAATCTACGGCGAACGACAATGTTAGAGAATGTAGCTGCTTTAGGTGTAAATACATACATGCGATTCTTAACTGTTACAAACATTAAAAATAGGAAAACAGCTGATGTTATAGACATCCTGAAAAAATTAAATCATATTTCCACTGTTTTGGTTTTTGTCAAAACGACCATTAGTGTACATAGATTCCATTATTGCCGTCACTAGTGAAGGCCAGGGGTGTTTCCTGCAATTTTCTTGAATTTATAATGTTGGGTATTCATAGTAAACAATGAAATTAAACAAGCGTTTGAGGTTTCAGGGACCAATAAATTGTTCGCAGGACTTTATCAGGAACATAAATTTACTGAGAGGTATTGCATATTACAACGAAGTTTTATGGATAAACTAGCCATGTTTTTCGTTATTATGATTCACTCAACAATTTTCACTGGCGTAGCAAACAGTGAGCTGGGAATCAGCTGGTACCCTGACAGAATCATATGATCATTATTAAGCGTGAATGGAGTTGTCACTCATCCGCTCGTCCACTTTGCCTTAAATTTGGCTCACCAATATCAGCGCTCCGAAATTGCAATACTAATAAACATATTACATAATTCACATGATATGAATTAGCTTAGTTGAATGCCTAATTTCAAAACCTTGGTTTGGACAGCCCTTGTAAAAAAAATTTCCAGAAAATAATACTCTGCACTTACTATTCAAATTGAGGGAACCATAGCTTTGAAATTCCCCTTAGTGATTCTACGGATTATTGACTCCGTGGTAGCTGTGGCAACCGTGATGCTGCAACTTAAAATTTATTACTGACTTAGTTCAATGCTGTTCAAGTTTTTAGTTAATAAAAGCCTACATTCAAGTTTATGATTTCTTTATTTCATTACATTCCCTCCCAGAGCAGATGAACTCACTCACCGAGATTCGCACGCCTCGTAAATTCGTTCCTCAACCCTATCGAAATGGTATGGTTCATGTGAGTATGGAAACATTTATTGACACTACTCAAATTATCGCGATTCCACTGATCAGGAATGTGATTATATGCAATCGCCACATAACTTTCCACCAAATCAACAGCGTGAGTTTCACCGCAGTCATGCTCGTAGCGTTGAATAATCATATTTATGAACTAGTCACTGCAGCGGCGATCCTCGCATATATCCTGGGTAGATGGTTCAATATTTGACAGTTGTGTGGGATTGCGTGACGTCGTTCAAATGATGCTGATAGGAAGGGAAATTTTCCAACGCCATCCAAACTAGCGAGATTCTAACGAATTGGGATTGTGGTTTAATCGCATTCAATGTCCCTTACCATTTGTCGTATATGCAAATTCCAACCACAAATAAAATGACAGCCTCAGTGTTACTGGTGTTTTGTTCGATGAATGACCATGAAAATTTTGACGTATTTATAGGGCTTCCAAAGGCTTTCAGAAATTGACCAAAGAGCCGGGGTGTCAGGTACCATTTTCATTTACTTGAAAGACCACTTCAACTTCAATTTTATAGGATTTTGGATTGCACGATTGTCCAAAGGGGTCACGTATTTTCCCAAACTGAATTCATCGCTACTGCTGGACAGACAAATCAATGTTTTTCGTTTGTAATCACAGCCGAGCTGTATTGGGGTGTATGCATCCTAATTAGTCCTAATTAGTACCAAGTGTATCACTCTCCAGGGTCACATTAAATTTACAACATCCCCGGTTTCGAAAAGAACAAATCATTACAAATCAAATTACAGAGGATTATTTCAGGATCATGTTCCCGAGTTGGTTTAGAAATTTACAAAGTTCGCTAATAAAATAACATGGTATTGAACCGTAAAAACAGGCGTGATCACTTGATTGAATCAAAACATTCTCTCTATCGCACTGTACTTTCCAAATATGATTCTAATTTTGATAAATCGATAATTTGATAAAGATTTGTCGAACTAAGTTGATCTATAATACTGGTATCCGACCGACCCCGTCCATTTAGATGTTAATAGAGGTAGAATTATAAAATTAACGGACAATGAAGATTGGGCATTACACACGCAGGAACTCAAAAATAATAATCATCGTACGTCACTCAGTTGTATCAAGCTATGTTTAGATATCACTTGTGGCTAGTAATTACTAAATGTAATGGTAGAGCGTTACAACCTCTACGACGAAATGAAGCAATAGCGTTGATTTTTTATTCATCATCGAAGAAGATGATTTATATGTATTAAATATCATGTTTTTCACAAAAGTTCGTAGTATAAAATGTCATTTAGAAAAAAAAATACACATACATAGTACACAAACTGAAAAGTGAAAGAAATATTTAAGTAGGTTTCAGTTTTTTTTTTAAATGGCAATAAGGGCCCTTTGAAGCAGAATGGTTTGCAGAAACCCAGCCAGTCTTCTAATGCCTGCAGTATCCTGAAAGAGGGCTAAGGATTGGAATATTTCCAGATAAAATTATGGCGTCCCGAGAAATCTGATACCTCACACTTGATGACTGGGTGGAAACGAATGAGCCGTAAATTATTTCTTGTACAATAAACAAATTTATGAGTCGGAGGTAACATGAACATGAAACTTATAAACTGGTTTGATGTTAAACATCGAACATCCACGGTGGGTATTTCTTTGTTTGTCTTACTCTGTATTGAAGAAGTGAACCCATGAATGCCGCTAAGAATTAAGGAATGGGAATACTCAATGGATCATAATTAGGTTGGTTGAAGTTTACTACCCTTTCCATCGCTTGACATCTTAATTAATGTTACTCCTATGGACGAATTGCTACTGTTTAAACTCCGGGGTTCTCATCATTAAGTTTCAACATCTGATCCAGATCATTACAGTTTCGAGGAGTTTGCACTCTGACGATCGTTGGAATCGTATCCAGGGTTTTCCATTAAAGTGATTTTCTATTCTCCTACCATCTTTCATTTCTCTTTACATCTGTTGGTGCGCTTACCACCTGAGTGAAAAGGCGGAGGTCGGGAAGGAAGGAAACGGGAAATAATGGAGAGAACAACGCGGAAAGAGCGAGACGGTGAGAAATGATGAATGGGCAGCCACGGACGGTGTTTTCTCAGAGAAACGGGAAATGCGATTTCCATCCTTTAGACGACTCGCGAAAGGGTTCACTTTCCGGTGCGAGGCCCATCGCTCCTTGGTCCTCTTTCCCCGCTTAGCCCTAAGGACAAATTGAATCAAAAGGGACGTGTTACCCTCCCATCACGCGCCCTTCAAGGGTGAGTTCAACAGCTCAAACTCTCAGTCTAGGGATTGGCGCCGCCTACGTCCCTCGCTTTTTTTCATTATTTCAGGTCAAAATGGGTTAGCTATCGATCATTTCAATCACCAAAGTGGAGAGACAAACGAAATTTACTGCACAGGAGTGTTCGCATTTTTCCCATATGTAATCATATATGTATCAAATATAATGCAATTTAGGTTAGTAAACCGTGACTGAAATACATAAAATATCGTAAAGTTGTTCAAAAGATGCGGACATCAATTGTGGATGTGTAAGATAGGTCATGCTACTGCAACGCTTACTGGTCGCCTTCAGGGCTTCGTTCTTTCAGCATAAAAGATACGCTATAACAAAAAGATTCAGCGAGGATCAGTCGCCTCACACAATATGATTTCTCTTCTAATTTTTGAATTTAATACTAGCAGGCGATTGCATCCTATTTTGGAGATTCGTTGAGGGAGTTTCGGTTGGAAATTATTGGAATGAATAGCATCGATGAGGAGCAGCATAGGATTCAGGCTCGGCCAACTGATAGGAATTTCAGGAGAATAAATTAATCCTTAAACCTTGATTTTTATGTAAATAACAACCATCTTACATAAAAAATATTTTTTTATACGAATACAAATCGCGTTGGGAACGTTATTGCAGGACCAATGAGGGCAAACATATGGCACTCCAAAGTTAGGTGACCGGCATTCACCCACCCTCCCCTACGTTTACCTAATTTTGTGAATTTTTCGTAACGAACGAACCAAAGAAACTTATGACATTTTAGTTTCTGGAACCTAGACTGAATCCTGAATATAAACCAGAAACTGAAATAATTAACGTGATCTGCAGGTAAAGCTTGATGTATTTAAAAGTAGTTTCAGCCTGCACTCTGTTAGCGTTGTTAGACGTAGCGAACGAATTACCAGGTCAAGGCGGTAAATAACATTTGCCCTGTCAAGAGCATGAGCGAGAACTGCCGACGGAAAATTAAAGAAAAATTGTTTTGCCCTAAGCGGACGGAGAGGGATGTGTTTATTTTCATTAGCTTTGTGCCAACAAGACTAAGAGATTAAAATTTAGTTTCCCCTCGAAAAGAGAACAGCAAGCCGATGTAGACATCACACGGAAGCGGTAAAAACCCTCCGAAAAGGGGGTTCCATCTTATTCGATCCTTCATTTACTTTCATTAAGGATGAACATGAGGATACATTGGTTTGATCCTATATATTTGTGAAAAAACTGTTCATAGCGAAATTTTATATGAATAAAATTGTATTTTCCAGGAGGATATTGTTAATTGCACTATATTATACATTTTACTCGTTTCTATGAAATTTGATTTAAAAAAAAAAAAAAATGTTAACTCAATTTTTAGGTGCTCTTGTGTTAACTTATTGGGCAAACAGGATGAAATTTCGGAAAGTAGTGTAGATTAAGCCTCTAGATGGTCTCGGAAATCAGACCGACAGTTCAAATGAAAATGAAATGATAAAAAATACATGATTACGCATGCAAAAACTAGTTACTGGCACAAACGTAGCAACAAGTTTGAAACTAGAATATCCCATCAAACTCTGAAACTCCCAAAAACGATACCAATAAAAATAACTTGTCGTAGACAGGATAGAAGTTTACGAGAAAACGGTTGAAACTTTCCCGGGATCACAATAAGAGTTTGGATAAAGAGAGAGAACTTTCTTGCCGCGCCCAGAAAACTCGTGATCAGCACCACCGAAATACATTATATAATAATGAAAATCAAACTTTCCGGTCATGAATCGTTCCATCTTGAAAAAATCCTATAAGTTCACTTTCTCGAAGATGCGACCGTTGTCAGAAGGAGAAAGGAAGACGGATGCCATACAATTCTCATAAGCCCAAATCCGGTCAAGCGTTTTCCTTCCGATTCTTTCTCGAACTATGGGAAGTTATTCTGGCTTCCGAGGAGTTCTCAAGGCAAAAGTTTAGTACGAAAGTGACTTTCGGAACTGCAATAACATACCTTTTATCTTGACTGACCAATGAGATTGGGGAACTTTTCGGGGGTCAAAACTTATCGAGTTATCTACCTTTTTTGTTGACAGTGCTAGACTGTAGTACGGTTTGATATTCAAAATTACAGCGCAAAGTGATGATATGTAATAGATCGGCAACCAGTATCCAGTACCATTTGTAAAATCAATGCAAAATTCCTGGAACGTCATGTGAACCAGAAAGAGCGAATTTCTTCATAAAATTATGAACTACGTATCTGTTAGGAAATCTTTTTACTAAAT
This sequence comes from Creontiades dilutus, assembly GCA_031894815.1. Lineage (NCBI taxonomy): Eukaryota > Metazoa > Arthropoda > Insecta > Hemiptera > Miridae > Creontiades > Creontiades dilutus. Next base: position 1,260,530 of record JAVIWC010001866.1, on the reverse strand, counting down.
AAACTGTTCCAATAAAAATGAAAAAATTTTATGACCACAACACAGGTAGGAACCAATGTATTTATGGCATAAATACGCATACGTTTTTTACGCATAAATTTACACATAATATGTGTAACGCTTTGGAAATCATGACAACTGTCTTTTGATACAGTGATATTATACCTAAGGTTAATAAGTTACGATAGGCAACAATATACAAGTAATTATCCTCGAATGCAAGAGTTTCATATAATCCGAAGTCTCCCGCTGTCTACTACAATTTCAGGGTGTCCAGAACTTGATGTAGAAGAAAACCGTGTTAAACCGGACCAAAAATGGAACGAAACGCCGCCAACCGCACTTTTCTTCCTCAACCCGAGATACGATTTTTCCAAGTTTTTCCTCTAGAAGAAAAGTTTTTCATTTTGTGACCACACTTCCTATCCGTTCATCTAACACTCCCAATTTCCTACATGCTTAGTGCATTTTCATGATCAAAAACTAAATTTTTACGTCAAGTCATATGTGTTTAAACGAAGGTTGAGCATCGTTCAATTTTTAAACTTGGTTTAAGCAATCGTTTTCCTTTGCGTGAGTGCTTATCACAGAGGTTTACTAAACTTTACTTTGAATGTCAAAAGAGAAGACGAAAAAGACAGAATAAACACTTGGAACAACAAAGTTAGTTACTTATAGTTTCTTACAGTCAACTGCTGCTTTCGGGCATTGTATTTTAAAAAATGGAATTAAGCGGTTGGTTTCTTATGCCGGTCGACTTACGGTCGCGAGCGGTTGTATGTTTCTACTTTCGGTGGAGCAGAACTGTTTTTTTCGTATTTCCTGTCTATGACACCGATGCATCTTGGGGGACCAAAATTTTTAATGAAACCCTGCCATTACTTGGTCTACCTCCGTTACATTTGGTATACAAATGTAACGAGGACGCATCTTCGAAATCACACCTTAATCTCGTATTATCTTGCATCTTGTATGACTCTGTTCATACATCCTATTGCATAATGCGCAACATCTTCTTTGTTCACCGCTTATTTGTCTCTCAATCTGTTGTAGAACCATCTACACGGTCGCCTTAGACACCCGAAACTCAGCTACAAATTCTTCTTGCACCCAGTTTCAGTAATGGTTTGGGCGTTCGAGGAATACATGGCCACCTTGAAAACACTTCTGTCAACACAATATCTTGTGGTATAAATGCCATTTTAGCACTATTTAAACGGAGATGTAACGAAATAACACTGAATGACCCACCACCGATTTCACTTCTAAAAACTCATTGGACAGAGTTCTAATTGCCACTGATTGCAATTCAATTTTTTGCAGAGTTAACACAAACTAGAATCGTTTTTTAAGAGCTTCTTCTACACCTGGCATTAACTACACACACCGTTTAAACAGCAGTGTAAGTATTGTGTGATGTGTAAACTGTGAACTAGTGAACACACGCCAGATATATGTATATGGAAGCTGTGCGAAATGACCATAGATGAAATCCATTTTACTTCTCCAAACACCACTCATTCATATAGATGCCGAGGCGCTAGTGATTGTCAATCACGTATGTGCGTTTACCAATCGATTTGTAGAAAGTGCACAGATGAACAATCAAGAAGCTTCTATGTTGGAAAAGCCGCACAATTGAACCTGCGAATGAACAATCGCAGAGCATCAATACACCAATAATAACTACGGCCAGTAAAACTCCACACACTACCACGGCGTTGGTTTTAAAAAATATGGCACAGTCTAAAAACGATCGATTTTTACAACAGTACGAAAGAGCACACCTTTTTATCTTGGGGTCAAATCGTCCCCCAGACTCAACACCAATGATTCAGTTATCTCCGTCATGGTGACGATTAACACGACAAGAAGATGCAATACATCAAACGAATTTTTTCACCTTTATACCTGTTAAATTTTTACTATGTAATTAAAAAAAGTTATACTTACAGTTCTATAAAATAGGTAACCAGTAATCGCACGAATTTTGTATCTGTATAATATACCAGGCCAAAATCAAGTGGACTTGGTATGAATCCCTCAAGCTACGAGTACATTTAACATTAAGAACTTAAAATTTTGATGTTTGCTGCTATTGGAGACTTAGGTAACATGATAATTGGTTTTACCAATGCTAATGATTTCAGCAATATAATTATCGAGTCTCGGGAAGCACAAGACCAAAACATACCGCATGGTGTTTATCGAGAGCAGGCAAAACGACCGTTGAAACATTTCAACTGGACGAGGACAAAGTGTGAAAAGGGCCGTCAACCGAAAGTGCGGGAACCCGAAACCAGTCGATTGAAGGAAAATTGTCTTTCTTTGAGTTTTCACTGGTCCGGTCAAAGTTTATTTTCATTAACTCCCTTCACGAGGAGTCCGGAGGGAAACAAGAAAAACACGGGTTTCCCACCTCTTTTGACAGTTTAGAACAAAACCCTCGCCTCACACGGGGCCCTGTGAGCTTTCAACTTTTTTTCTGCTTCTCTTACACGCCATCGGGAGCATGATAGATGACTCAAGCTTCACTTGATTCGCTTTTTTTCCACGGGCGTATTAATATATCACGATGCTAATGGCCGAGATGTAAGAGGGTCGGTCGAAGAAAAACTTTCCAGTTAATTTCCTTTGTTAGCGGTTATCTCTCGCGCGTGATCCCATTATTCGCTTGAAGGATGCTCATTTCAACAGTATTCAATTTTGTTTTATCTTTGATTTTCGTTCCGCTGCCATTATATCCATTATGATTATGTTCAGGATCCTGAAAGCGTTTTTTTTTTTTTTTTTTTTTTACCGCCGTACCGAAACTGAGATTTATTGAGCGGAGCACTCCTCCTTTTTCCAACCTGTTTTCCCCGCCCACCGCCAGACCAAGGATCACCTCCACATGCTCCTCTGGCTGCACATCTGTAATAGCAAGGGCCGTTCAATTGAACTGAACTTTATTCTGTCTTTAGCGATCAATTATATATGGATATTGGTGGCTAAGAACATCTGATCTGTTCAGTACAACCTGTACATTTGGGAAGAGAAACTAAAGAAGAAGGGCCTCTCCATAAATGCAAAGACAAAGAGCATGGTCATAGCAAGGGAGAAAGTCCAACATATTGGCCTGACAGTGGCAAGCAAGTTGAAACCTTCAAATGCCTTGTGGCGGCACTGAGTGAGAATGGAAAAGTTAAAAACGAACTCACCACACGTACTGGTCACAGCAGCAGGCTATTCTATGCTATGAACCTTAGATTTATAAGGGAATATGAGGTATATCTTAAAACGAAGCTGGCCGTCAACAGATCAGTTTATGCTCTCACCCACAGTTGCGAATCTTGAGCACTCACTAAGAGAGAATATGAACGAATACAAGCACCCGAAATGGAATGGCTTAGGAAAGTGGGCAGGATAGAGAGCGAAACACAACGACACGTATGACGCCAGCCATACGACCCGTGGAGCATATTGTCAAGGGCTCACAGTTGCGATGGTTCGACCACATGTTGAGGATGCAGACTCCCGCATCCCGAAGAAAGCCTTTGAAGCTCGACCAGTCGGAACAAGACCCCGAGGTAGAAAAAAGAACTGTGTGGCTGGACAATGTTCAGACTGCTGTCCAAGAAAGAGAAATCCGATGGGAGGGATTGAAGGAGATGAACCAGAATCGGACTTGATGGCGGCGCGTTTGTCAGTCCCCTACACGCTTTGGAGGTAGAAGAGGAAGCGAATAAGTAAGTAAGTATAATATACTTATCCATATTATGGATAATGTTCCAAAAAGGTCCGTTTGGTCAGCTTTCTGACCGCCTCGGCACTGAGTGCTCCTCCGTTTTCCATCCTACCTGTATGTTCTGGAGCCAATCTTTGACAGACTGAGGATTCTCCCAAAAAGGCCAACCGCAAATACGACCTTCTCTTTTTGGAGCGTCCCAACGATTCTGAACGGTCTAACATTGATCACAGGAAATACAAATAACACTTGGGAGGTGGCTTCTCTCTCTTTGCAAAATCTTGCACTTCGAATCGCTAATGTAGGATAAAACCTGATCAGAAGTTCCAAAGCACCAACGCCCAGGTACCATCCCCATTCGAATCGTTTTTTACCCCGAAAAGAAAGTGTGAGCGGATGTCCTCCCGTGTTAGCCAAGTGCGTTTATACACACTACACACTACAAACTACACTGGATCATGAAGTTTTTATTGATTTTTTCAAGAGAGCATTAATATATTGTGATACTAATAGCCAAAATGTAGAAGGGTGGGTCGGAAAAAACTTTCCAGTTTATTTCCTTCGATGTGGTTATCTCTCGCACGTGATCCCATTATTCGCTCGAAGGTTGCTCTGCTCATTTCGAGACTATCACGATTATTCTCCTGTATTATACTAACTGTAATTCGAAGCGTCCAGAATGTAGATGGAGTACCGATATCTCATTTAGAAAATAACACAACTTCTCATTACGTTTCGCCCTATTACGTGGTTAATTTCCACTTCGATAACTATTGTATACGGATAAAATCTGCGTTGACTATATAAGGTCTATTCCGGGCAAACAGTTAATAAAAGAACTCACATTCCCCCTCAGATGGCAGAATATCTTGGGTTAAACATAAAACCTTCACGAAAGTACGGTAGATCCTGACTATTTTGTGACACTAAAGGTGATATCTGCCTTAAAAGAAAAGATTGGACAGTAATAACCACTATCAACCAGTATTGAAAACATCGTTCTTTTTAAAGTAACTGACAACTTTTTGTATAATCAGTTGCTAGATTACAATGACAGTACTCAAATTTTAAGAGTGGCACTCAATTTTTTTTTTTTTTTTTTTTTTTGAAGCTAAGCACGTGGCTGAACCTATCATGTAGTGCCTAGATGGTTTTGACCATTCTGATGACTATACCTTTACCTATCAAAGTCGTTCGACTCATTTGATTTGCCGGAGCTGGTGTTGACACTCCAAACTCACGGTTTTGATATTTTACAAAAAAACGGTTTTCTGAAGCTTCCAAACCAACCACGGCTTCACCAACAATTTGCCTTTTTTCGTTTATTCCATTTTATTTTATTTTTAATGCGGATAGCTGTCAAGTGCTTATCTTTTCTGCTTACTATGGACGCAGACGATGTCACAGTCACAATCACGGCTGTCACGGCTGACGTTTTTTAACTGTGTTTCGAACGTGGAATCCTCCGTAGTTCAGCGCTGATTCGTAAATAAAAGACAAGATTGTTGAAGATGCTGATGCCATGAACGCTTTTTCGCACTTTTGTTAAGAGAGGTTAATGAAATGACGAAAATGGAACATGGACCATTGCCAAGAACCTGAGTAAAAGCTATTTATCTTCCGTGTTTTCTCTTTTACCGTGTCTTTTCCTCGATGCGTACCTCGGGTGATTTGAAAATATACTCTCTCTCATTATTTAGGCTGCAGCAGGCCGGAATCATATTTGGGCCCACAACCGATGGTCACTACCGACCCTTTTTTATTGAGTTGAGTCTACCTACGCTCACCGTTCTCTATGTGCTGTGGTAGGTACTCGAGTAAAGAAAAATTTAGATTGTTTCCCCAGATTCGGGGACAGCCATCAATACTCAACCATGAACTGTGAAGCGGTCCTGTCTCACTCCCATCGCTTATCCCTTACCCTGAATAGAAGCCTTTCATTCGCGGAGTAATGCTTTATAAACCGCCTTCCACCAAGTCTCTAATCCTTGCTGGCCTGCAGGTTTGATAAAAGATACAAGAAGCATTCGGTTGGATCAAACTAAATCATGCTCGATGGAATTGTGGAAAATCCATTTTCATGAAAAAGACGGATGTTGATGAAAACGTTTTCTACTTCCTAAAAAAACAGTTGTGTCGATATAATTCAAATGTATAATTGTAATGTTTTAATCGATTTCGATGATTACGTATTCATTTAATTAATAATAGGCTCGTAGTAAATAATAGGCTTGCAGTTTTTCTAATGCCTAGACTAGTAGGACCGAATTCAGGGGGGGTTTTGAAAACATTTGCTTTTTTGTCTAGATGAATCTAACGTACTCAGCGGAAAGTGAATTTTGGGAAGTTTTTTTATTTTTTTTTTTAACCTTCATGTCGCGATTGATCTGACCTACTTGGTTAAAGCGGTTTAAAACGCTTCATGTCTAGACATATCTGACGTACTTGCCCAAGGTATAGTTGGTTGTAAATGAGCTTTTCTATGTGTATGAGCGAAACCAATAGGGAAGGGGTCGGGAGAACAATTAGCGCCCTTAGCTTAGTGCTCAGGGCTTAATTAGGGTTCCCCTCCTTGTCCCCTGTCTGACCAGGAGAGGGAGTGGTCCTTTCCCCTTCAATGAACCTGAGCCCTGCGTTTCCCTGGTGTTGGAGGCCAATTAACTTGTTTGGGTTACTATTGTCCAATTATTGTGCGTAGTTAATGAATAGCGTTCAACTAACATTATATTACAATACACACATTAAATGAGGCTTGCTTCCGGACCATCCAAAACTGTGATTGTGGGGATGTCAGGAGGAAGGTGAAACGGTGTTTCCACCTTAGCACGTGATTTACAAAAAATTTCCCAACTTTTGCAGGATGTGGTTCATAAAGATAAATTCATTTCTTCGCATTCTGTGAACTCAGAGAAAAAATAATTTGAAGGTGACTTTATGCTTGTTCAATTGATATAGACCGACTCTGTGATCTTCATCTTATAGTAGTCGTCTTGAAGTATGTTTTGGCTATTTTCGTTATCATTCATCTTAAAATGATTGATGTTGCAGAGAAGGGTACAATGCTGAGCTACACTCATATATCATTTCTTCAATTGAAAAACTGAATAACTGAATTCATCATAAACCTATTAGAAGAATAGAAGTGAGGCGAACTTTAACGGACTGATGTAGAAACATCAGATAGTGATACTCTGAATTATTACATACCTGTTAACAAAGATGTCTTGAAAAAAAAAATCGATATGATTTTGCAAAGATTCAGAACAAAATGCAATTGAAAAACGTGCACACGAAACCCCGATTCTCATTGTAGCAATTTATTATTGCAGTTGAGAAAGGTAGCGTAGTTTAATAAAGTTAAATATTCGCTGGCATGATGTCAAATACAACTCAAGTAGCAGCATGCTGATGAATATCGTGCTTGGCCTTGGACCTTCAAATCCAAGTGGCTGTATTTTATAGTTTATTTTCAACACAACCATGCAATTAGTTGTCAACCCTTTAAAGGGAATGAGCAGTTAGCAGTTATCACCAGCATTTGTCAACCGCTTTATTTATTTATTATTATTATCATTTTTGTTTAGTCATAAAATGCTAACCTAACCTACAAAACCTTACCATACAAAATGTATTTTAGATTGAGGCAGGAAAACAATTACAATAATCGAAACATATTGAACTAAAACACCAGTACAATTAGCGAAATGGGGAATGACGTATGCTGAATATTGTGTATTTTCTTTTGTGAAGAAAGGAGAAGGGATGAGAGGTTACGATACTACTGGCGTATTAACTCTCCATGTATGGAACATGTATGGATCAAACTGTTACACACATTTATAGAGAAATGAAATAACACAAGGAAGAATACATTTGAAAAATACCGTCGTCTGTTGCGGTACTTTCACAAATAGGTGTTTACCACGATAATTACCAATTAACACTTACAGTTTGAAATAACTAAGGCTGAATGTATAAACGATGGGAAATGCGACCTATATCCATAACAATTATTTCTCGTGAAATCTGTATTTAAATTAATGAAACATATGTATATTTAATGAAGAAGCGAATTTGATGATTGGATGCACATTGGAACTGTAATGCTTTAGAGGACAGCAGTCAAATAATTATCTATTCATACTGTAATTTACCTCTAATGGCATCATCAAATATCGAAACGAATTCCGTTACTAACAATAATAATTGTTCATAACAACATATTGCAAAATGTATCGCATATTCAATAAACTCCAATACAACTGCGGATATCCTTATTCCCTAATTGGGATGTCCATCATCTATGTAAAACATGATATGGTGATTCTGGCAGTTCTCCGAATATACCAAACCTTGTAGATCATTAACGAGGAGGGAATAAGGTGAAAATGTTTCAAGAAAATACGTCTTCACCAGAATCAAAGTGAGAATTTCTAAAGAATGAATTATTGAACCGATCTATTAAAGATCATTAATTATGAGCTTAGCCAGGCTTTCAGTGGATGTTTATCTGTGTTGATAATGTTTTTTTAACAAATTGTTTAAAGTTTAGTTCAACACTCAGGCCATTTGAATGAATCCGTTTGCATTTGCATGGTAAGCACATCTAACACTCAAGTAAAATGCATAGTTCCACCATTCAACCCCATTCTAATTCAGGTCATTCTACGGTTCAGATCTTAGATTTGAACAAGGTCTCAATATGCATATTACATGGGATATGCATATAAAATGTTAGAGCAGGCACAGAGAAGTTCGGGGTGAACATTCATGTTTGACCATGAGCAAAAAAAGGGTTAAAAGAAATCAACAGGTAGAATTCAGTAAAATCACGAGTGACAGGGTGGAGAAGTTTTATTCAGGGCTCATCAGGCTCACATTCATGAACACTTGTTCGAACCTGGGTGAGCGGTTGTAGCCGAAAGCGCTTCTTTGCCAACCAGTCCCAGCGGAAGAATGTCTAGAAAAATAAAATAAGAAAAAGCAAGATTCACATAGCTTTTCAGAGGACATTGGAAGTATTTTATATTACAGTAAGTATTCATATTTTGATAGGTGGGTGGATTAGGTGTTTCATTTGAGAATGATTTTTACAAAGGGAGAAGTGAGCACATCGGAGCAGTAATCCCTAAAGATATGACTTTGAAGAACCGTTAGAAATTACAAAAGAAGAAACTGAAAATGTTGGGTGAGCAACACTAGTCATTCTGTTGGAGCATGGACCTCAATCACAGCATTTTATTCAATTCATGATTAATCCCAAAAGTATTTTATTAACAATATTACCAATATTTTATATTAGTTGAGGAATAACACACTTTATTTAGCACTGCGTTCATGAAATCACGACATGTATCACTGTCCGGAAGGGGAGTGCATACGCCAAATGGTTCACTTCCTCTCCATTCCTACTCTAACATTTACTGTTATTGAATAAAAACCTCACACCTATCTCATTGGATAAGACGTTCATGGTTCTTTAGGAATAGAAATAAATTGTTCTAGATGTGTACGGGTTGAAGATAAACTGTAGAAGCTACAGAAGGATGTTTTCTCCGTCCGTCAAATATGAATCAATGCACTCCACCCAGTATTATCCAGTCAGTATAACGAAACACGATCGAACAGATCTTCTTTGGACATTTGGTCAAACGGCAGAGCCCTAAGGAAAACGCTCCCCCCCCCCCCCCACCCAGCCAACAAAAACCTTAAATCCCCTCATAATCCTCCAGTGCCGGGGAACCGCTTTCCGTTTTCGGATTGATTCCTCCGCCTGGAAAAGGCGTGCAAACAACGAGAAAAGTAGAGCGCGATGTTTGTTAAAGCCCCGACAACAAATCCCGCAGTATCTACCAACCGACTCTTCTCCCCTACAACCACAATGCCGTCCCAACCAGTCAGTCAACAAGAGCATCCCGAATACGAGTTCTCCTTTCAAATTCCTTTTCCTTCGGAGCTTGAATGCGAAAGCTTTCGTGAATTATTATTTCATCAAGTCCGCAAACTCTAAGAAAGTGGATTTGTGTTTTCCCATTCCTGTTGTTTCGCAGGAGCGCCTCCAGGCATTTCATGGATTTCACATTTTCTTCATTCCTCTAAAGGACATAAATTACATCAACGACTCTCTACAACAGTAGCGAATGAAGTACGTATTCAAACTGCTTATTGGTTATTCTGGGAGTATTGTGTCAATTTCAATCGATTTCCTCAACGAAAAATGATGAAAATTGCCTAATTGGATTAAATCACATAAACAAGCAGATGGAAGACCATGTTAGTTCAAATTGGACTGAAACGTGGGCTTCAGTAATGCCTTGTTTTGTGATTTCAGCTTGTGCTATAAAACAAGCAACCTACAAAATTATAAATCATCTTTGGGACTCCTATGAATTGCCGATATTTCTCTGATTCTAGAATCACTGATTGAAAAGTAAAAAATGACCGCTGCTGCTCACTATTCTGGGTAAATGTTATCAAACATAAGTTGATGACGGAAAAGCCACCCTCCGGGATTCCCAAGAAATAAATAACAACGAATAGATGCATGGAACATTTTGCGGTTTGACTGGTATTTCATAAGAACACACCAAGAATGGTCACATCCAAATCAGCTGATCGAAATAGCTCGGTACCACCTCACTATTACCCAGAAATCCTGTAGAATGAATTTGCTTGAAAAACCAGCCTGAATGATCATTGTGGAAGTTTAGTGGGCCTGACTCTTTATCATGTCAATGTGAATAAACAAGAAAAAGTTATCTAATTACAAATTTTAGTTATTCACGTTCTGTATTATATGACAACTGCAAGATCCTTGACACTTTTTTAATCTTCAAATTGGTTTCTGTCATGTTGGTATTTTTCAACAATTACAGCTGAGTTGTAAAAATTTCTTGTAACTGCTTAAAAGTAGTTGGTAATTTTAAAAAAATCGATTTTTCAAAAATTTCTGAAAATAGTTTGCATTATATGGGGAACCCAGAGAAAAAAGAATTTTGAAAAAATATCACCGGGAAATGAGTAAAAAAAATGTTCAAGCACCAAGGTCCGCTAATGCAGGCCCTATTAACTAAGCCTAGAAGATCCAGGAGTGCTTCTTGTACCATCAGCAGATATGACATTTTCAACACTTGGTTGTTCCACATCAGGTGTTGCTGCACGAGATTCTCTTTGAGGGAGGGGTAGTTTTTCTCGTGAAGTCCCTTTTCTCGTGAAGTCGCCTTGATTAGGTCATTTCAAACACAGAAGAACCTTGCAAAAAACTACTCAAAAAGAACGAAAAAACTACCCAGCAAAGAATCAGGAAGTAAACAAAACTGATAAGTTTTCCTCTTCTTCTTCTCCTTCTTTCCAATCTTCCTAAGTCATGAATACTTTAATCTAGATACAGACATTGAAAGACAATAGATTTGAAAGAGACGAAGTGAGCTGAAGCCTGCAGGAGTAGGAGGGAACAGTTATAACTTCAGAAAATGGCGTCTCCTAAAAAACGGTGTTTTTCAGCACGAATACTTCATAATGTCCGTTATTGTACAACTTATGGCGTCAATTTTTTTAGAATGTTCGTAAAAACCGAATACACAAACTTTGTCATGGATTTTGCGTATTTTTTCTTACAACATCATTAGCTTCAACGCTTTCCGGAGATTTTAAGCCTCGCCTTAAATTTTTTTCTAACCCCCAGCAATTTTTCCTAGCCACCATGTGGAAATTCTCATGGCTCTTTCTCTTCAGAATGATATACTTGACAAAACAAACAAAAATAAGTTGAATAGAAGCTGAGAAAACGGGGCATGAAACTGACTACTTTTCAAGGGGATTTCATTAATCCGGAAAAATGACCAACTGCTCATAACCATGAAATACCAGGTTTATGCCAAGAAAAATGAGATAAATAAGACGCTCAGAACTAAACAATATTATCTCAGATAATTCAAAAATTATTGAAGACGGAAAAAATTAGTGATTTTGACATCAGTGGAAGTTCTACAGTTGTAATGTCAGATGCCCAAGAAAATGTTGTTAAAAAGTTAGGGCTATTCCACAAGACATGGATTTCATTTTTACCTGTTTCTCATTTCAAAGCACTATTTCTGTCGGGATCTATTGTTATAGTAGAGAATCATCGTAGATTTAAAATCACTTTCATATAGGATGAAGTGGATAGTTGGGAACTTGATGAACAATTAAAAATAATTATTCTGACTGCTCATCTACTAGAACTTATATAGCGGTCAGGAGCGAAATACTATTCCTTCCAATCATCGAATCGAACACGATACCCGGCAATTGAGCTTAGGAATGGGGGTCGTTCCATCGAGCTCCTCTCCAATCATCGTTGTAGAAAACGGGATTGGAAACGTCAGAAGAAAAAGTACCCAATTAAATATCTATAAATCGCGGAAAGGTAATTGGTTACTCGAGAGGTCTCGTGCCATTAAAAATAATAATGTTGGGTGTTCCCTGGTTCAGTGTTATTAGTACTTGTAGAAAAGTCAATAATTAAAGAGGAATCCAACTCCACCCTTGATCAAAGCACACTTTATACCATCGTCATAAGAAAGATAAAAGGTTTTAATTGTTTTTGTTCCCGTATGGTTGTCTTTCTCCCCCGTAATTTTGTAGGTTTGGGAATGAAACTTGGGATGTCAGAATGGAGGCAATTTCACGTAACAGCAGTTGTCAGTTTACTACAACCTACTGAATGAATTGAGTAAACAAAGTAGGTAATTTGAAAAAGTTGATACAAATTAAACGAAGATTTCTCAACAGTGGACTTCTGTGATCATCAAGATAATCAACGATTAAATATATAATTCTAATAAATTTAATGTACCTAAATATTCACGTCAAACAATTCAAAAAACCATCCCCACTCTGAGCCATCCAGTGAATTTACAGTGGGCCCGAATGCGATTCGAGGTAGAAAAACATAATATACTTACCTAAAATCGCAAAGTTTTCTTTAAATGGAATTTGAAATAATCGAACACATTTTTTAATTTTAGAGATAATAAATGTCATCAAAAAGATTTTTGTCACACAAGCGAATTTCAGACACATACACACACACACACACACTTTTTTTTTAAATCTCCCCTCAAAGACGGAGGGGGCACGCCATTAAACAAAAACCAAAAAAACTAAATGAAATAAGAGTGGGGAGGACGCCCAGGTTTACCCGTTGCCGGGATACGGAAAGTTAATGATGATGTAGGAGGAAGGGAGGGATGAAAGGAAATGCCCCTATAAAATGACCACCAATTCAAGTACGAGCCCCGGATGACGCGGGTGGTGATACCACGAAGTACTCCCGACGAGATGCCCAGCTCAAGTAACTCCGTGGCACTTTTCCCGCACCACACTCCGCGCCATGACCCGGTCGCAGCCATAACCTTGATGTTGTTAGGCACCACTCCTTTTAGCTCAGATACCGCTTGCCGCAGGTCGTTCCTATCATATTTGCTTATCTTAGCCCTCCAGGTCTGCTCCATGTCCACGCTGCCACTGACAACTTGGACATCCAGGATTATGGCAGACCCGTCGGGCTTAACGGCATCGATATCTGGCTTCTTGCCCTGGTCACTTGGCATATGATATAGTCTCTCTCTCTCCACATCCCAGCCGCTGGATGACAATGCGCCTGCTATCTGCTTGGCAACCGCATCATGACGGAGAATGCGGCCACCATGAGTTCTTGGACACTGCTGCACCACATGGTAGAGGTTCTCATTTTTACCCCGACAGGCACGGCAAAGGGTATCTACAATCCCGCGACTACCTCTCGAACACCTCACCGCGGTGGCTAGTGTAGCCACCCGGACGGCATGAAAATGTCGGTAGCCGCGGGCCCCATGCCCTCTGAAGCCCACTCTACTCATTGGGACGAGATGGGGGATTCAGAGCACTGTCGGAGTTCTTTACCATCAACTGACTCATGCAGAGCAGCAGCAAACTCAGCAGATGAGCTGGGTTTTGGAGCAGTTGGTGTTGCTCGATTGCACCACAACAGCTGCTGCCTGACAAAACCAAGATCAGCAGCAGTGCGGCAACCTCCCAGCTCGAGCCCCTAAGGGCTAGCAGGTGCTGGCGGCGTAGAGATGGGATGCTGGCTGAGAGAGAGACAATGCCAAGCCCACCGGCCTTGACCAATTTACAACAACAAATATTTACCAATTTACAACGAACAAATTAAGTCGGATTATGTAACATTGAGTCTTTTAATATTGATTAATTTCTTTTTAAATTTCATTCATTTATTTTATCTCCAGATCACTTGATTGAGGTTTAGACCCAACGCTGAATGGTAGCGCGTGATACGCCAAGTTTCCTAATCGAACGGTCATTCAACATCTAAATCCAACACAATTTGCGGATACTGACTGAGTTGTTAATGTAGTCGGTGGGCAAGTAGTAATATCCACACAGTTTATGAAAAGTCGAATCGTTCCAGTTGGTCAACACCGGAGGCTCATCAGTCCTACACTGACCCCTGAACAAACTCCAAACTTGACCGTTCAAATACCTGGGAGCCGTAGATTACACATCATAAGAGACGATGATGACAGTCAAAGGGTAATTACCTTTGCTTGATACGCCCAGCTTAAACAGTTGAATGAATCGGAATAGCTCACGATAGAGATCCACCTAACAATTCCCCATTATGATTTAACGCAGCTCTGGTTTACCCCGGACCGTTCCATCATGCCGAGAACGCTAATTTCTAGAACTGAATAGCGCATCAGATTGAGAAAGCCAACGGTATCGTTCTCCGTTAATTCTCTACCTCCGTTATTATTTCTACACTTCGAACTATCCAAAACAACATTCCCAGATAAACCATTCGGAAACCCTACCATCCTAAATTTCTTGTAACTTTCAACTTTTGATTCCATAGAAGATATTAACTTCCAAGACCTTTTCCTTTCTCGGGTCATTCAACTGTATGTTAAATGACTGAACCATCTAAAAAGTCAAGAAAAAAAGAGTAGCTTACCTAATTTCTGTAAATTTCTGCATCTTAATCCCCCTTGGAAAAATGTTTACAAGAGAACTCCTTCGGTTTGTAATATCTACATTGATGAATCTAATTGAAAATTATCTAATCAACCATTTTGGAATCCACATCTTCGACCAATTACACCTCTGCAAAACACAAACCAAATCATAAACCATCATGTATGCATTTTCTTCAATTCCACCATAGAACTTGTTGATTCAATTCCCGAATTATCAAAATGAGTGACCGAAACGTCGTGCGTTCGAGATAAGTAAATATACAACACGAAGTTGATTTATCGAAATGTCATTAATACGCCTTAATTTTGAATAAACGGTAAACAGGATCATCAGGCCGTATCTAAGTTGCATTCTGTACCTAACAAAAGTTTCTGACATGATTCCAAATGCTGGGCATTGTACTGCAAGTTACAGATTTCTAATATAATTGTAGTGTCAGGTAGCTGTGACAAATGACAAATCGTTGATCATGAGTACAATAACACAACATGGTTCCAACTTTGATTGTAGTGAACCAATTCTTTGAAATTATTAAGGTTTAAGTGCTCAGTGACAACTCTTAGCATTTATATTATGCAATGAACAATTGCGCGTTTCAAGTAAGGAATATTAGGTGATAAATAATAAAGATTTGTATAATTCCTGATGACAATTTCCACATTAATATTTCCCTTAAACTGAAAAGTTTACACAATAAATTACACCGAACCGTCACAATGTTGAGAGAAACTTGTTTTCAAGAAGTTCGCCTATAAGAAGAGAAAAAACTTCTCTGTTTACGTCTTCATCCTATCAAAAACTTTTGCTCAGAAGCAATAATTTATTTCTGATTACTTTATCCGTCAGGTTACCATTATCGAATAAGAACTGACATGACTCAACCCTAACATAGGTGGGGACCCAAATTTTGTTGAATTTTTGACTTAGGAAAAACGTTAATATTCCGGTGCAGATTCATTTTCATGTTCCCAAAATAAAATTGAAGTTCCTAAATACCATTTAAAAGGAACAAGGAATTGAAGATCTACAGCACAAGATTCGAAAAAGAAGCAAAGTTGAACACTGGATGTACTATCAATGTACTATGGTTAATATAAAGTTGGATGTAAGTACAAAACTCTTGAGTACCTATAAGAATTAATTAAATTTCGAGCCAAAGTTAAGATACAATCATAATATCAAATATATACCTGATATCTTTGTTGGAGTTCAATTTCAAGTCAAAAACATATTTTTAGCCAATGCATTGCTTATGAAATGCATAAAGCGATGCTTATGATGACAATAAAAGACCTCAATTGAACTCCAATAAATATGGGCAATCAACTTCTGACCTTGTCGCCTTTGATTATATGGCTAATCGGTGTAATTGTGAAATTAAAAACATTACAAATTCCATCAACTATCTTGAAAATTAAAGGCTACGAGCGAAGAAAAGCGCCTGTTGAGCTCACTAAGGACGATTTTGCACAATCTTCAAATTTAAATCCACTGGGGCGGACAGAGTGTTGGGGGAGAATTGTTAATCAACTCATGGACGAGGACAATTTCAAAAGCGACTCACGCAAAAATAAATTGCTCACGTAATCGGGCAGAGGCGGGAGTAAGGAGAAACAGCCGGAGCTGCGAGGGATTGCGGGCCGGATCCATAATGCAACAGAGGACCAAGATGCTGGAAACGTTCGTCCCAAACCTACCTGCAACAGTGAAAAGATATACGGAACTGTTATTTTTGGGAATCGGATATACAAAAACAAAAAACCAATTAATCATACAATGGATTAGATGAGTATGTTTCTCTCTTTCAGTTACTTCTTAGCTCTACTTGCTTCTACTGTCTACAAGTGCTTCACGACACATAAGTACCGATGAGGAGAGAAACTTTCTTTCATGCTGAAAACGGGCCAACGGTCGGGTTTTTGGGACTTACATAGAAATAATTGAGTAAAAGTCACTCATCACTTTGAACATAAGTGTTAGATCTCTGAAATCTGTTTGTCATCCCGTGCGGTAAAATATTTCAAGCAAGTTTTCTATTCACCGCGTGAACGGATTGGTGAAGGTTCCCTCTCTACCTCTATCTTAATTGTGTTGAAGCCGAGAAATTGATTAAAATTCCCCGAAACGAATTCCAATGATGTGCAGTTTTGAGAACTGTTTCGTTTTTCGTTCATGGTTCATTTTACGGAAACTCTATATAACTTAGTCTATCAACGAAAATAATAAGATTAGCAATAATAAAACAATCATCTACTTAAACTTATGTAATGATGAAGGTAATGAAATTAGAGACCAAGCGATGGGATGGGTGAGGGGCGGGGTATGGAAGTGTTAATACCATACTAGTTAACCGCTATAGATGAATTTTGTTTCATTATTCCCCAATTAATCTATGGAATTGAAGAGATATGTGTTTTTATTTCTAATAAAAATTTATAATTGTTGACAATTGTTAACATTTCAGAAAAATTGTCTGACAGTTCAAAACTCAGTAGAGCTCAGTAGACAGAGATGCAAAATCCTATGATAGTTGACCATTGGCCATTTTGAACAACAATCTCAACTCTACTCATTTTCAGTATCAATATTAGTGTTTGTTTAAATTTGATTTATGTTTATAAAAAATTATAATCCAAAAAGGGATGAAATTCGGTAAGAAAGTTTAATAAACTACTTTTTTCCATTTGGAAGGGTGAATATTGGAACGAATTCAATTTAAGTTTTATTTGTTTCATTATTTAAAAACGCTGCAAATTCTTTCACTGGGGTTTATTATTCAATTGGCTTGCGTTCACGATTTGAATTTCTACTAAGCTTTGGAGTAGAAATGTTTATTATTCAATTGGCTTGCGTTCACAATTTTAATTTCTACTAAGCTTTGGAGTCCTGAAAATTTCAGCTTTTTTGCTTCAGCCGTTTGGGAGAAATCGTACGGACGGAAAAAATTTTTATTGCAGATTCGGATTCTACACCCTTTGAAAGGTAAACCAAGAAATAAAGCAATTGGGTTTATTATTGAATAATAAACCAAAAAACATCACTTCAATACTCATAAATTTTCTTGAGGGTACCCGCGCGTGCATACGTAAGCTGGGATAACTTAAATTAAATTGTATGTCATAAATACGCACATTTTTTATATTCTAGAATCCATTAATTCCCGGATATAGTTTGTCAGCTGGCGAGTAAAATTGGAAAACTTATCAGATTTAATTGCGAATTGTTATACCAGTACGCGCACATGGAACAAAGTATGAGGTTTGACGCTGCAGGATGTCTAAATACACAATTTTTTTCTCAGCATAGGTTCAACGTTACTCGAATCAAATCGATTTTTTTCAATGGGGGAAAATTATCATTCCTTGAAACCCGCCATAACAATCGTCGTAATGTCATATAAAATGTACTCGTTTGGAGCAGAATTTAATGCAGTTTAGTTTAGGAATATCATTAGAAATGTCACGGGTTTTCGGACACCTCTCATTTAGTATCAGGGAGTCGACGCCGATAGAGATCATTAGCGTCGGCCCGTATCCTAGATAAAGGCAGGCGGCCGAAATCTCATTGACCATGCGATGCGCTCAAGACTCGCCTCCCTTGTGTGTCCAGTGGCCTCCATTATGTTCGCGTTCATATCCAAAAATCATTTTGTAATGAAATTAAATAATACACTAATAGAACACACTCCGTTTTGATGTATTTCCATTGTATTTTGATGTAATCACAAGTACTCAGCGGACGAACAGTACAAGCGGAAAATTGAGACAAATTTTAAATTACTCTTTTTACATGAAAACGAAGGGAATAAAACCATCTCCAGCTTTCTTTGAATTATTTGCACTCCAACCGCCTTTTTTTGGTTTACCGTGCCTGGCTTATTGGGTCTTCCAAGATGAGCAAGAAAGTATAAGAAAACATTATATATTTTTCTTCCTGTTCGGAATGAGCATGCATTCACGTTATCTCTCCCAGCGTTATCCTAATAAAAAGAGCAATCTTCTGCCGCTACCAGAAGCTCTGGGATTTCTCCAGCCCTTTCCTTAAAGATATGCCAACATATTTTTATGTGCCGCGATTCCCGCAGCGGTACCCTTAGTCATGCTCAAGCAATAAGAGTCCTATCCGAGACCGGAGGTAGAACGGTAGTACATTTTTCGAAATATTTTAACACTGCATATCATGGTAAATACTTTAGTAAAACCACCTTCGCTGTAATTTTTCCGGGCTTTCGGTAGAATGAAGCCGAGGGATAACACCCTTTCCAGTACCTAGCTGTCCTTAACACCAGTGCAACGTTGAATATTGTATAAAGATTTATTTCTTGAATTCAAAGTATCACATTCAAAGTATCAGTTCAAATTCTTGAATTCAATTGTATTCACACAATTCATTATTTAGTCAAAACGTTGTTGTTTCATTCAACTTTTTAAAGAGTCTGAATTTCCATTCTCAAAACTTTTTTCTGTACTGGAACTTGAAAAATTCTTATTTATATTGTTGACATACGAGAAACCTAATAATCGGACTCGTAAATTGGCGAAGAGGTTGGTTGAAGTTAATGCACAATATTGGTTTATTATTTTCAATAATGAACCTTTGTGATCGACCAATAGAAACATTTTCACCCCCTCAAAACTTGTAGGTTTACAGCTCAAAATAAGTTCTAAAATGATGATGATAATTCTAAAATCAAATTGAAAAAAATATAAGCCCGCTAATTCTTTTCGGCATTTGATTAATCGACCCCAAGGGACAATATTTGAGGGTTAAACATACAAAAAATTGAAATCTCAAAAACTTTCGATGTAAGAGGGTAGTTTTTTTTATTCAGATAAAAATTTATTCCGTAACTCGAATCATCGATTCGCACACGAATCGCAGAGCTGTCTTTACACGCAAGAGTGGATGCTATGAAAATTACTGGCGACAGACGCGAAGCAAGATAGATAGTACTACACGAATGTTCTAGCCACATCGCTGTGTTCTGTCGTTTTAGATTATTCCTTTCAATAATCAACCTTTGTGATCGACCAAGAAAACAAAATTTTAATCCCCCCCTCAAAATTTGTTGTTTTACGTTTCGAGATGTGTAAAATCCGAAAATCGAATCAAACAAATCCGTCTACCGTCCTGAGCCTTTCTCCAAAACGTCTCAACTAAATTTAATGAAACTTGGGGCAAAAATCACATTAGGGTCTAGTTAGGACTGAATTCTAAAAAATTATCTCTGTCAATCCTAAAGGGTGAAACCAAAAGGCTGAAGATTCAAAAATCCAAACATCAGAAACTATTGAAATTACAGTATTGTTTTTATGTTCGTTATTGATAAATGTGCCTTCAAGAAATCGAATGAGTCCACCCGGATTGCTTTACGTTCATTCGTTCGCTCTCCCAATACATCTCCCAAACGATAATCGTTTTTCAATGAGACAGAAAATACATTCCTACACCAACAAAATTCAAGTTCTAAAATAAGTGATGCGCTTGCTGACGGCAATTTTTGAAACAAATATATTTGTCTCATTACAAAGAGTGTGCTTAAAAATCTATCAAAACCAACAAGAAACTTAAAAAAAACTACAGGATACTTGGATTTTGTTCGGAAGGAGGGGTTCGGGGATTCAATAATGGGTCATTCAAAAATGTGTGTAAATTAGGTTGAGAAAGCAATCGAATTTCACTATTTGATGCTAATAAATCGATTAAATGCAAAAAATGCGGAAATCCCAACATTTCTGTTTAAATACCAGAATATTTTAACTTTATACACACCTCTGAAAATGTGTTTATCATACATGTTTATGTCATTTATACCAATCGCTTTTTTCGTCTTGGAAATATGGTAAAACTCCGAATTACCTACCATATTGCATAAGTCACAAGCTTTGGTCTTAACTTCCTTCTCACAACCTTACCGGTACTTAAGTAACTTCCCACGTTCCTGAGTTGAAGTAAATGCCTCCTGTGGTTCAGGATAATTTTTAATGTTAGGAACCAGAGAGGTCCAAAAAATGAATTTAAGAATTTGACTAATTAAAATTATCATTAACAATAATTGTTAGGTAACTGATAATTATTAGGTATCAGTGAAATTATTAAATTACCACTTCGTTTAACTGAAGGAGGTCCTATTACCTAAACTTTAGATGTTTAAAGCAGTTAGTATATTTCTATGCTGCTTTCTCCTGATGTTTGTCCAGTAAGTGCTTCAGCTGTTGTATTACCTTCCTCACACTGCTGAACATGAATTATTCAACCATTTTGAACATTACGCCTCACCATAAACCTTAGTCTAACAGGTTACAGGCACTTGAATGATTTAAATATGCTCATTCCTTTGCCAGCTAGTGAATTGAATGTTACACGTTGACTTGGTGATAATCTGCTAGTGTTTTGGGAGCTGGTGTAATGGAAGTTCTTCCTGTCTTTCTTAGATGACATGTCTTCGCATTTTCATGATATTTGGGTATGGGACTCACAGCTAAAGAATGTTCATGCTAAAATAATAAATATTGCCATAGTTGTAATGACCGAACATATAACTTGTTAACATTAAACACGAGTTTGATCCGATCGTATTGGAAAGATCAGTAAGCTCTAAGTGAACCTATATATAGCCACAGGATATAAATTTTATATGAACTGGTCGGTTCCATTCAACTCAGGCTTTTAAGAAGATTTCGGCTCCGAAAAGATCCTTTTTCCCAGTTTTCGTACGAAACACCGCAAACACCCTCATATAGAAACATCCCCGTTAAGCGGAGCCTCTCCAAGCTGTCCGATTCTGAGTTAAGCCCCTGAAGAGGGCGAGGAGGGAAAGATGGGGAAGGAGGTACTGTTCAAGGTTTAATTCGCCCACATCCCCTCCACCACTCATCCATTCTGCCCCCTTAACTCTCGAAAGCTGGCCACCTCTAGCCAACTAACTGCCAACCTTCTGTGGCCTTCTACACGAGGTCTCCCGACCCTCATAATTACGAGTCCGTAAGGGGTGGAGGTAATAAACCACAGTTTTCTACCTACACCCAATTTCAAGCTCAAAGAGCCTTTTTCCGAAGTCCCTTTTGGAGCTTTCCGCCAACTCAAATTCCCACTTGTTCTTAACTCAATACTCTTCAGCAACCTTTCCAATAACTTTCAAAGCACTCCATGCATTAAAACTCCTTCAACACATTTACTAAGGGCGGGCTGCCCTCGGCGAGACACTTATGTTAATCATTGCCTTCTCTACCGGCATCTTGAGGAAATAATAACGCACCGATTTTTTATTACTCTGTCTGTTACCTGTTTATCATAATGACCTCAATATCTATATTATAATCGTTATCTGGATGGATATGTAATATTTTTCAATAATACCACTCAAATTTTCTCATTTCCCATATTTCATATTTTCGTATTTATTTAATAATTAAATCTCTCTGGGACATTC
This sequence comes from Creontiades dilutus, assembly GCA_031894815.1. NCBI lineage: Eukaryota > Metazoa > Arthropoda > Insecta > Hemiptera > Miridae > Creontiades > Creontiades dilutus. The sequence goes on along the minus strand of JAVIWC010001866.1, from coordinate 1,238,352 downwards.
TTTGTTTTCCCTGACAACGGAATGGAGTATTCGCTCCTTTGTTAACAACACCTTTCTAACGAATAATGTGGAAGATGGAAGATGAAAATAATGAACCTTTGTTATCGCCCAAGGAAAAATTTAATCACCTTCCCCCATAAAATGTTTTTTTACGAAAATTGAATTAAAAATAAAAATCCGTCCGCCCGCCTAATGAAACTTCTGTTAGAAATCACATTCGGGGTCTGTTTGGGACTGAGTTCTTTGCATGTTACAATTGATCGGTTTCTACACTCTTCAGGACGGTGGTGTGAAATCGTTTTTGCTCTGACGTAATTGAATTTTGTATGTATGTGTGATTGTTCTATTGTATACAGAGCTCATACTCGCTGTTCGGTTCTCCGAGGACCGTGATCGATGGTCGACCAAATGCAGATCAACGGTAGAGATAGTATGATCTAGATCACAGTGCTTGATAGAAGTAAGCCGCGGAACATTATGAGACCCTAGATCCTGCCCTGGTGGACAGTTTGCTGCTTCCCAGTTGTAAATAGTTGATGATGATATCAAGAATCCGTATCTAAGGTTCAATAGTTGACTTTGACAACTCCGCGATTTAACTCAATGCATTGCCTTGTCAAGTTCATTAAGATTACGCTCAGAGAGGAGATTGCAGTTCCGATCACGGAAGCTCATTGGCTTATTGCACTTTCCTGAGATTTCTGAGTTTAATAATAAAAAAAAAAGATGATAGGCTCTTGATTAAATATGGACTTCAATTATACCCCAAGGGGGTTCGTGCTCTATAAAGTTCAAATTAACTTCAGGTGATTGCCATCACCTGGCTAATTACGAAACCTACAAGTGTAAGAGCAGGCTTAACTCTCCGCGATTTACACTCCTCAAAATATTACTCTCGGTCGAACTACTACATAATTCAGGAGTGCCAAACGGCACTGATTGTCTTATTAATAATGCTGAAGGTAGAATTCTCTCTATCTATTTATCTTATATTTACAACTAAAGTTTGTTTGTATGAATGAATCTATGTATGTATGTTTCTACGTATCTAGATGTACTAGTCGTCAGTGGCAGCGTGGGAATGCAGCAGACAATCATTACAGCTCCATGAAAATGCATGGTTAAGCAACTTTTAATGTAAACATGCTTCGTTAAACAATAATTCCTTATAACGCAGAACCTCTAGATTCTGATATACCTACAGCAGGCGTAACTTTTTTTCATCATCCAGGGCTGTTTACAGGGGGTTCAGTGACTCCGAAAGGATGCCTCAGTCCTCTGCAGTCGCTGTCATGTCACTTAGTATTTACGAAAAATATTAAAATACTCTTCGTTCCCTGAATTTAAACAAAAAACCATTTCAGCTGATGAGAATAACTCTGAAAAATCATCCCATACAATCTTGAACTCAATGGAGTAATCACACTAATGCACATAGCGCAACTCATCCTGGTGAGCTTTGAATGGATATCCAGAGGTAATACAGTAGTTCTCCGCCGCTCCCACCTTCAGTTGGAACGGGCCGGCTGGAATTCCCCATTTGAGAAACCTAATAACAATGGAATCCGAGATTCCATTTTATGGAGAACGCATTTCATACCGGGAAAGGCATGTTAATTTGCAGTGAAGGGAACAACATCTGCGTTCACTTCTCTGGGAGATACACTTCCAAATAGATAACATTCTCCACCTCCCCTCTCCATAACATTAAATCTGGTCTCAGCTTTGGAGTTTTTGTATCGAATGGTCACGTTCATTTTTTTTGCAACAGATCGGAAACAGATGAAAAACACCAACACGTTTCCAAAACGGTTATCACCAAAAGTATCTAGACCTTGTTATTTTATAACGTCATTAGTATTTAGACGTAATAGTCGATGATGATTACACTATTGTGATGGTTGAGTTCCCTTTGCAACTTCATTCGGAAATCATGAGGAGTTTAGAACGCTAGAGATAATTCAGATCATCACGAATGAGTATCGGAATTAATGGATCCAGATTACCAACACATCCCGTTACCCTGTGAAGCGTGCACGAAGTCCTTTCTTGGATGCGAACCCATCAGGGGTGCCTTTCACTGTTGGTATTGTTCACTAGACATTGTGGTACGCCTGGGAAGGCACCTCAATGTGAACAATAGGTTTCAATGATTTGGTCTCACAGTCTACAACCGCTCATGTGTTAACGATTCTGTGAGTTACTGTAGTTAAAGTTCGCAACGCAATTCACGCAACTTTACGATCAAGCAAATTACCAATGCAACATGTTTCTTCAACCTCAACATTAAAGATGGAAATACCAATGAGTCCAGAATATTCTGAAAGGTCGTCCTTTCATGTAATCTCTTGGTGTACGATTGCTGACTCAACAAATTACGCCTAATTTGCCAACTCATGGAATCATTTTATAATTCCTCCGAAGTCAAAGTTGGGAGCAGGACGCTTTTATACCTTATTTTGAAAATTAAAAGGAAACCTCAAAAACAAAAACAATTGCGGTAAGTTTCAGCCATTTTGCGATTTACAGAGTCCAGAAAATCCTATGAAAGCCGAAACCTTCTGACTCTGTCATGACTGTGGTAATGTTATGGACAAAATTAGACCCAAGCACAAAATGTACGAATTTCTAACGTAGCCGCTCCCACTAACTTGCAAATTTTATTGAAAAATGTATTGTTTTCCTACATAATATAAGGTTATACCACGGTTATTGACTACATTCTCAACACAAATATGATAACGATACAAACTTGGTGGAACGATTGTTCAACACGACACTTTTCCATGAATCTGTAACCCTTGTTCGGGTGTTTGATTTAAGAGATATTAGCACAACATAGGTGAAAAACTCTGCCTAATGAATAAAAAGGAATAATGGTGTCATATGGTAGTGTTTGGTGGTGATAAAATTATGTAAATAAAACGTAGGTGGTGCTCCTTGCGTCCGTACTTGACTTATAACGGACTTGGCTAATGTTATGAGAATGAATATAGACATGCACGCGATCAAATTCGAATTTATAACATATTCTATTCTTCCATATCTTTAAGTCTCTCTATTATAGACTTTAGAGTTTTTATAATCGTATATAATTTATAGTAGAGTTTAGAGCACAATGTGATTATATTTTAATCCCAAACTAAGCTTAGGAATGTAGTTTGGTCTTGTGGTAAAACCTTTTTCATCTTCGATTCCTACCAAAGTTTTTTTAGCTGTCCTGCAAAACCTATTGAGACGTTACAATCATTTACAGATTTTCCTTATAATTATAATAAAAATTAAAATAGCTTAATGGGTATTCTTCATTGAATCGGTCATATTCTAGTGATTTAGTTTGGAAACTGCAAGTAAAGGTTAAGCTTTTCACATCACCGACCTTTATTCTTGGTTTTCACACAGCTGTTGTTGCTATTTTAAAGAGTAGATTTGCCAATGTTGAGATTTATAATCTCTACATATAATCTGTCGAGTTGTCGGTACTTGATTTCAGATAGTGAGCAATATCTTAATAAATAATCTGACGAATCAAGAATTACTACTGGTAACAAATGTTAATTATCTAGAGTTTTCAAAACTAGACCGTGAGCAAATTAGAAGCAGTTCCAAAGTAACTTTCTGCAAACTCAACATTTCACACACTCACTTGTACTTTACCCGATACAGACATGCTGGAGAAAGCCAGGATTGTCGGTCAACAAATAATTTTGTATTAATTTGAACCATGTGTATTGTTGAAGATGGAAATGATACCAGGTTTTTCAGCAGACTTTGTTTCAGCTCCAGAAACACAGGAAGATACACATAGGTACTGTTAATTACTGTAAAAATTAATGGTCACAATTGCCATTACAGATTAGATTCGGATGGAAGATGATCCCAGACCTTAAAAATAAACCGCTCAGTTCCTAGAAAGTCACTGCACAACAAGATATTTCAGAGCTTTCCCTATCGATTCAGCTCCTTGTGAGAGAGAAATATTTATGTTATTGAAATGGAGGAAGATTTCCACCAAACTTTATCCAAATTTACAGAGACTAATGTTCATCAACCAATTCTTCCTATCCCAGACACAATTTTAAGGTTAATGTTCGTCATCATAATACTTACAGTAGTAACAAAATTAAAAAATAGTATTACTAGAGAAAATGAAAAGGGAGCATAATATGCTACTATATGTTGCTATGTTTGCTGTATGCTACCTAACGCTGAACCTCGTACATCCCTATAAAGTGTACCCCGATTTTGATTTAAAAAAACTTATGTTTGTAAGGATGCGCAGCAACAACTGATGATACAATCTTGTTGACATTGATATCAGGTGACTATGTGGACTCTCTGCATTTGTGCGAGATGAAACAACTGGATTATGAGAAAATGACACTTGATGGATTTTAAGTTTGCGCATATTCTGAAATAAGCATTGCTTTGTAACCAACGAAAGTTGTAGGGGACAGCACTTATTGAATATTTCAACTAAATCGGATGACCACTGTGAATTAATGATGTTGCAAGAATTGTCAGTAGCGAAATTTATTCTGTCTTGTCTAAAACGGATGTTGCTGGTAGAGATATTGCCCCATCCCCTCACTCACAAGAAATAACGAAATGTTACGTTACGAGCTTCTGTTGAATTGCTTTGGGTTGGCAGCAGTAGTGATATTTTCTAGAATTCCTGAAGAAATCAATAATCGTTATTTTTCTGACACCCTTCGCGTTACCGCTAAGTACTTAGTTTGCACTTCTTGATAGCCATTTGATTGTAGTGACAAATTTTAGCTCTTCTTTGGTATTGACCAGCTTTAATGAGATACAGAACCAAATTGACCAAATTAGCATGGCATTACTCTACAAGACTCTGATCATAACAAAACCACAGGCTTCCTTGTCAGTGAAGCACAAACAATTTCCCCGTTCTCCTTCCCACGTGGGACTTCGTGGAACACGGGAACAATCCCGTAGGATAAGATATGGACCCGCAGCCGTCCCATCTCTCAAGTGTCCCGAGCACGTGCACTACTATCATGCCGTCATCAATCACCCAGAGCCATCTGTGTTATTAGCAGCGCCCCCTCCCCCCGCTCACCTTTTCACACTAAATCCACCGCATAACTTCAGCAGTGTTTCTATCATAATGACAAAAGCGCACACCAGACTGGGGCCAAAGCTTACCTGGCGTACTTATTTTAAAGGGACGGCTTTAGCCAGACCGCCAACAGAAATGGAGTCGGCAAATAGAGCAGCCTGCCCCACTCATTCATTCTTGTCGACAGCACTACAACCCCCAGCCATCCTGCCTGAGATATATTTCCGCTGTAAACCACTATATTAGTTTACTCGGTTTCTTCGAATTAAGAAAATTACTGACAGTGAATGATCGCGGGGGTTTTATTTTCCGGTGGTGGCTACTAAATTCGTATTAAGTTCACACTCACGTTCGTAGCTCCATGTGACACCTTGCATCAACTTCTGATGCGAAGAAATACATTGGCGGTTGAAAGCAATGTTTATGCAATATTTTAACATTTCAAATGAATTGAATTTGAATTTTTCACATGTACTGATACACTTCATTGCTAGATGTCAGTAAGAGCAAACATTGAAATTTATGCACTCCAACAGAAACAAAAATTGCTCCTAGTTTTCCAAATCTCTTCTGCCTAAACAGCTCTTTGGAACTGTTGATTGCCCCAAACAGCAGTTGCCAATGACTGGTTCGTTCAAATTGATTATGTAAAAAGTGAAAAATGTCGGCTTGTTCTAAACTTCCACGGATGTTTAACAAGATGAAAATATTTAATATGGTAGAGAATTTAGATTTATCCCTAGTAAAATGGAGCAGCATAAGATATAATTTGATTCGCGATACTACAAAAAGGAATAACTAAATAAGTGGAAGTAAAGAAGGTGGGGTGCTATGAATTTTGTAAAAAAATGTCACATAATCTTACTGAGAGACTGAGGAAAGGATATACGGGACCTTTGCGCCTATACTGATAGCGGTTTTTTTTAAAGTAATTCATCCACACAGGTAAAGCATGTTGAACCATAGCTGAATGATTAAACTTTCAATTAAGTGATTTTTATCGCTGATTGACCACATTTCTGTGACTAGATCGGATGAAATATTAGTGATGTGCTTTAACAAAATAAATCAAGGTTAGGTAATCAAAACAAAAGAACGTACTGAGATGAAAATATTCAAACATTGATTTCCTCTCAGCTGTTACACCCACTTTCCATTCATAAAAACGGAATGAGCTACTAAGAAATACAACTCTTTAATACTGGCTTGAAACCAAAGGTTTCAATCCCAGGACAAACAGAAAAAAGATGAAACTCTGTGATTAAAATAGGAAGAAAAAACTCCTCAAGAGAATATCCGCCCCGTTGTGAAAAAAGATCATTATTTGACTGAGCGTCTAGAAGTTTTTGAAGAGATCATTAGGTTGAAATGGGGAAAAAATTTAATCACAAGTTCTTTTCCTCTGAAGACTGAGTTCATGGAGGGGGTGGCGGTGGTGGACGGGAAACGGAAAGGAGTATGGGGGTAATGAAAGAAGCATTCGTAACTCAGTGAATCAAACTAAACTGGATTAAAGTTTACCGAAATAAAACCATTGCATCGGGACTTGGAGGGTTGAAACCATTCTTTTCTTCTAGTGATGGGAACAAGTTGTGAGGAACTACAAAGGACGTTTTATTTCCCGAGGGAGAAAGGCGGTTCGCATTGTTATCTCGTCTGTTTAAAATGCGCTTATTCCGCTACGGAGCGGATGACAGCGTTTTACAACTTGCGGGGGAATTGAATGCGTTTACTCGTAATCTGGAGCCGAACCCGGACGTAACTTCGTACATCTCAGTGATAAACCGAAGCACAAAGATGAAAATTCAAACTCGTTTCAATCATAAAACACGCAACTGTACAGGAATCATCCAATCAGCACCTCAACATCAATTAAAACTTGAAACTCCCAATAAAGCAATGGTAAATATTGGCAATAACGAAAAGGTTACTCTCACAAGATGGATGCCGCACATAACTTGCTAGTATCTGTGACTTGAATGTGTAGATCATTGAAATGATTTAATCTTATTTGATTACCTTTGGGGAAATAGAAAATTAAGATGAATCGTAGCTCAAAATCAGTCAATTATTCAGTGAGAAAATGGACTTCCATTTGGCCATGCGATCAAGCAATGCCGGTCGGAAGTATTGAAGTTCAATGGTTAAGGCTGTAGAAACAGCCCAAATCAAAGATCTCATAAACCTCCTTCGAAACTGGATTGGATAACTGTAGAGTAATGCTTGATGATGTCATTAGACGAGAGGATCACTTTAATATACTTCAAGATGTAGGATATAATCAGACTTACCCTTACCACAGTTAAAGAGTATACGTGTTTATAGAAATAGATTATTAAACCAGATTTCTCTGTTCGGTATGACAAGCAGTGGCGACTTCTGCCTTGAAACCCAGGAGGTGCACCGAAACCGTAACGGACAACCACGAAGGGAACGTGAGACGAAAATGAGCCAAACCTGCTAGCCAAATACGAGTGGAATGTAATAAAATAATACTGAGAATCTGCATGAAGTTAAGAAACTAACTAAATTAAGAATAACGGAAAATGGTCAGGCACGAGGAGAAAAGTTGTGAAGAATCTCTAGTGCCGGGCGCATTTCATACACAAATACCTAGTTGAATGAGGAAAAGTGTATCTTGAAGATGTATCTTGTAAATGAAAGAGAATCAACCACACTCAACCGGTTGAATATCTTGGAGCTACTCACTGCATACAAACATTTCTCATTCAAAATATTAAATTCCGCTGCATCATCCAGGCACTGGTTTTGGGAAGGTCCAGGGAAACCATAGATGTGGAATCCAGTGCTAGTGCAATTCGAACTATTCCACAAAATAGTTCTAATAAGATGAAGAACATTAGGTAAGCAATTTAGAATGATGTGCATTCCCGTGCGAATGTATTCATATGAATTCAGATCTGGGAGAACTTCAAGATGTTTCAGAAGGAGAAACTCAAACTCATCTCGCCTGGTATAGCGCCTTTTTTTCCTCTTTCATCCTCTTATCCCCACGGTACAAAATAGAAAGACACGTGAAATCAGGAGTGTGGTAAAAACTACGAGAGACAGTGCTACATAGAAAAAGTGTCTTACATTCGACTCGTAAAAAGGATTGAAGATGAAGATGCAGATAGAGAGAACCAAATTTATTTGGATCCGCGAAGCAGCTCCGAGTTTACAAACCCAGAAAGAAAGGAAATAGGTAAACCGATGAGGGAGGAACTTTGAAAAAAGTTGTTGAGGTCGCTGAGTGCATCTGACGGGGGGATTCAAAGTATCTTCAATGTTAACAGACACCTCACAGACACGGATCTTTTTTTTTTTTTAATTCGCGAGGAAGGGAAGAATAAAATAAAACGTTAAATTTGTTTCGAGTTCAATGAGATGCCAACGAAAAGGGCGTGGAAGAGAGGAGTAAATAGGAGTTGGGCAAAACAAAAAATTCACGCTTAGGAGCGGAGAGAGGGAGTTAGCGGAAAAAACCTGATTGTTGTCTTGATGGGAGAGCTGACTGTGAGAGTCCATCCATTTGAATAAATGTCGCCAAAAGAAGGAAATAGAAGAGACGGCCTGGGAAGAACTTAAATTGCGAAACATTTGTAAGTCGGTTCAGAGTGAAGTGTCTCCTACTCACTCGAATTAACTGAGCGTCGATTCTTTTCTGACGGGACCTTTTTTGTATTACACGATCGAACAAGTTTTATAAGAAAAACATAAAACGAAACGTGACATTTTGTGATAGGTTATAAGATTCCTCAGAAAATAGTAAAATGAGAACATATGGATAGTTTATTGCACTATACAGTTGTAGTCGCTGGAGCACACACAAATACGACAATTGACCTATAAAGATACAATGTGAAGTAGAATTGGGAATGGGGATCGATCTCGCTTGAATCTTGAGAATATGCAGTGATAATTACATTCTTATCATCAGCACCGTAAAGAAGCTGCAAATGCATGAGAAATCATGACTTAACTGGTATGTTGAAATTACTGGACCAAAGTTGAGATAATGTACCACAGACTACAAGTAATAATCTGATTTTCCTACTGGGTTATCTAATAGAGAAATAATAAACCGCTGTGTAGTCATTTGCAGTACTTTTATTCATAGTCACTGTTCATCCATTTGTGTTCATTTATGGTCTAGAACTTTGACAGGAAACGGTCAACGGCCTTCAATACGAATTTGAAAGTAAACTGGTGTCAACATGTTGAAACCGGCTTATAAACTATAGGAATCGAATCAGCTGAGATAATTTCACCAAGTTAATTACAACTTTGGTTCAAAAGCGATAAACTGGTGTTTTTGGTAATTTTCAGTTGGTGGGTACCTACCTATCTACCTCTATCATCGTATAGTAATATTCAGAAATGCAATGGCACTTAGATACTAGTTCAGAACATCAGAAAAACTAGTAGACAGAAATTGTTTAACTTTGTTTCAATAAATTCTCCTGAAGTTATCAGCTTGTAATGGGTACCGAGGGGCTAGTAAAGTTTTGATGTCCGAGATTTATATTTATGACGAATTCATCTTATTGTATTAGGTATATCTGACTGTCAATTACTAAGGGTGGATGTACACTGATCAGCTGAAGGATTCATGATGCTAATAACTGTTCACAAACCAACAAATTATTTGTTTCCTAATCGCCCTAAAGACGTGAGCTCTTTTTAAGGCACCTACAATTCAACCGCAGTGTACATAAGGCAGTTTAAGTGAAGTACCGCAGTCTGCTTGTAATAAACTTGACCAACGATTAACGTAGAAAGAGTATCTAATACAGAAATCCTGTAATTGCTGATTTGCAGCGTTTTGACGTGACAACGTCTTATAATTCGATGGAGCCGGCTGCACCCACGAACAAAGATTACTCGTCTTATTTGAAACAATGGTGACGTTTGCTTGGCAGAAGTTACATGCTCCACCGCTGATGCTACGTTTAAAATGGTCCTTGGTGCAGTTTATATTCATAAAGGAGCAAGTATCTCTAACATCAGGTTCTGCTGCATCAAGCTCTCAGTATGTACATTCCATCATGGAAGTTGATACCGATGCACGAGTACTCGTACCAATTCTTCTTTGTGGCGCCTCTGTGGCGGCAAATGAGAAAAATGACGGAACATTTCTCGAATTAACGAAAGACATGTTCAATCCCGATTGTGCATCAGACGTTAATAATTCAACAACATTAAGAGGCACCACCATCGATTTGACTTTTTCAAGACACATTACACTCGAAACACTCCCTTTTATTTCATACTTTTCCTATCATCGTCCTATTCTCAACAGAACAACACAAATAAATGTAACTTGATCAATTCAATTGTGATTTTCATTTACCTCCTTCTCAATATTCATACAAAATATCTATCAAACAAAAAAAAGGAAAATTTTCTTTTGAAAAATGAACCTATTCCATCAGTATTTTCTTATGACGTTGTCACGTTCAACTACCGTCAGTAAACCAACATTACAGACAACCAATTTTTAATTTGCATTCGATTTTTGGAATACACCTATTTTTAAACGTGAACCATCAAATGTTGAGAGGGGAAGTTAATATTTTATTGTTCACGCTCCATCAAAAAGATGTAGGTATTGTTGCAAAACAAGTTCAAACTAAATTAGAGACTGATTAAGGAATGTTTATCGGATTCCTGAATCTTCTTCGCTCCGCAGCACAATCACACCTACCACATGACGGGCCCACATCACTTGTTGAATACATTATCATAACCTCGGAGTTCCGAGTATTTCCTCAGGGCCCCGTATTGATTCAACTTCACATGAGTAATAGCGCCAGGGCTGCGTTGGACAGACTCTGACTTCGCCCCCAATCACATTTCCCTCCGATGTATTTTAAACCCAGCGTTGCCTACCGCCATGTACTGGGAAACAAACAATCGGAGCAAAGAGTTCAAGGATACAAAAACTGATTAAAATAGAATCGAGATATGAAAGTCGACCCCGAACCATCTCCGCATCGAATCTATTCGTCTAATTGAACTGTAGCTAATTACCTTGCCCATTTCCATAAGAGATGTAGGATTCGATTCAATCTCAATGTGATTAGGTTCGATAAAGGCTCTCCGCAGCTAATTTTTTGTAATGAGTTTCCACTAATGAAGTTTCACTGTACACATTATCATGATTTATATTATACTATTTCATACTTATTTATTATATTATCCATATTTATTATTTTTCCAACATGGAGAGATTGATTATTTAAATCGATCAAGAAAAAATTGTTTCTACCTCATCAAAATTTGTTACTTAACTTCCAATGTGAGTAGAATCCAAAAAACTAAAACCGAAACAATTCACGAAACCATTTATCAAAAATTAACATTTAACGGAAAATCGAATTTCATTGTTTTTGTAATGTTTGGAATGGATTTGGGGATCGAAATGATGTTCCATCGATTGCACATCCTCAACATTCAAAATCTTCTGGTGTCCTTGATAGCTTTATCAGCTTTATATTGTCAAGATCTTGATAATTCATGTTATAAATATAGGTGCATTGTGGTTTAAACATTGCATGAGAGTGGTGGATCTTACTACATACAATGACAACGAAACAAACGAAACTCTGCAGGATTTCAACTGTTTGAAATCCAAATGTTTGGAACAACTATGTTTCTTGTTGAATTAAATCCGTTGAAATTTATTGTCTATCTAGTCTAGTTTCCCTGCAAATCTAGGTACTGCTAAACATGCCAAGTTTGATAGGGTGTCATAGAAATGAGTGCAAACTGTCAGAACGGCCGTTCTTTGTAGAATCGTCCAAAAATTTATTTTTGAGTAAATAGGCATAGAATTACGAATAAATGACATATAATTGGCAACGTTATTATATTTTCGAAATACCTCTTTGCCCTGAAAATTAGTGTTCCCCCTGGGATACATTTTACATTTACATTTAAAGTTTCTTTGAATCAATGATTTACGGGAAAACTAGACTTGATAGGAAAAATCTGCAAACATTATTTATATTATTTGAGTTCCCCAAGAAAACTCTTTTCAGAATCACTTATTTTCCTCATTAATCATACAAAACGTTATGTTTTGCAGAGCTGTGCAATAGTTTAATTGCAGTATGTTATAATCTGCTAACTATTGAGTACACACTATTGCACGCTGTTGAAACTGGTGTTATTCAGAAAACGCAGAAAATTGTTACTCAATTGTTACGCCTATACTATTTCTGTATTTGATAATTCTCATACTCATCATCATCATCGGATCATCGGAGTATCAGAACTAGACTGTACAACCAGGGACCATGCTTCCTAGTTGAACTAGGAAAGACACGTAGAAATTAAAGAATAGAGCAAATGAAATTTAACGAAATAAAACAAAACATCTACTCACCCTTCATTTGTTAATAAATATACGACACAAGTTATGAAAAACTAGATTCCAAAAAACAAATAATCACAGGGCTTCACGTTCATGTTGACGTTCTTTTTACTGCGCCCCCTGAAGCAAGGCATCTTCAAGAGGTGAACATAGTTTCCACCCTAACTCTGCATGTCATTTATGTCCATGACACGATAGCTCATGGGAGGCAGGGAAAATGGAACAGTCCACAGTTTTTTCATCAATAAAACCCTTCGTATTACTTCTAAACCCATTACCCGATCGGTTATTACAATTTGTGTCTTGGTAATGCGAATAACTTGAATAGAAAGGGAAAACTGAATACAAATTATAAATACGTTAGGTCAAAATGTCGCTGTTCATTCTAGGCTCCATTGACGCAAATATTATGCGAATTCGTTAATTTTCTCCTGTGCACAATCGAATCCTGGAAATTGGAATATTTCCATTGTTGGCCTTTCTTACAGAATGAGGGGCAGTGTTGGGCAATTCTTCATATTCGCTTTTTAAGATAATGTTTTGTTTAATGCGCCAATACAATAATTGTGAATTATTCACAGCCCTAAAGTCAAGATACCCTCTGAAAAAGTGCTTTTGAACGAACTCTAGTCTTTGCGTTCAAAAACGGTGATCTCCCGAAAAATACGTTTTCATTCAAAACAATTCGCATCTTGAAACATTTTCCTAATATGCTTCCAACGTCTACCCGGTGAGATAATGAAATGTAAAGACGAACATTAATTCAACTACGGAAACGAGGTTTATAAATATTACGCACGTTAGGAAGAGCAAATGTGCGCGAGGTGGGATGCGAGCGCTTGAAGACAACTTGGTGATTGAAAGAGAGGAGGAGTGGAAATGAACCAATTTCCGTTTTTCCGAAGTTAGCAGACTCTGATTTTAGGTGTCGGTAGGTAGTTCGCCCTAGCGCTTACCCCGTCTTCCCCGGCCCATCACGCTCCTTCCCGCTCAGTGACTTTTCCCCTACATTAGCCTCCGGGGCTGCAGACGCCTCTTGAAGAGAGTTTTTCACATTCTGCATACTGATTTTCTACCTAAATATATATATTTTGTTTCTTTTCTAAATGGCAGTAAAAAGTGTACTTTTTCGAGGACTTTTACATAATCAACATAAAATATGAAACACGTTACAATAAATTTAGAACTTTTGGAAATAACACTCCATCCTTTCCCTAACCATCTTACTTCGTACTTTCTAATACTCCCTTTTCCCGTAAAAAAAATTAATGGATCCAGTTATTGGTGCTCTCAAGTTTGTTTCTTAATGTCAGATAACATTTATTAATTTCGAATGTTGGGATCTTTTGAATTTTGGTTTATTATTTTCACCAATGAAATTTTGTAACTGACCAAGAAAAACCATTTTTAAACCAAATACACCCCTCCCCCATCAAAATTTACTGGCTTACGTTTCAGGATTCGTAGGTTTACGTTGCAGGATTGTCAAAATCTATTTAAAAATTATTCCGTCCGTACGTATGCTGTTCGCTGTCTGAAGCTTTTCTGTGAAACTGCTGGACTTCAATGAAATGATGGCCCAAAACCCAACAACTATCCAAGATGTGCCAATAACCTCGCCGTCTTGATCAATCACCCCTAAGGGATTATATTCGATTTCTTTGTTAGATTCAGGTAGAAATTAGTTCCATGAATCGAATTAGGACACTCATGTTACTGTACAATCATTTGTATGCTCACAAATTGCAGATACGTATTTAAGCTCGTGGGTGTTAAAGTTGACTGGGGAGAGACATTGAAACATGGAATATACTAGTTACATCACCGTCTCCGTTCGTTGAGTGATTTACGTTGAAGGGCTATCTACAGAAACAATATGTGTCCGCCGAACCTTTTCTTCGAAGCTATGGGACCAAAGTTTGCAAACCTCGAAAATATTACACTCATCTCGGATGTCCCAGTAATTTCGGCGTTTTCATCAATCAAACCCAAGCGTTAAAATTGAAAGGTGGAAATATTTAAAAATCGAAATATCAAAAACTATCGATGTAAGAGGGGTTTTTTTTTGGAGCTGTACGCTAACCAAAAGGTTGTCTTTATCACCAGAGCGGACACAACAAAGTTTGGTGAACAACAGTATAATAAGCTCATATCACTATGAACACATTCGCGTCATCACTAAACCATCCGCTGTGGCATCAAGGCGACAGACCCTCAATACTTGACTAAACTTTTGAAGGAGTTGATTTTTTTCGGAACATGCCCTTTAAAATCTGTCCGTTTTCGAATTTCATTTCAAAAGTTGTATCCATTTTCAACTTACCCATACGAGACAGATGTGTACCACACCTGCCTTTTTACACTTTTTTTTTTAAATTTACAGTCACGTCAAAATTTGTCACGATTCTTCTGTAAAAGAGTGCATGGAAAACAATACCCCACTGGAGTAGTCACAGGGTCTAAATGTGGCCCACATTTAAAACTAAGCCGAGACTGCATATCCTGTTTGAGTTGTTGGGTCTCCAATTCTAATAGCATTCTCAAAGTTCTATGCACGAACATAGCTACCAACAAATAGGTAGGTTCTTCTTCCCCATTTGCCAGAAGATCTTCAGACCGTAAGGATTTTTTTTTTCATTTTTATTACTATTATTATTATTATTATTATTATTATTGTTATTGTTACTTTATTACCTGTATTTTTCATTAAGAGATTCTCAATGAGTAAATACCAACTTCAGTTCTATTTCAAACATTTTGAATTCAAGAGCCGTAAGACATATGAAACACGTTTTCCAAATAGAGGATCGATGTTAATTGTTAATTGCTTGTTGCTTCGTTACTTGTAACATCTTTTCGGCTTAAGGTCCTCAGACTGCAGGATACAAAAGATTTGTAAGGGTGGGAATCTTTATTCTTTGCGTGGCCTCGGACTATTTGATTGCTTTTGCTCTTATTTGAGCAAATGGATCGATTTTGGTTACGAACAATATTCTTGTTCAGAGTCTCCGTTGATGGAGAAAGTATTATGATCAGTTGTCGGAAGACGTAAAAAGCATTGTATCAAAACCAAAAATTTACCAATTATTCCCCCCCGGCTTAGACACATAACAGCAAAGGTTGCAGGTAGGTCCCCAGGCAAAGGCCACCGCTAGTTTCAGGAAAAGGCAACTGCTAGTTTAATGATAGATTTTTCCTCTTTATATCCAACTAATCTATACATTACTTGAAGGATTGATTTAATCTCCATCCAAAAACAGAACACTAATCTTTGTATGAACAGTGGCACCGTACTTAGTCCTATAAAAGTAACTTACTAATTCAACCAACAGTACCTTTTTTCGTATGTACCTACGCAAATCATTCTTCCGGGGACTTTTTTTCTGGGAACATTCTTTGTTAGATCCAAACCGTTACCTATCCCTCAATCAGTCCACCTTCTTTTCTCCTGTTCTTGGGTTGAAGAAACCAGTGTCATACCAATCACTGTACTAACGTATGTTGCCGTTATCCATGTAACTTTGTATCAACTTGGCTTTTATTTTTTAATACTCTCTCCGTTTGTGTCAACACGTATTGCATTGGTTCATTCTGGTATTTCAACAACTGTTTTCGTCTCATTTTCTCGTAGATTCTGCTGGGGTCAGAATAGTCAGACGATGTGCGGGTTAGGTGTTGGGGTAATATAACACTGAAATAAACTGCTGAGCAATAATTATCATCATTTGCACAATTGTTTTGGATGTTTTCATCGAAATGAAGATGCGAGTAGTGAGTCTTGAAGGTTCTATTTTTCGTTGTGGTACATGTATTGTCCAACTGGGAGGGTTCGAGAAGTCAACTTCTGAAACTCAAGATATTTTGTCTTCTGGAGTTATGATATTTTGATCGCCCTCGGCGGATAATGTATGAGTTCAAGCCGTGGAGCCGTCACGTATCTCCCCAGGTCTTTCCGTTCCCAGCAAAAGATTAAGAAAGTGGGATCGAGCAAGTTCAGAGACCCATCCAACTTCAATTTTCAACGTGCGGCCTTGTGTATTCATATGAGAGACGCGCTATTGGTATTCAGTGGCCGTCTTCGTAGAACAGGAAGGGAGGGGGCCCAAGAGACACGAGATCTTTATTGATTGTCACACCACAGTTCCCTCTTATCATCATCACAGCACGTCCTGGCGTACCCTGAAATTGACTCGGTGGAAATGGATTGGGTCGGCCAGAAGTAATATTTTTCACGCTGCGTTGCCATCGTTGCAAATACCACTCGGTTTACAAACATGACATAAGCCACATGCCTTTCATGTACAATTTTTATATTAATTTTCAAGTGAACAGTGAATGTTTACAGCTCTTGTATGCATGACTGTATTTTAGATTGTATTTTATTCACCAAATAATAAGGTATTTTAGACACTTTTTCATGTTTCTCTTTATTGTTGATCCGAAACATTTGGTGGCTACTTCATTACGAAACGCTGTTATTGATTTATTTATTTTTTCGGTATTAGAATAGCCCTTCTGCGTAAATAACAGATCTATGTTTATTGGACGTAGTCAGTGGTTCATTATTTAGCGCAGATGAAAGTAATAACATGGAATGTTGTATTTTGGAAGTGAAGGTCTCCATCACGAGCCTCAGATATTCGATGCTATAGAGGGACAATTTGTGAGACACTTCCATCAGCTAAAATCTTCCATCAACGAGTGAGCTATCCACCTCCTTGACTCAAGTGACATCGTCAAAAAATTGCATTGAACCAAACCACTTGAATTAGCTTGTGAAGCTGAGGAAGTGAAAACAATTCTCACAATAAAAATAACGTACCTAACAAGTCATACTTGGTGCAATAAAGAATTGATTCAAAAAAGGAATTTATGATCGATATGGATAACTTCCGCTTCCGGCTTCTGGAAACTGCTGTCCCCGAGATCACATCAGAAGTATCTTCTCCTTTTACAGGTTGATCATCTCTTTATTTAGAAGGAGTGACTACTAAATTCCTCGTCCCTTCGTAATCAGCAAGAACACATTGATATAGTGAAGCTGAACTCTTTCTTCATAAATACATTTTTATTATGAACAAATCTAATCGAGTAAAAAAATTTACGGTTTTAATCATTGTGAGGAGGGAGTGGAGGGGATAGAGGTTTTCGTTCCTCCACTTTTTCATTTACTAACCAGTCTCTATGAGCACAAATTAAGGCCGATTTGGGAGTGACGATTAATCATTTTATTCGCCGTCGACGACGCAATGTCGAGGTTTTCCATTTCCATTATAATTCCCTCACAACTTTCATAGCCCCCCCCCCCCCCCCCAACCTCCCTCTGAAAGTTGTAAGCCACTTAGAGCTGACTCCACCCTATACAGCCAAACCCTTTCATCACATTATCGCCCTCCACCTCCTCCCCATCATGTCCTCAAGATTTCATTCATTTTCGTCACTTCGCCTCTCCTGTTTTTCTGATTTATATCAATCAATCCTGAACGGCGAAACAAATGAACGGATCCTCCAAGAATAGCTAGGATCTTGAAAAGCGCAAGAAATACGGTTTCAACAATGCTGTTAGGCCTTGGGAGTATAACAGGAGATGAAGGGGAACGAGAGGACGTAGGAATTGGAAAAAACCGTGGTTCAGAGGTTTCGATCCCAATGCGCCCCACTAACAACCATTTTCGGTTGTATTCTTTTGTCAATATTGTTCCAACATATCGGTTAAAGGAAAGAAGATATTTACCGTTTAGTATGAAACATCACTAGATGTCCTCGTTCAGGTATAATGAGTAATGGTCGTCTTGCTGCGGGAACATACATGTCAAAATAAAAATTTGAACAGTTGACAGTTGAAGTTATTCAACAAAGTCAAGTTACCAACGACAGTACTGCTCTAATTCCTCCCATGAGGTGCAACACCAGTTTGACCCGTAAAACTTGTACTTTTCATCTTTAAAACAAACAACAGTTCTCGGGTCCCGGAGCGGCGTGACCGGCCTCTTTCTTAAGATGCTAAATATTTTGTTTGACCCTCACCTTGTGACCCCTAGCTGTTCCAATAAACCTTAATAGCAAAGTTCAAGTTTTACTGGTCAAACTAATGCTGCACCTTATGGGTCCAATTGGAGCTCTACTGACTACGAAACTCCTTTTGCCACTGCTACCCTCTTACCCACACCCGTAAATGAGCAGACTTTGTTTTGCTCATAGCTCGTGAACGGTTGGAGCTTTGAAACGTGGAAGGAATCCATCCGAATGGGAATTTCAAGAGCTACAGCTTTTCTTCCATGACAATTTTCGATATCTCGAACGCTTTTCGAGATAATTTAGTTTTACATCGATAAAAGGCGAAATACGTAGAGTGAAATTATGGCAGTGCATAGCCATTAAAATCGTTATGACTCCATCAAATGAAATTTACACTCAAAACCCGTAAGGCGCCTTGTAAAACAAATAATTACCAACATTTTAAGACCTCAAACGCCTAATTTTGTTGAGCGACTCAAGAGAAATGGCGTTTTTAAGATTTGCGGACGTTATCCACCCGACAAACAAAACGGACGCTCATACTGGCTTTCTGCAGGGTCCGTTGCGGTTTTTTCTTTATTACGAAGAAACTCGGACCGCGCACGCTTAATTTGATCGATTAGAACTGAAGATATAGTCAAAAAACCATGTTTCGATCGTAAAAAATCGAAAAAAATCCTCAAAATATCATACTGCTATAGCTTCCCAAACCGTTCATTTTTGGAGGAGCTGATATGGCATGCCTTTTTTATTCATTGGAGGAAGCAACTACATCAAGCATGAACAAAATCGGAGGGGCTCGGCACATTTCGAGTCTGCCTGCGTACGGAATGACCCTTGTATTATAGGTAACTAAAAAAAAAAAAAATAATAATAATAATAATAATAATAGAATGAGCTCTGGTGTAATGTCTTTTAAAATAGAAAGAAAATTCGAAAAATCAAGTTCCCCATGTAATACACGAAGCTTACGAACTGTGGCTTTATTGATTTGTTTAACTTGGAGGAAAAACAGCGTATATTTCATACTAACCAACGTTAGAACTGTGGAATTGTATTGTATTATGAAACTCCACGGTTATGGAACGCGGAGCTGTCGTGAGATTTGGCTATGAGTTCTACTTATTATGGTTCAAAAATATTGAAACGTCTGAATGAGTGCGAACTCTTTACAACTAAGCGGAAATTTTCGTTTAGTAGAACACTCTAATGCAAGGGTGCTCAAACGGTCGATCGCGAGTGCTTTTTGAGTAGATCTCGAGAAGAAGAAATTTTCTATTGAAAATGAGTTGGTGCAGATTATATCAGATATACATCTCAAACCTACAGCATCTGATACAAATTTCTGGTGTTTTATATCTGAAGATAAATATCTATCCGAATCTAAGATAAATCGCCCTTCAACTGACGGCAATGTTTGGGTCAACTTACTTGTGTGACTCTGTATTTCTGAAATGAAGATAATTAAGTCAAAATATCGCAATCGACTAAATGACGATCATATGTCATCATGCTTGCGATTAGCACTCAGTGGTTACGCAACATCTTAAGAAAAGTATGCTGAGGACATGCAGTGCCGCGCTTCAACATCCAAAGTCACTCCTTAGTTAAGTTTAACACCATATATAACTCTTTTGTTTTGTAACAACGAATAAACTCGCAATTTTGAATAACTAGGAGTTCTTTCCTGGGTAGGTAGGGTGTTTCGTGTGTGTACGACAACCCTGCATCACACATACTTGCAGCCTCTCAGAGTCGATCGTAAGTGGTCTAAAAATATTGAGGTAGATCGCCAGCAGTTTAAGTTTGACAACGTGGCCCATTTGATCATATTTTATTTGTTTTGTATTTAGCAGTCAGAAACTTGAACTAGAAAATTTAAAAAAAAAATGTTGTAAGCTAGATTCACTTGGTGTGTAACGTGTAGGGAGTCCCCACGCCTAATTAGCTTAAAGAAAAACGTTTCGGTTGCTAAGCAGGTAGTGCGTTTCAGAGAGCTACCAATCGCGTGTGATCATATTCAATAATATTAATTCTTAATTTTGTTATAAAACTCCGATATTATTCTTGCTCGAGTTTTATAGGAGGAATAAGCTTCATAAATTTCATTGCAATTAGGTTAAGGGTTTTAAAATAAAAAGTCTAATATTCATCCTCGGTAGTTCGTT
Organism: Creontiades dilutus; assembly: GCA_031894815.1. Lineage (NCBI taxonomy): Eukaryota > Metazoa > Arthropoda > Insecta > Hemiptera > Miridae > Creontiades > Creontiades dilutus. The sequence goes on along the minus strand of JAVIWC010001866.1, from coordinate 1,217,702 downwards.
GAAGATGGAAAAAATTAAAGACTTAAACTCCTAGGTGAAATAGGCTTTTAATTTTTCACTTGACCTCCGGAAGATAGGCGGTTGTAGTCCTAACCCTCTTTCATTATGCGGAATACGTAACTCTAGGCACCTTCCTTAACTTTTCTTATTAACTGGAACGTTACGGCATTTTCAATTAGAAGTTGTTGCGTGAGTGAGGCGTTGAAGAAAAACTTTTGAAGTTTTTAACCTTCTTCTGGTCACTTCCTATTTCTAAGTGTTCTTCAGTGCGCTAGAACTACCAACCTACAAACTGGAGAAAACAAAGTCGTACTTATCTGAAATGAAAATTAAAACTCAGAAAAATACACATAGGTTTTAATATTTTTATTATAGGTAGCCTTCCTGTGAAGATCACTGATCTTTATATAAACGAGTTGATATCATTCACAATCTCATTTACTCATACAATTAGATCTCTCCTCGAAAATAAAACCTTACCGTTGACCTCACCAAGTCCTCTCTTGTCCATCTGTACATGATAAATGTAATTCAAGTTGTGATAAGTAACGTTTCAGTTGCTTTGATAGCACTGCTATGTATCTATATAAAGTTTAGCATGGAATATGCTGCAGTTTTGTTGTGACTCGTCGAAAAAATATAACACGAGTGTGGAACATGGAGCTGTTTCGGGATTTTGCTATGTCAATTTAAGCACATCTACTCAGATAGGCATATAAATTATTGGGTGTGTTAACCTGAACAATGAGATCAGCGACTGATAATATAGTAGATTCTACCTTCAACCACCGTGTATTCAAGCTGATGAACATAAGGTACATACCATTTACACCACGTTTAGATCGAATGTTGTCTTACCTGAAACAAAATACGGAAATTTCAGTATGGTTTTGTCCCTTTGAACAATGTTAAAACAAGTATGTATCTAAAGGCGAACAAAAACATATTGTCGACCCTCATATGTATATTTTATATGAATTTGTGAGGTATGCATCGATTTATGCGTGTGTGTGATGATGTATTTCCACAATATCTCGCTTCAAAGTTCTCAGGTTGATGATTATGAGGTACCAAAATGTGATATGATCCTATGTTGTCGGCTTTAGTAACATTTTTGGTTAAATTAAGAGACAACTGTTCTGAAACTATCGTGTACAGTAGACATAGTAGTTTCGAACTGGAATTTAACTTTTAAGCACCCAAATTGGCAATTCACGCAATCATTATTTCCGTTTAAAAGCCGATGTTTTCTGGTGAACAAAGGTGAAAACTACGTAATATATAGTTTAATTACATATTTATATTTCATAGGGTTTAAATGAAAAATGAATTTTAAATGATGAATGATTTTTTTGTCATTTGTGTAGGTACTTATAAAACATTCTTCTACACTGAATCGAACTTTAATTAAATTAGAAGTACTTAAGAGTAACAATGGTTATTTATTAAAACAACTATGCATACATCGATCAAATAATTAAAAATTAATGAACAAATTTCAAAAAATCCACAATAAGGATCCAAAAATGGTAAAAATTAAGGCTAATATTATTCTAGTGCTAGATATAAAAGTTGTTACAACCTGTACCTTTGCAGTAAAAACCTTTTAAAATGGATAAAGACTTGATTTTTTTATAACCCCCCCCCCCCCACGATCTTGAAAATTAAGTAGTTCCACGAGGAAATAACGAAAATAGGCTAGTGAAGCAGAGGGGGAGGGGTTAGTACCACAGCAATAGGCCATAAGTTACAGGATTGTGTAAGCCGCAGTTGCTACTGTGTAAATATCTATTACTCTACCATATCCTGAAAAATCATCTGTTTTAACCTATCCCGCATCTTCAAATAGGTTCTGAGCGACGTATTTGAGTAGGGTAAAACAAGAAAATTTAATATAAAAAAAATGGTTAAATTACCGAATTAATTTCCTCTCCACGATTTTCTGGAATTTTTTGGGTGGCGCTCTCGCTTGCTGGCCTTTTCTAAGGGGAAGACTTCTAATAAAGGATTATTACCTTCATCCATCATCGTAAAGTGCACAGAAACTTGTACCAAACAACATTTATAACGTTAATACTAAAAATGTGACGCACACAAAATTCTCCAGCTTCTAAGGGTGTTGGCTCCAATAACAGGGGAAACCGTTCCAGGGCCTGCGTATTGTTTGCAGACAATACTTCTAACTTACCGGAAAAGAAATCGAGAAGGATTCCAATAGGGTTCTAGTAGGTGAAGGGGAAAAAATAATGGGGAACGGTTTAAAAATGAGACGAAAATCGTGAGGAAATCGGGCTCCCCGAAACCATACGGGTTTTGGCTCTGCAGTGCTGCAGTGGACAAAAAAGCCACATAGAAACAGCGGCGTTTAGAAACAACATTTTTGGTTTATTATTCAATATTAAACCATTGTAATCGCTCGTGAAAAAAAATTCTAACCCCCCCTGAAAATTGCATGGTTTACGTTTCAAAGGGTGTAGAATCCGAATCTGCAATAAAAATTTTCCGCCCGTCCGCCATACGCCGTAGGCCGTACGCATTTCTCCCAAACGGCCGAAGCAAAAAAGCTGAAATTTTCAGGAAAAATCCATGTTGGTCCGGCGACGCCCCAATTCTAGAGCCAGCTCTCTCACTTAATTTAAAGTGCCCTTTAAGGGTTGTCAAAGTTTTGTAAAATCCCTAAAAACCTCAAAAAAGTCAAGGCGGCCAAAATGTGTACTCTTTTTGAAGAACACTCCACGAGGAATCGAATGAGCCTTTCCCCAAGTCCGTAGGTCAAACCATTCCCGATCTATGGTCCGATTTATGGTGCCAACACTCGCGTTATTTTGGTTTATTATTGTTTTTGTGTTGAAATCAGTAACCTAGTGATGTAATAATGTGGATACTGGAGTGAACTCCCAAAAGGCTTTGTAGCCGATACACGGGTTGAAGCATTCTGATAACCATAAAAACGCTGCAAATTCTTCCACTGGGGTTTATTATTCAATTGGCTTGCGTTCATGATTTGAATTTCTACTAAGCTTTGGAGTGTGCGTGTTTCACAGGTGATAGAGCGATTATTGAATTTCAGGAGGCACACAAATATGATCAACTGATCAATCCAAATAGGTATTTTGGTCGAGAACAGATTTACGTGCTCTATGCATATCTCCTGAAATTCAATAATCGCTCTATCACCTGTGAAACACGCACACTCCAAAGCTTAGTAGAAATTCAAATCATGAACGCAAGCCAATTGAATAATAAACGCCAGTGGAAGAACTTGCAGCGTTTTATTGAGTTATTGCACTATAAAATTTCGGATATCTCATAATATATCGGGTTTAGCTAGTTTTCTTTTTCGATTTTCGAGGGTTTCTGAAGGATTCTGGACTCTATAATCCAGTTAGCGTTGAAGGTGACGTCATTCTGGATCCAACGATAGCGATAACCCTTTTTTTGTTTTAACAAGTCAGATAGCGGAGTTCAGAACCGGACGACTCATTTTCACTAGCTCGACCACGGGAAATCACATCAGACTGGGAATATCCACTCTCAAGTCATCAATTCTGAGAACTCTTATCTGCAGGTAAAACCTCAGAAGCAAAATTGGTCATTTTCTAAATACCTAATCATAGTAGCCGTAAAGGCCACACACTTCAGAGTGTCCATCAGCACTGATGGATTGCTTCAGGATTCGCAGCGTTCTTACTGTCGAACTGGATTTCCCTAATCGATAATATTTACTAAATTCCTACATGTTAGCGTTCACTGCCCTCAGCCAAAATATACAGAGAAAAATTTGTGTCCTCGTTTTCTATTCGACAACCAAACGATCTGTTACTGTCAATTTGAAGTGATCTCTGTCCGGCCGATGTGAGTGAATATGAAACCAACAACTCATCATCAATCATACTATCATTAGATACACCCAAATAACTTCACCGAGGAGGGGAGATCGTTCTTTATAAAACATTTTGAAAAAACCATTTGACACAGTCTGAGGTTGAATTTTTCCAGTCTCAGGTGAGTGAATACATTTTGCGATTGTTGCGATTTACAAACGGGAACATTTTACGTGTTTTTTCTGCAACTAAACAAATTTGTAATTCTTGAAGCTTAAATCAAATACATAGGTAAATTCAGTTACATGATTCAAGTGTTTCATATTTCAAATTTTTTTTCATGTTACATGTTTCAAATCGAATTTAGTTAGGTACATCTTTCAACTATTGGCTCATTATTTTATGCTATATTCCCATTTCTCTCCTGTTTGTTTTTGATTGTTATTTCCAAAGCCTAATTTTTGTAATTGAACCGGAAAACAAAACTTTACCAAACATTTCAAAATACTTCAAATTTTACGTTTCTTGACATGTCGATTTAAATAAAAGTATAGATACTGCGCAGACAAAGGGTCGATTCGACCACAGTCTGTTGGTCTGTGTGTCAGCAGATCCTTGTAATAAGCTAATTCCGTCAGTTTTCTTGATTTTGATTAAACTCCTGGGCAATGAGTGGGTTAGAGTGTAGATAGTCCCCCGTGAATTTCAATGCGCTGAAATCAATTCACCAGTCTACGCATGAACAAACATAAAGTCCGTCAAGCATCATTTTCTCAGGTTGTGGTAGTCCGATGGCACTCAAATTTTCATTAGTAACTACAGAGCATACGAGAATATGAAACCATGGTTTAAAAAGCCTAATTTTTACAGTTTTCATCCGATTGTGATGACATTTTCAGGGAATGTGCAGGGTAGACTTTTCAGGATGTCCCTCTATGGGTTTTATTAATCACCAGTCAATTCACACTCTACTCATGCCCAAACGTAGAAGTTAGTTAGTTAGTAGAATTAGTTTCTCAGGTTCTAGTGATTCAATTGCGCTCCAATTTCTAAGGTCATCGGGTCAGAACGGTCGAATAATTTCCTATCGTTTGCAAACAACCTTATCGTCATCATCTCTCATCATTCTTCATCTTTCGAGATCATCTAAATCGTTTCAGAAAAACTATTCGACCAAGTGATCTGGAACAGGAATTTTCATTTTCTACTGTTTTGAGCAATGATAATATCATTAATCCCCCCAAAAATCGCTTACAATATCATAATTTACGATTGACTGGTATATATGTGACTCTTTGCTCAGGAAAGAGGGCACGGGGGTTTCATTAATCGTGGGATTTGTAAAATATGAATCAATTGTACCCGTATTAAACTTACGAACCTCATGCTGACGTTAATTGACTCCTTAATTGACTCCTTAATCTTTAGTAACATGAAACTATATGTAGTCAACTAAGTCCAACAGTTCAATGTTACTACGAAGTGTATATGGATATTTATTTGTTTTTATACTTAGCATCGGAAATATAAGGGAGCGTAGGGAGCTATACCACCTGCGATTCGAGGTTACGTACAATTTCACCCACGTTTTGGCGTTGGTGTCGATGCGCCTTACATTCCTTGAATACGTGGAAACCCTAACACTCGATATTCATGAAATGCTGGCGTTAATTTACTACCGCATATCCCTCGAGTAAGGTTTGGTAGGTTTCCAGCCTTAGCATCTTGTTTTCTGGCTATTTCTAAGCAAGACAAAGATCGTATTCATAGGCTCCTTTACTCTTATTCGCAAATCATGAACCAGCTGGATCCAGTTTTAGTTGTTCCCCATTTTCCGTTATGTTTGGATTTTTTATCCTGGCTCTAGAATCAATAATTCATAATCTCCAATAATTTTGTTTAGAATAAACTTAACACTATTTTTAAAAGACTCTGAATTCCTCGTTGCTTAACTTTCTGAGTGAATTACTCAAAAAGGTTCAATATGGCATTTTAGGTTATTTCACATACGGTTCTTGCCATCAAGGTACATTCCCAATTCACGTCATTTTACAGCTCGCAGGCTTTCAAATTTTTCAACTCGTTTCAATCAAAATGAATCCTGATCAAGAAATGTTTTTGGTAAAAAGGTACCCCTTAATACCATTCCTAGACTTTTAGAGAAGTACCTACTCCACATTTTGAATGGAATCAGAAAGTAAAGTATATTATGAGAAATCGACGTTTTAAGATATTCCGATAAGTCATGGGTACAAGGCTAAAATTCCTTTTTTTCCGAAGGTAGTACAATTTATTGTTCGGTTACTACTGACTATTAAAAATTTAGAATCCCGAAAAATTTCGTCAAATTCAGTTTTTTTTTTATACGGGGAAATAATCTTTGTCCACAACTAACAGTTTGGTGTAGGCGCAGTTAATTTTGATTGCGGTTTATTATAAGGATATTATATGTATAGCCGACTCAAGGGAGAAAGGGGCTTTGAAGTTCAGATACGGATCGGTTATATTCGAATTATCGGTTTGTTTCGAAGGAAGAACGCCATGAAGAAACGAAACTTCGAAACATAACATAACACTAAATTGTAGATTTAATCACGTAGTTAACAATACAAATGTTTACCTCCATAAACGTAAAAGAGCGACGGAAGCTGTAATACTCGAGAAGCGCGCTTGCGTAACCTCTCGCTAGAAACTGAGTTGGTCGCATTGAGGAAAAGAGGTCAAAGCCTCATCAGCAACACACCATACGTACCAGTAGAATTTTACTGGCCGCAGACGTTTTCTGGCCTTTACTTCAGTGTTTCTTGGAGTCTATGCCAAAAACCATTCTCATGTTCTTCCGTTTTAATGAGGTTTTCAAATTGCCTACGTGAGAATCCCCTTTTACATGAGCACCTATTTCCAAACCGAATCCGAGCATTGTTGCACTTCAGAGAGCTGAGGTAAGGTAAATTATTTAAAATTGTTAACTAGTCTTCAAAAAAACTGTTCTCCTTCTGCAATGCAGAGCTCACATTGTGAGTATCCATGGAGATTTCCGATTTCCTCTTCTTCCTGGCTATGTGAAACACCGAAAAGATATTTAAAATGCAATCCATTCAGCTTAAACTCCCGATTTTCTTGCGACTAATTTCTTTAGTAAGAAATTGAGCATAGTTTTGAGACATATTTCAGATCTTTCAAATTTAACTGTTGTAAGGTAGGTGGGTTGGGAATGGGCAACAGATCAACATTATATATCTTCACAATTTTCGAGCTTTTTTTTATACCGATTTCCATCTAACAAACCTCTCTCTCCTGCAGGAAACCACAGAAGTAATAATACCGACCCATTCGTACCTACTTGAATGAATTTGACATTGAGTGATCTCTGTAACGATTGTAACGATTGCATTGTTTACCAATATGTTTCTCCGTAGGATGTGGACAGCGCTAGGACTCATTGTTGGATTAGTGGGAGCAGGACTGGGAGCGGTGGTTCCGAAAAAACCGGACACTCCGCTAGAGAAAGATGCTTGGGCTCTTCTCATAGCTGGATCCAACGGCTACTACAACTACAGACATCAAGTGCGTTCCTATACCACATATTTTTTAAAATTATGTTTTCATTTATATTTCCTATAATCCTTGGATACTTTTAGCATCGTAGGGATTCTGAAACACTCGACCTAGTCGATTTCAAAATACAATGTTGTCGAATAGATACAATCACGAATAATGTTTCATTCCGCAGGCCGATATCTGCCACTCATACCACGTGATGATCGCCGAAGGTATTCCTGCTAACAGGATCATTGTCATGATGTATGATGATATTGCATACAACAAGGAGTAAGTTTTATTCTATCTGACCTTTGATAACTTATACATTTTTTCTTCCATTATTGGGCTCCGAAAAAGAATAAACAGAATAAAGTGTAATTGATCAATACAAAAATAAATAATGAAAAGATTAATTCACTATTAGAACGTAAACCTTACATGATAAAGTTTTTAATAATGATTACCGTTAAACAAAACTACACTTCACATCGGCTTAAATACAAAGACAAATTGTTGGCAAGAAAACCGTCTTAGAACATAAAATTCATTACCTCAATTGGCTCAAATTGCCTCTAGTTCTTCATGTAAATGATCTGATTTTATGATGAAAAAGACCTTAAATGTGCAAAAGTGACTGAATATAAACCTTATGCTGCAGATATACAAATATACACATTATAGATATAAATACAACAACATGAAACTTCTACGAATTACTGAATAAGTTTTGGGGAGTATAATGTTGGATCAATTTGCTGTTCACGAGAAACCCAACTTCGATAAATTACCGCCTACTCCAGTTACAAATACACGCAAGCATTACTCTTAACTTTCTGAAACCCCAGTTTCTTATATAGTGAAGCCGTAGAATACCTAAACACTTGTTTAAAATTATTCTGAACCACCGACCCTTTACACCATATCTAGTTGAAGAATTTCAAAAATAAACCACCTCTAACAAACCCATTTTATCTTACCTCTGACAAATTTAAACACTCAACAAATTTTTGTGTGATTATTTTAGGTATTCTTTCCTTATATATGTTACATATATGCAAAAACATATATATATTTCATTGACTCTGTTACACCTTTTCTTTAGAAATCCAACTCCTGGAGTTATCATCAACAAACCGAACGGAACCAACGTTTACGCGGGTGTGAAGATCGATTACAAAGGCGATGTAAGTTATATTACAGTACAGTTTACTTGCGACCTGAGTAGTAGGAACATTTTGATCCCTTAAAGAAATTCAATATTTTGGTTTTACTTCGGTTTTTTACGGATGTACATCACCGTGTCCGCTGAAACTTATGAGGTTAGATTTCGGGAGTTGATTCTTCGCATCCGGAGTGTAAAATGCTAGTAATACCAATAATTTCTAATGTTATTAATATTTTGCCTACCAATTTAATTATCTTGTGCTGTAGAGTTGTAGTGTGTGTGTGTGTGTGTGTGTGTGTGTGAAAATTTTCGTTTACGCTTCTCAGGCTTCTACTTTCAACAGGTTTTCATTATCACTTCGTTTTAGTAAGTCAACGGAAGCAATTTCTTAGTACGTCTAGAGTATTTTTGTACGAAATCTCGTAAATGTTGAACTGCGGATGGATGCAGAAAACCTGTGAATCTTTATTGGCTAGCATTTTATTGTGAATAGCAAAGACGAGAAATCTTACAACAAGGGGACGAATAGTGGGGAATTGAGAGAGTGCTCATAGGTTATTCGATTCACCGATTTCATGATCTCTTTGATTTTCTTACACTAATCACTCAAGTACCGATCATTTTCCTGTATTTAATTTCTTATGGTTAATTAACGGTTAAGTGCTCTGAACTCATCCTTTTAAGCTCAGTAAATTCACAGGAGCCGTACTAACAGTAAGTACTTATCAATACCTCGAAAAAACCGTGTTTACTGACAAGGCTGCAATCGATTGAGTTTCTCCTTTTGCTCTTTTCTGTAAATTAACATGCGAATTCCTATCAGAAAGGGACAATGCTACTATATGAAGGAAATGAATGTTTCTCATCAAGTCTCGTGTATGACGCCCAGGCTAAAATTTCTCGGATGTTGAACAATGGTGAGATCCCTATCAAGGGTAAATGGTTAAAAATAAACTCTACGAGAAGAGTGCGCTACACCTATCCTAAACTGCTTTTTCTTCTTCACAATATGGTTTGTTCAAGAGTTTTTACTCTTTTTGTGGCCCATATTGCCTTTGAGTTGAACCTGCCTTTGAAGCTCAAGTATCCTACGGAAATAGTAGCCTAAAGTAAACTGGTTCCAACATACAGCCCAACTTTCACATGAAAAATGAATAACATCCTGTATTTTGTTTGGTATTGTTATAATCTTATACCATCACGTACTGTTCTAAACTTTTTCGATGTATTTCCTTTACAGGATGTTTCGCCCATAAATTTCCTGAACGTTCTCAAGGGAAACAAAACTGCAATGAAAGGCATCGGAACCGGCCGAGTAATAGAAAGGTACATTTGATTTTGCTTTTTTAGTAACAAAAACATCCAAGTAAAGATGCATTTCGATAGTATTTGTTCAGGTGGGACTGCTGTCATCTATGCTGCAATGATTGGCTCCGTATTTTAGATTGCTCTTGAAGACCAAAACGGCATTGTTCAGTCTAATCTCTTCTATTGTCATTAACTGCCACTGATATGGTCTAAGGTAGCAAGATCCAAAGCTATATCTTCTACAGATGTATCAAATTGTTTAAATGACACATTCTTTATAGTTTCATTGTATACAACGCACGAAAAAAATTGCTGGAATGCGGTCAGAGTCTAAACCGTTTGAGGTGAAAGAGTAGATTTAGGTTGAAACCAAACCTGCGCATATGGAAACATTTAGCAAACAATGGTGATTTTAGCTTCAGCAGAACAGAGACGAAAGATGCCGAACAAAATTATAATTTTCAGCTATTTCAAAGTTTAGTCAGACCATAATCCTCATCGCCATAATCCTTAAGTTTTTGTCCCACAGTAACCCAGATACTCTGTAAATGGTCGGCTATGATCTTTTTATAAGCTGGGTAGATTTTTTTCCTCTCAGGAACCCGTTCTATAAGCGCTGGGCCTCGAGTTTGCATTACTGTTTTGTAACAGTTATTGAAAAACCCACAAATTTTACGTAGGCAATCTATGCAATCTCTGTCTTGACCTGAATAATGATTAGGAACTGAGGTATTCAAATATTCTAATTTAGTTTACACCATTTTCTACTCAAAAAAATCTCATTGGAGTTGAACTAATTTAGTTAGTTTAAATTAATGAACAACGGAGCTCAAGTTTCATTATTCACACGATTAATAAAAGAAAAAGAAAGAAAATGAAAAAATTAAAAATGAAATGGGAATAAAAAACATTGGAATTGAAGGAGAGCGTCTCCACTACAAGCAATCGCTAGCTTCGCAAAGTTATAGGTAGGTATTTTTTTTTTTTTTTTCGTTCGAGGCGAAAATTACGGTAAAAAAATTCATTGAATGGGAAAAATCAGGTGATGGAGTAACAAACAATTAACACGTCTCCTTAGCGAAACTAACGTAGTTATTTCGGCAAAGTGTAAAATGCCATACATGCAGTTAGTTAAATTTTTAACTCAACGTAGAGGGAAAATGTGCAAGCAATCAAAGTAAAACTTTAGTCACTTACAAACCCTGCCAGATGATGAATTTTGGGTAAAAAATTAGTTTCGCAGATATTGTATTGCACTGTTAGGACTCAAGAGTGAAAACGCACTTTATCCATGGTTTAAAATTTAAAATTTGACGTGAATAATCACGTTTTTCACCGACTTTCTACCTGTTAAACCACACAATAGAGGAGAAGAAACGGTCAATTGAAAAAAAAAATTGTGAACCCATGAGCGAATATTAATGTGCTACAGATTTTTGGGTCTCCTGCAAAATTCACTCAAGTGGATTTATCACTTTTTGCGATGCAACCTCCTCAATTAACGGTTCAGGGACGAAATTCCACATGGGAATCCCACAATTGAGATATGATAGGCAAGATCACCGTGCAATTAACTCCATTAGAATGAAAGATGGAACCATCCATCTACTTCTATGAATCTTATGACACCGAGATGATACTAAAAGTTGACAAATCCTACCTATTAACTCAAACACGTTTCAGTGATGACACCACCAACGTCTTCGTGTACTTTGCTGACCATGGCGGCACTGGTTTGTTGGCTTTCCCCAACGAAATTCTGAGCGCCGCTGATTTAGAGAAGACCCTCAAAGAAATGAATAAGGCCCGAAGATATGAACAAGGTAGGTGTGCTGATTATGCTGTCACTGCACACTATATAATTATTGAGATGGACCGAAAATCAATCTGAAAATGTAATACACATTCGATAGTTCTGTATTGACGAAAATAATTATTACGAACTCCAACTTTCTAAAAGATGCCTGTTTCTTAAACCTCGAGAAAAATTTGAAAGAAATGATAGAAAGCCATTGTTGACAATAGTGAATAGAATACTGGTCTGCTCTTTAGAACCAGATTTGACCGTAATGTTCTTGAATTAAAAATCTTGCTTAGCAGACCAGTCCTAATTTATTGCGATGAATCTTACACATTCTTCTTTTCAATTTTTCGATCCTGACTAAATCCAGTATTTGAAATGGTAAATTTGTTTTGATTCTTGGCAAAGGCCGTGACTTCCATGGAAATCGAGATTAGAATGAGTTCGGTACTTGTGTTCAATATGTATTATCAAACTATCAATGTTCTTAGTAAAATTAATGAATTTATGAACTTGTTCACAGCTCATTATGTACATTGAAGCTTGCGAATCTGGTTCAATGTTTGAGAACATCCTAGCAGAAAACACAAAAGGTAAATTTCAAGTACACAATAGAAATTTATTCGGGTTTTCAATATAGTTCATAAAATTATTGGTAACTTAGTTGAACTGTGTGTTAAAGAGAATCGCACAATCAAGAACTGAAGTGAAATTTAACTATTACTTATTGAAATTAAGGGCGTCTTTTCTATTAATTTTCTCAAATACATATTGGTAAGTATGTAAGTAATTTCAGGGACCAAACCCTTTGCTAAACTTTGTAGTGTTCACTCTTTGCTGTGTTTGTGGTGGCTGTAAAGACAACTGAAATTGGTAAGCCTGCCACATCCCGGGTTGGTTTTGGATTTTCGAGCAGAATTTCGTAAAATTTGGACCAATGGTTTCGAGAAATAAACTGCGGATAAATATACAGGAAACGGGTGGATTTTTTCAATTTTTGAAATTTACCTATTTTGAAACGTAAACCAACAACTTTTTAGGGATCGGGGGGGGGGGGGTTTGAATATTTTTTCGTAGTATAAGATTAATTGTTGAACATAAGAAATCAAAAAGCACAAAAATCAGTAAGAATTCTAGAGGTATGAGCCGCACTCACCCCTTCCATCCTCCTTCCCGACAGATAATAAATTTTAGAGATGAATTGCACAAGGAAGTTTGTTGTACAAAAGTTAGAGTCAAATAAAATTAAATCAATAACATCAGATGAAAATATTAAAAATATAACCATTTACCACTATTCTCCCGAAATTCCCGAGGTTCGTTGCACATCTAGAATACAATTGGGATCGAACGAAGAAAAATCACAAAATCAGTTAAAATTGCATTTTAGGCAGCGTCGACAAAATAGTCACACCAAAATACTCCTTCGTTTTTATCACAAAATCGCCCTCAGAAAGGTCTGTAATGGATTTGTATCTCCCAATTTTTACCCTCGTTAGTGTTGTCCAGCACCTCCCTCTATCAATTTTAATAGGCCCCTCTATGGACGAAGCCCTGCTTTAGAGGGACGTCTAAAAAGGTAGTTTTTCTAATCACAAAATGAGTTTATAAAACGCACGACCTTTTTGTTACAGTTTATGTGATGACTGCCGCCGCTAGAGACGAAAGCTCCTACGCTTGGTACTGTACCGACAACTGCCTTGGCGATGAATTCAGCGTTAGGTGGTTGGAGCGATTGGATGGGGTAAAACATTTTTTGATTAAAATTCCATCCGTATGGGAACTTACCACTATTTGTTCACTTAAGACATAGGAAATCACCATCGGAGCGTTGTTGAGCGAACATTGAAATTGATGAATAAAATACCAACAGATCGGAAATCGTATGTCAAGTTGGGAGTAACTTTTTTATTACCGCAACTTGAATCTGAAGGTTCCTGAAATGTTTTGCATAACTCAAAAGAATAAATATGGGTTACTAAGGTTGAGGCAAAACAGTAAAAGAAGGAAACGGTACTTAATGAATATTGCATTTGCACAAGCGAAAAAGCTACCAGCTAAATCTAGTCTCAAGGTTAGAGAAATAGTAAATTACGACGGAGCGTTGTTTTCATCCAAAATGGAGCAATGTAGGTGAATTTGGGAATGACAAAAGTTATGAATAGCAGATGTTACGTTCTTTCTATCGTATGAACCTTCAGGTCTCAGAAAAATCCAACGATATAGGACGAAAACTGTACAAATCATGCTGGTTTCAATGAATAGATGCGCAGTAGCTACTAGTGATATGATCGGGTTGTGACTCGTGACGGTTAATCGAGCCGCTATTTCAATTCTACGCTCTGTAGTTGGGCAAAATCGGACGAACAAACTCATTGGCAACCATATTCAATCTGGCCTGCACATTCAGAGAAAATAACATCGAAACCGTATGAAAAATATAAAAGTAATAACTGATACAAACATTTCACATAATCAGCAGCAAGAAGTATGGGATGAGTAATTTTTCCCACCCAACCTCCGAATTTGTCGGAAATCGGAAAACTAGGCTGTGATTTAGCAAGTGCCATCTGTAATAGATATTCTACTTTCCTCAAACTAGTGTAAAGAATTGTATACAACATTCATGGATTTATATTTCGTAATAACGTTTAGGAGCTGTCAGTCTAATAAATGTTTTCCATTATTGAATTCACATAACAATAATGTCAAGTGGGAGTTTGAAGACAAACGGATCCTTACAGGCATTGATTCGTGGCAAATCTTGATCTTTTTGAATTCTTTTCAAATCCCTCATCTTTAAGATTTACCTATGAAAGTTTTCACAATATGATTTCATGAATTTTCCTTTCAGGAACACAAAGGCACTCTTGATAGATTCTTCCACCAGTATCAACAATTGAGGCCTGCAGTTACGAAGAGCCACGTCCAGATATATGGCGACTTCTCTATTGGAACGGACGCAATGACTCCCAATGAAGACAGTGCTGAGTCTCTCTCAAGAGTAAGTCGAACGTTGTCATTCATATATCAAAATTACAGCCCTTCCTTAACTATTTTTTTAAGCATATATTTATGTATATTTAATATATATTATATATTGAACATAACAACTAGTTACATCATACATGCATACAGTAAGTAACTACCAAGTTATTTAGCTTTAACATAATTACGCATTTTTATGGTGAGAGTTCACTATCACCACACTACACTATCACATTGGTATCAGCATCCCAAGTCCAAGGGTTTGGTCCTCTTCAGGCGCCGAATAGTACTGGAGTTGTCAAGAAGCTGAATGGCTTCCAAATTAGTATGATCGTGAAGCCGCTGTTCATATCTTCGAGCTAATTTTTTCGCAGGATCTCTTACGGTTTCCACTCTGAGATCTTTATGGAGGTCGTCATTTCTGATGTACCAGGGAGCGTTTACTGCACACCTCAGTACTTCATTTTGGAAAGTTTGAATCATTTGCATGTTAGATTTTGCTGTGCTGCCCCATAGTTGGATGCCATAAGTCCAAATAGGCATTAGCAATGTCTTATACAGAAGAAGTTTGTTATAAACGTTGAGTTGCGAGTATCGCCCCGTAATCCAATAAAGCTTGCGAAATTTGATTTGCAGCTCTTGCTTTTTTTTTCTTTATGAGTCCTTTCATTTCAACTTTGCGTCCAGGGTCATACCCAAATATTTGGTAGAGTTGGCTTGTGGGACGATGCACTGGTTTAAGAACAATGGTACATGGGGTATCCTTTTGTAAGTTCACGTGAGTGGACTTTGCTTCATTCTATTTAAGACGCCATTTCTGAGTCCATTCATTTACTGCATTTGTGGCTTCCTGCAACTTCTGAGTTGATTCTTCCACCGTTTCTGCTACGGCTTCCTTAACTATGTCACTTCCTATCTGAACATAAACAAAGGCCTCAGGTAAAATGAACAATGGCATGTATCGGTCATTTAGATATGGTCTATTCAAATTCTTTTTATTCAGGTAAAGATAGATCAGCCTCGGGAGGGAGACTAAACTTCCAGAGTAATACCTAGATGCCATGTTGCTTGAATTATTCTTCACTACTTCAAAACTTACCTACCTTACAAACCAGTCCACTAGTCAAAAGAAGATTAAACTAAGAATTTGAGGATCTCGGGTAAATAAGATTGAGCAAAGAATGAAACTAAAATTAATCCTGATGAAATAAGATTGAGGAAAGAATGATGCTAAAATTAATCTTGTTAAAATCTTGTTAATTAAACTAAAATGAACAAGCCAAAACAAAAACTGATTAAACTAGAATTAATCTTGTTGTTGTCAACTAAGCAATAATTTGAAGTGTTTTAATGCTTTTCATAAAACTTGATTAATTGGCTAATTTCAACAGCAATTGCCACCAACTTTCGGGAAACACGTAATTTAACTGGGCACCAGATACACGTTTATAGTTGTTTCGTTATCATAGAAGGACAGCAGGGAAGCAGTATAAATTCTCGATTTAATAAAATCTTTGGAATGTCTATTTTAAAGCTCAGTTACTCATAAAATGACGTTGAGATGTGATTTTGAGTTGGAAAAACAACATTTTTCTGTCAGCAGCATGTTAATTTTCCAACTCAAAATCTTATCCCTAGTATTTCAAACACGGCCTTTCCCAAAATTTGTCTACAAGGGCTTTGATCTTTCATCCCCGGGGCCCTTCATGTACTACAGTATAAAGTAGTAGTTTACAGTATGTTTAATGACGACCGTTTTCTGTTAATGTTTCAGAGCGCTTCAGATGACTCTGTAGCCGTCAACAGCAGAGATGTCCCACTCTACTACTACAAACAAAAACTATTTTCGGCTAACGGTTTAGACAGCCACAGTAAAGCTCAACAGGATCTCGACAACTTGATCGAAGTGAGCCATTAGATCGCCATTTTAATATTGTTCTATCAAATATAACATGAACCTTAATCACGAAAATATTATCACACCTAATTTGAGTTGTGAAATCGAAATATTTTAAATAAAATCCTTAGAAGTGAACAATTGAATGGGCTATCCAGCATTTGGTTAAATAGTGACATAACTCTTAATGACAATCACAATTTTGTATTGTAGGGTAGGAAAAGCGCTGATGCAGTGATGGAGAAGCTTGTAGCATTGGTCACAGCAGATGTCCCCCACCTCAGGTCTAGTGTCAGGAAGCAGAGGATGGGTCTTAGTCTGGACGTGTTCCCCTGCTACATGGACCTCCTTGACAACTTCAGAAGTCACTGCTTCGAACACAAAGTACGTACTCGTATCCGTTGCTCCAAAACATCGTTGACGATGACTCGATAACAACGTTACATTCATTACACATTTATGTATGCCAAAGTTTTCCCAGCTCAGTAATGATTTACGTATCAACAGATAGTTTCAGTAATCCAATGGACCTAAGTAGGATATTTACTAAGAATAAGTAACCCTTGCCAACATCAATACCCAAACAACACCTACTGTGTACGAAATGAAAGGAACGCAATTTTTAACTAATATTAAATAAGAAATGTGTGTAGACTAAAGACTACAGGAATGCAATTCTTAACCAGTCAGAATTGAATTCAAACATTTCGTTTATTATGTTCAATGATGAACCTTCAAAAATCAAATATTTCCCCCCGGACCTTCAAAGCATTACCATTATTTTTAATTTTTTTCTCGATCATTATTTGTATTTATTTATTTTTTAGCACGAATACCTCCTCCAGCACTACTATCAGTTTGCTAACATGTGCATCCTAGGGTTGGACACAACAAGGTTAGTGAACGAGATGCCTTCCATTTGTGCACCACACAAGGCTGAGCTGAAGTCCACAGTCCTGTAGATGATGGAAATTCAAACCAGGACGCTGTTATACGAACCAATAAACATTTAATAATGCCAAAATTGAAGTTTATAACCCGTATTTATCATCAACGTAATTATCTAGCAAAAGAACAATGAACTAAAAATGATAATCAATGAAGTCTTGTACCTCATGGAAAGGAATCAAGCGAAATTTTTGCAGCAGAGCTGTGAAGTGTGGAAATGGGTTTTCT